>JAIFGZ020000330.1:0-1200000 GCA_019925245.2 Oryza australiensis | reverse complement strand
GGTAGTGTATCAGTTAATTTCTTGCCTGTTTGTCAGGGTTCTTGGCAATCTCATACATGGTCCATTCGGTGGTCACCAGGACAGTATCAGCAGCAGCCAGGATGGACTCCGACAGCAGCAGCATCAGTTGCTGATCTGTCAGCTGTGCACTCTTCTCAGCTTCCAGCAAGAAGTCAATATAGGATACCCTTGCCTGCATGCAATACATTACAGTTCAGATGATCTGCAGAAAAAAGTTTTTTTTTTGGGCCTGATCGATAGTGTTTGCTGCAGCAGTGCAGCTGCAACAGGACCGCGCGGCTTGCTGCTGGCTGCTGCAGCCAGCACAAACGATCAAGTCCTTTCTTCATTTTTTGGATACGAATAGAAGTTTTGCGTCACCTCTCCGCGTGCAATCCTCTCCTTCTGCTTCTTGATCAACGCGTTCATCACAGCGTTTCGTCTGAATTCTGTAGTAGACAATACTGTGTCGAAGCTCTTGTTTGGAAGCCAGCTAAGGTAGGGGAAGTAGTCCCTCCAGTCAGCCTCAACTGCACACATCATCATCTCATGCACAAGGACGTCAAAGATTTCTTCCTTGGATATCTCCCTCCCAAACTCTTCCACATAAACTGAACTCACATCCTCACCTAAACTCTGAAATTGCAACAATTATATACAAGTTCATAACAATCAAGATCTATCAGTCCTAGTAATTAACGAAATTGCAACAATTATAAGTTCCTAACAATCATGACAAGTACTAGAAGTAACAAACGGACCATTGGAGAGTTCAAGTTCAGAGGTAATACAAACCTGGATCAAGGACAAGCTGAACAGCTCACTAATGTAAACTTCTCTGAAGTTCAGAGGGGAATGTGGGTCAAGAGAAACCAACTTATGCAATGTGCTTAATACGTTGCTGATCATCCTCTCTCTTGTACCGCGAAACTGTTTCTGAAATTTATGCAAGCATTTCATTGTTAGAGCTCAATTAACTGAGTGCTAACCACTATTAAATTTAAACTTGCTGAGATTTGTACCTGTGCATTAAAACCTAACATGCCCATCATAATATTACGCTTCGCCATCTTGTGGAAGTCATCATAGTCGCTGATCGCGACCATATTTTTACGAGTTAGCACAGACATTGCTTTTGGTAGCTTTCGAGTAGATATGGCTGAGAATTTGTCAATCATCGCCTGGAAAAAGTAGTACAGAATATGTGTTTTTGTTATTTACAGTCCAATTAATATGAGATTATCATTCTTGAGTATATGTAACTATGCAAGAATAAGAAAAGGTAGTATAAAAGTTCTTTTTTGAAGACTCAGATATTTTGAAGATCAAACAGAGTTCAAGTCTCAGGGATGTTATCCTTGCATTGCCTTTATTTTTTTTTTCCAAACAAGGTATTGCACAAACATATATAGGCATGTGAGCCTTGAAGCCAAGAATAAGAAGGAAGATAAAACATCAAACATCATAGCGCCCATATCATGAACTAGAAGCCAACATCATAGCACAATTGCAGGTGCCAAAGCGTTTACAGTTTTACCTCCATGGAAAAAGAGAGACAAATAATATTATATCAGCTCTAGAGTTCATGTTGTAGGAGGATTTCGTTTTTTCTATATCAAGATTAATTGAAATAATTATGAGATTTTAAAAAGGAACAAAAACTCTTAGATGAAATTTTGAACCATATAGAGGTCCAAGTTTGATTCTAGTGAATTAGTTATTGTTTTATTAGATTTTGTGTTGAATATGTGTATAAAGTCGATTCAGTTTAAGACTTGAAGTTATAATATGCTTGGATAGGCTGGTTTTATAACATTATATGGTCACCCAGATATACAATTATGTAACAAGACATACATTGCTTGATGTAGATCAAAGTCGGACAATTTATTCTATGTCCTAACAAAGATGGACCGCCAGCATCGCTAGCTCGAGCAAACTATGGTGCTAGTCCAGGAGATTGGTGAATGAAAAGAGGGAATAAAAGAGTGGAGAGTAGGATGGGACATCCAGTTTGAATAGTAGGAAAGAAAATGCACAGATTAACAGGGAACAAAAATTAAAATGCTGAAAAAGGACAGCTTGCATGTTACCTCCTTTGCTACTTCAGTTGAATTAAGCACAACCACTGAAGAAGCTCCGGTCTTTATAGTGTAGATTGGTCCATAAGTTTCAGACCATTTTGCAAACGTCTGATGAGGCTTCTTTTCTTTCAATTGATGCAGATTTCCAATAATGGGTAAACCAGGAACAGCTGCATTACAATAAATAACCATTTTACTATTAAACCTCTTGTAGTGGACTGAAATGAATTTGTTTGGTAATTCGTCTCTGCATAAATGAAAACACTAAACGTTCAAGCAAATAATCTATAATAACTACTTCCATTAATAACTTCAAACCAATGTTTACCTGAAAGCATAACTCAAAGAAGTTCTTTCAATTTGTTTGCTCTTAATCAGCAAAATAGATATACGATCAGAATTACTATGGATGGGCCAAGCAGTGCATAATTAACCAGAACAAAACAAATTGAAGAGCAAATTGGGACACATTTTATGGATTTGATAAAAAAAATTTCCAAAGTTTTATGGTTAGTCTGATCAAAATTTACGTTCTAAATATAGTTAATACATGTTCAGAATGGACTATGGTATGACATAGAACATGCCTACTTCTAAAATCCATATGTCAAATGAATATCGAATGAAATATTGAAACACTCTGCTGCAACAAAAGCAGGGGAATACAATTCATCATAAATATATATTATATATATACTCCCTGCCACGGTAGGAAATACTGATAAGATTTAATCATTTTTTACTATTCTACCTTAATATAATTCATCATAAATGAAAATCGTTTTTAACCTAACTTTTTCTTAAATTTTTAAGTCCTTAAGAACGGTGGCAATGGAGTCCATATGTTGGAATATAAAATAAATTGTTTACTTTTCTCTATCATTTTTTTAAACTGGTCAGAAAATTGTAGGCTACTTATATTTCACGTTAGAGACTTGAGGAGGCCTCGAAATTAATAAATGAATAATAAGTAACTTTTCTTTATTAATATAGTATAATCGATCGCTTTAGACAACAAAGTCCGAAATGGATCCTCCGCATTAGAATGGGTTAAGAGGTGCACAGGTTTCTTAATTCTTTTAGACTAATTAAAACGATTAATTGATTGAGTTTGCGCGGTACTTGCGTGGAATTTTCTTGTGCTATGCATGGATGCCAGTACTTTGGTCACACCTGCATGACATTGATCGATTTTCTTTTGGTACCTGCAAGCAGAGCTACTGTACAAGCCCCATGGCATTGACTTGAGTTTGCTTTGGTGATTTTCAGTTGCATGCAGGTGGATTAAGGTAGAAATTGTCAATTTCTCCTCTTTTTCATAATTTCAGATATATATTTTAGTCATAACCTCTCAGTTGCATATTTGACTAGAGGAAGTACCTGCTTTCTGAAGTAGTTTGACGAACATAGCTAGAAGAGAAAGGCTACTTCAACTGACAGAGACATGAAATGCTTGTAATTTTGAACTGTTCAAGTTAACTAAACAACATTCCTTTCAGTCAAAATTAAACCGAGGACTACATGACCAATAATCAATAGCCAGGAGTGCCAAGGATGAAAAGGATCTAACAGTTTTCGATCCGATCCGCTCTAAATCCAATCGAACCAAGATATGGTAAGTATTTTCTAAAATCCAACGAATTAGTATTAGGATTAGGATATATAGTTTTCATATAAAATCTAGTGGATTCGGATTATCCACTTTAATTTCTGTATGGTTCATCCGACAAATTGCTATGTGGACAATTTGATTTTTGGGCAATATATTAAAATTAAGCATTACAATTTGTGATACAAAATTATTTGATTAAATAAAATTCTGGTCTGCAAAAATCCAAGCTACCAAAACCATGAACCACCTCCTTTATTTATACCACTAATAATACTTTGTAATGGATCATATCCATGTAATTAAGAATTGGCTGAATAGGTGAATTGAGGATAAATCACTGGAAGTACAGGCCACTAAGCTAGGCCCATATAATTAGGAAATGACTGGTTAGATGAATTGAGATAAAACACTAAAAGAACAGGACAGACTCATGTAATTGGGGATTGGTTGGATGGGTGAATTGTCATTTTCATGGTAAGGAGAGGATGGAAGGAGGTGCGGTAGGGTTATTTTCAATAAAATATAGGTAAACAGTGTGCTGGTGCAACCGTGAGTGTTGTTAGAGTTTAAATGGTGTTGTCTACGGTAAATTGATCATTCATGCCCATTTATAAATTGGTGCGAGAACAGAAATTACCATTCCATCAAAAAAATTGGAAAAGCTTACACACTAGCTGAAAGAGAGAAAATTCGAGATATTTTCCGACCAGCAATCTCCGACAGAGGAATATTTGGAGTACGGCGAACACCGAGGCAGTGGAGATAGGCAATTGATCGAACGACGGGAGAGACGGCCGGCGAGATTACCTGGAGGCGGGTTGCCGCGGTTCTTGGGCGGCGGCGGCGCCACGACGAGCTTATCGGCGAGCGCGGCCGCCGCGACGAGGCCCCCGACGGCCACCACCGCCGCCGCGCCGAGCCCACCCGCGCCGGCAGCGAGCAGAGACTCCATGGCCACTCTCAGATCATACGCCCTCTTTAATTAATCCCGGCCTTATTATTTATAAGGGCGTAGTCGTCGCTGTACGAACTTGAACTCTGTTTTGCTGTTTTTTTTGTAGTAGTAATTACTTTGTAGTGTCCTTGTCGTCATTGTTTGGCTAGTCCCGCGGTCAGCTCACGTGCTTTGAAATTAGAAGATCAGGGCTTTATGCATATGGGAATTTCTTTGTGCATATAGAAAATTAAGATCACTCCATTGCACACCCGACTTTCTCTAATTTGTTGTTTTTCTCGTTATTAATACCCATACGGGAATTGCTAAAAATAAAAATGTAATAACATTGTATAGTAGTTACATTTTAACTACATTATGACTTCTATATACCTTATACCTTAAGTAGAAAGTTACATGCATTTTTAATATACTTATATACAAACAGTGTACTTACATTTTAATTATATTTTAAAGTTTTTTACTCACTAAAATGGCTGTAATTTTTTGATAATCTCAACCCACATTAGTTCGGTTAGAAAGATAACCACATCAGTTATAAATTTGTCCGACCATGATGGTTGACAATGAGACCCTATCAATTTTTAATAATAAAAATAGTTTAGTCAAGAGACACACGGTCGACCAGTTTAAAAAGATAAATAAAAAGATCAAAAGTTGGGACAAATCCTCACTCCCTCATGATAATATCAAAACTAAAATAGATTTTATAATGATATTATACAGAAACTATGTCATTTTAAATGGAATTAAGACCTGACCATTGGAACAAATTAAAAAGTATTTATCAACATTGCTTATATTGATCGTAACTCAATTGGTTAGGTTTTTTTGAACTTACCCATCTAGGTTCAAGTCTTAGACTTGGTATGCATGCTCATATTTCATATATATAATCCATAAATTTTACTAGTCCTCCTCCTCCTCTCACCTAGGGCCGTGGCGAGCGAGGAAGCGGTCGTTACCGTCGAAATCAGGACTTCACAGTTTTCACGATGAGTCACCATCTTCGTCCCTTCTTATCTCCACCCTCTCAGCTCAGATCTGATTGGGTATCGGCTCCGATACCGATATTTGTGTAGTATGGGAACTTTGATACTAGGTTATATGCGATGCGATAAAGTAGATAAAGTAGATGGAAGACATGGATTTTTATATTGGTTTGAGCCTCTAAGATAGATAATAACCTTACTCCAGATTATAATAGAGGAGCAAGCTAGCTAATCTAGCCTACCAACTAGTATTCGCTGAGAACTAATCTAACGAATTGGAGTCAATGGCTAGCGATTGATTTCCTCATTGTAGATTCTCGATGTCGCTCGTTGCTATGGCTTGTGATTCGATGCTCCCCCTATTAGGAGGCTTTGTATTTATTACAGATAGGTAAATTTTTGTCCAAGTAGAACTCGGAGAGCGCTTATAGGACACGGATAGATAAGATCTTGCCTTTCTCCACTGGAGTCGATATCTTCTATTCCCGTGAAAGGAGTTTTCTTTCTTATTTATCATGTTTTCATATTTGAGTATACCTTTTTCTATATAATACTAGGTATGTGGTATTGTTTACGTGAGATTCGTCATTCACACGGTGGCATAGAAGATTTGCTTTACTTCAGTGCAAGTCCTATTAATTCGGCTTCAAGGCATACCAGTTAGTTTGATTTTGCTTCAAGGCATACCAGTTAGTTTGATTTTGCAACTAACAAGATAGATGGATGGATGGTATAAGATCAAGGAGCCAATCAGCTAATATGCTGATATGATGTAACAATACTAATCGATGTCAATAGGGTTTTGATCAATCGGCTATAAATTCAATATAGATTCAAATAATCAGATGAACAATGTTATCATCGGCTAGAAACAAACTATACATAATCATCAATAAACCGTTCTTTATCAAAGATAATTTTGATACATCAGATCAAACTAAGACAGTATAAGATTGAAGTTGATAAAGATATATTTAACTAAAAATTTTACAAGTTTGAGTATAAGCTGATGTAGCTTATAAGATGCAACAAGATAATATAGTATGAACCAATCGACCAAAATTGATATAATGAGTTAAATGTAAATCTGATGGTTAAAATATACATCGGCTGGAGATTTGATGTAAGTAAATTAAAGTGTATATGAGCTAACTAACCGATATGTCTGATAGTTGAAGCCTACAATAATGATAACTCATTGGCTAAAACTCCAATGAACATTACATAAAAACCTAGTGGCTTACTAGAATTAAACTTATTAGCAATAATCTAATAGATCTGACCTAACCGAGGCAATATAATATTAGAGACTAAGAAAAACCAATTTAGCCGATAGATATGTACAAATGTGATGGATAGATACATCGATCTAAAACGACAGTACGATTAAAGAAACATTAACTTAGTAAAAATATCGAACCTAACTGAGAAAGTTCTAACTAAGCCGATACGACTCTAATAGCAATGCAATTAAAGATAGAATCAAATATATCAGATATACAACATTTGCGTTAAGCTAGATAAAATATCGGACTTAACCGAGAAAGTTTTTGCCACGCCAGTACAAGCGAAGTTGACGGAACTTACTTACTCGTCGGAGATCGAACTCCACGGAACTTACTTACTCGTCGAAGATTGAACTCAATCGATGCGCTCAACTCGAAACTAAGGGCTCGTTTGGTAGGGCTTCAGATTCTGTAAGAAACGTTTCGGATTCAGATTCTCCTAAGAAACGTTTCTCTGAAGAATCAAAATCACTTGTGAAACCGTTTGGCAGATTTGCTGGATTCTGATTCTAAAAAGTAGGTGATAAGCTAGAATGGACTAAAATGCCCCTCGTATTGTGCTAGTTTTTTATTAAGTTTAGGCAAAACACATTGTGATCAAAATACAATAAACCATAGTGCACATATGTTGTGATACAATAATTCAAAAAAATCATATGTAGTTTTTTAGCTACCACCAAAATCGCCATTTGCTGCTGGTTAATAGGGGTATTTCTTTGTTGGGCGCGGCTCTCTTTCTCCACGTCATCTCCCTCTTTCCTCTCTTCCTCGCGCGCGTCCACCTCCGCCTCACGCCACAGATCTGGATGGGCGGCGCTCGATCTGGATGGGCGGCGGTGGCGGCCGTGGAGGGATGGGTCATCGGCGGTGGAAGGAAGACAAGGTGGGCGCTGACGCTGGGAGAGGCAGTGGCGGCGCTGCCTCTGGTCCGCCGCGTCGGCTTGCGGGGACGGGGCGCCGACGGCGCCTCTTGGCCGGCGACCCTTCTTTTCGAGGAGGCCGACGTTGCTTCTAGATGGGCGAACTCAGCTCTCTCTCTCTCTCTCCAGGCACAGGACCCCGTCCCCTACGACCGCCGTCGACGACCCTGTCCTCGGAGACAGCGTCGGGGCCTGCAGCTAAGCCTCCTGCACGGCGACACGCACCGCCTCTTGCACCGCCACCCGTGCGTCCGGTGCAAGCAGTGTGACATCTGCGTGGCCGTTGCCGCCGCCGCTGGCCGCTTCGTCCCTATCACCGACGCCATGCGGTGGGGGTGGGTGGGCAGCGCGAGAAAGCGGTGGGAGGGGAGCGCGAGGACTCGGCTCGGTCTGGAGGGTGGACTGGGAAAAGTGAACAAGAAACAGCAGAAACACCTCAAACCCAGTTTCGCGTAGGTACATGCAAATAGAGAAACGATTTTGTTCTAAAACCATATTAAGAATCACCGTTTGGCTTGGTTTCTACTGTTTCTAGTCAGAAACGGAACCGTTTCAGCATACCAAACGGGCCCTAAGAACTCGTTGAAAT
Source organism: Oryza australiensis (assembly GCA_019925245.2). Taxonomy (NCBI): domain Eukaryota; kingdom Viridiplantae; phylum Streptophyta; class Magnoliopsida; order Poales; family Poaceae; genus Oryza; species Oryza australiensis. The sequence goes on along the minus strand of JAIFGZ020000330.1, from coordinate 1,191,562 downwards.
AAAAGAATGACGATGCGCCGAAAGTAATTATGTTGATATGTAGAGATAGATTAAAAAACTCTGGGTATACATATTTATACTTTCGAGTTGATACAAGTTCTGATCAAACACGACACAGGTTTTCTAAAAAAAGAAAGACAATTCTTTATTGGACACTAAACAAAACTTCCTACACATAAAATAAAAATTAATAAATCCCGTTTAATGAATAGATAAAATTAAATTGTCATGGCGTGGTCTTTATGAACTCGGTCTTTTCTGCATAAACTAGGGCATCTGCACGTGCAGATTTTGAAATTATATAAAGTACACAGATTTTCCTTGAAATGTATGCAATTTATTGCCAAGTATAATAGCTAGCACGTGTGAAGAATACATCATACCATTTATATACGTACACGTGAAATTAAGCAGCAGTCAACAACGTACCTGAGCCCAGTTTTAGTCATGCCGTTTGCCGATTGCGGTCCGTGGCGAGAAGAATATTTGACATGTAGCTTGTTTTTGTCCAAACAGCGTGAGTGTCTAGCTAACTGCACGCTCCGGTGGAGTCCAAATGGCCGGCACAGAGTTTTTTAGTCGTCGAAAGGCTCGTAGCCACCACTCCTAGTCCTGCTGGTGTATTATTGTTCAAAGTTCAAACCATGTGTTGCTGCTCGGGAGAAAGTTCGGAAACATGTGGGTGTGCTAAAAGCTTGAATGGGCTGGAAGTAATCGTTGAAATTTACGTACTTGTGTAGAATATTAGTGTAATACTTCATCCGTCCATAAACATAAAAAATATGTCTTTTTAAGTAGAAATTAAGAAAGTAACAAAAGGCCATATCATAATACAAATGTGATAGTTGAGGAATAAATTTGTATAAAAGTAGTATAAAAGTTGGTAGATGAGAAATTAATTAGTACGAAATCTATGTCTCGAGATCACACTATTTATAGAAAAAAATAATTTATATTTATAGAGGGAGAGAGTAGTCGCTTTGTCATCACCCATCAGTTGGGGCATGTAGATGTTTTAGTAATATAGTTGAGTTTCATGGAAAAGGTGTAGAAAACGTACGAGTACCAATGAAAGTTGAAAAAATTCCTACTGGCTAGCTACCTGGGAGGTAGATATTTTGGCATTAGCGGTCCTTATTTATACCATTTTCTTTCCGGTAATTACTCTGAACTTTTATATTTACTATCAATATTTTCGTGTTCGTGCGTTACAACGAATCATGATAGCATGCAAGAAATTATAGAAAAATATTAATACTAAGCTTTTGATTATAGACAATCATGTTTTTTACTACTAGGAAAACTATTTTTCTAGGAGGCCAAGCGGACGGCCGGTCCGCCTGTAATCAAAGGTCTGTGAAAATCCTTTATTTTTGCATGCGGGTCAGCTGGTCCGCCTGGGAAGATCAATCTAGTTGAAGAAGTTCGCATATGAAAATTATTTTCTCAGGTGGACGAAAGTACAATACGACGTCCGTGAAAATATGAATATGCCGACTGCGAAAATATGACAATGCTGCCTACGAAAATATTCGTGCCAAAATATAATATTTTCGTGCCAAAATATAAGTTTTTTGGCCAAATTTTTATATTAATTTTTATTAATAATGTTGCAATTAATTAATTAATTAATACATAACTACATCTGGCAGCTAACAAACATGTAAATAAGATATAATACACATATATTATATGTATTAATTAGTGCAAAAGTGTCGGCCATACAATAATATTTACAATATTGTCATTTCTAATTATATTGTTAATTACAGAAGAGTGTGGCTTCACTTCCAAAGAGACTTGTATTTGTCACTCATCGCTAAGCTGCCTTCAGGGTCGAAGCAAATTTCATCTTTATGACATCACTCATGGTGGATGAAGTAACAGAGGTCCAGTTGTACATTTTTAATGCTTTCATCGTCAAAAGCTAGTTCGATGTTCGATTCTACGCAATTGCATGCACGAAAGCACGAATATACATAGCAATATCAATTATATGTGCATTCCATCATTGGACTTATATGTTGAGTTGAGATAGAGACTTACATCCTCTGTGTTGGTCCTGTACCTTTCTATAACCTAAGAAACTTGCATGTGTAATATCCGCAAAGGACACTGTCTTTAGGTTGCTTGTGACACTTCACCATGACATACACATGGAAGAAATTAGTTATACATTGCATGTAAAACAATTTAAATAAATAAGCATGCAGAGTATTACTGACCAGTATGTATGCACTAGCAACTTCTTCCTCGTTTGCAGTTGTTTTCCGCCCTTTACTTTATAGTAGTTGTACACACTATACACATAATAGGATATATGATTTGTATTAATGAACAAAATTTAATAATTATGAACATTTCATGAATAGTACACATGTATGGATTAGAACCACTTACTATTGTAAGATTGTTAGAAATTGTTTGTATGACCTATGATTATAATCGAGGAGGTCCAGCACTGTAGCGGTCCCGTACTTTGGGTCGAGCAAGAAGCAAATGTAATGATCTCTATATAGTAGCAACGGTTCAGTTAGTAAAAGATCATATTAATATAGATATATATAGAGAGATCTACCGGAGTTACTTAAAGTCTACATCGCGCCATCTGTGCCATGACTTGCTCATTGTCTACATCACACAATTCGTTGCCACTACTTCGGATCCCTCTGGGAATCAAATCCTTTTCTTTAACTCGTCCCAAAGGTGTTGTCTAGTCCCTGCTGATATCTGGTCCCGCGCCTTGATTGTGATTGGGACATTGTCTCTAACGATGGTGCTACACTGGGAGCGGAACTTGCAGCGCGTGGTTTTGAGGGCCACGGCTCCCCTTTGGGGCTTATATGCGTCACAACAAATAGGCTGTCGATTATCCTGTTGAAGCTCCTCTGTCCCCTCATTTAGGCCATGAGGACTCTTCTCTTTTCTTAGAATCGAAGGTTGTAGATGGGACATCTTCTTGTTGGGTGACTTTTTTGCCTGATATCAAGACCTTCGTGGGGGCTTTTCCTATGAGATTAAGACATCATCGATTTAGAACCAAAGAATGGATGGACAACATAATTTGCACGACATCTTCCAATTGCAAAACATACTGCTTTCTCATGGGGGACGTAGTCTTCGTTGCCTTCTTCGTCGTCGACATCTTTCTTCCTCCTTTTAGGGCTTGGGCATGGGTCACTTGGCGACGATTATGTGTCGTCCCCCTCGGGTTCGTCTTTGTCCGAATCGTGTGACGCCTCCACGGTGGGCTGCGAGGCCTGCATGATAGCCTACGAGACCACCACGATGGCTTGTGGAGCCTGCAAGACCTCCACGATGGCCTTCTCGTTGGCTACATGTTCATGCGTACCTTGAGTCCCTTTAGTGCTAACAACCATCATTAAGTACTAGTGCAAAATAGTTGAACAAAAAATTGTTAACTTAAAAAATTATTCCCTCTGCACATACAAAATAATGGGACCCAAATTTCACAAAAATAGATATTATCAAGTAAAATTGTTATATATATATATATCGCCAAAGTAAAATATATACATCAAGTGTGTGTACATATATCACCCAAGTAAAATATATATCATCGAACATATCCCCATAACCCCACTGTGACATCCCGAAAATCGGAGAACCGAAATCGGAGCGTAAAATCGGAACTTTCAAAAACCTTGGTTTATTGCTATTTCTCGGGTTTGTTGTTTCTTATTTGCCACTCGCTGCATAAATTTAGTCGTGGTCAATTCCCTTTTGGCATATTTGGAGTTTTCTGGAGTTGACAAAATGTCGGCGCGAAGTCGCACTGTGGTTTTAAAAGAATCCGGAAAAGTGCGGATTTGTGAAAACGCATTTCGAGTAATATAAAATAAAAATTTTGGTTGGGAGAAGATAAATTAAAATACAAAATAAATAGTAAAATTTTCGGGAGGCGTATCGAAATGTGGGAATTTGATTTTGTTAAAAATGAGTGAATTATGAAAATTTGGAAAAAGAATTTAAATAAGTATGAAAAATAATTGTGGAAAATAAAAGTCAAGAAAAAGTTTAAAATATAGAGTTAAAAATTATTTTTACAATATTAGGATTTATTTTGGAATTTTTAGAAGGAAAGAAAATGGAAAATGGGAAAAGAAAATAGAAAATCGGGAAATTAACAGATCGCACTGTTCATTGGTCACAAGATGCTCGACGCCGTACCGCCCGGCCGCGCGCGCGCCGCGCCGCCCGCCGCGCGCTGCGCCAGCGCGCGCACGCGCCACGCGCGCGCGCAGCGCCTGCGCCCGCGCGCCGCCGCGCGCGCCGCCCGCGCGCCGCGCGCGGACCCCGCGCCCGCGCCGCGCCCAGCCGCGCGCCCGTACCCCCTACCCCGCGCCCGCTCGTCGCGCCACGCGCCCCGCCGCGCGCGACCCCGCACGCGATTCGCGCCGCGCGCCCGCGTCCGCCCGACCCCGCCGCACCCGTGCGTTCGCCACGCGTTCGATGCCGTACGCGGCCGCTTCGCGCGCCGCGCCTCGCGCCGCGCGCCAACCCGCGCCCGCCCGGCCTTCCGCGCCGCCGCGTGGAGACCGCCGTCCGTGCTCGCGCCGACCCCCTCCTCCCATCTCCGTCCCCGGCCGCGCCTATAAATAGGCCGAGGCTCCCCGCCTCTCCCGCACCGCCGCCTCCCTCTTCCATTTCCCGAGCACCAACGCCGCTCTAATCACCGAGCACCACCGTCGCCGCAGAACCGGAGCCACCGCTGCCGCCGCCGTGCGCCGAAGTCGCCCGAGCCTCGCCGTACCTCCCCGAGAGCCGCCGTCGCCGTAAGCCCGCCGCCACCCCTTCTTCCCCGTGCGCTCGCGCCGGTCGGCCTCGTTTTCGCTGGACCTCGGCCGAACATGTCATGCGAATGAACAAGAATAGAAAAAAAAAAAAAAAAAAAAATAGGGAAAAATTAGGAAAAATTTTGGAAAATTTGGAAAAATATTTTGGGATGATTTGAGTAAAATTTTGGGGAAAAATAAATTATTTTCTCGCATGTTTTCTCGGTGCAAAGTTTGAAAATCGGATCGGGCGTTTTCCGAAATTTCCATTCGCATCGTTTTTCAATCCGGATTCCGTTTAATTCTTTCCCGCCATCGAAATAGGTTTCGCTTTTGTACCCAAACCCTCAAATTTCGAGCATGAATTTTCTTCGCTGATATTTTCAAACGTAATTTCCAAATTTATTACGATCGCCGACTTTGCGAAAACCCTAGGTCATCAACTCGATTCCAAAACCCGGATTTTCCTCGCAACCCTTGTTCTAACTCGAGTAGAATTTTCGGCAAAACTCTTTGAAGTGGTTTTCATGGCTTTTGTGGTTCTTTTCGATCTCTCGGTGTTTAGTTGAATTCTAACTGAATTCAATTGATCTCTCGCACGTACGGGTAGCGTCCGAAGAAACCGGCATCGACACCGCCGAAGATCCCACCCCTCAAGTGTGCGAGCAAGGCAAGTCTTCACACCCTTTGAACATATTGATCCCCTTTGCGAAATGATGTTATTTTAAACTCTAAACATGCATGCTTTACCGGATTGCCTATACTTGTTATGCCATACCTTGCTATTGTTTACCTTTAGAATTACTCCTTGTAACTCGCGATGTGATACAAATAACCGAAGCATAACTTCGGTAAACCGCTTAGCCCCGCTAAACTTAGACCATGCATACTCATGACTTTATGAAAAAGCTTTGTGCTTGGGCAACTACCTTAGGGAGGTAGTTGAGCTTCGGCATGTGGAGACATGAGCGCCACATGGCCCCGATGAACTAAGTTTGATGAAAATTGAAAGTACTATACAAATGTTTTAGACTCGGGCGGTGGATGATTTGGGTGGATTCCGAAAAGGCAAGTGCCGACCCGGTCAATTAAGGACCGAGCCATGAGATAGCGGAAACGAGCCAGATAACCGTACTTCTCGAATGGGTATAGACCTAGCCGACTAGATAGCCGAGCGGAGGCGTATCCTTGCATAGATGGTTCTCTATGATGTGGTTATGGGATGAGGATGAGGCTGCGGCCTTTGTTATGAATGGTGGGAATAAACTAATGTTAAGTAAACTTAAAGATCTGGAAAGACTTCCCTTACCCCGGTGCGCTTAACTCCTCTCACCGCTAGAAAAGGACGGCTAGAGTGCATGAGGGCTAAAGTTCATGGAGCGGGTACGCCAAAGCAAGGTTATCGAAAGGCTTTGCCGTGACCGTCTCATGTGTTGAGGCGTAGGCTCATTTGTTGGGTCGCGGAGTACGGTAAAGTGTACATCCACCGCAGGGTGAATGAATCAATCTATTCGAATAGCCGTGCTCGCGGATATTGAGCATCGTGACAAGACTTTCGCTTGGCTAGATTTTAAACTTAAAACTGCTGGGATGGGTTTGCATGATGATTTTGTTCGTTGGTGGATCAACTTCTCGAGAATGCGAGAAGGGGTGGACTCCCGAAAATCATGACGAACCGGAGACGGGAAGCCATCCTTGGAATCACGATGGATGGTAGACGAACCGTCGCCGGATTAATGAACCATGAAATTAAAACTTGATTTTGGCTAGTCGGTAGGCTTGTGAAAAGAATTGAAAACTGCTTTACGCAAAAATAACCCTAGCCGTGTTCTTTGAATATCCCTATCATATGCATCAATCTGTGTTGACTTGCCGAGTACGGTTGGTACTCACCCTTGCTATACGCACAAACCTCCACTGATGGAAATGAAGAGCCGAAGACCCTACGCGTACTACGCGGAGGGCGAAGGAACCGACGGCGCATATTAGACCTTAGTCCCTGCGTTGCTCGTGGCAATGGACAAGCCGCCGCCTCTTTCCGCCGCCTTATCTAAACTCTGTTTTTATGTTGTATTCGGACCATAAGGTCCTGTGGATGAACAATGCCTTCGGGCCTATTTATGTAATAATGGTATTGTAAGACTATTCGTGCATGTGCACTTGATTATCCAAGACGCATTCGTGGGTACCAACTACTTGATCCAGGGAATGGTACTATGAACACGAAAGATTCCCGACTCAAAATCGGGGTCCACAGAGCTGGTATCGAGCCATGCGACCGTAGGCTAAGACCAAATGGCGCCCTACCCCTAACTAGATGGCTAAAGGAAATATCCCTACAAGTAGGAACAGCTTTTAAACTATTATTTCCGAAAATGCAAATATATCTTTTCTACATCCGTATTTCTTTATACCAAATGATTATGATAACTCCCTCTCGCTAACCCTAAGTTGCCCGTAAAGCGTAGATGTCAAACCCGCCGGAACCCAACCCCTCCACCTCGGCGGAGGTCATGGCTATGCACCCATACTCCAAGCGATCGCCAATAATCAAGGAGGTCGAGGAGGATCGAGTCCTGGGAATTCATGAGAGCTAAGCCGCCCACTTTTTCCACCGCCGAAGAACCTATGGACGCCGAAGATTGGCTAAGAGTGATAGAAAAGAAGCTAACCCTCGTCGAGTCCGAGAAGCCGATAGAGTGGTCTTCGCTACTAACCAGTTGGAGGGTCCCGCGAGTGACTCGGTGGGACACCTACAAGGAGACACGAGCTGAAGACGCCGGCGAGCCAACATGGGAGGAATTCACGGCTGCGTTCGTGAGAATTTCGTGCCACTGCGTAAATGAGGATGAAGAAGAACGAGTTCCGCAGACGCGTCAAGGGAACACCTCGGACAGAGTATCGAACAAGTTTACCCACTTGCCGTTACGCCACCAAAGGACTGCGGACGAAGAAGAAAAGATAGACAAATTCATTGAGGGACTAAATGACGAACCGAGGGGACCAATGATCGGGCAGGATCACACCGCTTCCAAAGCCTCATCAACAAGGTCGTCCGACTTGAGCATGACCAAAAGGTGGTAGACAATAACCGCAAGAGGAGGCTCGCTATGGCTCGCCCATTTCGTGGAACGCCACAACGCCCCAAGGGAGCCACCCCGTCTGGATGGAAGCCAAATGTCCCGCAACCGGACGTCCTCTCGCTTCCGACCATGTCAACAGTCGGCTACAGACAACTTCGTACACCCACACCAACCCTAGCCGCTCCGGAAGAAGGAATGTGAGTGTTTCAATGCAGGAGAATACGGGCATTACTCCAATAGCTGCCCAAAACCACGCAACACCCTCGTGCGCACCGGCGCCAATGCCACACCCGTCCGAGGAACCCCACCCCTGCGGCAGACGAGGTCCTGCTTCAGACCCCGCTACCCAACGAGGCCGCCACCGGGTTTCGACGTGGCCAGTGAATCATGTGCGGGCGTAAGAAGCACAGGAGGACCAGAGCGTATTGATGGGTATGTTCTCTATCAACTCTACACCGCTTAAAGTTTTATTCGATTGAGCCTCGCATTCATTCATATCTTCCCAAGTAAGCAAACAACACCACCTACACCAAGTAGCACTTAAGAGGCCTATGTTGGTACACTCACCGGGAGACATAACCGTACCCCATGCCTGCATTAACGTGCCCATACGGATTAGAGACGTGGTGTTTCTCTCAAACCTTATGGTGTTATCGCCCCAAACCATAGATGTCATACTCGGAATGGATTGGTTGACCAAAAATAATGGAATTATAGGCGCCTGAAGGGAAGTCACGGTATCCACCCCGTGGGGATCACCGATGAGCATAACTATGGATCAAAACCCAAGGCATGTGAACAAGTCAGGGAGTGTTCACCATGCTACCTCTAGGTGGAATGCCGTAGTACAAGAATACCCGGATGTGTTTCCCGAGGAATTACCCGGAATGCCCCGGATCGCGACGTAGAGTTCATCATCGACTTAATGCCCGGTACTGCCCCCATATCCAAGAGGCCCTATCGAATGCCACCAATGAGTTGGAGGAGCTCAAGAAGCAAATAAAGGAACTACAAGAGAAGGGATTCGTTCGCCCCCTCTTCTCCCTGGGGAGCTCCAGGTACTCTTCGTCAAGAAGAAGGATGGGAGCATGAGAATGTGTGTGGACTACCGATCGCCGAACGAAGTCACTATCAAGAACAAGTACCGCTGCCCTGGATCGATGACCTATTCGATCAACTTAAGGGTGCGCAGTGTTCTCCAAGATTGATCTACGGTCGGGATATCATCGCTTGAAGATTAGAGCCGAGATATTCCTAAGACGGCATTCTCTACACGATACGGCTTATACGAGTTCACAAAGTGATGTCCTTTGGATTGACCAATGCCCCCGCGTACTTTATGAACCCGATGAACAAGGTATTCATGGAGTACCTGGACAAATTCGTAGTGGTGTTCATCGACGATATACTTATCTACTCCAAGAACGATGAGGAACACGCGGAGCATCTACGATTGGTACTGGAAAAGCTACGAGAGCACCGGCTGTATGCAAAGTTCAAGCAAATGCGAGTTCGCTCAAGGAAGTCGCTTTTCTTGGCCACGTGGTTTCAGCCGGAGGAGTAGCGTAGACCCCGCCAAGGTCGAAGCCGTTATGGAATGGAAGGCACCCAAGTCGGTAACGGAAGTTCGGAGTTTCTTGGGCTTGGCCGGTTATTACCGACGGTTTATCGAAGGGTTTTCCACCGTAGCCCGACCTATGACTCAACTCCTGAAGAAGGAAAAGAAGTTTGAATGGAATGAAAAGTGCCAAAAAGCCTTCGACCAATTAAAAGAAAAGTTAACCACCGCTCCAATCTTGACCTTACCCGACAACCGGAAGGACTTCGTGATGTACTGTGATGCATCCCGGCAAGGATTGGGAGGAGTGTTGATGCAGGATGGAAAGGTCGTAGCGTATGCCTCACGACGCTTACGACCCCACGAAGAGAATTACCCCACACATGACTGGAATTAGCCGCAGTGGTACACGCATTGAAGATCCGGAGACACTATCTGATCGGAAACCACCGTAATGTGTATACCGATCACAAGAGCTTGAAATATTTCTTTACTCACTGATCTCAACCTACGACGAGGCGATGGTTGGAGTTGATCAAGGATTACGATCTAGGAATCCATTACCATCCCGGCAAGGCAAATGTAGTGGCCGATGCGCCGAGCCGCAAAGCCCAATGCAACCACATGGAATTGGGAGGTGTGGCTAATGAGCTCCAGGAAGAAATGGCTCGGCTCAATCTGCACCTGATTCCTCACGGAGAAGTGAACTCACTGGAAATCCAGCCCCTACCGAGAACTCAAATAGAGGAAGCCCAAAGAGGGAATGAGGAAACCCAGGGAATCAAGGATCGCATGGCCGGACGCGCTCAGAGTTTTCGTAGATGACAAGGGAATCTTGTGGTACAAGAAGAGAATCTGTGTGCCGAACGAGGCGGTTTGAGGGATTGATCTTAAAGGAAGCCCACGAATCGGCATATTCGTTACATCCCGGAAGCACGAAAATGTACCAGGATTTAAAAGGAGAATACTGGTGGCCTAATATGAAGAGGGATGTAGCCGAATACGTAGCCGTGTGCGATGTGTGCCAAAGGGTGAAAGCCGAACATCAACGCCCACTGGCTTGCTGCAGCCACTCAAGATTCCGAATGGAAATGGGACGAGATAGGCATGGATTTCATAGTAGGATTACCCAAGACTGCGACCGGTTACGATTCCATTTGGGTAATAGTAGATCGGCTCACCAAGACGCGATTTATTCCGTGAAAACTAACTACAACAAGTGCAAGCTAGCGGAATTATATATGAGTAGGATTGTGTGTCTCCACGGTGTACCAAAAAGGATTATATCGGATCGTGGTACCCAATTTACATCTCATTTCTGGAGCAAGGTTCACGAAGCACTCGGCAGTCACCTTGCCTTTAGTACCGCTTACCACCCGCAGATCGACGGGCACGAGAGGACAAATCAAGTGCTAGAAGACATGCCGAGAGCTCGTGCGTTGGATTTCACCAAGGATTGGGAGAAATGTTTGCCGTACGCCGAGTTCTCCTACAACAATAGCTACCAAGCCGCTTTGAAGATGTCGCCAAACGAAGCTTTATTTGGTCGCCGATGTCGAACCCCACTAATGTGGTCGAAACCGGTGAACGAACCGTATTCGGGCCCGACATAATCAAGGAGGCGGAGGAAAAGGTTCGCCTGATCCGGACCGACTACAAGCGGCTCAATCCCGACAAAGAGCTACGCGGACACCCGTCGAAGAGAATTGGAATTTAAAGAAGGTGACTACGTGTATATAAAAGTCTCACCACTACGGGAACTCGGAGATTCAAAGTCAAGGGGAAACTCGCACCACGATACGTGGGCCCATTCTTGATAAGCGCTAGGAGAGGAGAAGTGGCTTACCAATTGAATCGCCCGAGAATCTCTCCGATGTCCACCCGATGTTCCACGTATCGCAGTGAAGAAATGTTTGCGGGTACCGAAGAGCAAGCTCCTTTAGAAGCCATCCATGTCCACAGTGATCTTACCTACCCGGAACATCCAATCAAGATACTAGACGAGGCGGAAAAGAAGACACGGACCAAGTCATGGCGCATGTACAAGGTACAATGGAGCAATCACACGGAAGAAGAGGCTACCGGGAAAGCGAAGAGTTCCCGAGGACGAATACCCACACCTACTCAAAGGGTAAGAAATCTCGGGACGAGATTTATTGTTAGGGGTAGGTTTGTGACATCCCGAAAATCGGAGAACCGAAATCGGAGCGTAAAATCGGAACTTTCAAAAACCTTGGTTTATTGCTATTTCTCGGGTTTGTTGTTTCTTATTTGCCACTCAGTTGCATAAATTTAGTCGTGGTCAATTCCCTTTTTGGCATATTTGGAGTTTTCGGAGTTGACAAAATGTCGGTGCGGAAGTCGCACTGTGGTTTTAAAAAATCGGGAAAAGTGCGGATTTGTGAAAACGCATTTCGAGTAATATAAAATAAAAATTTTGGTTGGGAGAAGATAAATTAAAATACAAAATAAATAGTAAAATTTTCGGGAGGCGTACTAAATGTGGGAATTTGATTTTGTTAAAAATGAGTGAATTATGAAAATTTGGAAAAAGAATTTAAATAAGTATGAAAAATAATTGTGGAAAATAAAAGTCAAGAAAAAGTTTAAAATATAGAGTTAAAAATTATTTTTACAATATTAGGATTTATTTTGGAATTTTTAGAAGGAAAGAAAATGGAAAATGGGAAAAGAAAATAGAAAATCGGGAAATTAACAGATCGCACTTGTTCATTGGTCACAAGATGCTCGACGCCGTACGGCCCGGCCGCGCGCGCGCGCTCGCCCGGCCGTCGCGCCGCGCCGCCCGCGACGCGCCACGCGCCGCGCAAGCGCGCGCGCCGCGCCCGTGCGCGCCACGCGCCGCCGCCCGCGCCGCCCGCGCGACCGGCCCGCGCCCCGCCAGCAGCCGCGCGCCCGTACCTGGCCCCTACCCGCGCCCGCTCGTCGCGCCACGCGCCCGCCGCCGCGCGGACCCGCACGCGATTCGCGCTCGCGCGCGCCCGCGTCCGCCGGACCCCGCCGCGCCCGTGCGTTCGCCCACGCGTTCGATGCCGTACGCGGCCCGTTCGCGCGCCGCGCCTCTCGCGCCGCCGCCGCTCCCAGCGCGCCGGCCGGCCTTCCGCGCCGCCGCGTGGAGACCGCCGTACCGTGCTGCGCCGACCCCCTCCCCTCCCATCTCCGTCCCGCCGCGCCTATAAATAGGCCGAGGCTCCCCGCCCTCTCCCGCACCGCCGCCGCCTCCTCTTCCATTTCCCGAGCACCAACGCCGCTCTAATCACCGAGCACCACCGTCGCCGCGAGAACCGGAGCCACCGCCGTGCCGCCGTGCGCCGAAGTCGCCGAGCCTCGCCGTACCTCCCGAGAGCCGCCGTCGCCGGTAAGCCCGCCGCCACCCCTTCTTCCCCGTGCGCTCGCGCCGGTGGCCTCTTTTCGCTGGACCTCGGTCGAACATGTTGCGGCGAATGAACAAGCAGCATGAATAGAAAAAAAAAAAAAAAAAAAATAGGGAAAAATTAGGAAAAATTTTGGAAAATTTGGAAAAATATTTTGGGATGATTTGAGTAAAATTTTGGGGAAAAATAAATTATTTTCTCGCATGTTTTCTCGGTGCAAAGTTTGAAAAATCGGAATCGGGCGTTTTCGAAATTTCCATTCGCATCGTTTTCAATCCGGATTCCGTTTAATTCTTTCCGCCATCGAAATAGGTTTCGCTTTTGTACCCAAACCCTCAAATTTCGAGCATGAATTTTCTTCGCTGATATTTTCAAACGTAATTTCCAAATTTATTACGATCGCCGACTTTGCGAAAACCCTAGGTCATCAACTCGATTCCAAAACCCGGATTTTCCTCGCAACCCTTGTTCTAACTCGAGTAGAATTTTCGGCAAAACTCTTTGAAGTGGTTTTCATGGCTTTTGTGGTTCTTTTCGATCTCTCGGTGTTTAGTTGAATTCTAACTGAATTCAATTGATCTCGCACGTACGGGTAGCGTCGAAGAAACCGGCATCGACACCGCGAAGATCCCACCCTCAAGTGTGCGAGCAAGGCAAGTCTTCACACCCTTTGAACATATTGATCCCCTTTGCGAAATGATGTTATTTTAAACTCTAAACATGCATGCTTTACCGGATTGCCTATACTTGTTATGCCATACCTTGCTATTGTTTACCTTTAGAATTACTCCTTGTAACTCGCGATGTGATACAAATAACCGAAGCATAACTTAAACCGCTTAGCCCCGCTAAACTTAGACCATGCATACTCATGACTTTATGAAAAAGCTTTGTGCTTGGGCAACTACCTTAGGGGAGGTAGTTGAGCTTCGGCATGTGGAGACATGAGCGCCACATGGCCCCGATGAACTAAGTTTGATGAAAATTGAAAGTACTATACAAATGTTTTAGACTGGGCGGCTGGATGATTTGGGTGGATTCCGAAAAGGCAAGTGCCGACCCTGGTCAATTAAGGACCGAGCCATGAGATAGCGGAAACGAGCCGACAACCGTACTTCTCGAATGGGTATAGACCTAGCCGACTAGATAGCCGAGCGGAGGCGGTATCCTTGCATAGATGGTTCTCTATGATGTGGTTATGGGATGAGGATGAGGCTGCGGCCTTTGTTATGAATGGTGGGAATAAACTAATGTTAAGTAAACTTAAAGATCCGGAAAGACTTCCCTTACCCGGTGCGCGAACTCCTCTCACCGCTAGAAAAGGACGGCTAGAGTGCATGAGGGCTAAAGTTCATGGAGCGGTGCTGCCAAAGCAAGGTTATCGAAAGGCTTTGCCGTGACCGTCTCATGTGTTGAGGCGTAGGCTCATTTGTTGGGCTGTCGCGGAGTACGGGTAAAGTGTACATCCACCGGTGTGAATGAATCAATCTATTCGAATAGCCGTGCTCGCGGATATTGAGCATCGTGACAAGACTTTCGCTTGGCTAGATTTTAAACTTAAAACTGCTTGGGATGGGTTTGCATGATGATTTTGTTCGCGTGGATCAACTTCTCGAGAATGCGAGAAGGGGTGGACTCCCAGAAAATCATGACAACCGGAGACGGGAAGCCATCCTTGGAATCACGATGGATGGTAGACAGAACCGTCGCCGGATTAATGAACCATGAAATTAAAACTTGATTTTGGCTAGTCGGTAGGCTTGTGAAAAGAATTGAAAAAGCGGCTTTACGCAAAAATAACCCTAGCCGTGTTCTTTGAATATCCCTATCATATGCATCAATTCGTGTTGACTTGCTTGAGTACGGTTGGTACTCACCCTTGCTATACGCACAAACCTCCACGATGGAAATGAAGAGCCGAAGACCCCTACGCGTACTACGCGGAGGGCGAAGGAACCGACGGCGCATATTAGACCTTAGTCCGGTCGTTGCACGTGGCAATGGACAAGCCGCCGCCTCTTTCCGCGCCTTATCTAAACTCGTTTTTATGTTGTATTCGGACCATAAGGTCCTGTGGGATGAACAATGCCTTCGGGCCTATTTATGTAATAATGGTATTGTAAGACTATTCGTGCATGTGCACTTGATTATCCAAGATCTGCATTCGTGGGTACCAACTACTTGATCCAGGGAATGGTACTATGAACACGAAAGATTCCCGACTCAAAATCGGGGGTCCACACCCACATACATAATAATGGGACCGAAAATGACCCAAATTCACCCCATATCACCCCACACCTCACCCAAGCATCACCCCACATCTCAACCCTAGCACTCATCACCCACGTATCCACACACATATATAGACATGCATTCAAAAAAACTGTCCACATTGTCATCCACATTTGCGACACACCTCGGTTGGCCGATGAGGCAGTGGCGGGATGAGGAAGGCAGTGGACAGACTCGAGCATGCGGCGGAGGCGGCCAGAGTAGTAGAGGATGTGGTTCCAGGCGGACGGCGGCGGCAGTGACGACGTCATGGGAAATTTTGGGAGTCTAAACAACGCGAAGTTTTTCTAGGGTTCCCGCCTGGACTTAGAAAAATTTCACGCCGAGGTGGACGACTATATAGGCCACTTATTTTCGCAGGCGGGCCGGCCGCCTGCAAAAATAGTTTCCTATATTTGCTTGTGCTATTTCATAGGCAGGTCGGTTGCTTTCAAAGATGTAGTATTAGCCTACTAGTTAGTGACTAGTACATCCATTAACTGTTAAAAAATACAAAAAATGATGGTAAAATCCATTAAAAATATTTAAATTGTGAAAAAAATCAAAATGTTAGGGAAAATTGTTAAAAAGTTACCTACATGATGAGAAAAATCCTACAAAATTTTATAGAAAATCCTTAAATTATGAAAGAATATCAAAATGGTGGGAAAATTTGTTAAAAATTACCAAAATGATGGGAAATCCTAAAAAATGGTAAATCCATATTGCATTCAAATAAAATACAATAAGAAGGAATTGCACTTTAATAATTTGGGAAATCCATATCTTGTTCAAATAAATTACAAAATGAGTGTATATGACCATTACATAACAATCCGTAAGAATACTAGGGACTTAAATACAGTGATCATTGGAATAATATATATATATATATATATGTGTGTGTGTGTGTGTGTTATCCTCTAACGTTCTTCCCCACTCCATCTTCTCGCATGTACGGCTTCACGGTATTCTCAGTAGATGCTTCTACAAGCTTAATTTTATTTAGAAATTGAGTATACAAGGGCATGCTATCATATTGGTTATAATCTTCGACATGTTGGACCCCATCAACTCCCAAGATCTTTTGCTTTCTGGGTAGAACTATTTCTTTTTTTCACATTATCAGGGTCCCTAACATAGAACACTTGTGCCACGCGATCAGCGAGTACCCACAGGTCATCCTTGTGACCTACATTGCCGAGGTCAACAATAGTAAGCCCATACTTTTCAACATAAACACCGTCTGGGTATTTGACCCACTAGCACTTAAACAAAGGGATTTTCATTGTGAGGCCATAGTCGACTTCCCATATTTCTTCAATGAACCCAAAATGTGTATTTTTTTGCGCCGAGGTACCCATTGCCTCCACCCGGACGCTGCTGTTTTGAGTGACAATCTTATTATCATGGGATTTCGTATAAAATGTGTATCCATTAATGTCATATCATTGCCATGTATTGACTGTACTTGATGGACCACATGACAACCTCTTCATGGTAATTTAATCAATGGTTTCTTCATCCGATAAATTAAGTTTTCCCAACCAATCTGTGAAGCAATGCTTGTGTTCTTTCATTATCCACTCATTTGTGTGTCCCTTGTTGTTAGCTCTTATAATTTTGAGGTGTTTCTCGATGTATGGCTCAACAATAGCAAGCTGGGCTAGAACGTTGTAATGAGCTTCTCGAACTGATTTCTAGTCATGGTCAACAAATCTCTTCTTTCCCTTTGTCCCCCTCCCAACCAATCTGCCCTCGTGTCGAGGTACTGGTACTCCAATTGCCTTTCCATCTTTTAGGTAATTGATAAAGCACTTGACAATCTCTTCTGTACTGTATCCCTCAATCATTGATCCCTCTGGGTGGGCACGATTCCATACGTAGCCCTTCAAAACGACCATATAACGCTCGTATGACCACATTTGTTGTAGTAACAACGGGCCAAGTGAAATTATGTGAGACACTATATGAACCATGAGGTGCTCCATCATATTAAAATATGATGGAGGGAAGCACATCTCAAGTTGGCATTGGGTCTCATTTGAGAATGAACGAAGAAGTGCTAACTCTTCAGGATTGATGACCTTCTATGATACTGCATTGAAAAAGTAGCACATTTTTTTGTGATAGCAACCTTTGCATGTTCTAGTTTGATGACCCTTATAGCAATAATGACAAACACGGTGAGCATGACATGACAGTCGTGTGAATTATAATCGGATAATGACAAATCTTTCATGGAAACTAGACCCTGATGTTCAATGAGAAATCTATGGGGACTTTAACATCACGAAGGGACTTCTAAAATGCCTTCTTCTCCTTAGGTGTTAGTGTGAAACAGACTAGAGGGAGATATACTTTTCCATTCTTCTCTCCTTCTGTCGAGTGTAGCTCTTCCCTGATTCCTATATCTACTAGGTCAATATGTGATTGTAAACCATCCTTTGTCTTGCTTGGTATGTCCAGTAATGTTTCGATGATGTTGTCGAAAACATTCTTTTCTAGATGCATGACATTTATGGCATGGAGAATCTCCAAATCTTCCAATACGACAGGTACTTAACAATAATAACATGCTTCTTTAATGAGGGAGGGAGCTTTGTTAGTGATATGCCCTAGAGGCAACATGGAGATGTTGGATATCATGGTCAATGTTTATTTATTAATGAATAACCTATTATTCTGTTCTATAAAATAGATAATTAGTATTGATCAATAAGTATGTGATTTATTCATGAGACTCTTTATATGATATAAATCTATTTCTAAATAATCCCTGATCATATATCATATCTATGGAACGAATATGATTCTAAGATCAGCAGGTGTATTGATTGATGATCATGTCTCATGGATCATGTTATGGAGATATCAAATCAATAAACATGAACACATGTTAGAGAACATGTTGTTGGATAGACCCATCTTGAGACACTACAGGGAATTAATGTGCCATTAGTTGGTCTCAAGTGATGTTGGTGCAAAGTCCTTAGACTTGAGATCATCATGAATTTCAACCAATGTAGTGGCTTACTTATGGACTGCCAAACGCTATTCCGTAAATGGGTAGTTATAAAATTAATCTTCGGGTTTGCTATGAAGCATGTAGAGGGATGTCAATGATCAAGATGAAATTTTCCCCTCCTATGGAAGAGATATCTTTGGGCCCCTCGATGTAATGGATTATGGAAGTGCATGGCCATGCCGATATGATTGAGGAGTCAATCATCAGACACATAATCCAATACGGGATCGAGTGAATGATTAAACTAATGCTAGGATGGCACGAGTCTTGCCTATAGCTTTATTGATATCGTGAGGCAAAGAGATTTGTGCACACATTACAGGTTCAGCTGATATGATCTTTGTGTATACTTTGGTGTCGATATGTTCTGCTAGGGGTCACTGTTGACAGGGTTGGCCAAGAGCTGTTCTCGTGCCGGGACCAAGTGTACATGAATCTATTGGGTCGCACACTTAATGGGTTGGAACATGCATACGAGTTTGACTCGGATATGACTCAGTTCGGATAAGATCCGACTCAATATAGAGTCCCGATGGGCCTTTAGGCCCAGTCGGCCAACTCTATATAAGGAGGGCAAGGGGTGAAGATCTGGGTGCGCAACTTCTAAGCCAGATCAACTTCTCCATGGAAACTGTAGTCCATGTTCGAGCCAAAACCCTAGTCGTGTATCGCGTGCTAGCACATGGGTGTTCGGCGTTCTCTCCCTGGATATGTGGATACCGGTAGAGACATCGTAACGTTGTGGTGTAAGTCGACGACATCGAAAGATCCCCAAGTTCCAACTAGCCGACCTCTTTATTTGGTAGTTGAAAGTCTGACCAGTCAGGCGAATCAGAACGACTTCGACGAGATTGGGCGGACCGAAGCGGCATCGGCACGGTCGGGTGAATCGGGTCGAAGTCGGTGCTGTTGGCGAGGTCGGACGATACGAGCCGAGGTCGACGGGGTCAGGAGAATCGGACCTGAGGTCGGCGAGGTGTTGTCCGAGGTCGGCAAAGTGTTGCTCGAGGTCGGCTAGACATGGATCGGCTATTTCAGCTGCACTGCACGTCTTTTGGTAACATTCTATAGACCTTTACTTGCAAGTTTTCCTGGATTGCACGATAGAAATTTTTGTTTTATGCTATCATAGCCTACGCGTTATCCTTCAGTGGTATCAGAGCTAGACTTGTGTAGTCTGGGTTTTAGACTGTTTCATATGTTGATATGGAGTTGTAGTAGATTAGATCTATTACAAGTTTTGCACACAGGTTGATTAGATCAATCGGTATAGGGGTCGGTAGAGGATAGGAAGAAGCAGTAAGAGTCAGATTCGGGATGGCATTCCTTGAGAGTGTCTCGGATTGGTGTAATATGATTATGCCGAAGCTGTTTTGTAGTCCTACTATGACTGCTGCCTTGCGCTTATGCAAACCATGTCCCTTGAGAGTGTCTCGGGTCGGCATAATGTGATTATGTCGATATGGTTTTCATAAGCGATTTTATAGATTGGATCTATGATTTTCGTGTGGTGTTGCCATGTGCGTACCCCCCTTTATTGTGTCTCAGTATCATATCTCTGCGATAGGTAGAAAATGTTCTACATCTAACTTGTTTTTGCAGAGAATGTTTTGAGATAGTATGACCCTATTATATGTATGAGATGCATGTAATGCATGTAATATTCTTTCATACATGTGATGCATGTAATATTCTTTCACGACCTGCATGTCGATGTAATCTTCAATTTATAGCTTCTATAGTAATAGTTTAGTTTGAAGAAATTCAGTATCAGGCACTCGGGAGAACGGTGATGAAGATGAAGATCCTCTACACCGACATGGAGATGGAGATCACCATGTGAAAGGGTCATACTATTTCATTATTAATTGCTATTCTTCTGGCTTTCATGTATGTGATATGTTTGTTTGATAGGATAGTATTCCTCAGAAAATTAAGTAGTATTGATGCCCTCCAAATGTTGCACTTATCATGGCTATGATCGTCAATTGGTACGTCTGCCAAAGCAAAGTGTCATTATCTATCATAACACGATGGAGTATATGTCAAACATATACATGCAGGAGCATTTGGTTTACTTAACAAGGCTATCAAACAGTTTTGGGCCTTGGAGCATAGGTTGGGGCCAGGGCATAATGGTGCCACCGAACGAACAAGAGTCACATAGTGATGTGATTAGCAAGGTGTTGCTTACCCATGTTACTAATTTTCTAGCATTGATGCCAAAGCTCATTAGAAATTAATTAACGTGTGGATCTTGACCCAATATGTAACCTAGAGGGAAGGTTTAAAACACGTAGTGGGAGTCTTTTGTTAAATTGTTTAAAAAAAGACAAAGCATAAACATTGTGCTAAACTTTGCATATTCTTTCTGTTGTAGATTATGGCATCTAATACTACACCCAGTTCTTTTAATTTGTGATCTATACTTGAGAAACAAAAGTTGAATGGAACAAAATTAATTGATTGGTATTGAAACTTGAGAATTGTTCTCAAGCAAGAGCAAAAGGAGTACGTTATTGAAGTTCCTTATCCTCATGATTTGCCTAATAATGCTAATGTTGCTGCACGGAGGGCTTATGAGAAGCACACTAATGATTCTCTAGATATGAGTTGTCTCATGCTTGCCACAATGTCCTCTGAGCTTCACAAGCAATACGAGAGCAGTGATGCTCCTAGTATTATTGTGGGTCTACATGGCATGTTTGAGAACCAAGCCAGGGCCGAGAGGTTCAACACTTCAAAGTCGTTGTTTGTGTTGCAGGTTTATAGAGGGGAATCCCGTCAGTCCACACGTGATAAAGATGATTGACTATATTGAGAGTCTTGAAAAACTAGGTTTTCCTCTTAGCCAAGAGTTGGCTACAGACGTGATTCTCCAGTCGCTCCTTCCGAGCTTTGAGCCATTCATACTAAATTATCACATGAACAGCATAGATAAAACCTTGGCTGAATTGCATGGGATGCTAAAGACTGCTGAGAAGAGTATAAAAACGGTCATCATGTGATGATAATGTAGAAAGCTAAGTGCAAACCCCCTGTCAAGAAACTTTGCACTAAAAGGAAGTTAACTCCTGATGAGATCATGAGTGCTTCCAAAGCAAAGAAAGGCAAGAAGGGGTTGGCGACGACATATGTTGTTTGCTTTTATTACAAGGAGGCAGGTCACTGGAAGAGGAACTACAAGAAGTACTTGGAGGATCTCAAAATGAAGCAAAGTGAGACTTTTGCTTCAGGTATTAATGTTATATAGAAATCAATCTTGCTACTTCATCTACTGACTCTTGGGTATTTGATACCTGCTCAGTAGCTCACATATGCAATTGTTGCAGGGTCTGAGAAGAAGTAGAAGCTTGAGAAGGGGCGACATGAACCTGTGGGTCGGCAATGGAGCAAGGGTTGCTACAGTTGTCGTCGGCACTATGTCACTTCACTTACCTTCAGGATTAGTTTTGGAATTAAATAATTGTTATTGTGTTCTAACTCTATGTCAAAACATAATTTTCGCTTCATGTTTGCAAGCAAAAGGATATGATTTTAGATCAGTGGACAATGGTTGTTCAATTTATCTTAGAGATATATTCTATTTTCATACTCCATTGGTGAATGGATTATATGTTTTGGATCTTGAAGCGTCTCCCATCTATAACATTAATACAGAGAGGCAAC
Source organism: Oryza australiensis (assembly GCA_019925245.2). Classification (NCBI taxonomy): domain Eukaryota; kingdom Viridiplantae; phylum Streptophyta; class Magnoliopsida; order Poales; family Poaceae; genus Oryza; species Oryza australiensis. The sequence goes on along the minus strand of JAIFGZ020000330.1, from coordinate 1,169,759 downwards.
TCCCAAATGATATAAACCCCATATTTATTTGGCATTGTCGCCTAGACCATATAAATGAGAAACGCATGGAGAAGCTCCATAAAAATGGTCTGCTACACTCTTTTGATTTTGAATCATTTGAGACATGTGAATCTTGTTTACTTGGTAAGATGACAAGAGCACCTTTCACAGGTCACAGTCAGAGGGCATCGGACTTGTTGGCACTCAGTACTTCCTAACTTTTACGGACGACTTTAGTAGATATGGTTATATCTACTTAATGAGGCATAAGTTTGAATCCTTTGAAAAGTTCAAAGAATTCTAGAATGAAGTACAGAATCATTTAGGGAAAACAATTAATTTTCTACGATCAGATCGTGGTGGTGAATACTTAAGCCAGGAATTTGATAATCATCTAAGAGATTGTGGAATCGTTCCACAATTGCTCTGCCAGGAACTCCTTAATGGAACAGAATGTTTGAACGGAGAAATCGCACCTTGTTAGACATGGTGCGGTCCATGATGAGCCAATGTGATATTCCATTATCCTTCTGGGGATATGCTCTTGAAACAGTTGCGTTCACATTAAATAGAGTTACATCTAAGTCAATGAAAAGGACACCATATGAGATATGGACAGGGTAGCCCCCTAGCTTGTATTTTCTCAAGATTTGGGGATGTGAAGCTTATGTAAAGCGTTTACAATCCGACAAGCTTACATCCAAATCTGACAAATGCTTCTTTATGGGGTATCCTAAGGAAACAAAAGGATATTATTTTTATAATTGGGAACAAGACAAAGTGTTTGTCGTCCGACATGGTGTTTTCTTGGAGAAAGAGTTTCTTTTAAGAAAAGTTAGTGGGAGCATGGTGCATCTTGAAGAAATTCAAGAAACACCATAAAATGTTTCAGCTACCACAAGACCACAACAGGAGAAACAAGATGTTGTGTCATCTATTGTAGATACACCAGCCCGACGTAGGTCCGAAAGATCACGCCGTGCCCCTGAAAGATACACAAGGGTAGAAAAATGTGACATATTGTAGTTAGACAACGATGAACCTAAGATCTATGAGAAAGCAATGGTGGGACCAGATTCCGATAAATGGCTTGGAGGCATGAAATCTGAAATAGAATCTATGTATGATAATCAAGTTTAGAACTTGGTTGATCCACCTGATGGTGCCAAAACCATTGAGTGCAAATGGGTTTTTAAGAAAAAGGTAGACATGGATGGAAATGTTCACATCTATAAGGCGTGATGGGTGACAAAAGGTTTTAAACAGATTCAAGGTGTTGATTATGATGAAACCTTCTCGCCCGTTGCAATGCTAAAGTCTATTCGGATTATTCTAGCAATTGTTGCATATTTCAATTATGAGATATGGCAGGTGGATGTCAAAACGACTTTCCTTAATGGAAACCTAAGCGAGGATGTGTATATGATACAGCCTAAAGGTTTTGTCAATCCACAATCGCCTGAAAAGATATGCAAGCTATAGAAATCCATTTACGGATTGAAGCAAGCATCTCGGAGTTGAAATATTTGTGTTGATGAGGTAATCAAAGGGTTTGGTTTCATCAAAAATAATGAGGAGGCTTGTGTTTACAAAAAGGTCAGTGGGAGCGCAATTGTGTTTCTAACCTTATATGTGGATGACATATTGTTGATTGGAAATGATATCCCTATGCTAGAATCTGTCAAGTCTTCAATGAAAAATAGTTTCTCCATGAGAGATTTAGGAGAGACAGCATACATTCTTGGCATTAGGATATGTAGAGATAGATCTAAGAGGCTAATCGGATTAAGCCAAAGTATATACATTGACAAGGTGTTGAAGAGGTTCAACATGTATCATTCCAAAAAAGGTTTGTTGCCAATGTCACATGGTATTAATCTCAGCAAGAATCAGTGTCCTAGGACACCTGATGAGCGGAGTAAGATGAATATGGTTTCATATGCTTCGGCAATTGGATCCATCATGTATGTTATGTTTTGTACACGTCCAGATGTATCGTATGCTTTTGAGTGCTACGAGTAGATACCGATCAGATCCAGGAGAAGGTCCCTAGATAGTCGTAAAGAATATTTTTAAGTACTTGAGAAGAACTAAGGATATATTCCTAGTCTATGGAGGTGAGGAAGAGCTCATTGTAAATGGTTACACTGATGCTAGCTTCCAAACAGACAAAGATGACTATAGATCGTAATCTGGGTTCGTGTTCTGCCTAAACGGAGGCACAGTCAACTGAAAGAGTTCCAAGCAGGACACTGTAGCTGATTCTACAATGGAGGCCGAGTACATCGCTGCTTCTGAAGCTGCAAATGAGGCTATTTGGATCAAGAAATTTGTTTCTGAGCTGGTGTTAATGCCAAAATTTGGTAAACCTCGGTGTCTCCATCGGCTCAGTGTTCATATCGGCTCAAAGCTAGTATCAATTTAGAGTTCTGCAAGCAGCCGATGGGGATTTTCTCTTATCAACATCTCAAGCAGTCGGATTCTTGTTAGATTCGGTTTAGAAAATCATATCCAGAAGAGACCGAATCCAGGGACGATGCGGCTTGTGTCTTTTAATTAGGAAGAGTTTGTTGATTTTCTTTTTTATCTTTAGGAAAGCGTGTTAGTGTCCAATAAGGACTTAGTTTGTTTCCTTTTATCTTTAGGAAAATTTGAATTGTAATCTGTTAGGATCTTTGTCAACCTGCGGGTATAAATATGTAAGCCCGAGGTCCATGCAAATCAATCTCTCGATCAATACACTTCGGCGTATCATCACCTTTTTTCATCTGTTCTACTTTATCATCTGGTGAAACTTGGCACCTGACACGGGGTTGCATCGGCTTCGATCTCCGGCGAGAGGGTAAGTCCAAGGTTCAGGCAATCATATTGGCTACGTCGGTGTCATTCAAGGCTACATCAGTACATTCGACCTCTTGGATTGCTTCGATTCGGTTACCATCTTTGCCTGATTATTTATCATTTGTCTCTGTTGAATCTAGTCCTAGTATCTCGATTTGGCTCTATCGGCTGTCTCTCATTTTAGGGTTTCTGCCGATACCGGCTAAATCGTTATATTAGATTAGCTTAGCTTAGGCATCCACCACCCTGAAAATCGGTCAAGGGCTTGATTGTCTAGATTCTGCGTTTCTTTTCATACTTAGTGTTGCATCAGTTCAGTTTGATCTTCTAAGTCGTGATTAGAACCGTAATCTCTAGCCTGCTTGTTGGCTATCAATAAGGGTTTCATCGGGGTTTTAGTCGATGAGTTATCTGAACATGACATCGGCTATGCTATAGATATGTATAATCTCTGTCTTAAGGTATGTTTAGACATAAGTGATTATACTGTCTCGGTACGCTACCGATCTATCGCAGTCACTTGGTTTAAACATATTTTGAGACCTAGATTATATGCTATTAATATCTACAATCGATTGAGTAATTGTCAATCCCATGGACGTTGCATCGGCTAGCAAGGATTGCGTATGAATTGGTTTTTAGCCGATGACAACGGAGTATTCATCGATCATTGCTTATCTGTTGGATTTTATGCCATCGGACCTCTAGCCAACGTATGCTTCAATGTTCGGATCAATGTTTATTTTATCATCGTGTTATCGTCGGCCGATAGCCTTTATATATATATATATATATATATATATATATATATATGTTTTCTCAGCACATTGCCGATGGATTGAAACCCTAACTACATCGGCTGACATCGACATCGACTGGAATCATACCATCGGCTTATTAGCCGATCGATTGTTTCAGTTATCGGTCTATTGGCTGATATGCTTTATGTTTTGCTACTTTATATATCTTGTCAGTGGCAGGATCAAACTGACTGGCACACCCGCACTTCATCAATTTTAGGACCTGCACTGGAGCTAAGCAGATCTCCCAGGCCAGCGTGTGCTCTGACGTCAACACATCTTTCGGCACGATAGTGGCGGTACGGATTTGGCGTCAACAGCTAGGTATGATGACCAGTGTAGCTGGTCCAATGTCCCTCTATTGTGATAACAGTGGAGCCATTGCGCAGGCTAAGAAGCCTAGATCACATCAAAAATCCAAACACATTCTTCGATGATACCATCTCATCCGCGAGATAGTGGACAGAGGTGACGTAAAGATATGCAAAGTGCATACGGATCTAAACATTGCCGATCCGTTGACAAAGCCGCTCCCTTAGCCGAAACATGAGGCACATACTAGAGCAATACGTATTAGATACTTACATAATTGACTCTAGTGCAAGTGGGAGACTGTTAGTGATATGCCCTAGAGACAACATGGAGATGTTGGGTATCATGGTCAATGTTTATGTATTAATGAATAAACTGTTATTCTGTTCCATGAAATAGATAATTAGTATTGACCAATAAGTATGTGACTTATTCATGAAACTCTTTATGTGATACAAATCTATTTCTAAATAATCTCTGATCATATATCATATCTATGGAACGAATATGATTCTAAGATCAGCACGTGTATTGATTGATGATCATGTCTCATGGATCATGGTATGGAGATACCAAATCAATAAACGTGAACATATGTTAGAGAACATGTTGTTGGATAGACCCACCTTGAGGCACTACAGGGAATTAATGTGCCATTAGTTGGTCTCAAGTGATGTTGGTGCAAAGTCCTTAGACCTGAGATCATCATGGATTCCAACATGTGTAGTGGCTTACTTAGAGCATCCCAACAGCAGCTCTAAAAGTTTCTCTAAACCCGTTTTTTGATATTTTATTCAAAAAAATTTTCCAACAGAGTCTTTATTTAGATCCCTAAAGAAATAGGTTCTCAAAAATCAAGTTTTCATTCTCAAAACTGAGAAGAGCTGATCCATTGTCTAAAACCTATCAAAAAGAAATGCATGCTAAAACATATTGTCATAAAACCTGTCAGAATACTACTTTGTTGTCTAATTAAGTAATCGGTGAGCCAAATCAGTAGAATTAGCTCTGTCGAATCAAAACACTGGATTGACTGAAGAAACAGTTCAGAAATCTACAGGTTGCAAGAAGCTGACCAACAAAAGTAGGATTTCTAGTAGAGTTCAGTCTAAATACGAGCAGTAATTAAGTTAAGTTATCTAGTATCTACAAACTCTGCACCGTAATTGTTCAAAGTAAATAACCTCATACAAAATAATATAATTATTACATAGAGAATCTGCTGGATAGAATTTTGATTTCATGCTCTAAATATTTTGGAGGATTTCCTATATTTTCTTTTTTGGGAACCAACTTGTGAGATCCTGTTGGGGATGCTCTTAGGGACTGCCAAACGTTGTTCCGTAAATGGGTAGTTATAAAAGTAGTCTTCGGGTTTGCTATGAAGCATGTAGAGGGATGTGAATGATCAAGATGAAATTTGCCCCTCCTATGGGAGAGATATCTCTGGGCCCCTCGATGTAATGGATTATGAAAGTGCATGGCTATGCCGATATGATTGAGGAGTCAATCATCAGACACATAATCCAATACGGGATCGAGTGAATGATTAGCTAATGCTAGGATGGCACGAGTCTTGCCTATAACTTAATTGATATCGTGAGGCAAAGGGATTTGTGCACGCATTACAGGTACAGCCGATATGATCGTTGTGTATACTTTGGTGTCAATATGTTCTGCTAGGGGCCGCTGTTGACAGGGTCAGCCAAGAGGTGTTCTCGTGTCGGGACCAAGTGTACACGAACCTATTGGGTCGCACACTTAACGGGTTGGAACAGGCATACGAGTTTGACTCGGATACGGCTCAGTTCGGATAAGATCTGACTCAATATAGAGTCCCGATGGGCCTTAAGGTCAGTCGGCCAACTCTATATAAGGAGGGCAAGGGGTGGAGATCAGGGTGCGCAACATCTAAGCCAGATCAACTTCTCAACGGAAACCCTAGTCCATGTCCGAGCCAAAACCCTAGTTGTGCATCGCGTGCTAGCACACGGGTGTTCAACATTCCCTCCCTGGATGTATTGATACCGGTAGAGACATCGCTACGTTGCGGTGTAAGTCGGCGACATCGGAAGATCCCCGAGTTCCAACTAGCCAATCTCTTTATTTTGTCGTTGAAAGTCAGACCGGTCGGGCGAATCAGAACAACTTCGGCGAGATTGGGTGAACCAAAGTGACATCGGCACGATCGGGTGAATCGGGTCAAAGTTAGTGCTTTTGGCAAGGTTGGACGATACGAGCCGAGGTCGGCGGGGTTGGGCGAATCGGACCGAAGTCAGCGAGGTGCTGTCCGAGGTCGACAAGGTTGGCAAAGTGTTGCTCGACGTCGGCTAGACTTGGATCGGCTATTTCCGCTGCACTGTGCCCCTTTTGGTAACATTCTATAGACCTTTACTTGAAAGTTTTCCTGGATTACGCAATAGAAATTTTTGTTTTATGCTATCGTAGCCTACGCTTTATCCTTCAAGCTCATCAGCTAGTTTCTTATGTTTTGTTCCCTTTGAACATTTCTTGGGCCTTTTTCCGAACACACATTGTATTTTCTCTGTCATGGCAAATTTCCTCCCCGGTTTTAGGTTTCGATGGAGGATCATTTTCTTTAGAACCATCAAATTCTGACATCATCTTGTGGTATTTATGATCTCTGCGTAAGAAATGTCGGTGCCGTATGTAAACAAGCTTGTTGGAACCAGGGAGGTATCTATAGTACATTCCATTCAAATAGATCACACATCCTGTTTTCCTTTTAATCTGTCCCAAAAGTGAAAACATCACGAGATAATCGTTACCAGTAACGAAAATGATGGCCTTCACTGTGAAGTATTGTCTTAAACACTCGTTCCACACATTCATCCCAGCTTTCCATAAATCTTCCATATCTTCCATCAATGGTTTAAGAAATACATCAATATCAATACTAGGCTATCGGGGGCCTTGTATTAGGACACAGAGTAAAACGTACTTTCACTACTAATAAAGCCAGTTAGAAAGATTGTACATGGTCAAAAGCATTGACCAAGTGCGATGTGAGCTACTCATGTCTCAAAAGGGTTCACTCCATCCATACTCAGTGCAAACCTAATATTTTGGAGGTCTTTAGCAAATTCTGGGTACAATGCATCAAAGTTTTTTCACTGACAAGCATCCACTGGGTGTCGGAGCATCTCATCTTTCTTGCGCCCTTCTTGATGCCAGTGCATTAGTTTCGCATCTCAAGGGTTTGAGTACAAATGCTTAATGCGATCTTTCACAGGAAGGTGCCACATCATTAGCTGGGGGATTTTTTTCTTCTTTTTCCTCGAATGTGTGAGCCTCTTCTTTGTCAAAAAGATTGACATCTTGGAAAGTGTTGTTAGTTAATTTGTACCGGTTAGCACAACATGTTGGGCATTTATCCAACGAAGCATACTCTTTCCTTTATAGGATGCAGTGGTTCACGTACGCATGAACCTTTTCCACACCAAGAGAAAGGTGACAGATTAGTTTCTTTGCTTGATATGTGTTGGAAGGTAATGAGTAAGGATTCGGTAGCATGATTTTCAAAAGTTATAGTAAGCTATCAAAACTACTATTAACCAACCATATCTAGCCTTCAACTTCATAAGTTCAATCACTGATGATAATGTTGAGAACTCACTATCACAACCCTTTGACTCATCATATAAAAGATCATTCCCTGCCTTCTGTAAAGCTTCAAAATTATCTGAACCCCTAGCCGACCCATTAGCACCTCAGGTTCTGCATGGCGTAGCATTTTCTCCAAATCAATAATATTATCACCACAACTATCACAATCAGCAGCCTCCATGTGATCAACATCCGACCGATCTTCTTTTTCATCAGGATCCACTTGTTGCTCATCATGATGGGTCCATATTGTGTAGCCGTTCATAAATCCACACATCACTAAGTGTCCCATTATTTTCGTAGCATCTGCCCATACTTTTTTATTTTATAGTCAACACATGGACAATGTGTCTCCGTTGTATTGTTGTTATAAGCGTGCGCCTTGGCAATATCAATAAATTTAGATACTTCATCCGTCTATAACGGCAAATACCTCGACATATGATACATCTATTGCATGTCCATATCTCTGAAAAAAATTCATTTACAATTGTATTTAAAAATAAAATTTCAGAATAATACATATGTATAAACAAACTTTAACTTTATTCGCGATGGGAAAGAGAAATATAAATAACCAGGGATGTGATCTATAAATTTATCGTAAACAAAATACCTATTTTTTGTATTTATACCTAGGGGATGGGAAGTGGGAAACACATACTTTTTGCTCTCTCCTATCTAGATCTAGTGCTGGGATGAGAGCAAAATACTTCATTTTGGGTAATAAAATAATCACATTTAACCACTAGAGGATGAGAGGACAACTGGTATATCATGGTGTATACATAGATCCATCACAATCGTATCATAGAAAACCAAAAAAAGAAAGAAAAACACATGGTGCTTTTTCATTATTTTGCATACATAGATCCATCATAATTAACGACTAAAATAAAAAATGCGTAACAAGAGTGAGAACGCATGGATCTAACTACTGTAGAAAAACCCAATGAAGATTTCATGTTCAAAACCTTTCCTCCTATATTTTGGTTGTTTTTAGAGAGAATCTTCGGATGAATGAAGAGATGCTCAGGGAGGAAAAAGACTTTATGTGGGAATTATCCTAGGCAGACGACTTAAGACATCGCCGGGAAAGATAATTCTTTGCCGGCGGAGTGCTTAAGGCAGCCATCTGGGATAATAAAAATTTTTTCCAAGCCGACGACATATGGCTCTGCCTGTGAAAATATATCTTTCCAGACGGCACCTTATGTCATCCGCCTGAAAAGATTGATCTTCGCAGACGGACAACCATCTCAACCCCCCCCCCTTCTATTTTGCAAGCGAACCGTTGGTTGTAAAAGATTATAAAGTTTTAACAAAATTTAAAAAGATATTTTCAATTTTTATAATAGTAGGGATAGGGATAGAGATAAGGACATGGATTGGGACTAGTTACATAAATAGGCGTATGTTGCAACAGCATCCTGTAACATGGTTTAACTTTTTTTTTCTCATTTTTTTCCTGAGATGTGAGATGGGTGGAACCGAGTGATTTTTTTCTTAAAGAACGACTGTGCTTTATTGGTTTCACAGTGGCCTCTATTGGTTTCTCGGTAGTAGAGATAAATGGACGTGATAATTGTACTAGTTTCTATTGGTTTCTTTATTTTTTTATCATTATTATCAATAAAAACAATTTAAATTATCAATTTATGAGTTCTATTAGGAAAAATATTCTACTACCGATAATTAATGTGGTAGTACAAATATGCACGATTCATTGGATAAACAAAATATGAAAGATTTAGATATTGATTCTATTGCTAGGAAATCACCATAAAAATTATTGACTCTTTAGGTCGAGAGCAGCCATGACTATAATCTTCGCTCTTTGAATCACTGTGACAAATAAATAGATAAAAAATCTCTAAAATCTTGTTATCTATCTACGAAATATTCTTGATGTGTCATATGTTTGATAGGGTGCAATAAATCTTGTTATCTATCTACGAAATATTCTTGATGTGTCATATGTTTGATAGGGTGCAATTAAATGCACATAATAACACATAATTATCGAACACGGACAAATTTATATTGCTAAAATTGGTGGCTGCCAGCGTCAAAATTAGGATTTAAATTCCTTGCAAAAAATGATTTATTTTTTTAAGCACAGTACAAACGTAGGCGTTTATATAAATGCGCGCATAATTATCCCTTTTAACGTACACACGCACATCCTACCCTTAGCATCTCCGAAGACTCAATTGTTTGTATAATATGGCTTGATTGCAAATGCAAACTAAAAACTTGTTCCTCGAGACGAACCAATAACTAAACCGATACCACATGCATGTGTGCAAACAGTTGCATCGAAAAATAGTATCCAAAGCATCGACTCAATATAACCAATTCACTCATCCGATGTTGAACAATAAAATCAGCTATATCAAGACTAATCCGATGACCTTCTCATCAGCTAACAAATATAACATGAATGGAACCTATTTTTGTGGTGGCATTAGATCTAGAGGAGAACTCAAATATTCCTTAATATTATCCAAAAGCTTTCTGCTATTTTTCTTCCCATACAAACTATTATCGACCTTCAACCGTAATAATGGAGTAAATGGTTCAATTCTCCCTGATAAGTTTGGTACAAACCTTCTAACAAAATTAATATTACCGATCAAATATTGCAACTTCATCTTATTTTCTGGAGGTTTTATATCTTTGATATCCTTGACTGATCTCAATCCATCCCTCTTTCATGAACAATAAATCCCAAAAACTGCCCAACCGATACACCAAAGGCATATTTATTTGAATTAATCTTCAAGCCATACTTCCTGGTTCTTTCCAATACCTTTCGTAAATCAGCTAAATGTCCATCAATTTCCTTTGATTTCACAACCACATCATCTATATAAATTTTAACCAGCAATCCAATAAGGTCATGAAATATATAATTTATAGCTCTTTGATATGTAGCACCAGCACTTTTCAAACCAAAAATCATAACAACCCACTCATACAAGCCGATTGCACCAGGACATCTAAAAGCATATCGTGCATTGCCATCCATAAAACTTATAATCTTGTATCTAGAAGTTGCATCAACCAATAAATCAGCAATCGACATTGGGGTATTCATTCTTAGGAGTAGCTTTGTTTAAATATCTAAAATCAACACAAACCCTAAACTTTCATTCTTCTTCATTACTAGTACTATCTTAGAAATCCACTCAACATATCGGCAAGGCCTAATAAAATTAGCATCATAGAGTCTTGTGATCTATGCCTTGATAGCATCATACATCTCAGGTTTGAATCGCCTTGGTGGCTATTTGTATGGCTGATATCCTGGTTTAGTAGGCAGTCGATGTTCAACAATCGATCAGCTTAGTCCTGACATCTCATAATATTCCCAAGCAAAACAATCACTATATTCTTTTAATAATTCTACCAACTCCCTTTTAAATTCATCAGACAACTAGCACTTACAAATGTTGGTCTTGGCCTATCACCAGTTCCAATATCTACTTCTTATAACTCATCAGCCGACATAAAACCCTGTCCTAACTTGCCTTCAGAATCATCCACGGTGTCCTTAGAGTAAGAGTTGAGGTCCTCCATCATACATTGGCTGTATATCAGACACTTTTAAGAAATCTCCTTCCCACACTTTCTTGATAAGCAATCAACTTCATCCACCTATCGGCCTGCACGATTTTCTACCTAGTCTCCTTGTCATTGTATCAAGCTTTCATGCATTGTTGATGGGATATGATAATTAGCATGGAATGCAATCTCTTCCTAGCAACAAGCTATATGAACCTTTTCCATCAGTGACAAAAAAGTAGTAGGAATTGTCTTACTGCCCACCATCAATTCTACGTTCAAAACTCCTTTAGCATCTGATGAATTCCCACCAAAATTTTTGAGCACCATGTTGGTCTTGATCAAATCTTTTGGAGTTTTCCCAAACTTTCTATACGTGGTGTAAAGCATTATATTTACCGCAACCCTTCCATCGACTAACATTTTAGACATCGGCTTCCCATTAACCAATCCCTTTTATATACAATGACTTTAAATGCTGATGTTCTATTTCTTCAGGCTTCTCAAATATTGCTTGTTGAGGAGATAAAACTAACTGTGTTCTCAGTTCTTCTCATACTTCTTCATCGAACGTAGAAATCCTATATTCTGCAGGTAATATGAACACCATATTGATAAAAGATGAAGCTTCAACATTACCAATCCCAATAGCTTTTCCCTTGGCAAAAGTTAAAATCTTTTTCTTATCGACTTCAACATCATCGGCTTTAACAATTTTACTTTTCACTCGCCACTTCTTCCTTGTATTCCTTGACTAATGATTGATCTCTTCTTCAACTTCTTCCATTTGTTCGTTACTTCTGAAACTTTGAACTCTTATCTTTTGATTTTTCGTGAATACCCCAGTTGGACACCATTGAGGATCCTGTATTATACCACTTACAATATTTCCTCTTCTTTAAGTCCTCAACCGATGAAATAACATGATTCTGAGGTAATATAATCTGCTTCTCTTGTAATAAAATATCAAAAATCCTATCGGCCTTGTTAATATCAAAATCAAACCTTTGTTCTTTCACATTATCTTTAACCCATTGGCAAACAACTGTCTTCTTATTTCTTGCTCACTTTGCCAAGCCGATTTCATGATCTTTATCTTGATCTGAGTCGGAAGCATAATTGTAGACATTATTAACATTATTGGCCTTCTTAGTAAACCTTTCCCTCTTAGACTCCTGGGATCGCTGCTCATGAGCTGATATTTTCTGAACCAACTATGATAAACTTTCAAAGTCTTATGAAGAAAACTTATCTTTTATTGGCCCCAACAACCCTTGGAATGCCAAATCACCCAATTGTGAATCAGTCAAGTTTAAAACTATAACATCTCCTCCTTATATCTCTAAACCTCTGAATAAAATCTAGAATAATTCATCAGATCTTTGCCTGACTAATGTCAAATCTGATAGCTTCATCTTTTGAACTATAACAAAGAAATATTTATGAAATTACTTCTCTAGATCGTCCCATCCTCTGACATAATTAGGTGGTAGATAAGAAAACCATGGAATGTCGATCTAGATAATGATAAAGGGAAAAATCTAACCCTTCAACCGATGCCTCCCCACACTAAGCTAGAAATTGGTTGATGTGTTCCACTATATAAATATTGTCTTGCCTTGAGAATTTTGAGAAATCCAGAATTTTGTATTCGGTTAGGTAGTGGAACTCTATCAAAATGCTCTAGATAAGAATGCTGATATATAATCCCAGTGTCCTTTGGCCTTAACCCAAATTGCTCCATCATGACTTCAGCAATCATATCGGCCCACTCTTGACTCCCATGACTCCCAAACTGCTGAGATGAAGATCTTTGAGGAAATTGATTCATCTGAGGTTGATACTAGCTAGCTTCTCCATGCCGATACTGATGAGGTGATGATGGCTGCTGTTGCTAAGGGTTAAAATATTGATGCACCTGTTGTTGATGTGGATTTGACTAACTTTGATATCCATGTACATATTGTTGTATGATTGGTTGCCCTCCAGTAGGTGGTTGATGTCTTTCTAAAAATTGAATCAACAAACTTCCAATCGTCTATTGCATTTGCCCCCAGTCGATGCTTGAATCGACTGCCTTCCATAGTACGCAGTTCAATATTGATGTTGATTCTAGTTATTGTTGACATCCATCAAAATGGGGCCTATTGTGTGCTTTTGCTCTGGATCCTTAGTCTTAATCGTCTTGTATGCTAGAAATGTATGACTTGAAAGATAAACTAGTCCCTTAGCTTGTTCTTCATAAATAATCCCATCCAATACATTTTTTATCATAGATGTCAATGTGTTGACTAACACCCCAGATTGATTTATCAAAGCATGATGAACGGTTGCATCAATCCTATCTTGCAAATTAATGAGAGGAGGTTCTTCTTTAGATTCTGTGCTTATTGTATCTTCTTGTTTACTACTTCCTTCATGTTCTGGCCTTAGCATAATAATTTTGAATTTTTGTATTATTTTCCCTTGCTGAGTAACTCTTAAGGATTCCAAATACATCTTCTGAAACTTCTGAGTAAGTTGTTCCATCTGCACCTTTTGTTCATCAAATAGTTTATCAACAGTAACCGGAATGATGTTTTCTTCTTTAATTTCTGACATGATGAATATCTTGATGTCCCACCAGGCGTGTCAAAAGCATGTCGATGCGAAAACACGGCGACCATATCTTGATGTCCCACCAGGCGTGCCAAAAGAATGTCGATGCGAAAACATGGCGGTCTGGGAGTTCTGCTTAGTTTCCAGTGCAAGTCCAAAACGCTGGTGAAAAGAATGCGGGCATGCCAGTTGGTTTGATCCTGCAACCAACAAAACCTGGTAAACATTATAAGACGATAGTCGATCGACCGATAGGCGTATCATGATGATCTAGCCGATGCGATCGAGTCGAATCGGTTGTAAGGTAGAAGATGTTGTTCATGAACTAGATTTAAATTAAATATAACTATAAACAATTTTTCCTTAACAAAATCAATCCTATAGGTCAAACTCAATCGTTGCAGCATAAAACAGAGATTATTAAAATTAGTTGTTATACAATTATACGATCTAAATAACTAGCCAAAGGATATATGTTGAAGGTTAGACCCAAAACAATCATGATCGGCTATAGATTCAAATAACATGAAATTACTAATTTAATCTTTCTCCCAGATATAAGCAATTACGATATATTGGACGTAACCGAGACAATATTAATTGCTTATAACTAAGATTAAACAAATTAACAATTATATGGATTTAATTCATAGCCAATGAAATAGCCTAGAAGATTAGATAACATATCGGCTAAAACTTCGATACGGCCTTATATAAGACTATCAACCTTGATTAAATCTATTAAACATGTTATAACCTGAACAGATCGGACCTAACCGAGACAGTGCGAAGCTGATAATAAGCTTAGTAGATTTAAAGGCTTGATAAATCTAAATAAGATGATAGATATAAAGCAACAAAGTAAATTGTATGACATAAAGCAAAACAGTTATATCAAGTAAGATTGGCTTAAACCCCAATACTACCTTATTGGCAACTAAGGCAGGTCAGCTTTTATGATTCTAACCATGACTTTGTAGGTCAAACTTAACTAATGCATCACTAAGTTTAAAAAGAAGCATAAAGTCTAAACAATCAAGCATTTGACTGATTTTCAGGATGGTGGATATCTTAACTAATCTAGATCGACAAAATGGTTTAATCGATAGCAGCAAAACCCTAAAGAAGGCTTAGCCGATACAAGTAGACAAAACTATCAACTTAGATTAATTAAGATATATGATAAATAGGCAGATGCATAAGTTAGATTAGAGTGTCGAAACGATGTAAGCACTAATCCCGATGATACAAATCACCATGACAAGCTTAACCTCTCGTCGGAGATCGAAACCAATGCAGACCAACTCGAAACAAGAACTCGTCGAGATGAAAGCCTAGAAAATTAGGGTGGCAATGTGCCAAAAGTGTGTATAAACTGTTGTTGTTTTTTACAAGATCCTAGGTGTACATATTTATACTCATGAGCATAAAAAATCCATATAAGATATGACATAGATTTTCTAAAGATAAAAGTACAAATCCAAACCGGACTCAACTTAATCCTTTCTAAAATTATGAAAGAAAATAATTAAATTTGCCTAATTAATAAATAAATCTTCACGTCACTTTCTTCCCGAATCCGATCTCCTTTTAGCGATAACCTTGAATTCATCAACCAAATCCGATAAGAACTCGAACTCTCATTACCTATCGGCAATCGCCAACCGATATCCCTTTTGTTGATGCCTCCTGCCGATGCGTTTTTAGCCAATACAATCATATTTCTGGCAACCAAAATTACGCCGTCAATTCCGCTTCACAACCGCTCCTTCTTCAATGGAATATGCCAACTTTTGCCGTTAACAACTTGACACGAGTACTCGTATTTACGACTACTCTCAGAATATGAGGCAGTTCTTAAAGGACTTCAATTATTAAAAGAGGTAAAAGCCGATGCAATAGAGATTATTGGTGATTCATCACTGGTAATTAAGCAATTACCAAAGGAGTATGAGTACAAAAGTGAAATTCTGAGGGTTTATAATGAAAAGTGTCAAGAGTTGATGAAGAATTTCAAGATCATAACTAATAACTATGAAGCATATTCTCAGAGAACAAAATAATAAGACCAATGATTTTGCTCAGGGTGCATCAGGTTATAAGCCGATGTTGAAAGATGTCGAGATTGAAATTGCTAGTTTCGATGCTGATGATTGGAGATGTGAGATTGTTGAATATTTAAATAACCCTTCTCAATCAGCATCGAGGAAATCGGAGTACAAAGCCCTTAAATATGTTCTGCTTGATGATATCTATATTATCGGATGATTGATGAAGTTTTGCTTAAATGTTTGAATTTAGAGGATTTGTGGAACACATCAATCAACTCATAAGATGAAATGGTTGTTTAGTCGAGTTGGTTATTTTTGACCAACAATGCTGGAGGATTGTTTCAGATATTATAAAAGATGTCGGAATTGTTAAAAATTTGGAGCAGTTCAGATAGCACCAACATCAGTTATGAATCCTATCATCAAGCCAAGGTTGTTCATAGGTTGGGGAATTGATATGATCAGCCAGATCAATCCACAATCAAGCAAGGGACATAAGTATATTTCAGAGGCAATATATTATTTTATAAAGTGGGTTGAGGCCGCACCATTAAAGAAAGTTGATTCCAAGGATGCTATTGAGTTTGTGAAAGAGCATATAATCTATCGGTTTGGGATTCCACAGACTATAACCACAGATCTAGGATCTATTTTTATATCGGATGAGTTTGTTCAATTTGCCGATAGTATGGAATTAAGTTGTTGAATTCATCTCCTTATTATGCACAAGCCAATGGGTAAGCAGAGGCATCAAACAAGAGCTTGATCAAGTTGATTAATAGAAAAATTGTAGAGCAGCCAAGGAGGTGGGACACTACTTTAGCCAACTCATTATGGGCTTATCGGATGTCTTGTCATGGAGCTACACAAGTACCACCTTACCAACGTGTATATGGGCATGAAGCTATTTTACCTTGGGAAACTAACATCGTCTCAAGACGGATTTCGTTAACTTGATGATTGATGGTTTAGAAGATTTGGTACAGGTTTGATTGCGTGCCTTCAAGAAAACTAAAAGAGATAAAGAAAGGGTTGTGAGGCATTATAACAAAAAGGTTGTGCCAAAGTCTTTTTAAGAAGGAAACTTGTTTGGAAGTTGATATTTCCAATAGGAACAAGAGATATTAAGTTTGGAAAATGGTCGCCTAATTGGGAAGGACCCTTTCGAATTCATTGTTGTGTACCAAAAATGCTTATATGCTTGAAGGGTTAGATTGAGAGGTTTTTGGCAAAGCACTTAATGGAAAATATTAGAAGAAGTACTATCCAAGTGTTTTGATTAATTCATAATCAGTTGTTTAGCCAATTTATGCTAAAGTCGATGTATATTACATCGCCTCAAGATGACCGATATTAAATATCTCCCTTAGACAAAATTTTTGATGAAAGAAAGCGAATGCTGGAATCAGCTCATAGGATGATGAATATATTACAGTGCGACAAAGTTAACTATTTGTGGCAAAATATGTTGAGCAAAGATTGAAGTGTTTTTGGATTTTTTTTGCGCCTCATAGTAGGTTCCATAAGCATGTAACAGCTAGAGAAAAATCTTAAAAATTAATTATACAACATCAAATCCTTCTAAAATTCTTACAAATACTACTCAACACCCTAAGCTCACGGTAATTTTAGTTTAAATTTATCATATCTTTTGTTACCTCAAATAAATCATCCAAAATCAGCAAAATCTGCAAATTCTAAATAACACACTGCCTAATTTACACCTTCACTAAAATTCAACCATAATCTTTATAGCAAAACCCTTTGATCAGAGTGTTAACTATATTGTAATCTACCACCAGGAGCTTTGGCTTAATTTAATTCACAATGTAACTACATGAAATGAGGACCACAAGATTCATAAACAATATTTGACAATAGTCAACATAGTAACTTTGGCCTCTTTACAAAATTATCATGGTAAATCTAAAAGTTGTCTAACCTTGGGACTTGAAACATGAATAAGATCACACTCTTGTCTACCAGTTGTTGGTTTCTCCTCCTACTTTCTCATATAAGTAGAGGAGCTCATGAGTTGAAAATCAACTAATGCAATAGTGCCTATACTTAGTTTCTAGTGTTTCACCACCTCTCTCACTGCCAGTGGCGCCCAGGGGCCATGGGACCCACTTGTCATCCTCTCAACCACCAGCCAGCACACACCCACTCCCTAGAACACGGCCAAGTTCCCTAGAATGTGTCCATGCCATAGGTAGACACCTAGGTGACCCATTGCCACCTCAACCTCCACCATTTAGTGGGCCAGCTCGTCACCATACTCTCTCTCCCCCTCATTGTATTCCATGAAGAAACCGAGAGAGAACACCTCGAAATCATCAGGAACCTCTCCCATTGTCACGCCCAGAAATTTATCCCAAATTTTTAGACTATTTTGTGTATTAAATCCATGTCTAGAAATCAACCAGGGCACATAAAATGACAAATTAATACAAAGATCCAAACGTAAAATAAAGCATAAATAAAATACTTACATAAGAAGCACTTAGTCCTCACACCCAAAAGAAAGCAGCAACAGCGGAAGAAGGCGATCCTAGTGGGGCTTCGGCTTCACTCCATAGGCAAACTCAACTGGGATCTGAGCCTTGATCCTCTAACACCGTCTTCAGCTCAGAAGCGCTACACTTCTGAAAGGAGGAAGAATAGCAAGGCTGAGTACAACCACCATATTCAACAAGCCACACCAAGGAATGCAGACGTGAAAGGGTGAGTATTTAAGGCAAGATTAATCCTTCACTGAACAACGCTACACCATGTTGAACAGGCCCAACCAGTCCACCTGAACTAACAAATTATTAAATCAATTTATTTAGTATTGTGGGACTAATCACAGTGAATCTGGTCGATCGCCCTTAACCGTGACACGGCTATTCGTATAGTTTTACTCTGATCAAAGGTGCACAACTTTACCCACAAGACATGATTTCACATATGTTGCAATGCCCTAAAGTATCGCCACGATACTACAAAGGGGAAAATCGTGATAAGACCCTTTGCATAGCTCCACCTAACCAAGCGCACCACACCTCGGGTTTCGCCCCCACCCCTCGAAAGGCAATGGGCAGCCCTCTCTCGTGCCGCGGTGAATCCGACAACCGATCAACCGGTACATCCTAGCCGATCCAACTCCATCACGTCCACCCTCGCCTGGAAACGTCAGCTAGGGAAGAGCTACACTACAAGTCCAGCAGTTGCCCATTCTTGCTTGTGGTAAGCACTCTTAGTCTTTCAGGGTTTCCCATGAACCGGTCCTTAATTGCCATGGGTGGGACAATCAAAACCATGCACCCACAGCCCATTATTAAGTCATATTTTAGTTGGGATAATTATGACCAATAAGTTTGTCCAGGTGTTTCGAGCTTGCATCTCATCATGGACTAGAGTAAATAGTGTAATTATCCCATTTAGTGAGCTAGTGGTAATTAAGCATGACTAAACATATAATTCTAGCAAAAGTCAACAAAAGTGACTAAGGTTAGTCAAATTATCACCCAAGTTTGACAAAGGAATGCATATCAAGTAAAAATGGCACAAGCAAACAGATAAGTAATTCCATCATCCCATGTGATAAGCAAAACATGCAATTTTATTTGCAAATAGTAAAACATTAATAAAATAGGCTCAATATGCTCTAAGGGGAGTGTGACTTGTCTTACTTCTTCGAACAATCTTCTGAACTCTTTTCCTCGTGAGCGCGAACCTCCGAAACCACAGAATCTACACACTGGTGCACAAAATGAGGAAAAACCATAATAAAAACCAAATAAACAGTACATGAAAAGTAAACCAACATATAAAGCTCAATTTTAGATGAATTTTGCAATTTGAATGGCCCAATTTGAAGTTCGTATGGATTAGATATGAATTTTAGAAGTTTTGGACCATTTAAATCAATTCAGGAAATTCATTTGATTTATTGCGCAATTTTTAATTATTTTTCAAAGGAAAAAGGGGTGGGATGACGTCAGCAGCCGAGGGCTAACGTCAGCGGGTGAGGGCTGACGTCAACCGCGGCAGCGACGCGGTGCATGGTCGTTCCACAGTGTACCAAGTCCACGGCGGTCCACGGTGCCGCGAGGGCTGGCATGCCACCTGGCGCACACGTGGCGCCGACGCGGCAGCCACACAGCAGCCACGCAGGCGGCTGAACAGATGGCCTCGATCTACCCCGAGGCAGATCAGACGGCTGGGGAGCATCGCGGGCGCGACACGAGCGTGGCGCGGCGATGACGCACGCACGTGATGGTTGTCGGTCGTGGCCATTGGTGCGGCGGCGCACACGGAGAGAGGCAGAGGAGGGCGAAGGGGCGGCTTACTAAGCACGCACGGGAACGGAGCGACACGGGCGAACGGCAGTGAGTGGAGAAGGCGGCTGGCGCTCAGGACGATAGTGGCACGGCACTCCGGTGGCTCCCAGCAGCAGCGGAGGGGATGCTCGGGCGCGGCTCTATCACACGGAGCTGGCGGTGAAGATGGTGTGGCCCGAGGAGGCGTGAGGCAACAGGGAACGGCGGCCGGAGGGCGGCGGTTGTGGTGGTGGCTCGGGCACACGGCGACGGGGCGTTCCGGCGATGAGCGGCGGTCAGGAAAGCGCGAACGAGGTATGGCGTAGAACGGCGAAACCGAGGATGACAATAATGTGGTGCGGCGACGGCTAGAGCAATGGCGGCATGCGGGTGGAGAAGGATAGTGAGCGACGGAGAGAGGGAGCACGGTGGGGAGGGCGAGGCGGAGCGCAGCGAAGCCAGGAGAGTGAGAGGAAAAGAGCGGGGATGCACGAGGAGTGTTTTTATCAGCCGAGGAGGCGGTGACAGGGTCGGGACAAGCCGGAAAAGGTGGCGAAGTTAGAGGCAACAGTAATGGCAGGCGGCCAGGATTCAAAATTTGAATCCAGTCGTTTCGCGGGCGTGGCCTGTGCGGGACGGGTGGGGATGGCGGGCAGAGATTGTGGCGATGCGTGCGCGTGCGGGGGAGGGTGCGGAGCGGCACGGGAGAAGCGACATCGTGGGCGTGGCGGCGCCAAGGTTACGAACGGAGGAACACGAAGCTGACAAGTCGGTGTGGACCTGTAGACGAGAAAAATCAACACGCGGCATGGGAGATCTGCTTAGCTCAAGTGTAGGTCCTGGAATCGATGAAGCGCTGGCGTGCCAGCCAGTTTGATCCTGCCACTGACAAGATGTGCAAAGCAGCCAGAAGTAAAGCATATCAGCAAATAGGTCAATAACCAATATAACCGATCGGCCGATCAGCCGATGACGCGATCCCAACCGATGCTAACGCCAG
Source organism: Oryza australiensis (assembly GCA_019925245.2). Taxonomy (NCBI): domain Eukaryota; kingdom Viridiplantae; phylum Streptophyta; class Magnoliopsida; order Poales; family Poaceae; genus Oryza; species Oryza australiensis. The sequence continues at coordinate 1,148,659 of JAIFGZ020000330.1, read as the reverse complement.
CCGATGCAGCTAGGGTTTTAATCCATCGGCTGTACGCTGAGCAAACATCTATGTAAAGGTGATCGGCCGACGATAACATGACGATATAGCAATGTAATATGGCACAAAGCAATCACATGATAAAATGGATATTGATTCAAAGATTAAAACACACATCGGCTGGAAGTCCGATATCATTAAATCCAAATGATTAAATATCCAATGAAGTCTCTGCTGCAATCGGCTAGATCCAACTTGTGTACATTTCTTGCAAGCCGATGTGATATCCAAATAACTCATCGGCTGAAACCCCAATGAAACCCTTAGTGGCAACCAACAGGCAGGCTAGAGATTATGGTTCTAATCATGACTTAGTAGGTCAAACTGAACTGATGCAGCACTAAGTATGAAAAGAAACACAATATCTAGACAATCAAGCCTTTGACTGATTTTCAGGGTGGTAGATGCCTAAGCTAATCTAATCTAGTAAACAATTTAGCCGGTATCAGTAGAAACCCTAAAGCGAGAGACAACCGATAGAACTAAATTGAAATACCAGTACTAGATTAACATATGCATATGATAAATAGGTAGGCAAACATGTTAACCAAACCGAAATAATCCAAGAGGTCGAATGTACTGATGCAGCCTTGGACAATGCCGACATAGCCAATACAATTGCCTGGGCTGACGGAACATTGGACTTACCCCTCCGCCGGAGATCAAGGCAGATGCAGCCCTGCGTTGGATGCCAAATCCCGCCGGGTGATGAATAAAGTAGAAAAGGTAAAGGGTGGCGATGCGCCGAATTGTATTGATTGAGAGATATCATACATGAACCCCGGGCTTACATATTTATACCCACGGGCTAACAAAGATCCTAACAGATTACAATCTGAACTTTCCTAAAGATAAAAAGGAAACAAACTGAGTCCTTATTGGATACTAATACACTTTCCCAAAGATAAAATAGGAAACTAACAAACTCTTCCTAATTAATAGATACAATTGCCTTTTTAGGACTCTATCCTTATATGGCAATCCTCATGAAGCACATCATCTTGATCCGACGGTTTCTCCAATGTTGTCATACCGGAATCGGCTACATCGGCTTGCCTTGTCCGATTCAGTATCAGCCGATGGACACCTTAGCCGATTTGGGCTCCGGGGCTTACCAAATTCTGACGTTAACAGGACCCCCGTCTTTTTGTAACAGAAATCATTCGTGTTCATGGTACCATTTCCCTGGATCGAGTAGTCCGGTACCCATGATTACATTACTGAATCATCAAGCATGCAAAATACACCAATCGTCTTACGCGAAATATTACAATATAGCGCTCGAAGGCATTGTCTAGAACATAGGACCAAACGGTCTAGAATACAAGCAAAAGCAGAATATGGATAAGGCAGCCGCACACCATTGCAACAGGCACGACCGAATCTAAGACCTACTGAGCGCCATCGTCTTCCATACCCTCCTGGTAGTACTCGTACGGGTCTTCAGGGTCTTCATCGCTCATCTCTGAATGTTTTGCGTAAAGCAAGGGTGAGTACCAACCGTACTCAGCAAGCCACCACAACAACGACGCATATGATAGGGGATAATCAAGGAACGGCTGTGGTTCTTTTGCATAAAGCTAGTTTTGCAATTCTTTTCACAAGTCTAAGACCTAAGACTGATCAAGTTTTATTTCCATAGTTTATTTAATCAGCGGCGGTTCTGTCCACCATCCATTGTGATCCCAAGGATAGCTTCCCGCCACTGGATCGTCATGATTTTCTGGGGTCTACCCCTTCTCGCTAAAGGGTTACGCGGAGGCTACGCTAGCCGAAAACAAAAACTTTTCTACCGCGCAAACCAGGAACACTTGCAAGTAAGGGCCGATAGATCGTTACCGATTGGAGTATGCAGCGGAAATAGCCAATCAGGACTATCCGATCTGGAATTGTGCTGGCCGATGACAGCCGATTCCTGCAAGCCGACAGCCGATTCCTGGGGACAGCCGATTCACCAATCAGCCGATTCGCCGATGTAGCCGATTCGCCGAGTCGTCTGACCGCGTTCTCGCACCTCGCTCCGATGCGCTCGACCGCAGCCGATTCCACCACAGCCGATTCGTAGCCGATCAATAGCGCCACAACGTAGCAGCACCTCTACCAGTATCCACATGTCCGGAAACAGAACGCCGAACACCCGTGTGCTAGCACGCGATGCAAGGCTAGGGTTTTGGCTTGAAGGTGGGAGGGTTTCCGTGGAGATTGATCTCGCCGACTTCTAAAGCCACGTGTGATCAGATTGATTTCGGCGCAATTGACTTCAATTGACGTGCATCAGCTCTCCACCCCTCACCCCTTTATATAGAGTTGGCCGACTGGGACTAGTGGCCGATCAGGACTCTATTTTAAATCGGATCTCATCCGAATCTCATAGAGTTGGCCGCCCATACGTCGTAAGACCATAGGACTCTATCCGATCGGATCCCTATCCGATTGAGCCATATCCGAGTCCAACTCGAATGCCTGTTCTTATCCCCTTAAGCGTGCGACTCGTAGGTTCGGGTATACTCGGTTTCGGCTATAGTCCAACTTAGCCGATCGTCGGCTCGAGTCCAACTCAGCCGACCTGTCAACAGCGGCGCCTAGCAGCACATATTGACACCATAGTATACAAGAATATAATATCGGCTCTGAACCTGTAATGTGTACACAAATCTCTTTGCCTCACCATACCAATTAAGCTATAAGCAAGATATGTGTCATCCCTTCAATAGCTTAACCATTCACTCGAACCGTATTGGATTATCTGTCTGTTGATTGACTACTCAATCAACTTAGCATGGCCATGCATTTCCATAATCCATTACCTCGAGGGGCCCAGAGATATCTCTCCAAAGGGGGGCAAATTCCATCTTGATCACTCACATCCCACTCCATGTTTCATAGCAAACCCGAAAACTACCTTTATAACTATCTAGTTGCAGAATAGCGTTTGGTAGTCCCAAAGTAGGCTACTACACATGTTGGAATCCCTGGTGATCTCAGGTCTAAGGACTTTGTACCAACACTACCTGAGACCAACTAATGGCACATTAATTCATGTAGTGTCTCATGGTGGGTCTATCCAACAATGTGTTCTCTAACACATATGTCCACGTTTATTGATTTGGTATCTCCATACCCATGATCTATGAGACATGATCATCAATCATAAACATGCCGATCTTAGAATCATATTAGTTCCAATAATATGACATATGATCAGGGATCATTTAGAAATAGATTCATACATATAGAGTCTCGTAAATAAGTCACGTACTTATTGATCAATACAAGATATCTATTTCATGGAACTGAATAACACTTTATTCATAAATACATAAACATTGACCATGATATCCAACATCTCCATGTTGCCTCTAGGGCATATCACTAACAATCGCTTCCCGAGAAGTTGAGCCACCAGCACATAAAATCATTATACATGTTCATCCCATCATTTTAAAATTTAGAGTCTAGCCAAGTGAAAAACTTGTCCCGATGCTCTGTATCGCGAGCATGACTATTCGAATAGATTGCTTTACTCACACTGTAGTGGATGTACACTTTACCCGTACTCCGTGACTTGCCCAACACATGAGCCGAAGTCCCAACGAATGAGACGCGTCACGGCAAAGCCATTCAATAACCTTACTTTGGTAATACCTGCTCCATGAACTTGAGCCCTCCTGCACTTTAGCCGTACATGGTTTCTAGCAGTGGGAGGAGTTATGGTGCTCCCGAGAGGGAAAAACTCACGCATCCTTTAAGTTGTAATTAAGTTCAATTTCAGTTCGGTTACCTACCAATGGTTACCCCACCTGTAGGCTTCCTGCCTATTCACACACCTAAGTGAACCACCATGCAGGGGTACCGCCTCTGTTCGGCTATTTACTCTGTTAGGTCTATACTCATCGAGAAGTACGGTTGTACTAGCTCATTTCATGTTTATCTCATGGCTCGGTCCTTAATTGACCAGGGACGGCATTAGCCTCAACAGGATTCTACCCAAATCATCCAGCCGCCCCAGTCCAAAACATTTGTTCGGTGTTTAATTTTCATACAAAAGCCATTTCATCATTGTCATGGCAATGTAGCATTCATGTCTCCACATGCCGTATGTCAACCACCCTCCCCAAGGTAGTTGTCCAAGCATATAGCATTTGTTAAATATGAATGTGCATGAATCTAGTTTAGCATGGGCTAAGCATTGCCAAAGATTAACTACGAACGCACAATGCTATAGGGTACAAAGAATATACGAGTATTCAACATCATGGAATGGCATATAACAAGTATGGGAGTTCTCATGTATATAGCATGCATATTGATTTTAAAAACAACATAAGTTCACAAAAGAGGTTCAACATGCTCAAAGGTAGTGATGACTTGCCTTGCTCGCAACCTCGTTGTCCTGGATCTTCGGCACACTCAACGGTTCCCTCGGACTCTATAAATACGTGAGAAAGATCTGATTGAATTCGACTACAATTCAAATAAGATCGCCAAGATGCCAAATAAATCACAAAAACAACTTCTAAAACTAGAATAAAATTTTAGGTGAATTTAGGTTAAAGTTTCACTAAAATCCGGGTTAAAATGAGCGAGTTACGATAATTTGAAGTTTCACTTTTGAACCGATTTAATTACTATGAGGTAGTAATATTTCAATTTAAGTTATTTCAGTTTAATATATGGTAGTCGACAATTCAAAATTATTTCACCGAGAAAATTACTAATCTTCAAATTTTATTCCTAAATTTTCTTATCGGACCTACAAGTCCTAGGGTTAGAGTTAATTATATCCTAAATAATTCATTCCAAAACTTAACACTGTTTTTAATGATTTAACATTTAAACTCTAATAAAATTAATAAATTTACTAACAAAATTATGATTTAGTAACAAATTAGGTTATAATTAAATTCCTAATAGTAAATTCATACTAGAATTAAAATCCTATAAAATCCTATAATTATTCCTTAACAAATTTTATTTCACAAAAAAGAAAAGAATAGATTTTTGTTTTAAAATTTTTCCTCTTTTCTTTTTCTTCTTCTTTTCCTTTTTCTTTCTTTTCTTTTCTTTCTTTCTTTTTCTTTCTTTTCTTTTTCTCTTTTCTTTTCTGCCTCCTCCTTCATTCTTCTCTCTCTTTCTCTGTTTTCTTCTCTCTTCCCTTCCCTCTCTCTTTCTCTCTTCTGTTCGGCGACACATGGACACGCACGGCACGGCACACCGACGGTCAGCTAGGGGGAAGAAGGGGGGCTTACCGACACTGCGCGGCGACAGCGGCGGAACTCCGGCACGGTGACGGCGCTCGGCGCGGTAGCGCAGCGGCACAGGGAGGAATGGGAGGAGGGGAAGTGGAGGGACTGTGGGGAGGAAGAGGAGAGGAGGGGGGTTTTATAGGCGCGTACGGGGGAAAAAGCGAGGCACGCACGGGGTTGGCGCGGCGACGCGAGGACGCGCGGATGAGATGGGACGCGACGCGCGGGGCGCGAATGGGACGACGCGGCGCATGGGGCGCGAGGGCATCGGTCGAACACCTCGGGGACGATGAACAATGCACTTTCACATTTTCCCTGTTTAAATTTATTTTTTCTAATTAATATTATTTACTTTCTTGCATTTCCCACATGATTTGGAATATAATTTTGCCCAAATATAAATTTTATTAAATTTTTAGTTTTTCCCCAACTTTCATTTTTATAATTTTATTTCTATTATATATTTTGTAATTTTCCTTTTTCTTTTAGGGTTTTTAAATCCTTATCGATTTTCCCTTTTAAATAAATATTATTCCATTTATAAACTCGGCAACGAAGGACTAGAAAATAAGAGGCAAATAATTATGACTCGATGCAATAATTCAAAGTTTTTATAAGTTTTATAAGTTTTATAAGATTTTGAATTTTAAGCCTTCGAATCTTTAGGGTGTTACGATCGGCCCCACCCGTCGCCGACCGAAGAGGAGGGATGCGATTCATACTTTTGGCGGGCGCGTAAGGGAGACGGGACGTGGCCACTAGGCCGGACCGAGGACGAGAGGGGCAGCGCGCGGGAAAGGAGGGAAACCGGGCCAGGCCAAAGAGGGAAAGGAGGGACGCAAAGCAGACTTCTGCGGAATATGGCTGAAAGCGGCCTGAGAATAGGGAACCGAATTTTAATTGGTTTTTCATTTAAATTAATTGATGAACTGATCTTTGAATTTTCATAAATAATTTCGGTGCTCAAATAATTCTAAGAAAAATTCTTAAAATAGATGAAGACTCAAAGTATTTAATAAAAATATAACCAAATCACTTAATGGTTAATTTATTTATTTAAATAATTACTGAAATGCTCTTTGAATTTTAAAATTATTTCGGAGCTCCAAAAATTCACAAAAATTTGAGAGAATACTTTAGGGCATGGAGAATATTTCAAAAATATTTCCACCATGATTTTTAAAGGAAAATTTAATTTCCTTCTTAATTTCACTTGATAAATTATTTTGCCTTTTATTTAATTTCTAGGAAATAAATTATTTAATGATTTTTAATCTTGAACAAAAATCGGGCGTGACACCCATCTTCTTTGTCGTCGACAAGTGTTCGATCATCTTCATCCTTTCTCTGGTGGGCTTTGCCGCAATCCATCCTCGGGAACAAGATCCTCTAGGAATGCCTAATCCATCCATGCCCTTTCTTTCCTAGGTCGCGACAGTCGAGATTCGGAGCACGACCATTGCGGCCTTCAGGGTCCAAAGCATCGTTGCCAAGCCATTTTGTTGTTCCCGTCGATCTGGTGCACCCCAAGCTGAGTCACCGCGCCAACAACATATCCTCAACCACCTCACCATCTTCCACCAAGAACCTCGGCCGAAGAGAAAATGAATGCATAGATCAAGGTCCTCTTCCTCAAGTCCGGTCGCCAACACATCACCATCGATTCCTTGTCCTTGGGTGAGCTTTGGCGTGATTCCTCGCACTGGTTGTAACCTTGGGTCTTCATTGAGCCATTCCACTCCTCTTCTTGGTATATCGAAGACCGGAGTGAACCTTCGTCGTCGTCCTACCGATTTTGCTATCGCCAGACCATTCCTCATGCCGTCCTCACTGTCCATCCTTCGCCAGCCCACGTGGGACGATGGGTGAGTCTCCAAGAGCCTTGTCGATGCACATGCATGCATCATTGTGCACCAAAACGAGCTGGAGCTTGACATGCATTAGCATGCCGAGACTCGTCACCACCGACATCGATTCTGGTCACCATTATGCACAAAATCACCACCCATGGATTCGCAAGGAGCTGCTCTACCTTTTTGCTTTTGGCCGCACCTCGCGAAACCCAGTGGTTCGCCGTCGGCGCCGACGAGAATGTTGCCGAACGCGGTGCCTCTTCTTCCACATGTGTTGAGCCAGTGACATGTTCGCCATGGTCATTAGAGCGCTAAGAACTAGATGAGCAAAAGTTTAAAACTTGTAAGGTTTAAATTGTAAATATGCTTAGTATGACATCTTGACCTTAGGACCTAGTAGTAAATATGTAAAAATTTGAGAACTCTTAATAAAGATGTTATTAACACGTGCCTAAAGACCTCGGGTTGATTCTTTAGAAACCCAGGGACTTTTCTGTAGAACTCCAGAGACTATTTAAAATCTGGAAATATAAAAAGAAATACCTAAATCAATATATGTTCAACAAAAAAATAAGTAAACTTGTAAAATGCATATAAAATCCATTTTAGATTAACCAAATTTTTGTGGATTCACAAATTTATGCTCTTTAATAATGTAAAATAAAACTTGGCACTTGCAGTGCAAGAAATATTCTAAAATTTCAAATATGGAATAATTGACATAAACATACACTAACTTGTAAAATCCATAGATAATTAATGTTAGCTCCAAATGAGTTGAACTAAAATTTGTTAGTTTCATAAAAATATGAACTTTAATTCTGTAAACTGATAGGAAGAAACAGTACTAAAAATATCTCAACTATTGAATAATGAGTTTATGTGTAAGAACGGTATAAAAACTTCTAAAATCCATATAAAATTCATTCTAACTACAAATGAAGTGATTCCATATTTGTTAGATTAGAAATATCATGAACTTAATTAATGTGAATTAAAAAGTGCCACATATAGTACTACACACATTTCTAAAATTTGGTATAGCTAATAAAAACTACAATGTGTCATATAATTTGTCAAATTCATAATAAATTTATGCTAGCTCTAAAAATGATGAAATAAATTTTGTTGAACTCATGGGAACCAAATCAATAACCTGAAACATAACAGAACTTGGACCTAAAATGCATCTAAAGCTTAATAGAACATAATTAACCTATTGCTAGTATTAAACTTTAAAAATTTATAACTCACAAATGCAAAGTGGTAAAATGAAAATTCCTTTACCACAAATTATGTTTATGCAATGCCTATCCATAATAGTGAAATCATGCATTTTAAAGCATTTCAAATTTTTACATGATTTTGTGTTTATTTGGTTATTGTTATCTTATTTAGAGGATGAAATATTTATCAGTGAGGAAATTGGTTTTTTTTGCTGACCCCAATGAGGATATAAATCAAGGAAAGTTGCCCTCGCCCTTTGAACATATTGAAACCCATGATTTTGGGAAAACGTGTTGTTTTATAAATTTGTTAATTATCAGTACTTTCAAAATTTGTAAATGATTGTTATATCCTGTTTGCTGCATAAATACCTTGAAAACTTCAACTCCTTGCTGTTCGTAACCATAGGATTAATTAGAGTACCTTGTTGTGCTCAACAGGGTATTTATGCTTTTTGTAAAATGCAAATTGATTAGACTTGCTTAGTATTATTTACCATGGATATGGTTATGGATCACTTATTTATGCTATGATCCTTTTAAACCTTATAAACAGATGTGATTCTCTGCATATCCGTGAACTAAAATGAAAGAAAAAAAATGAATGTTAGACTTAGACGGCAAGTGGTATGCATATGGTGGTAGTTGCATACCAATAGGGGGAGTGTTCGCCTGAGTCGGTTAAGGACGAAACTTTATGTCACCCATTTATGTTTACCGCACATCCACATGTGTTATTTATGGGGTAAACTTGGCCTATTAAGTTGAATAATTGTCTAACCTTGCATTCGAAAGGCCATTGTAATAGAAGTAGTGGCCACGAGTGTATTGTGGGCTATTTATAGGAATTACCCATGTGTGTGTTTAGGACGAGTGTATTATGCCTATATGTGTGTGTTTTCTATGAGGAGATGAGTGTAATATCCCACCTCACATCATGGACGTCTAAGTTTGTCCAATACAACGGTGGGTGTCTTGTGGGAAGGTTTGCTTTGCCACACTGTCAGGATCCGTAGGCCAACCGTCTTGACGACACTAAACTTCTGGACTTAGTGGGTGTTTTTCACTCATTGTGCTCATACAAGGTTAGACAGTAGACAATGTAATAGTCTCATTATGACATGTAGACCGCACTCAATGTGTAGAGTGTGGTAGTGCTTTGACGGCATAAGACAAACTAGCTGTACAAACTCTGCAAAGTCTAAACTAATCGATTAGCCATGCTAGCGGTCATGAGCGGCATAGTAAAGTGTCGTGGGTATAGTTTTATGTTTTACAAATGTTTTTTGGAACTTTATTTTGAAATGAGGATGATCGTGAGACTTGTATTATTATTGACTTATTACCGGTTGGGTAGTAAGTGTGCTATACTTATTTATTTATGTTGATACCATGTCATGCTATTTATGCTCTACACTTTACAAATGCTTTTCTTTAAATACGTTGCAAATGTTTGTGAAACAAAATTGGCTTTATGCTAAAAAATTAAGACTACAAGTAGCTTCTCTTTGACTTAGAGCCTACATATATTTAAGTTTGATTGTGGTCTTGCCAGTACATTAACTGATTAATATACTGACTCGTGCTTTGTTTATATGTGTTTGTTTAGACTTTGTTGTAGGAGATTAGAAATCACCTAGAGACGAGTATCTAGCTGTGTGTGATGTTGGCTCTGAGGATGGTCCTATCTAGGGACCTACCCCTAGTAGATTATGTGTGAGATATTTTGGGTAGACATGTTTTCAATGGACACTAACTATTTGGTCGGTCGGGTCATACGTATGTAACTTAGTTATATATGTCTTTATTTGTATCTAAGTTATCCTTTATGTATTTTAAATTGATATCTTGGCTTAGATGAAAGTGCAAAGCTAGCAAATTCCTGGTCTAGCTGAGCATGATTGTGGATTTTGAGAAATTGAGCTATTGTGAATTTTTAGCACTTTAGGTCAAGTCCCCTGAGGTGTGTCATACATCTGGTTGTCACCATTGAGTGGTTGACGGGCACGCATTAGGTTGAAGTTGATTAGTAAGTTGAATCCAATCAATATCTCCTTTGCTCATTATTCAGCATTATGGATTTTATATTGAATGGTGTTAATTTGGGATCATGAACACATTTAGGTTTGAGTTGCTATTTATATGTGTATGGATCCAAAATTATGTGGCGGTCACAAATGGTATTGGATGTATAAATTTCACAATTTTAAAGGAAATTTTATTTCTCACATTAACTTCACTTGACAAATTGCTTGAACTTTTAATATAAATTTTAAAAATTTATTAAATAATATTTAATCTAAAAAAAATCGGGCCGTACCAATGAGTGCACTACACCCACTTAACATCTGGCCACACGCCAGCTTAGGCCCCATCGTTTGGCCAAATACAACTTATTAGCAAAAAAAAAATTTGGAAGTGAAACATATATATATATATATATGTGTTTTTAGTGTCTTAAATGTCACGCTGAAAAATAAACTTTGATAAAAAAAACTTTAAAATCAACTTTAAGTTTTAAAATTTAAAATTTGAAAACCATTGATATTGATACTGTATAGAGAAAACAAAAACGATGGATGCTTAATTGCTATTCTGTAAGCACATACTCATCGTAGAACAGCGCAAATCATGTTTCCGAAGGACATTTGCAAATTCAATGCAAGGACCCTCAAGCAGTGGCCTCATGATAACAAGTTCCATGTAGTCGCATCCTTTTGTAATAGAACCTAAGGTTATGAAATAAATTACTTCCTTCGTTTTAAAAATATGGACACAACTATACAAAAAATATTATCATTTTTCTATCATCCCAATAAATACAATATATATACTCAATGAGATTACAGATCTTGGAAAGTGAAGAACTAAAAACACAAGCAAGTTTAGAGGAAAAGAGGTTCTTATATTACGAAACATCGAAATAAATACCAAAAAAGTATCGTTTCCTCCAGACCTCCCAACTTCCTCTCTTCTTTCTGGTTCACACAACTGCCATGAGCCATCTTGTGCCTCCATCACGCTGCTCTTCGGCCCGGTTCGATAGTGAATTTGGGTGACAACTCACTAGTTTTTGTTAGAACGTCTCCCAATCTGCTAAACTCTGGTAAACTATATATTTTTAAAAAATTCTTTAAAATATTAAATAAACTTTTGTATATTTGTAATAATTAATATTAAATTAATAGTACGTTAATAGCTTGTCCTGTTTTACATGTTGTAAAGTTGGTAAAGCTGACACCCGAAACGAACTCAGCCAAAGATCATACATTTCAGATGAGTATCCATCGACCATCGATCTTAATCTCCCAGAGTCAAAGACCAATATATATACAGAATTGAGTCGATTCATCATGGCTTTAAGAGTGCGGTGTCCAGCGTAGGGTTCATAATTATAGTGAACTCCAGTTCAGACTTTTAGGCTTTTAGCTCAGTACACACAAGCCATGCCAGTAGATTAAATATGTTAAGTTCTTAACCTAGTTGCTTACTCTCTTAGACATTCTTGACATGTAATGTGTGATGATGTGGTTATCCTGAATAAAAATCAACCATGACTACAACTATAGTGTATTATATACGGAAGACACCATGGATACACGTCACTACAGAAGCATTTCTGAGTGTGTGTTTTATATTTTTTAACTTCTATTTTTTACTTTTTTTATTTTTTATGGACATGTTTCTCAAACTGTTAAACAAGAAGATTAAACAAAGAAGGTCTTTAAAAAAAGAAATATGCGGCATTTCATTTTTTTTTAACAGTGAGGTTTTTCTAAAAGAAGATAAATATGCGGCATTAGTACGGCATGGCTCCAACGGTAAGGACGGCTCCAACGGTAAACCCACGCTTGCCTCCACCCCCTCCGGTGCCGGCGGCCCCCAGGTGTCCCCGTCGCCCTCACTTTGCGCCAGTCTCCGCAGCTGCGAGGCTAACACCCCCACCGCGCCACTCTCTCCATCCTTTCGTCCAAGGCGCTCTCCCGGTCGTCCATGGCGCGCTAAGAAAACCCCGCAAGTTTCTGTCGCCCCAACCCACGCCGGTGCGTCGTGTGCCCCCATCGCCCTCGAGAAACCAGATCAGGTGGCCAGTGGCCGACGACGGTCCTTCGCTGAGTTCAAGTGCAGGGCAGACGTTCGCGGCGACGCAACACGCTTTCAACCTCCCACCGGCCACTGCATTCAAGCCTCGATGCTCACTGGCCGCCTTCAAGCCAACAAGACGGGCCTCCCCTTTCCCTCAGCTTTTTCAGGACGGCAACGATCGGCCGGTGCTTCAACTGCCTTGCCCGAGACCACATTGCCGCTCAGTGCAGAGACCCCATTCACTGCCTGCTGTGTCGCCATTTCAGCCATCGAGCTCGGTTCTGCCGCCGCCGCAAGCAAGTTGACCTGCCTCCATCTAGCACTGCGCCCTCGCCACCACCTGAACACCGCGCTGCGCCCGTGCGTCAGCTGCTGCTGCAACGCCGGCAGTGCGCCTCGGTGCGGCCGACAAGCTTTCGTGCGCCCTCACCACCCCACCTCCAGCCAGCCTCGTCGGTCAAGCCCACGATGTCTCAGCTCAGAGATCCAGCAACTCGCCCGGATGAGGATTCTTGCTTCATCCCTACCTCCTACGCGGTGGACGAGGAGTTGAGGGAATGGAGCGAAACGGCTGTCGTTTCTTGGGCAGCGCGCGCCCCGCCCACCACCGGACCTCGGGATGTCGAGCGGGCGTCCTTGGAGGAGTTCGGCCTTCGGCGCGGTGAAGTGGCGGTATCCGTCCATCACCCTCAGGTGTTTCTCATAATGTTGTAGCATCGGCGTCACTGCGAGGAAGCCATCGCAAAGGGGTTCGTTCGCCGGCGCGGTATAGAGGTGCATTTCGTCAAGTGGAGAAGTCTAAGTAGCGCTCTCGGCGTGGCGCTCCTTTTTCACGTTCGCCTCTGCCTCGATGGAGTCCCGATGCACGCCTGGGCGGTGGATATCACGAAAGGCATCATCGGCCAGTCGTGTGCTTTGGAGCGGATTGAGACAGATGTGGTTCACCCGGTGGAGTCCGGCAACACGCGCTCCATCAACCTTTGGGCTTGGACGACGAATCCAAGCTCCATTCCCAAGCGTATGTGGCTCAGTTTCACTACCAAAGCACGGGATCTGGAGCTGGCCCCCCTCCTCGCCGCCGAGAACCCATCGGAGCACTCGCAACGTGGTGTTCGACATCCGGTTCTTTTCCACCTTGAGGAGATCCATGATTACTCGACGGCCACCGTCGATCTAGACGAGCAGGGCAATTTTCAACCAGCGATTCGCCGCCTGCCGCCCTGGAGCTTGGGGGTCCCCGACGGCGAGCAAGTTCCGGGCCGCATCTTTGAAGATTCCCCCCACCACCCGTCGCCGCCCCGTTCAGTGCTTGACCGCCTGGGGGGCCTAGAGCGGGGCGACGAGGAATGAGGGGATGACCGCGACATGTTAGACGTGATGACGGCAAAACAAGAAGTAAACAAGATCAAACCGCAAAGGAGACACGAGATTTAACGTGGAAAACCCTCCCAACACAAGAGGAAAAAACCACGGGCGCCAGCCAGCAACAATCTTCACTATATCTTGGTGAGGTTACAAAAACGCCTGAGATTTACAACTGAATCAACTTATCCCATGCGGCGGCTTACAGGAAGTACTTAATAATGTGGAAACCCTAAACCGGGTATATGAAAACCCTAAACCGGGTATAATGTGGACCGCTTCGCTCCGGCCCAAGCCTCCGGCGACGGGCCTCCGCTACGCTACGGCCAGAAGTCGGCCTTTGTTTGTAGATGAATTTGGAACATAAATAACATGACACTGGTGAAGATGATGAGGACGAATGCCGACCGACCAGAGCACCCCATGGGCGCACGGCTCGTCGCGGTGGTGGCCGCTCGCAAGGCGATGAAGATTATGCCGAGCACGATGGGCACAACGACCGTGCAGAGCGCGACAGACGCGACCGTGTCGCGCGAGGAAGGTGGCCAAGACACCGTGATGACCACCATGGCTACAAGCATGATTGGCGCTGCAAGGGGCGAGATGACGACAATGACGACAAAGGTGGGCGCGACCTCAGCCGTGGTCAGGACGAGTGCCGTGCCGGCGATAGCGGCTTTCACCGTGAGCGCACGCGTTCACTGAGGTGCCGAGACAGGGGAAGGCAGAGTCGAGGCGACGGCAGGCGCAGCGCACGGCTACAACGGCGAGCGGCCGACCAAGCTAGCCCCCTCTCCCTCCCGAGCAATGGCGCAAACATCGCTAAGGTGAGCGAGTTTTGCCTTCTTCATGCCTTGCATTCCTTCCCATTTTTAGCGCAGGATTCGTGGCCGATTGAGCACCAGCTATAGCGACTAGCGCTCACCGTCAACAAGGCCTTGCCAAGGACGATATCCCCAACTACGACTGCCACAGAGCAGAGGAGTGAAGCCTTGGTTCGACCCAATCCTGACTGCGTGCGTCTTCGACCGCCTCAAGATAGCGTTGTCGATGCCGACCCCGCCGGTGAGCTACCAAGATGTCGAGGAAATGCTCAGCCAAATTGAAAAGACGGTGGCGACGTGGACGACGGACAGCCTCACTGGGAAGCAGTCGACTCCCCTGCTGCGGACAGCGGAGATGCAGGATGCGGCGGCGGCAGTGGACGGCGCCGAGGAAATCGCTCCAGCGTCACAGGTCCCGGACGACATCGAATCGGCTGGTGTCGAAAAGCTTTTTACTGCCCCGGTGCAGGGATTCTGCCCGCGCTGATGGCCATGCTGCCACAGCCCACGGTGCGCCGCCCCAAGAACAGAGTGCGGTTCACGCACGCTCCTCGTCGGAGCGCCCATATTGCACGGTAGCTGGCAAGGCCGATGATGGAGAGATGTCAGCGCATTCTCTGCAAAAGGCTGGGCCTCCTCCACGAAGAAGACAGCGACTCAATTGACAAGGTGCTCGGCCAATACATCGACATGTTCCAGGGCCCGCTGCCGGCACAGGTGATTATGGATATTATGGCAATCGGATATCCACATGGCAAGCTTATCCGACTGGAGATAGGGATAGGTTGTGCCTGCCAAATATGTAAACCAACTATGACTTGGGTATTACATTGCTGATTAAATAAGGCAACGGCTCATAGTCACGGTTTGGTAAGATTGAGGAAACCGACTTAGAGTAAGATAGGGTTTCTGACTTGTAAGCCCGCCTCCCAAGACTATATAAGGGGGGTAAGGGGCGTCCCTTGAGGGATATGCTTTATGAGCTATTAGCTTTCAGCCTTAGATTTTGAGATCAATATATACTCGGCGGATCGAATCCCCGAAACAGGAGTAGGGTATTACCTCACGAGAGGGCCTGAACCTGTCTAAATCCTTATTTTTCACCTAACCCATTGTGCTTGGCGATCTTGACTGCACCCCCAAATTTCTATTGCCGAAACCGAGTTTCGACGGTTGGCGTGCGGTAGGGGCCACGCGTCAAGACTTCTTCGACAATCTCGCCGACAAGCGCGATGGGATCTTCTTCAAGCTTCGGCGACTTCGTCGCCAACGACTTCAACAAGACCTCCTCCTTCGACTCAGATTCGGACCAGTCGGGAGGGGAAACCCACTCGGCGCCGTTCGGGCTGCCGAACAACGCCAAAATCTGCGACAAAATCTTGAGCTCCAAGATGCAGTCCATCCACTTCGACGAAGGAACTCACTTGGCGCCGTTCGGGCTACCGAACGCTGCTAAGATCTGCAACGGTCTTCTCACCTCCCTGTCGGAACCAATCTACTCGGGAGAAAACCCCTCAACACCGTTTGGACTACCAAACGCCGTTGAGATCTACTGCAAGCTTCTCTCCCCCGAGTCGAGGTCGACCCACTCGGAGGGGTCCATGCCATCAAGCTACAACTCAGACTGGAACGATCCAAATCCAAACAACCCAGGCTCAAGGGAAGTCGCGGTCATCCTCCAGCGGTTTGGGTCATGCTCATCCTCGGAGCTCAACGAGTACCTCAGCTCTTCAGGCTTTGACGACCTTTACGGCATCCCCTCGGACGAAGCCAACGACTCCGACTGTGACAAGGACCACGAGCCGAGATGCTTTGACGTCCTCATGGCTGAGGTAGCTGAGACCGACTCAGCCATGGCCAGTAGGCTCACAGAAGAAGAACGAGCTAGACTTGAGCAAGAGCGCAAGCTGGCGGACGAGGAGAAGAAGTGCAAGGAGGAAGCCGACAGAAGAAAACAGGATCTGAGGGCAGCCGGACGATCTGCTCAAGAGGCCATACTTCAAACGCGAGTCCGCAACACCAACATCTTTCAGACGCCACAGCAGAACGCTGTCGCTGCCCTCACACTCATGGACACCGTGATCGAGACGGCGCCCCCCGATGTAACGCCAATCTTGGAAAGATCAAGACCATCGTCGCGGCTGCGGCCAATGGTCCTCCCTCCACCTCAGCCCGAAGATCGACTGAGTCAGTGGCAGAAACGCCCGACAGAAGCCGACTCCCACCGCTGAGGTCAAGGGACTACAAGAGGTCCAAGCCAGACAGGACGGCTACTAGGTCAAGAGACCTTCGCCACGAGACCACGCACAAGAATCGGGAGCGGTCGGCGACTCCGCAAAAAGGCACGGACGTCCACCCGTCCACCACCGGGTCCGCCACGCAATGACTCCGACTACCGAAGCGCTGCCAAGGACTCCGCCGAGTGATCTGCGGGAGGTCCTTGACCGGCGTTATCAAGAACGAGAGCAACGCTCCCGAGAAGATCGAAGGGGATCCCCCGATAGCAATGACGACGGAGTACCCGCCTTCACTCGGGATCTTCGCCGAGTGCATTGGCTGAACGGATTCAAGCCGACTGGAATCGAGAAGTATGACGGTGTCACCCTGAAAATCGAAGGAAATCAAAATCGGAACGTAAAAATCGGAACTTGCAAAAACTTTTGCTTGTTGCCTTTTTCTCGTGTTTGTGCTTCTTATTTGCCAGCTCAGTTGCATGAATTTAGTTGTGAACAATTCCTCTCGGTGTTTGTGAAAACCAAACGATTGGGATTTTCGTTGGGAAGGAAAATCTCGAAATATAAGGTTAGGAATTTTTAAAATAAAATCGGAAAAAGGATGCGGATTTACGAAGATATATATTTGAGACATAAAATAAAAATTGGTGATTATGGAAAATTAATTAGGGAAGAAAATGGACAATAAACTATTTTAAAGGATTTATATGAAATCTAGGAAATTTATTTGGAATTAAAAGTGGTGATTTATGGATTTAGAAAAAGGAATAAAATTAAATATGGGAAATGTATATTTAAAAATAAATAAAGTTGGTGAAAAGTTGAAAATATATTTTTAATTAATTTTGGGAATACTATGTATTTTTTGGAATTTCTAGTGTGAAGGAAAAATTGGAATTTGAAAATGGAATTGAAAATCGGGAAAATTAAAAACCGCCTTGTTCATTGATCACCATCGCTCGACGCTGCGGCCCGGCCGCGCGTCGCCCGGCCGTACCGCGCTGCGCCGCGTGCGCCACGCGTCGCGCGCGCGCGCCCGCGCCGTCGCGCCCCGGCTACCGCGCGTCGCCACCGTACTCGCCCGCCGCGCCCGCGCCCGCGCGCCACGCGCTCGCCGCCGTGCCGGCCCGCCGCCTCGCGCCGCCGCGTGCGCCCGCCCGTGCCGGACCCCGCTCGCCGCGCCACGCGCCGCCGCCATGCCCCGACCCCGCCCGAGCTCACGCCACGCGTCGCCCGCCCGCACTCCGGCCTGCCGCGTCGTCCGCGTTCGCCGCGCCGGCCCCGCCACCCCGCGCACCGCGTGCCCGTCGCCGACCGCCGCGTCGGTCCCCCACCCCCTTCTTCTCCCCGTTGCTCGCTCGGCCGCGCCTATTTAAGGCCTCCTCTTCCCCTCTGTTCCCCCACACCGCCGCCGCCTCTAGCCTCATTCCCTCTCCCGAGCGTCGTCGCCACCCTAGCCACCGTGCGCCGCCGTCGCCGTTGTTGCCGCGCGCCGCCATCCCCGAGCCCCGCCGCACTTCCCAAGAGCCACCATCCCGTAAGCCGAGCCGCCACCCCTCCTCTAGCGTTTGCGCCGGCCGCCGCCACAACGAGTAAGCGAGAAAGGGAGTCCGGTCGAACACCTTGTGGGCCGATGAATAGTGGCAGAGGAAAAGAAAAGAAAAGAAAAAGAAAAAGAAAAGAAAAATAGAAAAAAAATAGGGAAAATTATAGAAAATTAGGAAAAATATTTTGAAAGGATTTGAGTGAATTTTTGGGCAAAAATAAATTATTTTCTTGTATATTTTCTCGGAGCCAAATTTGAAAATCGAAATCGGACTTTTCCGAGATTTCGTTTCGCGTCATTTTTAAATCCGGATTTCGTTCAATTCTTCCTCGCCATTTAAATATGTTTCTCTTTTGTGCTCGAACCTCTAGAACCTCGAGTACAAATCCCTTCGCTGATATTTCCAAATCTATATTCTCAATAATCACAATCGTCGTTTTGCGAAAACCCTAGGGCATCGACTCGAGTTCAAACTCGGATGTTTCCCTAGCAATACTCGCCCGAACTCAAGTAGAATTCTAGGCCAAACATTTGGAGTTGTTTTCATGGTTTTTATGGTTCTTTTCGATCCCTCGGTATTTTATTGAATTCTAATTGAATTCAATTGATCTTTCGCACGTACGGATAGCACCTGAAGAAGCAGGCATCGACTCCGTTGAAGACCCCGCTCAACAAGCGTGCGAGCAAGGCAAGTCATCACACTCTTCGAACATATTGATCCCAATTGCGAAATGATGTTGTTTTAAACTTTAAACATGCATGCTATACACAAAGAATTACCTATACTTGTTATGCCATGCCTTGCTATTGATTACCTTTAGAGTTATTCTTTGTAACCCTCGATGCGATGCATACAAACGGAGAATATCTTCGGTAAAATGCTTAGCCATGCTATATTTAGATTCATGCATACTCATGATTTTATGAAGAGCTTTATGCTTGGGCAACTACCTTAGGGAAGGTAGTTGAGATACGACATGTGGAGACATGAGCGCCACATTGCCACGAGAATGATGAAATGAGTTTTGATGAAAATTGAAAGTATTAAACAAATATTTTAGACTGGGACGGC
Source organism: Oryza australiensis (assembly GCA_019925245.2). NCBI lineage: Eukaryota > Viridiplantae > Streptophyta > Magnoliopsida > Poales > Poaceae > Oryza > Oryza australiensis. The sequence continues at coordinate 1,129,171 of JAIFGZ020000330.1, read as the reverse complement.
TGGATGATTTGGGTGGATTCCGGAAAAGGCAAGTGCCGACCCTGGTCAATTAAGGACCGAGCCATGAGATAGCCGGGAAACGAACCAGTACAACCGTACTTCTCGAATGGGTATAGACCTAGCGGAGTAGATAGCCGAGCGGAGGCGGTACCCTTGCATAGTGGTTCTTATGTATGAGATGAGATTTGAAAGGGATGATGGGAATTGAAATTTATTATAACTTGATGAATGAAGTCTTCCCTTACCCCGGGTGCGCCAGAACTCCTCTCACTGCTAGAAAATGATGGCTAGAGTGCATGAGGGCTTAAGTTCATGGAGCGGGTATTGCCGAAGTGAGGTTATCGAAAGGTTTTGCCGTGACCGTCTCATGTGTTGGGACGTAGGCTCATTTGTTGGGCTGTCACGGAGTACGGGTAAAGTGTACATCCACTGCAGTGTGAATGAATCAATCTATTCGAATAGCCCTGCTCACGGATATTGAGCATCGTGACAAGACTTTCGCTTGGCTAGACTTTAAACTTTAAAATGATGGGATGGGTTTGCATGATGATTCTTATTCACTGGTGGATCAACTTCTCGAGATGCGAGAGGGGGTGGACTCCCCAGAAAACCATGATGAACCGGAGGCGGGAAGCCATCCTTGGAATCACGATGGATGGTAGATAGAACCATCGCCGATTTAATGAACTATAGAACTAAAACTTGACTTGGCTAGTTGTTAGGCTTGTGAAAAGAGTTGTGAAAATTGGCTTTATGCAAAAGAACACCAGCCATTCTTTGAATGACCCTATCATATGCATCACTTCCATGTTGGCTTGCTGAGTACGGTTGGTACTCACCCTTGCTATACGCACAAACCTTCAGATGGTGGAAATGAAGACTTGGAGGATCCTTATGCCTACTACCAGGAGGGCAAAGAAGCTGGTGGCGCTTGCTAGGTCTTAGTCTCTGGTCGTTGCCTGTGGCAATCGACAAGCCGCTGCCTACATTCCGCTGCCTTATCTAATTTCTACTTTTGGTTGTATCTGGACCATGAGGTCCTATGTGTTGGATATTGCTTTCGGACCTATTGTTGTAATAATTTCGATGTAAGACTATTCGTGCATTTGCACCTGATTATTCAGTACTGTATTTTGTGGGTACCGAACTACTCGATCCAGGAAAATGGTACTATGAACACGAAAGATTCTCGTTCCAAAAACGGGGGTCCATAGACGGGAAGACCGACCCCGAGTCGTGGCTAACCGTGTACACCCTCGCCATCCGTGCGGCAGGAGGCGACAATAAGGCCATGGCCAATTACTTGCCTGTTGCCCTTGCTAACTTGGCCAGGAACTGGCTCACGAGCTTGCCACGAGGCTCGATCGGCTCGTGGAGTGAGTTAAGAGACCACTTCATCGCCAACTTCCAGGGTACCATAGAGAGACCTGGAACCCACTTCGACCTTTATAACGTCATCCAGAAGCCGGACGAACCATTGAAGGACTACATCCGGCGCTTCTCCGAAAAGCGCAACAAGATCCCCAACATCACCGACGACATCATCATCACCGCCTTCCAGAAGGGAGTCCGTGATGAGCTGTTGATCGGGAAATTTGGGCGCAAGCCACCGAAGATGGTGAAGCAGATGTTTGAGACGGCAAACTCTTACGCCAAATCCAGCGATGCAATCAAAGCAGCGCGCCAAGACCGGCCTGACAGAAGGGACGACAAGCAATCGGGTGGAAGTCGGCATCCTAAGAAGGACAACGGCAACAACAACCAGGGCTAAAAGGACCGCAAGTGCCGACCTGAAGACCTAGTCGCCACGACATCCAACTCCCAACGCCGTCCCCGAGTCGCGGCCTACGACGCCATCATGAACGCTCAGTGCACGCATCATCCCAACCACAAGCACGCGGCTAAGGACTACTTTATTTATAAACAGTTCGCCGAGCAATATGCGGCACAGCTCAACAAGAAGTCGACTGATGAAGCCGGTCCATCGGGCACCAAGAAGAACAACCCGGCTGAAAACGCCGAGCCTTTTCAAGACCCCGTGGGCGAGCTGAATCACATCTTCGGGGGGCCGCAAGCCTATGAATCCAAAAGGAAATAGAAGCTAATTGACCGCGAGGTCAACGTAGCGCAACCCGAGGTCCCACAGTACCTACGATGGTCGGAGGTGGCCATCACGTTTGATCGCTCGGATCATCCTGATCGAGTGGTTCACCCGAGGCGCTATCCACTGGTGTTAGACCCGGTGGTCCGCAACATCAAGATCAAGTGCGTCCTCATCGATGGGGGCAGCGTCCTCAACATTTTGTTCGCCAAAACTTTGGACGAGATGCAGATCCCGAGAGCTGAACTGAAGACAAGCTCAGCCCCCTTCCATGGAGTTATTCCGGGGCTGTCATCTACGCCACTCGGGCACATCGCCCTTCCAGTCACCTTCGGAGTTCGAGAGAATTTCCGGACGGAGAATATCACCTTCGAGGTAGCCGACTTCAAGACGGCCTACCACGCGATCATTGGAAACCCTGCACTCACCAAGTTCATGGCGATACCACATTATACCTACCTCTGCATGAAGATGTCAGGTCCAAACGGCGTCATCACCTTGCGCAGCGACGTAAAGCAAGCCTTCACCTGTGACAAGGAGAGCTGCGACATGGCCCAATCTCGCGAGAGATCTCGTGGCCAGGAGGAAATCCGATTGGCTGCATCGACTTCGGCAGAGGGTGAAATCCCCGCGAAGAAGATAGCCAAGTCGGGACAAGGAGACGCCAAAACTAAGAAGATCTCCCTTGATCCATCGAATCCCTCAAAAACTGCTGTAATCGGCGCTGAACTAGATCCCAAATAGGAAAACGCGCTCGTCACCTTCCTCCAAAATAATAAAGATATTTTTGCTTGAAAACCATCTGATATGCCTGGAATTCCTAGGGAGGTGATCGAGCACTCTTTACACGTCAAAGATGACGCAAAGCCAATCAAACAACGATTACGCAGGTTCGCTCAGGATCGAAAAGATGCCATCAAGGAAGAGCTCACAAAGCTCTTAGCCGCCGGTTTTATCAAGGAAGTTTTGCATCCCGACTGATTGGCTAACTCGGTTCTGGTCCGAAAGAAGACGGGGCAATGGCGCATGTGCGTTGACTACACCGACCTCAACAAAGCCTGCCCCAAAGATCCGTTCGGTCTGCCTCGCATTGACCAAGTCGTAGACTCAACGGCCAACTGCCAGCTCTTAAGCTTTCTGGACTGCTACTTGGGCTACCACCAAATCAGCTTGAAGGAATCCGACTGCCTGAAAACATCGTTCATCACGCTGTTTGGAGCTTACTGCTACATCACGATGCCCTTTGGCCTGAAGAATGCTGGGGCCACATACCAACGCATGATCCAAAAATGTTTTCAGACGGAGATTGGAAAGAACGTGGAAGCCTACGCCGATGATGTCGTCATCAAGACCAAGTAGAAAGAAGACCTGATCGCCGACTTAGAAGAAACCTTCGCAAACATCCGAGCCTTCAGAATGAAGTTAAACCCGAAAAGTGCACGTTCGGCGTGCCTTCAGGTAAACTGCTCGACTTCATGATGTCACATCACGGCATTGAATCCAATCCAGAAAAAATCAACACTATCCTGAACATGAAGCCCCTGAGTAACCAGAAGGACATCCAGAAGCTTACTGGCTGCATGGCAGCGCTAAGTCGTTTCATCTCTCGACTCAACGAACGTGGCATGCCTTTCTTCAGGCTGCTGAAGAAAACCGATGATTTCAAATGGACCACGGAAGCCCACAAAGCCTTCGAAGATTTTAAAGAATTTCTCACGACACCACCCGTCCTAGCCTCACCTCAGCCCCAGGAGCCCCTGCTACTGTGCGTCTCAGCCACTCACCAAGTGGTCGATGCGGTTCTTGTGGTTGAACGTGAAGAAGAAGGGCGAATCCGAGAAAATTCGAGGCCAATCTACTTCGTTAGCGAAGTGCTGGCAGGAGCCAAAATTTGCTACCCTCAGGTACAAAAATTGCTATATGGTGTTCTGATAACCGCGAGGAAATTGGCGCACTATTTTCAGGGTCACTCGGTCACCGTCGTCACTTCCTTTCCACTCGGCGATGTCATCCACAACCGGGAGGCGACTGGGCGCATCGCGAAGTGGGCGCTGGAGCTGATGCCGCTGGACTTAACCTTCAAGGCAAGAACGTCTGTCAAGTCACAGGCCCTGGCGGACTTCTTGGCCGAGTGGACCGAACAGCAAGAAGACGTACCTCGGGAAGACCTTCAATACTGGACCATGCACTTTGACGGATCCAAGAGGATCACCGACTTGGGAGCAGGAGTCATGCTGATCTCCCCGACTGGGGAAAGGCTAAGATATGTTCTCCACCTTCACTTCTCCGCCTCACACAATGTCGCCGAGTACGAAACCTTGCTACATGGACTGCGCCTTGCAATTTCACTCGGGATACGTTGGCTCGTCGTGAAAGGGGATTCCCAGCTGGTTGTGAACCAAGTGATGAAGGACTGGTCCTGTCTAAATGACACCATGGAGGCCTACCGGCAAGAAGTTCGCAAACTTGAAGATAGGTTTGACGGACTGGAACTATCCCATGTCCTAAGACATAATAACGAGGCAAGGCGAGTTGGCGCGGTCGGGTCCAAGCGAGAAGCCGCTCCAACGGACGTTTTTGTAGAACATCTCTACGAACCAAGCTGTGCGACCAAACCAACTCCCAACGAGCAAGCGCAAACGAAGCCGCCATGATCGACGCCGACTGGAGGACACAACTCATCAAATTTTTAACTCAGCAAGAGCTGCCAGAAGACCGGGATGAGGCAGAACGTGTCCGACGTCATTGTCAGGCTTATGTCATGGTTGACTATGATTTATACAAGAGAAGTCCCTCCGAAGTCCTGATGAGATGCATCACACTGAGGAGGGACGACGGCTACTCCAAGACATCCACTCGGGCATATGCGGAAGCCACGCGGCGCCAGCACCTTGGTGGGCAAAGCCTACGAACAAGGTTTCTTCGGCTCACGGCGGTCTCCGACGCCGACAAAGTGGTACGAACTTGTGAAGGTTGCCGGTTCTTCGCCGCGAGCCATGTCCCAGCCCAAGAGCTACAAACAATTCCATTATCCTAGCCGTTTGCGGTATGGGGCTTAGACATGGTCGGCCCTTTCAAGAAGGCTCCAGGGGAATTCACACACCTATTCGTCGCAATTGACAAATTTTCATCGAGGCTAAGCCGGTTGCTACAATCACCGCTGACAAGGCACGAGACTTCATCCTCAACATCGTGCACCGGTTCGGCGTCCCAAACAGAATTATAACCGACAATGGGACTCAATTCACTGGAGGCATCTTCAAGGAATTTTGCGAAGACTTTGGGATTAAAATATGCTATGCGTCGGTTGCACATCTCAAAAGCAATGGACAAGTCGAGCGTGCCAACGGCATGGTTCTTCAAGGCATCAAGGCCCGCGTGTTTGACCGCCTAAGTCCTTATGCCGGCAAGTGGGTTCAAGAGCTCCCCTCGGTTCTATGGCCCCTACGGACCACGCCCAGTCGGGCTACCGGCCAAACTCCTTTCTTTTTGGTCTATGGCGCAGAAGCCATGTTGCCAAACGAGATGGAGTATGAATCCCTCCGAGTCCGCAGCTTCAACGACGAACGCTACGACCCAGAACGAGTGGATGATCTCAATCGACTGGAAGAGGCCCGTGAGGCAGCCCTCATCCAGTCGGCAAAATATCTTCAAGGGCTTAGAAGATACCACAGTCGCAACGTTCGAGCACAAGCTTTTATCGTTGGCGATCTGGTTCTACGCAAGATTCAGACCACCAAGGACCGTCACAAGCTCCCCTATGGGAAGGACCATATATAATCGCTGAGGTGATTCGGCCAGGTGCATATCGACTAAAACGTGAAGACGGATCCATGGTGGAGAACTCCTGGAACATCAAACATCAAACAGCTTCAACGACGAACGCTACGACCCAGAACGAGTGGATGATCTCAACCGACTGGAAGAGGCCCGTGAGGCAGCCCTCATCCAGTCGGCAAAATATCTTCAAGGGCTTAGAAGATACCACAGTCGCAACGTTCGAGCACAAGCTTTTATCGTTGGCGATCTGGTTCTACGCAAGATTCAGACCACCAAGGACCGTCACAAGCTCCCCTATGGGAAGGACCATATATAATCGCTGAGGTGATTCGGACAGGTGCATATCGACTAAAACGTGAAGACGGATCCATGGTGGAGAACTCCTGGAACATCAAACATCTTCGACGATACTACGCTTAAATTGCCTTAAGTTTCATGCTCTTCTTGACTGCCAAACTCAAGCAAGATGACTTCTTGAGTTAGCGATCGGGGCTATACATATGTCAATAAAGCATAGTTTTCTTGACAACTTATGCATATTCGGTTTATCATTGTTTAATGTTCCTTGATTCGAGTTCAACGTATAAGGACTGAGAATTTTCTGATGACCTAATCAAGCTTAGGCTTGGTGACAGTCGGACGAAAATTACTTAAGAAATTTTACATAAAAACTCGGATCAAGGCATTAACATAAATAAGCTGAAATATTTACAAGTCTACATCAGAAAGTTGCATACAATGTTCACAAAACAATCAAGGTCGGAAGTGATTCACTACATCAGCAGCCACCTTTTTGACCGATTCCTGTGCCTCACTAATCAATTCAAGGGCTTGCTCATCTGAAGTGCCATCGGCGAAGCCCTCCCCGACTGAATCAATGTCCACTCGAGGGTAGAGAGACTTCATCTGTGCAAGGGCGAAGCCCGCTCCCATGATAGCCGCCTCGAAAATGTTAGCCAAATATTGGTCAGGGGCTCGCCTAAGCTTATCAAAGATCTCGACGGTGACCAATGAGCTGGCCCTGACTCCGTTATGGAACAGCGACAGCAGGATCGGCATCGCCGCGTTAGCCACATCCTCCCTGACTTTTCCAGCTTGTTTGACCCTCTCAATCAAAACATCGTATTGGGCTCGGGTCTTGACCTTGTAAGCTGCCAAAGGCGTACGATCACACAAAGCATTCGAAAACAAAGCAACACAGAGAACGTTGTTTTGAAGAGGCTCACCTTCAAATTCGGTCTCCAGCTCGGCCTTGCTGATACTGATTGCTTCTAGATGGGTTTGAAGCAAGTGGACCTCCGATGAATTTTCTACAACAAGAAGGTCATTAACAACCAAGATCAGCACAGAATACAGTTTAAGGCATAAAGAGACCAACAGGGATAAGCTTACTCCCGACTGAACCCCGGAGGTCGAGGTTCTCCTCCCGGAGTTCGGCTATTTCTCTCCTTAGGGCGGCTTCCCTCGATGCAGCTTCCTCTCGAGTGGTCTTCAGTTCTTGCTGGATATTCTCCAGAGAGTTCAGATGTGGGACCAACTTCTCGAGTGCATCGGACTTGGCCATTGATCGGCAGTACTCTCTCTGCGCTCAAGATCTGAAGTTGGTCAACTAAAAAGAGATGATGATGCTACAACAGAAAAGGATCAGGACTTACGTTTAGCAACCGAGTCGCTTCATTCAGGCTGCTTACAAGCGCATCTCTTTCTTCGCTTTCCATTTGTTTATTAAAGATGATGCCTTGTCTCTGTCCTTCCGAATCCCGCCACTCAATCTTGATTGGGGGAACCCAGGTTTCAGAAGACTGCAACCTGGGAATCTCCTCTACTTTGGCTGATTGGTTCAGAAGGAGTGAATGAAGATGAGGGAAGAATTGACTAGAGATTGAAAAGTTAAGAGATTGATTCAAGACTTACGGGTTTCGGTGGTTGGGTCTTTGGCCAGACCTTGCCCAGTTGCTCTTCCTTTCTTGACTTTTGCCCGTGGTCTTGATCGAGGCCCTTCGAGTAACGGTCGGGGGCTCTTCTGCAGCCGACTGGTTTCCAGTCGGTGTATCCCGGCTGGCGGTCGGGGGCTCCCTCCTTGGGGTACCTTTGCTGGGAGGTGAGGGCCTTCCACCCGGAGCGCTCTCGCTCGGGAGAGGGCTCCGGGGTTTTGGCTCCGCAGGCTTTGATGCCCCGATTGTTGCAGCTAGCGTTAGTCCCTCACTTTGCCCGGCGGGGTCTATATCCTGAGGCCTCCTACCAAGCAAACGACAAGCGCAGTCGGGATGAAGACGAAGGAATTTTTGACAAAGGACTCGATTTTGATCACAAGATGTACTTGGTCGATCGGTGAATTTTGGGCGCTACTTTCGGTGACGGCCTTGGAGGGGTCGCTTCGGCTTGAGGGGCTGGGACATAATCGTCCGAGTCATCAATGATCAGCCTCCTCTTGCTCGCCCGCTTACTGATGTCTTCACTTGGGGCTGCCCTCTTCCCGGCTGGATCACCCTGGATCTTCACGCCACCGGCTGGCTTCTTGGCAGGCCGAGTCGGCACATCGTCGTGAGGAATTTTATATGGCTTCGAAATGATGGAGGCATTTTCCTGCAAGAAAGATTCTTACAACACTAAGAAGTGTGGCACCAAGATTGAAAGGCAATGAATGAGTTAAGTCAGCTTACCGGAGGAGGAGGGCGATATAGGCTGAATGGAAGGCCCGGCAGCACAAGGCTGCGCTCAACTGCAATTCCAGTCGAGAAAATCTTGTACATGCGAATCTTGAAGATCTCGAAGCTGAGGAGTCGCGGTTTTCCTGATTGGGGTCCCTCTCGCCCTCGTATTCAAAGGCTGGCTTGGATCATTCCTTGATCGGTGCCAGTCAGCTCCTAATGAAGTGCCGAGTGATCTGTTCGCCCCGAAGACCCTTTTTCTTCATTTCCAAGATCTTCGCTAGCAACTTGTTGGCTTCATCCCAGTCTTGGGCTACTGGCACAGTGCTCCAGGTAGGCCTGGGCACTGGGGAAGGCCAACGAAGTTTGGCAAGCTGGGCTCAAGATTGTTAATATAGAACCAGCTCGCGTGCCAGCCCTTGTTAGAAGATTTCAAGGGGAGAGAAAAATACTCCTTGCGGAGAGATCCACGGAGTTGGAAGCCCGCTCCATCGACGACGCAGGGTTGATCCTTATTCGGATGCGGCTTAAGGTAGAACATGCGTCGGAAGAGTTGAAAGTGGGGGAGAATGCCAAGGAAAGCTTCGCACACATGTATGAAAAGGGCTATGTGGAGCATGGAGTTTGGGTTCAAATGATAAAGCCGAAGGCCATAGTAGTCAAGAAGTCCCCAAAAGAACTCAGAGGTTGGGATACTGAAGCCGCAGTAAAAGAAAGAAGTAAAAACGACGAGCTCACCGGTGTTTGGAGTCGGGAACTCCTCACCGGCCGCCGGGCGCCAGCCCACGATTTCCCTAGGAGGAAGGACTTTGTGTTTCACCATCTCCTTGAGGGTGGACTCCCTGACATCCGAGGTAGCCCACTGCTCAAAAGGGATCTTCTTCTCTCCCGCCATGAATGTAGTTTGCGGGGAAGTGGATCTGGCCTGGAAGATGGGGATTTGAGATGGGGACTTGTGAAGGAGGATGCGAAGACTGGCTGGTGATGAAGCGTGAGCTTCTAGACCGATGGATTGGGAGCGCGTAAGAGCTTAGGGTTCTCCGCTGCAAGCTGGTGAACAGTGTTGCGATTGGGGAATTTTTTCTGGGAAGACGAAGTGACGGGGATGACCTCGAGGATTTGTAAGAGATTTGAGGGTTGCACTAGGTTTTCTTGCGATTGGGCCGAGCCATGAGAGACCTGTGGCCCATCTAAGGTGTGGCCTGACGCGTGTCCTTAGGGACTTAAGTGGATTAACTTAACCAGATTTGCTTTGGTAATATGCACGTGTCTGAGTGCCCTGTATCTTTGGAAATCCTTTCATACCGCGGTTTGCGCAACTTCATGAGAAGTTGGCACGATGCAATTTAAAAGGTGACAAACAGTTAAGTTTTTTATGGCTGCCTTGATGACAGGGACTGTTTGGTTTTTAAGTATTTGAATAAATGATTATATCAATGCTATCTTTCCACCTTGGTGAAGATCTTTTTTAGATTGAGATCAATATTATGGCAGGAGCTATTTAATATTTTGGTCGCATTTTTTAGATGACTGAAAAACTTGTTTACTCAAGAGGGATGATTAAAATATTTGTTCCGAGATAACTCGGGTAGATCCACTCGGATAAACATGAGCTTACCAGGTGCTTTTCACCCACGAGGGTTGATTGAATTATTTGTTCTGAGATGACTCGGGCAAATTCATTCGGATAAGCACGAGCTTGCCGAGTGATGCGATTTTTTATGGTTGCTTTAGCTTGAGCTAAGCATCTACATGAGAATAATTTTTTATAGTTCTTGACTATATGTTTAGTCTGTTTTTGGCTAACCACACAGTCGGGGGCTACACCTAATTAGGTGTATCAAGAGATGCACCTAGGTATTTATTTTTTGATATTTTCCAGCCCTTCATAGCCTTTGGAGCCACTCGGGAGATTCAGGCAGAGGTGATGGAATCACTCAGCGCCAGAAGCATTCGGCCAAAGAGTTGTTTAGCTGCGTGCTACTTTGGCGAGGCTGAGTTTTCTCGTCGACTGCAAAGGACTCGGGGTCTAATGTGGAGATTATGACAATCGGATATCCACATGGCAAGCTTATCCGACTGGAGATAGGAATAGGTTGTGCCTGCCAAATATGTAAACCAACTATGACTTGGGTATTACGTTGTTGATTAAATAAGGCAACGGCTCATAGTCACGGTTTGGTAAGATTGAGAAAACCGACTTAGAGTAAGATAGGGTTTCCGACTTGTAAGCCCGCCTCCCAAGACTATATAAGGGGGTAAGGGGCGTCCCTTGAGGGATATGCTTTATAAGCTATTAGCTTTCAGCCTTAGATTTTGAGATCAATATATACTCGGCATCGAATCCCCGAAACAGGAGTAGGGTATTACCTCACGAGAGGGTCTGAACCTGTCTAAATCCTTGTTTTTCACCTAACCCATTGTGCTTGGCGATCTTAACTGCACCCCCAAATTTCTATTGAACCGAGTTTCGACAGTGATCGCAGCGCTCACTTCAATGTTTGTTATCGGCGATGAGAGGCCAGAGCCATGGACGAGGCACTACTTGCGCTGGTCGGAGAGGGGATCGACGAGGCGGCGGACGAGGTGGAGGAAATCGTCGGCTAATGCCTAGATTGCTGACAAGCTTTTGGATTAGGAGTACCCCGAACTCCATGTATCATCGTCTGCTTCATAAGGCCTTATTCGGTTACTAGGGATTAGATCCCCAAGAGGAAGCAAACCAGAGGGATTGAGTGAATTCCTCCTATGTCACTTAAACTCTGTGGGGATTAAAACCTTGTTTCTCCCAATCCCTCTCTTTAGAAAATGTGTTCGTTTTGACAGGAAATTAAGAGGATCACTTCAAGTCTATCTGAATGCTCAATTTCATTTCAGAGAAGCATGTGTCATGCGTTGTGTGAATTCTTATGGACTGAATGTTCTGCGTTGTGTTCTTCAGAATATGAAGCATTTCGCAAACATGTGACAGAACAAAACAAGACAGAACAGCAGAAAGCAACAGAACAGAACATCCGATTTTGCAGCAATTTAACATGGAACTAATAAACAGAACATGAGAAAGCAACAGGTGCAACGAATAGCCTATAATTTCTCAAAGCAACAGGAACTCATTTGGATCAGCACTGAAAAATTCAGAACACGTACATAAATTTTATAAACCAAACACAACAGGATATCATCTGAATGATCTTGAAGAATGCAGAACATATGCAAGGAACTGGGTTTAATTTAACCAAAGAACTCTCGGAATTGGGTTTAATTTAACCAAACAACTCAGCCAAAAATACAAGAAATGTTTGTAACATTCAAAATGGCTGAATCTTGATGAGTAAATCTTCTGGAACTTCAAGAAACCTACAAAGCACAATGAGTAAACATCAATTTTCCTATGTCACAAACAGATAAAAGGAAATAAAACTTTGGTTAATGCATTTGCACACAACCTCCATATTTTTAAACTACTACCCACCAATTCCACCTTTTTCCCTTCTAGCAAACATAATATAATGGACAGTAGATAACATCTTGAAGTCCATTCAGATGTTAATCCAAACTAATTAACATGTACAATAGATGTTAAACTTGAGATGTTGGAATTTTCAGAAGATGTAGAAATCATGTATAACAGATAGATAGATATATGGCCAACGCAGAAATCATGTTAACCTAGTGGTGCAATTATGGGTGCAATTATGCCTTGGGTACTAAGAAAGAAGCAGCCATGCATCCATCAACATTTGATGCTTGGGTAGCTTATCTAACCTAGTGGTGTCACCTCATTGCTCCAGTGATCACACACACACATATTATAAAAATAGCCTCAAAGGGAAGCTTAGCACCTGAATCAATTTTATAAAATATAAAAATTTAGGAAGGGGAGAGGATGTGAGTATTCTAATAATGTATAGTTTCAAAAATTAAAATGCAACTGAAGCTTAACATGCATCCTTAATGAAGAAAACAACCAAGAAGAGTATATTCTACCATGAGCTTTGAGAACTTCTCTTACATATGCGTTTTAGTGTTGCCTTGAGTAAATGCAACATGGTTAGATTTTGTCACAGTTCAGAATATATCAGCCTACAAGATACTAGATAGTATGGCTGATCGCCAAATGAAGAATGCAGTACAGCAGTAGGCAAAAGACAAGGCACCAAATAGTACCAATTCCATGGAAAAAAGTCAAGAGACAATTTTTTTTCTCGAATGCAGGAGAGCTGCCTGTCATTTCATTACAGAAAGGAGCTTTGAGTTGTTGTACACATACCATCAGCGAGTTTATCAGAAGAGGTTCTAATCGGGATTTTGAGTATACTGAACTTATGGTCTCCTAATACTGCGTTGATCTGCCAAACATACATCACAGAAACTGTTAGTGCTTTACACTGCCAAATTTTTGTCAGCATTTTTGGGAAAAAGTTGAACAAGCAACACATTTTTTCAGTCATACCTTATCAGAAGGATTCGAAAAAGGAGTTGCAATTTCCTGCCACTCCCATTGGTTTGATTTCCAGTCTAACAAACCTCAGACCCATAGTATATTTGAGGAACTGTAATAAGGCTGCTTGAATCTGGAAAAGGTGGGAAAGGCACATGATGACATGAATATGAAATCTTATTCAAAGGAACTACGGGATACAATTGTAAACGGAATTACCTGCAAGAATATTATCCTTGTCTAGTGCAAGAACATTTCTTCAATAATCTGAATCCTGAGGACTAACTCTTGAAACTTCATGGCTGTGAAAAAAAATAGGTAATTCATAAATAAATAAACTTTATAGCCATGTCAATCTAACTGATGGATAAAAATGCTTGTAATCACCTCACAACATTTACAGAAAGTATTACTTCCTTACTTCCCCAAACAGAAGATAAAATCATAGTTTGTCCATCAGTAAGCCATGGATTCCTAAGTATGCCAGAGCAGTACAGACCAGGAAAACAAACATCCTGAGGGCACATCACAATAGGTACCTACATAACAGCTAAGACATTAAGAACTTGATCTGGGATATGCAGAGCATTGCTTCCCAAAGAAGCACCTATAAAAGAAACACACCATTATAAGTTTTACCCGCTGAACTTCGTTCTTTTAACTGAAATTGAATTTAGATACGTCAATAATTAAAAAAATAAAGTTGTACTTCACATAGCCCAAAAATACATATCTTTAATCAAGTATTGCCCACTGGCAAGCAATGTGCTCAAATAAACACTATGGTTAGATTTATGTATTGTTCCAAGCCATGACTTTGAACCTATATATAAAAGGAAGCCATCTAAACAAAATGATCGATTAAAAAATTAATAAGGAAAGGAAAGGCATTGCTGTACCACATCAGCAACACTAAGGCCCTCCAGTTTCCCATCTGCAGGCCAGTCAATGCATTGAATTTGTCGCATTGTATGCTCCACTATCTACGACACTCTTTGCTGAGATAAACACAAGATACTTTCCGTCCGGACTGTACGAAGGCACGGAGGCACGCAGGGAGAAGACGGCCCTGCCGCCACAGGAGCCACCTCTGCAGAAACGAATCGAGGAGGCGGGCAGAGTGGACACAGCGAGGTGGGGGCGGTGCCGCGGGCGGCACCGGGGAGGGCACAGGACGTGCCGGATGCGAGCGCCATGGGTGAGGGATGGCCGGATCTGAGGTTTGGTTGGAGAGAGAAGCGGAGAGGGAGAGACGGGGAGGAGGAGGAAAGAGGAGGAAGACGACGAGAAGGAGGAGCGGAAAGATCTGGTGGTTTCCAGAAAAGGAGGGAAGAGGGAAGGGGAGGAACTCACCGGAGAGAAGGCGGCGGCGGTAAAGAATGGGACGGCAACGACGACGCGTTTCAGGACAACAGGAATAGCCTTCCTCCTCGCGTGAGACTCATCGCCGCCGCCGGTGTCGCCTCTGGGTCGCCGCTACCTCGCGCGAGACTTGTCCCCCTCTCGGGGTTTTTTTCACGCCACGCCGCTTGCTGATTTTTTCCCGGGCCATGACGAGGGAAAAACTCCGGAATGGGCCTGGTTATAATCCTCACCGGACTGAACCGAACACACTTTTTTCTGTGGGCTGGGATATAATCCGTACCGGGCTGATCCACGAGGATTGCGACCTAATCCCGACCGTGAAAAGCCAACCGAACAAGGCCTAAGGTAGCGGTCTACGGCGCCGGGTTCACCTTCCTAACCGCTACGGCTGTTGCCGGGGATCGGAGCGTCGGCATTGTAAGAAGATCGTCTGCGGTTTGCTTCGCGTGGCCGCAATGTCTTGTGACCTCCCCCTGTATTGTCTAATTCCTTGCAATGTCATCGCCGCTTCTTGGTCTTCGTTTCATCTGTCTCAGGCATCGCGGCGAAGAGGAAGACGTTGCGGCTGTGTTTCGTCGTTGCACTGACAAACAAACTTGCGATCGAACACTTGGCGGGCACCGCGTAAGTAGGCGTCTAGGGCTGGGCTGGCATGCCGACGTTTTAAACGAGCGCGCGTCTTTCGACCCAACAAGAGTGCAGACGTGGGTCGGTGCGTCACGTGGGAGTAAGCCAGGCGGCTGGTCCAGCCCGTTACAGCCTTTTGGCGGGCTTAGGCCTTCATCGGCCGTTTGGGCCAATTGGGCCACTGCTGCACGCGAGCTGTTTGGGCTGCACCTACACGGATCGCACAACAACAGAACTGGGCTGAAGAGGACTGCGCAGCCTTTCTGGCCTATAAAACAGCCTAGTGCCGTTTGGGCCTTTTCCTGCTTGGAGGCCAGCTTTTCCATAAGAGCCACATGGCATCTGCCGAAACACGCTTTGAACCCAAGTACATTGGCCTCAGTTTGTATGAGACATGTTGGTACAACCTTTTTGGCGATTTCCAAGGCCAAGTATAAATCTAAAACAAAAAGACAGTGTCTTCGCAACGGCCTTCTCTAGCTTGTTTTGCCTCCCTTCGAGAGTGCATTCCTTCCAAAATGAGACAAAGCTTGGATATAGCATCTTGGAATGTGAGAGGTCTAAACTCCCCCGCACTGCAACGTGCTTCACGAGTTCATGTCCAGCACAAGCTATAACTTGGCATGCTTCCAAGAAACCAAATTGCAAAACGTAGATAATGGTCTCGCCAGATTCTTAGGAGGATTCAAACTGGACACCTTTGTCTTCAAATCTGTTAGGGGATGAGAAGAGGAATCCTGCTTTTTTGGAACAGCTCAGCTTTGGAGATTTATGACATCCGTGTTGGTCGCTTCTCAATCTCAGTGAATGTGAAAGTCCTGCTGTCTGGAGCCTCTTTCCAACTGACTGGGGTGTATGGACAGTCTAGGGACCACCTCAAGAATGCTTTCCTCAGGCACATTAGACGATTAAAGCACACAAATGGTGGTAGCTGGCTCATTCTTGGAGACTTCAATATGATCTACCGTGCAAGGGATAAAAGCAATAGCAACATCAATCTTGCAAAAATGAGGCGGTTCCATGCAACGATCGACAATGCTGAGCTGCATGAAATACCTCTAATAAATTGAAAGTTTACTTGGAGTAATGAAAGACGTGCGGCAACTATCGTCAAGTTGGAACGCTTCTTCTGCAACGAGGCTTGGGACCTCGCCTTCCCCAACCACGTCCTGCACGCCTTACCCACAACTTCGTCTGACCACTGTCCCCTACTTCTCTCCAATCCAAAAGGGCCGCGCAGGCCAAGAGCCTTTAAATTTGAGAACTTTTGGACAAAAATCATGTGCTTCAAAGATGTTGTCAAGACTAGCTGGAGCCAACCATCATCGCATACGGAGCCAACCATCATCGCATACCGAGCTAATGCATCGTTTAAACCATAAACTGCAGCGCACAGCCAACAACCTCAGAGATTGGGTGTCAGGCATCTTTTCGGAAGCCAAGATGCAATTCCATATGGCGCTGGAAGTAATTCATAGGCTGGATATGGTGCAAGAGCTTAGGGATCTCTCCCCACAAGAGATGGGTCTAAGATCAGGCCTGAAGCATAAGATCCTGGCTCTAGCATCCTTGGAACGGGCAAGGAAAAAGCAGGCATCTCGAGTTAATTTCATTAGGGAAGGAGACGCAAACACAAAGTTCTTCCATCTCAGAATGAATGCGCGAAAGCGGAAGAACACCATCCAACGACTGCAAAAGGAGAATGGGTGGGCGGTATCTCACAAAGAGAAAGAAGAAACCTTCATAGTCACTTCTCCTCCATAATGGGACACCCGGGGCCATGACCAAATGACTTCAATTGGGAGGAGCTTGGCATTCTGCCAACCAATCTAGTGGGTCTAGACGATCCGTTCTCAGAATAAGAGATTTTTAGGGCAATCAAGGAGATGCCAGCTGACAAAGCCCCGGGGCCTGATGGCTTCACTGGAACATTCTTCAGGGAGTGCTGGGACATTGTTAAATCAGACATCCTCGTTGTCTTCGCCGCTATCCACAGCTGTCGATGCGCACATTTAAATCTGCTCAATACAACGAACATTGTTCTTATCCCAAAAAAAGAGGGGGTAGAAGGAGTCTCAAACTTCAGACCAATCATCCTAATCCACAGTATTGCTAAGCTTCTTTCCAAAGTGCTGGCTTTATGCCTGAGGCCTCTCATGCATACCACAGTTTCAATAAACCAAAGTGCCTTTATAAAAGGGATGAACATACATGACAACTTCCTTTTCGTCAGAAATATGGCCAGAAGGTATCACCGTCTGAGGCGTACGATGTTGCTCTTCAAGCTGGACATTACTAAGGCATTTGACTTGGTTCGTTGGGATTACTTAATGACCTTGTTGCAGCATAGGGGCTTCCTGATGAGATGGATAAATTGACTTGGTGCACTTTTCTCCACTTCAAGCTCCTAGGTGCTACTTAATGGTTGTCCAGGGCAACGAATTCGCCATGAAAGAGAGCTTAGACAAGGAGACCCACTTCCGCCGCTCCTCTTTATCCTTGCAATAGATCTGCTTCAGCGACTACTCTCAAAGGCAACAGATCTGGGAGCTCTGTCAAAACTGCAGGGTAGAATGACGACCTTGCGAATCTCAATGTACACCGACGATGTTGTAATTTTCATCAACCCTACCCGTCAGGATGTCACAACTTTCACTAACATCCTAGCCCGCTTTGGCACAGCCTCAAGCCTTGTTACCAACCTCCAAAGGTCTCAAGTGGCGGCCATCCATTGTGACAACATTTGCTTGGAAGAGGTCCTACACGGGGTCCTGGCAAAGAGGGCAACTTTCCCCTTAAAATACCTAGGGCTCCCTCTGGTGCTAGGAAAATTGCGTAAAAGGGACTTGCAGGCGGTCTTTGACAAAATTATGGGAGAGTTTCAGGCTGGAAGGGGAAAAACATGGGACTGGCTAGGAGAGCCACGATGGTGAAGTCAATGATCTCAACGCAGCCAATTTACCTCCTTATCACTTTACGAGTCACAAAAGGATCCCTAGATCAATTGGACAAGCAACGTTGAAGTTTCCTCTGGGCGGGCACGGGAGACATCACAGGAGGAAAATGCAAGGTTAATTGGCCAAGGACATGCTTGCCAATCAATCAAGGGGGGCTAGGAATCTTAAACTTGGAGAAATTTACAAGAGCCTTGCGGTTGTGCTGGCTGTGGAATGAGTGGAAAGACCCGAGCAAGCCATGGACAAGGTTGGAGACACCTTGTGACAAGGTCGACAAGATTCTATTCGCGGTATCAACAAAAATAACAATTGGCAATGGCAACACAACACGTTTCTGGGATTCGGCCTGGCTAGATGGCCAAAGACCGAGAGACCTCATGCCGTTGGTTTTCGAAATCTCCAAGAAAAGAGAAAAGTCCTTGCGCCAAGGCAAAAGAAAACAACGCTTGGTTACAAGATATAACCATCGACATAAACACTCCATGGACACTGAGCCTCATTGACCAGCTAGTCACCATGTGGGGGGCAGTACGAAGGATTCAATTGAATGATGCAGAGGGAGACCAGATTGCTTGGAAGTTCTCCAACCACGGTTGTTACACGACTTCATCGGCCTACAAAGCGCAATGCTCGTGTCATTTTTCTTTTAAAAAAAGAAATATGCGGCATTCACAAATAGGGATGGATAACGAGCAACCTAATCTCACTATCTTGATGATCACCTTGGCTCAACTCATTAAGGTTAACGAGCTAAAAACCCAGCTCGGGTCGACTTGTGAGCTGGCTCGTTAACACATTTATACCATCTTTATAATTTTTAATTTACTGTTTTATCATATATAAACTTAACAACAAATACTAACTATTGAAAAATTCACTAAACATAAGCTGGGATGGAATTAAAGGACTAATAGTAGTCAAGGAAAAAACTAAGTACGTGAAGATACAGTGATATCTTGTATTAACGAGCTAAACGAGCAGCCCGCGAGTTGGCTTGTTAAGGCCACGAGCTAAATGCCTAACTTGACTCGAACTCATTTAGTCAACGAGTTCAAGTTGATCCGAGTCGAGTTTGTAGCGTATCCAAGCCACGAGGTTCAAATTTAAGTGTATCTGTGGTGTGATATCAGTGGCAGAGCCAAGGCCCAGTCACCCTGGGCGAAGTTCCCATGTTCCGCCGTTCTGCTGGTTTATTAAAGGCTAGATTGGCAAAGCAATTTAACTAGCAAATCAATTAATTAAGAACGGAGCAATACTAACTCATATACTGGGCTAGCCCATGGAAATTGTATAGGTTCTTACCTATACTTATTATCAGTCGATAGGTTTGTCCCGTCTTAAAAAAAATTCTGACTCCATCACCGCTGACATGTATACATATTCTATGTAATGAAAAATGAAATTGAGCCTCTGAAACTGAAATGCATCTATTAGCTCACTTCCAAAGGTGATAGGATGACAGATTCACCGCTACCCTTTGTAAGGTTCTTTGTTCTAACAGATAAAAACATATCATTATTGAAACATGCAACTGCTCTTATTATGGTCACATCCTTCCTCTTGGCGTGAGGTGGACATAAAGCGGGTGGAGTTTGTAGGCGGTGAGCTGCACTGTGTCCACGTTCTCCTCGTCGCCCTCCCTCAGCCTCCACCCGAACTCCTGCACGAAGCGCGCGACGGCGACGCACGCGATGTGCATCGCCTGCAGGCTCCCCGCGCAGGCCCTCCTCCCGGCGCCGAACGCCATCGTCTTGTACATGTCCGCCACCTCGAACCTCCCCCCGACGAACCTCTCCGGCGCCCACTCCTCCGGCGACCCCCACTCCTCCTTGTTCATGTTGCACCCGTACAGGTTGATCACCATCTGCCAGATGACCATCACTTAGTTAGATTGTCAGGGGATTCATTGATCGGCGGGCCGACCGGTGATTGAAATTTTGGAACCCCAAAAATTGAGTTTGGTCGAAAATTTGTTTAAATTCAGTTCAAACTTGTTAAAATTTCAAACAACTTCGCGCAAAAAATACCAAAATTCACGAAATTTCGGCCTAAACCATAAGTGCAAACCCTGTCGGCGGCGCTGCCGGCCGGCCATTTTCGCGTGGTTGTGCTTACCTCGGTGCCGGCGGGGACGTCATAGCCGGCGAGCTTGGTGTCTTTGTGGACGAACCTCGGAGGTATGAGCGGGACAGGGGAGTGGCGGCGCAGCGTCTCGTGGAAGACGGCGTTGAGGTACGGCAGCCGCGGGAGGTGCTCCTCGGTGACCGTCTCGTCGCCGCACACCTCCCTGATCTCTTGGTAAAGCCGTTCCTAGCATGACAAAAAAAAAAGCCCAAAACAAGTTTTGGTTGATAATGTCGAGAATGCCAAAAATGAGCTGGAACAGAGTACCAATTCTTGCCTGTTTGTCAGTGTTCTTGGCAAGCTCATACATGGCCCATTCGGTGGTGACCAAGGTAGTATCTGCAGCCTCTATGAGTGCCTCCCACACCAGCATCGTCAGTTGCTCATCTGTCAGTGTGTTCTCTGCCATCAAGAAGTCCAGATAGCATATCTTTGCCTGCATATATATCTCAGTTTCATTGAGTTAAAAGATGCTTTTCGGGCGGAATAATATTTTTAGCATAGAAGCAAAGTTGTCATTTGTCAAAGTATGCATTTGGTCACCTCTCCACGCACAATCGTTTCCTTCTGCTGCTTGATCAAGGCGCGCATCACCGCGCTTCGTCTAGCTTCTGTAGTAAACACTCTTGTTTCGAAGCTCTTGTTTGGAACCCAGCTGAGGTAGGGGAAGAAGTCTCTCCAGTCAACCTCAATTGCGCACATCATCATGTCGGTCACAGTGGCATTGTAGATTTCTTCCTTCGAAATGTTCCTCCCAAATTCATCCACATAGACTGAATTCACATCCTCTCCTAAACTCTGAAGTTGCGATGTTTGTTGTCAGTGCCAAATATAACAAATCGACCATCTGACAATTCATAAGTTCAGAGAGACAATCCAAACCTGGACCAGGGACAAGCGAAATAGCTCATCCTTGAAAACATCTCTGAATATCAGAGGAGCATGTGGGTCATCGGTCACCAGTTTATGGAAAGTGCTTAACATGTTATTGATCATCATATCTCTTGTGTCACGAAATTGTTTCTGAAATTTATGGAAGCATTGCGTTGTCAGACCACAGATAACTGAAACTATGAAAGTGTAATTGGTAGCAGATAATCAGTATTGAAAATGTACACTGGAGTTATTGAGAATTATCAGTACTACAAATGAACGATGAAATTGTTGAGAATTATGCCTGCGCAGAAGTACCCAGCATGCTTGACATGACATAACGTTTCACCATTTTGTGGAAGTCACCATAGTCGCTCGTAGCAACCATTGATTTATCACGAGTAAGCACTGTCAGTGCTTTGGATAGCTTTCGGGTAGATATAGATGAGAATTTTGCAACCATCGCCTGCAAAAGAGAGTACAGTATTAGTTTGTGTTATTTATGATCAAATCAAATGTGAGATTATCCTTCTTGAGTTATGCAAGTTAATAAAAATGATAGACAACTTCAAAGTTACCTCCTTGGCTACTTCAGTTGAATTGAGCACAACTACGGAAGAAGCCCCGGTCCTTATAGTGTAGATTGGCCCATAAATTTCAGCCCATTTTGTAAAGGTCTGATGCGGCTTCTTTTCTTTCAATTGATGCAGATTTCCGACAATGGGTAAACCAGGAACAGCTGCATGACAATGAAATAAAATCATAGAATCATAGGAGACTTAGAACTTGTACTAGACTGAAATTTCAAATGAGCTCTTTTGATAATTTGTTTGCATAGATGATAACACCAGATATTCATGCAGGTAACTAGCCTAGTGATGAATTAGTGTTGTCCCTTTCTTCCGTGATGTTGTCAGATTTTGTCAGATATTGACTAGATGATGGTCGATAAGCTCAGAATATCAAATAGAATTAAGTGATTATAGACCATAATAATTAATACTTCCTTCGATTCATAATATAAGTCGTTTTGACTTTTTTCTAATCAAACTTTTTAGTTTGATTAAGTTTATAAAAAATTTAGCAACATTTACCATACTAAATTAGTTTCATTAAATATTAAATATATAAATATATTTTTAATAGTATGTTTGTTTTGTGTTAAAAATATTACTATATTTTTTATAAATTTAGTCATACTTAAAAAGGTTTGATTAAAAAAATCAAAACGACTTATAAGACTTATAATATAAAACAAAACGGAGGGAGTACTTTGCACTCTCAACTCACGAGTGGGTCAACAATATATATATATATATATATAAATATATAAAGAAACTTTTAAAAGAAAGAAAACAGGCCGGAGCGCTGCCGACTCAATTAAAAGGAAAAGAGATTGCAAGAACAGTATGTTAACAGAGGGGGCTGGCCGCTACAAAAGTGTAAACAACATCTAGTCCACTTCATAGACCAATTATTTCTTATTATTTTTTTGAAACGAAACGCACAAGATAGCGTGTGTTCCATTGATAGAGCAGGAAAAAATACAAGACTACAGCTCTAAGAGGCCATAGTCAGGAAAAGAAAAGAAAAAAGAACGGAAGAAACTCGCCCGGTTGGATTGGGACATCAACGCGGGCAAACGCTCAACAGCGAACCTCCACAAACAGCCTTAACAAAACCACACCCTTCCGACGAAACGCAACCTATACGGCGGCACCCACCAAACCTACACACAACCAAACGTCGAAACCTTACAGCAGAGCTCCAAGTCGATTGGACATTAGGGGAAGACAGATTACACTGCACCGAAAGGGTCTCCGTCATGCAGTATCCTTCATCGCTACGCCGCTGCAATGCTAACCCCACTCGACGGGGTGAAAACCAACAGATCCGGATCTCTCATAGGACTCAACGCGGGGGCCTCGCCACATCCGCCGTTGGACACCATCTCGTCGCTCACGGAGATCGCGCCTCGCCCGCCGCCGCACTCCTTCGCGGGGCCGCGCCGCCCATCGCTGCACTCCTCTTGCGGGGCCATGCCACGCCCGCTACCACACTCGTCATCATGGATCTGTTTCTTTTGTCGCCGTCCTAGCGAGAGAGAAGTTGCCCTGCTCCCCCCGATCTCCATCGAGCATCTGAGCCGCCATGGGCCTCTCCGTGCCACCTTAATCCGCAACCACAAGCCTGTCACGTCTCGTCGCGTCATGCCATCCTCCGCCCAGTCCGCACCTCGCCGGTCACCTCCGCCACCGGCCACATCTCCGCACCGTGTGCCCTCAAGTTGCAGCATCAGGAGCGCCGCGACCGCAAGGCAAGCGCCATGCCGGCCTCCGCACAGGCCTCACCTCGCCAAACACCTCCGCGCCGAGGGCATCCTCTTCTTCCTCTTATTTTTCCCTTTGCCCCTTTTTGATCATTCTTTCCCTTTGTGTGTTTTTTTTTTTTTTTTTTTATTTTTTCCCTTTTTCTTTTTCATTTTTTTTTAGTTTCCTTTTTTCCTTCTTTTTCTTTTTTCTCCTCTTTTTCTTTCTTTTCTTCTTTACTACTGCTACTCCCCCATTTCTCCCTTCTTTTTTTCTTCTTTCTTCTTCTGCCTTCTTTCTTCTTCTACCACCGCCGCCTCACCAACCCCGCCGCCACCACCATCCTCATCGCCGCCATCAACATCGTCGCCGCCAAGTGGGACAGAGGCGGCGACGGGACCCGCGTGGCCGAAGCCGAAGCCGAACCTTGGCCCACTCAGCGCGCGCATCCTCCAGGTAGTAGCCCGGCTCGCCGTTGGCTCAGCGCTCACCGCGGGCTTCTCGCTCACCGCCATGAAGTGGCCCGGGTGGGGGGTCACCGCGGGGTCGCCGCTCTTCACCGTCAACATCACCGCGATCATCGACGGCGGCATCCACCAGGAGTAGCTCACCTCCACCACCATGGTACCACTGGCGAAGCCGGATCGGCCATTGGTCTCCACACGTGTCGTGCCGATGAAGCAGGGGTGGCGACGGGACCCGTGCGGCCAAACACTAGCTCCCCGTCGGCCGAGAGCGAACCCCGACCCGTGCCGCGCTCGCGTCCGTGGCCTCGCCGCACACCGCCAGGAAGAGGTCCGGTTGGGGGAAGTGTCGCCGCGGCTTGCCACTCTTCGCGCCCCGACGCCACGGACGCACGCGCCAAGCCGAGCCCTGTCCCCTTCGCCAGCCGCTGCCAGATCCGGCCGGGGCGGCGTAGATCTGGCGGTCACCGCCACCGCCGTCGTCATGGCGATTCCTCCTGCCGCCCGGGCTCCCCACCGCCGCCGTGCTTGACGACGCCATGTGCAGTACGCGCTCCACCTCATGGTTGTCTTCCCCATGGTGTTCCACGCTGCAACTCACCATGGACGGCCTCCTCTTCCCTTCGGCAAGGCCACCTGTGACAACCGGAGGTTTGGCGTGCTCACGGTGGCGCTCCTCACGGTCATCTTCCTGACCGCCAACTTCGTCGGGGCGACTCCCATGGCCACCCCAACTCACATCCAGCGAGAAGCCCCGCCATCGCCGTCCTTGCGGTCACGCGGCTTTGTCGGCGGCCACTCGGGCGGTGGTGAGGCGGAGGAGGAGGAAGGAGGAAGGAGGGGCGGCCGGTCGTCGCCTCTCGAGCCACCCCTGGGGGAGGGCGACGCGAGAGGGAATTCAAATTTTATACCTACGCGAGGTGTGGTAGAACTTCAGACTCTTGAGACTGTGGAAGCCCAACTTCAGGTGAAGATATGAATCAATGTAGATTTGTTCTCTATAAGGTATTTCTTATTATTTCATGATTTCGATAGCGCTGATCTAAATATTTTCAAAATTCTCCTGTTTCGTATCTATGGGTCATTAGTTTTTTTAATTATAATGCCATTTACTTTTTTTTGTGTTGGTGTCGTCCAAACATATTCTGCCATTTGCATAGACATGCCGATTGGGCTCGGTTAATTTCATATTGTCGATGTTGTTCCAGGAACCGATGATGTACCATTTGTCTCCAGTCAAGTGGGAGTCTTTTGTCTACTTGTACTAAAAGTAGGTCTATAGTTACTTTTTTTAATTTTGATATATCAGAAGGAAAATTGAATAACAATCGACAAATTTAGGGAATCTCATTTCAGTTATGTTTGCAAAGTAATAAAGCTAGTCATGTGAATTTATTGGCTGTTAATGGAAAACAGATGTATGTTCTTCCATCATCATGGGGCAATCAGTGCATACTAACCCAGCACGAAATCTTTATAAAACGAAAGAACAAATTTGGACGCCTTTTATGGATTGATGAAAGTTTTCTAAAGTTTGTTAAGGTTAGTCTCTATGTGATACTACAAAAGGCTATTCTCTATGTGATACTACAGGCTAGTCTCTATGTGATATCATTAAATTCTTTACTTACTCGGAATGTTTAGTTCCCTAATTTTCAAATCCACACTACGTTAGTCAGAAGAACTAATGTGCTACAATAAAATCAGGAAAACAATAATTACCAAGCAACTGCTATCCAAAGTGGTCCGATGAGGATAGCTTTGGAAAAAGCTACTGCAATTGAAGAATCATTTTCAACTGTTGCAACTGAAAAATCACGCTCCCAGCCAAAAGTAAACGGAAGGCTACAGTAAGCCGCTGGTAAGAAAGGCATTCCACTTTATGCTTCATACAAAGTTATTATGTTAAATAAAATTCTTATCTGGAAACAAGCAAGCTACCGCCAAACCCCTCGGCCCCTCCTCTCTCTGTAATCCAGCACCGGTGAATTTCAAAATACCAGTAAGCAGGAAGTGCCTCTGGAAAAAATTAAAATTTGTTTGAATTTAGGGGGAAATCAAATTCATGAAAAAATATTCGAAATTCCGAATATAAAAAATTTTCGTCAAAGATTTCTGAAGTTTTGGTAATAGCAAGAGATAGGACTGTCTGTTTGGAGAGCAGGGTCATACAATATCATGTGTGAGGTGTGCGATTGTTCAGGCCCCAAATCTTAATTACTCTTAATTACATGGAGTGCTAAGTATATACTTAATTAGCAGCATAACTAAAATGTTAAATCCCAGAAGGTCAGAGAACCTAAGGCCCAAAACTAAAAATAGAAGGCACCACAGACTTGATGCCTAAAGCTAAATCGATTAGAACTAGATGTAATCATATTTTACAAGTCGTCGTGATTTCATATCACGTCGATCGCGATAACATGATCGTGGGGATTTGGTTATAAATTTTAAGGGCCCCTTATGCTTTTCGTACCAGGGTCTCCAATTCCTTGCTACGGCCCTGTCGGAGAGCATGAATGCATGTCCTCTAGGGAACAACTTGCTTTTCGGTAAATTTCATCCAGACAATTCAAAGTGTGATACAGCAATTCTTGAAACAATTCGACACATCTTTTATTTATTCCTTTCTTTAGAATTCAATCTTGTCAGTGCAATGCCTATGTTTGTTTGACAAAACACTAAACATCACATCATTCTCTCAGATAATGGAAATGCTTTATATTCCCGGTCTCTGCGGTGATCGCCACGAGGTACATCGCTCTACTTGAAAAGAAAAAAGCAGAATAGTATGGAGAAAAGAAGGGGAAAAAGGCATTGTAAAGCAAAGGAGAGGAGAGATTCGTCTGATCGTCTCTGCCTAAAGGCAGGACAAAAGCTCCCGTTTCCAACAAAGGGAGATCAAAAAGAGAAAATTCAAGATGTTCCGACGCGCAGCGGCATCAACTGCCTGTGACATCAATGGAGAGATCAAGAGAGAGAGTGTGAGACAGAGGCAGAGGAAATGCAGTGGCGGAGAACGATGCAAAAACAAATTGTGGCGAATGCAAACTTGATTGGGTCAAATCTTCAAGAGAATCAAGAGACCAGAGTTTTGATTCCAAGTAGTAATTAACACATGTCCAATTTCTCAGAATTCACCGGTGCGAATCTCACCTCTCCACCACTGGTGATCAGTGAGCCATTCGCCACTCACCGGCGCGGCATTCCATCAAACAGTGACAGGGAGAGAGGGAGAGAGAGATGGGGGCGCCCTACCTGGGGGCGCGTTGGGGCGGTTCCTGCGCGCGATCACGCCGGCCCTCTCGGCGAGCGCGGCCGCGGCGACGAGCCCTCCGACCGCCGCCACCGCCGCCGCGGCGACCCCGCCCGCGCCGGCCGACGCGAACGCCTCCATGGATCACCCACACGCTGCGCGCTCGTCGCCGTCGTCCGCTTCACTTGATCGTGGCGGAGGCGGAAGGGGTGGGAGAGGGTAGTGGAGAGAGGGGAAAGCGACAAGAGCCACACTCGATGCGAGACTAGGCCATATATGATGCTGCTATGAACGAGATTCGTTTAAAAAAGAAATTTACCGGCATTAAATAATAATCATTTTTTGTTATCCCGACAAAAAGGAGGTGTTTAACACGTTCTGAAATGGCATCTACTACAAGAGCTTAGGGAATATTGTTAGTATTTTTTCCTTTCTTTATTTATGCTCAACATGTTAGTTCGTGTTAGTTCAATTTAGTAAATATAAAAATATATAACTCATAATTAAAGTATTTCCATAAAACAAATCATAATAAAATATAATAATATTTTATATTTTTTTAAAAGATGAATGTTTAAATGTCATGTTTATATTTAAAAATGATGGCAGTAATTGCTATAAAGAAGATTTCTATATATAATAAGTTTTTATTGTATAGTTATCTCTTATATGGCCAATGATCTTCACAATATTAAGAAAAGGTCACTAGAAGGAAATTGGTACCTATGGGAAGTTCAAAAAAAAAACTTTCCTCGAGAGCAAAAAGCTCATTCGTCTCCGTCTTATTGCTGAGAGCAACTATAATAAGGTCTTAATGTTATGCGTAAACAGTGTCATGTAGATTCTCATAATGATATAGAGGAAAGGTTACGCTCGTACAAGAGGCACACTCAATATACTACTAGAGAAACCATCATTGGTCAACCACAGTAGTTCTGGTTTGAATTACATCTGGGACTAAAGATTATCTCTAGTCCTAGTTTAAAAACTCAACGGATTTATAGGAACATTAGTCCCGGTTCGTGTCACGAACGGGACTAAAGATCACATCTAGTCCGGTTCAAATGTTGTCGAGCATGTAGAGCGCGGACACTTTAGTCCCTTGGCGATAACACCAACCGGACTAGGATGTTATCTTTAGTCCTGGTGGTGCTACTAACTGGGACTAAAGATGTTTGGCGCTCGATGTGTTCTCGACAGTTCGACACCATCTTTAGTTCCGGTTGGTAACACCAATCGGGACTAGAGATGCTATTTTTTTAACGAACCTAATAAAAATATATAAATTTTGCTATATGATTCAAATGGCCAAAAATTAATTTAAGGAGATCGTAATTTCAAAGAGTGTGGTGTTGTGTGGAGGTGGGTGATTGAATATAGAAGGAAGCTTTAATTTTGTTATTACATATCATCGTATTGTTATTAACTAATGATTCTCAATATACAAAATCTTTTGTAAAATTATTTTGGTGATAATATACAAATCTGAGGGATGTACAATATTGATAAAAATATTTAAACCCCGCGTCACGCCTAGTTTATACGCGTTGTTCCCGTTTAATAAGTTTTACGCGCATTGTTCCGTTTAAAACGGCCATAACTTTCGCATACGGACTCCGATTGAGACGTTCCATATATAAAAATCGATCGAAAAAACTTGATGCGTTCGTTCGCTGCTTTGCCACGTTCGGAGATTTTATTTTTCCTAAAAAGCCTCAGAAGATCATGTGGTTACCTCTTGTGTGCTCCTTAGTCCATAAAAAATATAAAAAAGTGAAATTTTTCCTCTCTTTCTCAACAAAGATGAAAATGAAGAAAAGAGAGAGGCAAAGAGAAACAATATCTAGAGGAGCACATTAATGTCTAGGATTATCTATGTTTGATTAAATTTTAATATTATTGTTTTAAACATATATTTAATGAATTTAATTTGGCCCTATTTAATAGATTATTTAATTGTTAACCCTAATGAGACCAAATAAATTTGGAAAATTACGGGAAAATATCTTTAGTCCCGGTTGGTGGCACCAACAGAGACTAAAAATGAATTAGAAATAGCGGAAAATTATCTTTAGTCCCGGTTGGTGGCACCAACCGGACTAAAGATGAATTGAAAATAGCGGGAAATTATCTTTAGTCTCGGTTGGTGGCACCAACCGAGACTAAAGATGAATTGAAATAGCGGGAAATTATCTTTAGTCCCAGTTGGTGACATCAACCGGACTAAAGATGAATTGGCTATATATATCCCGCTCGCATCGTCTTCTCCACCGATGCAACACTTAGCACATTTTTCAGATCTCTCTCTCCCTCTCCCTAGCTCTCTCCCTCTCCCTCTCCCTCTCTCTCTCCCTCCCCTCGGCAAGCAAGGGGAGGGGAGAAAATGGCGGCAGCCGGAGAGGAGGTGGCGGCGACGGGGCGCCATCTTCTTACCACGGCGAGCGGGAGCGAGAGCCGAGCGAAAAATTGATGTTGTCATATTTTCTTGTATATAGTGGATTTTGTTGTATATATGTATGAACAAATTTGTGATAGTATTTGATCTGTGATTTTTTTGGATTTTGAAGATGTATTTGATATGTGGAGAAAAATGAAAAAAATATTTGAGATATGTATTGTTTATTGCTATTTGTGAATCTGTGATATTTGATTTCAGTATCTATAATGATTTTAGGATTTTGACAAGAAAAAAAGAAAAGAATCAAAGGCGTAGGCTAGAGAAAGGGCAAATTAGAAAAATTAAAAAAATATTTAGTTCGGTTGAAGCCAACCGGGACTAAAGATGGCGAGCCGCCACGTGGCTCCGCCATCTTTAGTCCAGGTTGGTGGCTTAACCGACTAAAGATGCATCTTTAGTTAAGGGACTAGAGATCGCCCATCTCTAGTCCGGATTCGTAGTCCGGTTTGACAATCGGGACTACTAAGGATTACGAACCGGGATAGTTATGGCTTTCTCCGTTGTGATAAGATACAAGATATGAAAGAAAAGGATCAATTAGTTAAGTAGATAAATTAAGCCATATTTATTGTAGGCTATTAGGGTAAATGTACTTTCTCTGTTACATTGTTATGTAATTTTTGACATTTTAAACAATCACACGGTGTTTAAAATATACTTTTTACATATTTTTTATTATAATATATAATAAATCAATAATTTTTTGTTTTATTATAGTAATTTGTAAGACAAATTTATGTATGTTGTTCTAGCGCCTTTGAACTAAAAATTTAGAGTTATTAAAGTTATTAGTAGTCAAAATTATAAAAATTCAAAACGTCAAAATTATAAAACCGGAGGAACTACTACATACATATAATGTGTTGTGTGTGCATTTTAATTAATGAACCGGAGGAAGTACTACATACATATTTGTTGTTTGTTATTTGTGCATTATAATTAATAGTACTATTAGATGATTTCAATAATAAATTTAGAAGTTACTATTATATTTATTATTAAATTTGCGTGGATGGTAAGTCATTGTTATTATTATTATATACCACATACAAGCAATATAGCGAAATATATTATTCACATAGAACTATATAATAGACATATAAAACCGTGGCATATATGTATTATAACACCGGAAAACCAGCAGGTGATAGTGATGCACATATATAGGAAGACTATAGTGACCCTGTTTCGAAGGCTATCAATCTGATTTTATTTTTCTAGTTTTTTATTTGACCTCGCTTTTCAAAATTGGAAATGAAAGTTGATTCTGTTAAAAGCGAGTTAATAGGGTTAACTAAGAGACAAATAGTCTTTTTTGCTCTTGCTTATTTGATCGTGATATACCAAAACGTGCATATCGGACCTTTTGACAAGCATCGCCTCCCTTTGTACACCAGCACCGCCTCCTTCCTCCGTGCACCGCCGCCGCCATCCCTTCCTTCGCACGATGTCATCGCTGCCTCCTCCCTTCTTCCATGCGCCGGCGCCAGCACTCTTTCCTTTCTCCATGCGCTGATGCCGCCGTCGCTGCTCGGGCTGAGAGAGATGCAAGAGAGGGATAGGATCAGGTTAGGAAGGTAAGGACATGGATAGAGTTGAATTAGGGTATTTTGGTCAGTTCGAATAATAAATATATTTTTTCTTTTTCCTAAATAAAACCCTACAGGTGTAAAAGCAAATAGGGACAAACGGTTAGTTTGGTTTTGAAAAGTAGGATCAAATAAATAAACTAGAAAAAGTAAGATCATATTAGTAATTAGCATTCGAAACATGACCAAATAATCAATTATCCCTTACATTTACTAGCTACTTTGCTACGGATTAAAATAAGTTTTTTATATATGTGTGTGTTATAGTTAATATTGCTTAAAAAATTGATTGTGAGGTTCTGGAAACAATTTCTTTCCTTTAGATGTCTTAGCATAATAAACTTATATTTTAGGAATAAGATTGAATCATATGTGAGACTATTTTTTAATACTGAACAAGTAGTTAATAAAAAATATTTATACAACAAAATTAAAGTGGTGGCAGATACTATTGTTTTCTTTTAAAAGGAGCAATTACGTGGCGTTCAAATTGCTATTATGTGAAAACTTTATATACATAAATTGATTTAATATATAAAATAAATTTATTTTTTAAAATTGTAATAATTAAAATTTAATTAATCATCTTTTTACGTGACCTTTATCAACATCTTCCTTAGAAAAACGCCACGTCACCACCTAAAAATTACTCGACCTAACGTGTGGTGCATGCAAACATATGGATAATCTTCATTTCGCCTGATCTGCTTTGTCAGGTACTTGCTGCATGCGACATGCCACTACTGTCTAGTGTCTATTGAGTTTTTGACTCGCTCTCTGACAAAAGAACCAGGAGCATTGATCCCGTCCGGGTTTGTTCCGCGAGATTCCTCTTGTCTTACATGGAAGCGACACGTTGTACTCTCTCGTTGCAATGTTACGTCCTTCTTGTTGTTTGTTGTTGCCGTTACAAAAAGATGATCATTAGATTGAGTAGGAGTACTGTTACAAAGATGACTTTTGATTGTCTGGACCAGGTCAACTAGTGAAGTCGGCTGCGTCCTCGCAAGTTGAAATGTGTTTAAATATCTCTAAAAACATATTACAATTTCACAATCATCCTTGCAAAAAAATAAAAGAATTACAATCAAAGACCTCCTACGCCTCTCCTCCTGTCCCCATCCACGCCGCGTCGCGCCTGCGTCCCTCCTCCCCGCGCCGCCGAGCTCCGCCCGCCGCGTCTGCGCCTTCCCCCCCATCGCCGCTTGGAGCTCTCACGGCGTCGCTTCCTTTCGCGTCGTCGTCTGTCTCGTTGTCCCGTTGCAATGCACCGGCAATTTTGCTAGTGTATATATAGAGATAGAGTTGGGCTCTTGTGTGACGCGTCGCACGGCCTCATCTCATGTGGCATGGTCGAATCTCTAATTTGAAAACTCAAATTGAAAATCCGAAGCGTTTAAATTGTTCTACATATTAATATCTCCTTGTAGACTAAATTTTAATTTTTTTGAAATTTTTTACTATTTTATCGATAGGTCAATGATGCAATAAAATGATACTCCGAAATCGTTGGATTAATGTATTTTTGAACTATCCGATAAAATAGTAAAAAATTTCAAAAAAAATGTAAAATTTGGTCTACAAGACGATATTAATATGTAGAACAATTTGAATGATTCAGATTTTCACTTTAAGTTTAAGTTTTCAAATTAAAAATTCGGTCATGCTATATGAGATGAAGCTGTGTGGCGTGCCACATAGTAGTCCAACTATATATATACCCTCATTCCGTCTCAAAATATTGATAGGTTACATACAAATCCCAATTACCCAGGGGCGGTGGGTTAGAGGGGCTGTAGCCCACGGCAGAATCCAAATTTCCAACAGATATTTTGTAGCTTATAAAAATTTTTTGACGTGTGGGTCAACATAGCACCTCGTGCAGCCAGTTCAAACAACTTTTTACTTTTTACTAATTTGCTCTGCTCAGAGGATGTTTCTAGACCGCTCCTGTAATTACCTATTTGTATATCTATTATTCTCTTAACGGTATATTATTTTTTATGATGAATCTATAACTTTTGCAACACTGGTGTTGACATTTGTTTGATGGCCAACTTAACCAAGAGTAGATTATTTGGGATACATATATAGAAAAATCGTTTATTTGGTCTATGTTAAAAATATGTCATACTTTTGAAACGGAGAAGGAAAGCTCGCGAGGTCCTTAAAAATATACTGTACACAACCCCTTAAAAAGTGAAAGCAAACTTAAACTCGATTTGATTAACCCGCAAAATCGAATTGAGCCAATGGCAAATCCACCTCCCGAGCAGCCCTGAGTCCACCATTGCCGAAATGTCGATTGCTACGTTGATTGATGTTGATGTTTGATAAATGCTATTAGTTGATTGATCATCCAGTACTCCCAACTTTAATATAGCCTCCCAAAAAAAAGAACGTTTTAATCTAGCCGACAGCCGACATACATATGAGGTGTCCTCATCCCAAGTTAGCATCATCCACCTTTAGAGAAAGGTGAAAGCAAAGCCTTATCTTCATGTCTAGGACCATGCTGAGAAATGGCTAATTGACATGCATGCTTGTTTCAGTATATTATGAGTGGGAGCCAATTTTTTTAACTTAACTGAAAATTAATTTATTGATTTTTTTCATCGTTTTGTTTTTTCTTGGCTTTTAAACTGCCAAGAATAGAAGTATAAAACCTAGCTTTAGCCTAAAATCGTTATATTGATCTAAATTCCATTCCTCTAAATTCCATTCCTGATGTACCTATTGATATGGAGGGGCAAAGTGGTAACACGATCAGATGGGGGAGATTGTTGGGTTTTTTAAACACAGGACAAACGTAAAGTGTTCATTAACACATACAATTATCCTTATGAATGCATACACACTCACCCTCTACCAAACCAATAGAACAAATATAACAAAGGTTAGCAAATAGATTTCACAAAGGTTTGTTCTCACAAGTGCTCAGATTTGATTGACGTGATCAGTGTTCTACCAACCTAGTGGCTAGTGGCATGCATCTCTAAATTGTACAATTATACCGGTGTTTTGGGGTCATGTTCTTTTCTTCTTAAAATTGGATTGAAGTTTTAGGTCAAAAGATTTGTATTGCAATAAATGAAACAACAAGCTATACTTATTAAGATGAAATTAGTAGTCTAGGGCCCTTTTGATTTGCGGTTTTCTCTTACCCAAGGTCACCCACGCATCGATCTTTGATGATGATGATGATGATGAAAATGGGCCTATTGGGTTTTATTTGGACTGTATATAATAGACAGAAAAGGTTGTGATGTCTGTGGATATTATGGCAATCGGGTATCTACATGGCAAGCTTATCCGACTGGAGGTAGGGATAGATTGCGTCTGCCATATCTGTAAACCGAACATGACTTGGGTGTTACGATTGCCGATAGAGATAAGGCAATCGGTCTGTAGTCATGGTTTGGTAAGATTGAGGAAACCAACTTAGAGTAAGATAGAGTTTCCGATTTATAAGCCCTCCTCCCGAGACTATATAAAGGGGTAAGGGGCGTCCCTTGAGGGATATGAGACATCCTATGCTAGATCGATTTCATAAGCAAGAGCTTTAGACACACGAGATCAATAAAGACACTCGGCGGATCAAATCCACCGAAACAGGAGTAGGGTATTACCTCACGAGAGGGCCTGAACCTGTCTAAATCGTCTTCTTCTTCTAACCCATTGTGCTTGGCGATCTTGACTGCGACCCCAGAAATCATATTGCCGAAACCAAGTTTCGACAGTTGGCGCGTCAGGTAGGGGACCGCGCGTCGAGACTTCTTCAACAATCTCGCCGATAAGCGTGATGGGATCTCCTTCAAGATTCGGCGACTTCGCCGCCTACTTCATCGACGATTCCTCCTTCGACTCGGATTCGGACCAGTCGGAAGGAGAAATCCACTCGACGTCGTTCGGACTCCCGAACAACGCCAAGATCTACAACGACGTCTTGAAGACCAAGATGCAATCTACTCTCTCCAACGAAGTACTTCGCTCGGCACCATTCAGATTACCAAATACCTACGAAATCTGCGTCAATCTTCTCGTCTCCCCGACGGAGACGATCTACTCGGACGAAGACCTCTCGGTGCCGTTTG
This sequence comes from Oryza australiensis, assembly GCA_019925245.2. Taxonomy (NCBI): domain Eukaryota; kingdom Viridiplantae; phylum Streptophyta; class Magnoliopsida; order Poales; family Poaceae; genus Oryza; species Oryza australiensis. The sequence continues at coordinate 1,094,082 of JAIFGZ020000330.1, read as the reverse complement.
GGTTACCAAACGCCGCCGAGATCTACAGCAAACTTCTCTCCCCCGAGCTGGGGGCGACCCACTCGGAGGAGCCTGCATCCCCAAGCTCTGACTCGGACTGGAACGATCCGGACCCGGCTACCCAGATCAAGGGAGGTCGCCGTCATCCTCCCGTCATTCGGCTCCCGCTCATCTTCGGAGCTCAATGGATACCTCGCTCCGCCGCTTCGACAACCTCTATGGCATGCCCTCTCGACGAAGCCGACAACTCCGACCGCCGCATGGACTATGAGCCGAAGTGCTTTGACGTCCTCATGGCCGAGCCGGACGAGTCCGACTCAGCCATGGCCAAGAGGCTTGCTGAAGAAGAGCGAGCCAAGATTGAGCACGAGCGCAAGACGGCCGAAGAGGAGAAGCAACGCAAGGACGAGGCTGACAAGAGGAAGCAGGATCTACGCGCGGCCGGACGATCTGCCCAGGAGGCCATCCTCCAAACGCGGGTTCGCAACACCAACATCTTCCAAACGCCACAGCAAAACGTTGTTGCCGCGCTCACTCTCTTGGACACCGTCATAGAGACGGCACCCGCCAATGTGACTCCGATACTCGACAAGATAAAGATCATCGTCGCTGCCACAGCTAACGGCCACCCCCACCACCTCGGCACGAAGGCCGACTGAATCTGTGGCCGAAACGCCAGACAAGAGCCGGCTTCCGCCTCTAAGGTCAGGAGACTATAAGAGGCCCGAGCCAGATCGGTCGACGACCAGGCCAAGAGGCCCACCCCACGAGTCCACGCTGAAGTACCAGGAGCAAACGGCCGACTCCTGCGACAAACGACATGGACGTCCACCCGTCCACCACCGCGTTCGCCGCAACAACAGCTCCAGCTACCCAACCAGCCAACCGAAGACCCCGCCGAGTGATCTGCGGGAAGTCCTCGATTGCCGCTACCAGGAGCGGGACCGACGCACTCGGGAAGATCGGAGGGGATCACCCGATAGCGGCGACGACGGAGTACCGGCTTTCACTCGGGAGCTTCGCCGAGTGCACTGGCCAAGTGGGTTCAAGCCCACAGGGATTGAAAGGTACGACGGCAAGACCGACCCTGAATCTTGGCTTACCGTCTACACCCTCGCCATCCGTGCTGCAGGCGGTGACAACAAGGCCATGGCCAATTACCTGCCCGTGGCCCTCGCTAACTCAGCCAGAAACTGGCTCACGAGCCTGCCAAGAGGCTCAATCGGCTCTTGGAGCGAGCTGAGGACCATTTCATCGCCAACTTCCAAGGAACCTTCGAGAGGCCCGGCACACACTTTGATCTATACAACGTCATCCAGAAGCCGGACGAACCCCTGAAGGATTACATCCATCGTTTCTCCGAGAAGCGCAACAAGATCCCAAACATCACCGATGACATCATCATCGCCGCCTTCCAGAAGGGAGTCCGTGATGAGCTGCTAATCAGGAAGTTCGGGCGCAAACCACCGAAGACGGTGAAACAGATGTTCGAGACGGCGAATTCATACGCCAAATCCAACGACGCCATCAAGGCCGCCCGTCAAGACCGGCCCGACAGGAGGGAAGATAAGCAGGCAGGAGGAAGCCGGAATCCTAAGAAGGATAACGACAATAGCAACAACCAGGCCCAAAAGGATCGCAAGCGCCGATCTGAGGACCTAGTGGCAGCAACCTCCAACACTCAACGCCACCCCCGAGTCGCCGCCTACGACGCCATCATGAACGCCCAGTGCACTCACCATCCCAATCATAAGCACGCGGCGAAGGACTGCTTCATCTACAAACAGTTCGCCGAGTAGTACGCGACGCAGCTCACCAAGAAGCCGACTGATGAGGCCGGTCCGTCGGGCACCAAGAAAAACAACGCGGCTAAGAACGCCGAACCTTTCCAAGACCCTGTGGGAGAGCTCAACCACATCTTCGGGGGGCCGCTAGCCTATGAATCCAAGAGGAAACAGAATCTAACCGACCGAGAGGTCAATGCGGCTCAACCCGAAGTCCCTCAGTACCTGCGATGGTCAGAGGTGGCCATCACTTTTGACCGCTCGGATCACCCTGATCGAATGGTTCATCCGGGGCGCTATCCACTCGTCCTAGACCCCGTGGTCCGCAACAATCAGGCTCAAGCGCGTCCTCATCGATGGGGGCAGCGCCCTCAACATCCTGTTTGCCAAGACCATGGATGAGATGCGCATCCCGAGGGCCGAACTAAAGGCAAGCTCAGCCCCTTCCACGAGTCATCCCGTGGCTATCGTCTACACCACTCGGGCACATCTCCCTCCTAGTCACCTTCGGGGCCCAAGAGAACTTCCGAACGGAGAACGTCACTTTTGAGGTGGCCGACTTCAAACAAAGATATCATGCCATCATCTAAGGCCCGCTTGCCAAATTTATGGCGATCCCACATTACACCTACCTTTGCATGAAGATGCCGGGTCCGAACGGCGTCATCACTCTTCGCTGCGACGTGAAGCAAGCCTTCACCTGCGATAAGGAGAGCTGCGACATGGCCCAATCTCGCGAGAGATTGCGTGGCCAACAAGAAGTCCGATTGGCTGCATCAACTTCGGCAGAGGGCGAAGTCCCCGCGAAGAAGATAGCCAAATCGGGATCCGGCGACGCCAAGACCAAGAAGATCTCCTTGATCCGTCGGATCCCTCGAAACCGGTAATCGGCGGTGACCTAGATCCCAAATAGGAAAGCGCGCTCGTCACCTTCCTCTAAAATAATAAAGATGTTTTTGCTTGGAACTCATCTGATATGCATGGAATTCCTAGGGAGGTGATCGAGCACTCTTTGCACGTCAAAGATGACGCCAAACCGATAAAACAACGATTACACAGATCAAGGAAGAGCTCGCAAAACTCTTGGCTGCCGGTTTCATTAAAGAAGTCCTTCATCCCGACTGGTTAGCCAACCCAGTCCTGGTCCGCAAGAAGACGGGGCAATGGCGCATGTGCGTTGACTATACTGACCTCAACAAAGCCTGCCCCAAAGATCCGTTCGGGCTGCCTCGCATCGACCAAGTCGTTGACTCAACAGTCGGCTGCCAACTCCTGAGTTTCTTGGATTGTTACTCGGGCTATCACCAGATCAGCTTGAAAGAATCCGACTGCCTGAAGACATCGTTCATCACGCCGTTTGGGGCCTACTGCTACATCACCATGCCTTTTGGCCTGAAGAACGCTGGCGCCACATACCAACACATGATCCAAAGATGCTTCCAGACGCAGATTGGCAAGAACGTAGAAGCTTATGTCGACGATGTTGTCATCAAGACCAAGCAGAAAGAAGACTTGATCGCTAACCTAGAAGAAACTTTTGCAAACATCCGGGCCTTCAGAATGAAGTTGAACCCGGAGAAGTGCACTTTCGGCGTTCCATCAGGCAAACTGCTCGGCTTCATGGTATCTCATCGCGGCATTGAAGCCAATCCAGAGAAGATCAACGCCATCTTAAGCATGAAGCCCCCGAGTAACCAGAAAGACGTCCAGAAGCTCACTGGCTGCATGGCGGCACTAAGCCGCTTCATCTCTCGACTCGGCGAACGAGGCATGCCTTTCTTCAGACTGCTAAAGAAGACAGACGACTTCCAGTGGACCACGGAAGCTAACAAGGCCTTTGAAGATTTCAAAGAATTCCTTACAACACCGCCCGTCCTGGCCTCGCCCTAGCCCCAGGAACCTTTGTTGTTGTATGTTTCAGCCACTCACCAAGTGGTTAGTACGGTCCTCGTGGTCGAACGCGAAGAAGAAGGACGGGCTCAAAAGATTCAGAGGCCAATCTACTTTGTTAGCGAAGTGTTGGCAGGAGCCAAAATTCGCTACCCTCAGGTACAAAAATTACTCTATGGTGTTCTAATAACCGCGAGGAAATTGCCACACTATTTTCAGGATCACTCGGTCACCGTCATCACTTCCTTTCCACTCGACGATGTCATCCATAACCGGGAGGCGACTGGGCGCATCGCCAAGTGGGCTCTAGAGCTGATGCCATTGGACTTGACTTTTAAGGCGAGGACGTCCATAAAGTCACAAGCCTTGGCGGATTTCCTTGCCGAGTGGACTGAGTAACAAGAGAACGTACCTCGGGAAGACCTCCAACACTGGACCATGCACTTCGACGGATCCAAGAGGATCACCGGCTTAGGAGCAGGAGTTGTGTTGGTCTCCCCGACCGGAGAAAGGCTAAGATACGTCCTTCACCTCCACTTCTCCGCCTCTCACAACGTTGCCGAGTATGAAGCTCTCCTACATGGACTGTGTCTCGCGGTTTCACTCGGAATACGTCGGCTCATCGTGAAAGGCGACTCCCAGCTGGTCGTCAATCAAGTAATGAAAGACTGGTCCTGGCTAAATGACACCATGGAGGCCTACCGGCAAGAGGTCCGCAAACTTGAAGACAAGTTTGACGGGCTTGAGCTCTCACACGTCTTGAGGCATAACAACGAAGCAGCCGATGAGTTGGCACAATTCAGGTCCAAGCGCGAAGCTGCCCCAACAGACGTCTTTGTCGAGCACCTCTATGAACCAACCATCACGGCAAAGACAACTTCCAACGAGCAAGCTGCGAACGAAGTCGCCATGACTGACATCGACTGGAGGACGCCGCTCATCAAATTCTTAACCCAGCAAGAGCTGCCGGATGACCGGGATGAAGCAGAACGCGTCCGGCGTCGCTGCCAAGCGTACGTCATGGTTGACTCCGACTTATACAAGAGAAGCCCCTCTGGAATTCTAATGAGATGCATCACACCCGAAGAAGGGAGGCAGTTACTTCAAGACATCCACTCGGGCATATGCGGAAGCCACGCGGCAAGACGCACCCCGGTCGGCAAAGCTTACAGCAAGGTTTTTTTTGGCTTACCGCGGTCTTCGACACGGACAAAGTCGTACGAACCCGTGAAGGCTGCCAATTTTTCGCCCGACGAGCCATGTCCCGCCCAGAGCTACAAACAATCCCACTATCCTGGCCGTTCGGGTATGGGGCTTGGACATGGTCGGCCCCTTCAAGAAAGCTCCAGGAGGATTCACACACCTCTTCGTCGCAATCGACAAGTTCTCCAAGTGGATTGAAGCCAAGCCGGTCGCCACAATTACCGCCGACAAGGCACGGGACTTTTTCCTCAACATCGTGCACCGCTTCGGCGTCCCAAACAGAATCATAACTACAACGGGACTCAATTCATGGGAGGCATCTTCAAAGAATTCTGCGAAGACTTCGGAATCAAGATCCGCTACGCATCGCTTGCCCATCCCAAAAGCAACGGACAAGTCGAACGAGCCAACGGCATGGTCCTCCAAGGCATCAAGGCCCGTGTTTTCGATCGCCTAAACCCTTACGCGGGCAAGTGGGTCCAAGAGCTTCCCTCGGTCTTATGGTCGCTGCGGACCACACCCAGTCGGGCTACCGGCCAAACTCCCTTCTTTTTGGTCTACGACGCAGAAGCCATGTTAGCAAACGAGATGGAGTACGAGTCCCTTCGAATCCGCAGCTTCAACGATGAACGCTACGACCCCGACCGAGTGGATGACCTCACCCGATTGGAAGAGGCCCGCGAGGCAGCCCTCATCCAGTCGGCCAAATACCTTCAAGGGCTCAGAAGATACCACGGTCGCAACGTTCGAGCTCGAGCTTTCATCGTTGGCGACCTGGTTCTACGCAAGATTCAAACCACCAAAGACCGTCACAAGTTATCCCCCTTATGGGAAGGACCGTACATAATCGCTGAGGTGACTCGGCCCGGAGCATACCGGCTAAAGCATGAAGACGGATCTATGGTGGAGAATTTCTGGAACATCGAGCATCTTTGACGATTTTATGCCTAATTTGACTAAGGCTCCATGTTTTCCTTGATCGCCAACCTCAAGCAAGATGACTTCTTGAGTTAGCAATGGGGCATATACATATATCAATAAAGCTTAAGTTTCCCTCATCAACTTCTGTGCATGATTTGGTTTATCATTGTTTAATGTTCTTCGATTCGAGTTCAGTGTCTAAGGACTGAGAGTTTTCCGATGACCTAATCGAGCCTAGGCTTGGTGACAGTCAGACGAAAATTACTTAAGAAATTTCACACAAAAACTCGGATCAAGGCATTAACATAAATAAACTAAATATATCACAAGTTCTACATCAGAGCATCACGATCACACGACATTTACAAGACAATGTTCGAAAGATAAATCAGATCCAGAAATTGTTCACTACATCGACGGAGATCTTCTTTGTCGACTCCTGCGTCTCACTCAGCATATCCAAGGCCTGCTCATCTGTGGTCCCGTCAGCAAAGCCCTCTCCGACCGAGTGGATATCCACTCGGGGGTAAAGGGACTTGGTCTGTGCAAGAGCCAGACTAGCCCCCATGTTGGCGGCCTCAGTGATGTTCGCCAGATACTGGTCAGGAGCCCTCCGCAGCTTGTCGAAAATTTCTACTGGCTCTAGCGAACTGGCCCCGACTCCCTGATGAAATAAGGATAGCAAGAGTGGCGCGGCACCATTGGCGACCTCTTCCCGGGCCTCCCCGGCTCGTTTGACCCGCTCAAGCAAGACGTCATATTGAGCTCGGGTCTTAACCTTGTAAGCTGCCAAAAGCATCTGATCATACAAAGCACTCGGAAATAAAGTAGCGCAAGGAATGTTACTTCAAAGAGACTTACCTTCAAACTCGGCCTCCATTTCGGCTTTGTCGAGGCTGACTGCCTCCAGCTGGACTTGAAGCGAATGAACCTCCGAAGAATTTTCTACAAGAAAGGAAGATCATCAGTAACCAGGGTCAACATGAGAATCATGAAGAAACTCGGAGAGACGAGCGTACTCTCGATTGATCCTCGGAGGTCGAGGTTCGCCTCCCGAAGCTCCGCGATCTCTCTCCTTAAAGCCGCCTCCCTCGACGCGGCCTCCTCCTGAGTGGTCTTCAGCTTTCGCTGAACGTCCTCTAAGGAGCTCAGGTGAGGAGCCAGCTTCTCCAGCACCTCGGACTTCGCCATGGAGCGTCAGTACTCCTTCTGCGCGTGAAATTCGAAGAGTGACCGACTGGAAAAGGATAATAACACAATAAAAGAAAAAGACTAAGGCTTATGTTGAGTAGCCGAGTCGCTTCGTTCAAGCTTTCGACAAGGGCAACCCTTTCATCTCTCTCAGCTTGCCTGTCCAGGATGATGCCCTGCCTTTGACCTTCCGAGTCCCGCCACTCGATCTTGATTGGGGGAACCCAGGTTTCAGAAGACTATAACCTGGGGATTTCCTCCACTGTGGCTGGCGGATAGGAAGAACAAATGAAGACGTGAAAGATTCAAACTAAAAGTACAAAGAGGATATCTCGATACAAGACTCACCGGCTTCGGTGGCTGCGCGCTTAGGTGGAACAGCCCGGCTGGCCTCCTCCCTCTGGCTCTTCGCCGAGTGACCTTCAGTCGGGGCTAGCCGAGCTGTGGTCGGAGGTTTCCCGGCTGTCGATTGGCTTCCAGCCGGGTCGTCTCGGCTGGCGGTCGGGGGCTCCTTCCTTGGGGCATCCTTCTTCGGGCGAAGGTTTTTTACTCGGAGCGCCCTCGCTCGGATGCGGGCTCCGGGGCTCTTGCTCTGCAGGCTTTGGCACCTCGGGAGCAGCGTCAGGGGACGGCCCCTCACCCTCCCCGGCAGGATCTATGTCCTGGGGCCTCCTGCGATAACGAATACAGCTGGGGTGAAGACAAAGAAAGCTTTTTAACAAGAAAGTTCGGACTTCAGTCATGAAGCATACCTGGACGACCGGCGGATCTTCGACGCCATCCTCGGCGATCGCCTTGGAGGAGGAGTCTCGACTGGAGGAGCCGGGACGTCATCGTCCGAATCCTCGATAATGAGCCTCCTTTTGCTCGCCCGTTTGTTTGTGTCCTCACTCGGGGCCGCCCGCTTTCCAATTGGATCGCTTTGGATCTTGATCCCGCCAGCCGGCTTCTTGGCGGGGCGACGCGGCGCGTCATCGTGGGACACCTTGTACGGCTTGGAGGTAACAGAAGCATTTTCCTGCAAGAGAAGTTCGCACAACACTAAGAGACAAGATATCAAGATTGAAAGACATTGTGAAGCAACCAGTCGGCTTACCGGAGGAGGAGGCCGGTGGATGCTGAAGGGGAGAACCGGCAGAATAAGGGCACGCTCAACTGCGATTCCAGTCGAGAAGATCTTGTACATCCGGATCTTCAAGATCTCGTAGCCGAGTGGATCTGGATCTTCCCGATTGGGGTCCTTCCCACCTTCGTACTCAAAGGCTAGCGTTGACCTCTCCTTGATTGGAGCCGCCGGCACCGGATGAAGTGCCGAGTGATCGCTCGCCGCGAAGACCCTTCGCTTCATTGCCGGGATCTTTGCAAGCGCTTGTTGGCCTCGTCCCAATCTTGGGCCACCGGAACGGTGCTCCAAGTAGGCCTGGGGACAGGGGGAAGGCCGACGAAAGCTGACAGGCTGGGTTCGAGGTTGCTAATATAGAACCAGCCTACATGCCATCCCTTATTGGAAGATTTTAAGGGAAGAGAGAAGTACTCCTTGCGGAGAGATCCGCGGAGTTGGAAACCTGCCCCGCCAACAACGCATGGGTGGTCCTTGTTCGGATGCGGCTTGAGATAAAACATGCGGCGGAAGAGTTGGAAGTGGGGGAGGATGCCAAGGAAGGCTTCACATACATGAATGAAAAGAGCGATGTGAAGCATGGAGTTGGGGTTCAGGTGGTAGAGCTGGAGACCATAGTAATCTAAAAGCCCCCGGAAGAACCTGAGGTGGGAAGGCTGAACCCGCAATAGAAGAAAGAGGTGAATACAACGAGCTCACCGGTGTTCGCGGTTGGGAAGTCCTCACCCGCCGACGGGCGTCACCCACGATCTCCTTTGGGGAAGCACGCCGTGCTTCACCATCTCCTTGAGGGTAGATTCCCTCACATCCGATGTGGCCCATTGGTCAAATGGGATCCTCTTTTCTTCCACCATGAGTGTGGTGTGGATGAGAAGTGGATCTGGTCGAAAAGGATGGCGATTTGAGCAAGAGATCTTGGAAGATTGGCTGCGGAAGCTGGTTGTGGCAAGAAGCGAGCTTTTGGATGGATGGATTTGGGAGCGCGCGAGTCTAGGGTTCTTTGCGGGAACCGGTGAACAAGGTTTGCGAAAAGAGGAATCTTTTGGAAGATGAAGAGGCGGGGACGACCTCGAGCCTTTATAGAAAGATTTGAGGGTTGCGCTAGGTTTTCTTGTGATTGGGCCGAGCCCATGAGAGAATCTCGCAAGGTGTGGCCCGACGCGTGTCCTTAGGGACTTAAGCGGATGAGCTTAAGCGAGATTTGCCACGGCAATATGCACGTGTCCGAATGCCCTGTACCTTTGAAAATCCTTTCATATCGCGGTTTGCTTGACTTCATGAGAAGCTAGCACGATGCAATCTGAGAGGTGACCAACAGCTAAGCTTTTTATAGTTGCCTTGATGACAAGGGCTGTTTGTTTTTTTAGCATTTGATCAAACGATCATATCAATGCTATTTTTCCACCTTGGTAAAGATCTTTATAGATTAAGACCAGTATTATGGCAAAAGCTATTTAATAACTTGGTCATATTGTTCATATGATTGAAAGAACTCGTTTTCCCATGAGGGACGATTAAAATATTTGTTCCGGGATGACTCGGGCAGATCCACTCGGATAAGCTTGAGCTTACCGAGTGCTTTTTACCCATGAGGGTTGATTGAATTATTAGATCCGGGATGACTCGGGCAGATCCACTCGGATAAGCTTGAGCTTACCGAGTGCTTTTTACCCATGAGGGTTGATTGAATTATTAGATCTGGGATGACTCGGGCAAATTCACTCGGATAAGCACGAGCTTGCCGAGTAATGAGGTTGCTTTAGCATAAGCTAAGCATCCACATAAGAATGATTTTTTATAGTTCTTGACTATATGCTTAGTCTATTTTTGACTAACCACATAGTCGGGGGCTACACCTAATTAGGTGCATCAGGAGATGCACCTAGATATTTATTTTTGAGAATTTTTTAGATATTTTTCAGCCCTTCACAGTCTTTGGAGCCACTCGGGAAGATTCAGGCAGAGATGATGGAATCACTCGGCGCCAAAAGCACTCGGTCAAAGAGATTTTTGGTTGTGTGCTGTTTTGGTTTGAAGTTGAGCTGTCTCGTCGACTGAAAAGGACTCGGGGGCTACTGTGGAGATTATGGCAATCGGGTATCTACATGGCAAGCTTATCCGACTGGAGGTAGGGATAGATTGTGTCTGCCATATCTGTAAACCGAACATGACTTGGGTGTTACGATTGCCGATAGAGATAAGGCAATCGGCCTATAGTCACGGTTTGGTAAGATTGAGGAAACCAACTTAGAGTAAGATAGGGTTTCCGATTTGTAAGCCCTCCTCCCGAGACTATATAAGGGGGGTAAGGGACGTCCCTTGAGGGATATGAGACATCCTATGCTAGATCAGATTTCATAAGCAAGAGCTTTAGACACACGAGATCAATAAAGACACTCGGCGGATCAAATCCACCGAAACAGGAGTAGGGTATTACCTCACGAGAGGGCCTGAACCTGTCTAAATCGTCTTCTTCTTCTAACCCATTGTGCTTGGCGATCTTGACTGCGACCCCAGAAATCATATTGCCGAAACCAAGTTTCGACAGTGTCCAAACATATATCTCATTGCATATACCCCTTCAACGGATGTATATTCAGCCCATTTTTTCCTTCCACAAAGAGGAGTCCATTATTTCCCTCCTTCCACATTAGTACTTTACATAGTACTTTACATGGTTTCATATTCTCATGATGCGTATGTTGTAATGGATTCAAACTAGCCGAGTTTTCCAAGTAATTTGGTGAGTCTAGGTTTTTTTTCTCGAAATATTATACAAACATAGACGCTCATGCACGCGTGCACACTCATCCCAAAGAACATACATATGTAAACTCTATCCCTATAAGCCTCTTCGAGAGAGTGACTAGACATATCTTGAGATTGTCAAAGTTATCATCAACGTTACGCTTCGTCGTTGATGGATATGTCGCCTACCACACTGATAAATATGACACCCATGCCAGGACGAATCCTTCATAATTCATATTTACTTGAATACCCATATTATTTTAGAAAAAACCTACTATGTAAAATAAAAATTAATTTGCTCCATTGGTTATTTGGTGCATCGTCCAAGAATTAGGTATCAGGACTCCATCATATATATATAGTCCCATCTTCTGGAAGGCCTAGCATATCCCACATTATAACAACAAACCCAATAAAAACAAGTATAAATGCTTCTGTTTGAAGCATAGAAGGAAAAAAATCTGTATGAATGCACACCTAGTAAAATCCCTTATTCTGTTAAAAAAAGTCCCAAGAAGTTCTATTGTTCTCACAAGAGTGCAACTTTCCTCACCGATGATGCTGCTTGGTTGATCTCTATCACTAGCGATTAGAAAGCTAATTAAAAATATCTCATTAAATTGTCTAACCTATTCTCACGAAGAAATATGATTGACGTGCATTCTTAGTTGGCACTTAGGTCAATAGGTATACTTCCTTTCTAAAAAATCTTACGAAAAATATTCATATATCATTGTATTTCAGGAAAGAGACCAGTATCCAGTTGGCAAACTGTCGCGTCATTTGAACTACATATTCACACTTAAATGTACTGTCAAAACTGTGTGTATTAGTTAGGGGAATAGTGGATATTAACTTTCTAATTAATTGCACAAGGGGAGGTAAGGATAGTACTCCCTCAATTTTTTGAATATATTTGTTATCATTTATCTTATTTAAAAATATATAATTATCATTTATTTTATGGTGATTGGTCTTATCATCCTATTGAAATTGTTTTAAGTATGACTTACATTCTTATATATTTACCTTTCTTTCTAATAAGAAGAATAGTCAAACTTATGTTAAAAATCAATGGTGTTATATAGTATAAAAAACAAAAGGATTAATTAACAACGCAGCCATGCAGGATTAATTTCTCCCCGGTTCAGATGCAGGGGACATGCTGAGGGGATTAGACTTGTACGTAGAAGATGCTGAACTCTGTCGTATCCCTGCTTCAAACGAGCTTCAGAGATTACCGACTTTCCACAGCCTTCAGATTAGCTTGAATGGAAAAGGAAAAAAAAATGGAGAATAGAATCAACGGAGAAGAGAAGAGAAAAGTTTGGACAATTAATTTATTCTAGAAGAACACAAACGGTCCGAAGAAATCTCTGAAGAAGGCCAGAAGTCCAAATGAAAATTATTCTTGATGAAATTTCATGTTATGGAACGATGAGGCAGTGCCCCTTGTTTTTGTCTTCCTAAGGTCAACCATTTCATATAATGTGGTTAATAAACTTATAGGTAGGCACATCGACATGTGCTTTTTTCTGTAAGCACCCACGTGGGATGTGTTAATATTAGTAGGGAAATTAAGCTGATCCATAGAAATAACGGAATTATCTGTACAACTTATTATTGAATTTTTGAAATAGAGGTAATAGCCTATTTTTACAAATCTCTTACGTACATGGTTGATCCTTGTATTTTATGACAGGAGTATTCCCTTGTTTTAAAATAAATTCATTTTTCTCCTATCTACACATAGTAATACACACAGAATTAGAATATTCACATTTTATCAAATCATAATATAATTATTTTTTATTACATTTATTTTTAATATATTTATTATGTATTTTCGTAAATTCTGATACAATAATTATTTAAGAATAAATTTATTTGAAATAAACAGAAAGATGAAAAAATGAATTTATTTCCGAACATAAGGAGCAGTAGCTAGTAACCAGCTATATTGTTGTACTCGCTCGCTAATGTGCTATATTACGAAACTTTTCATAAGGTTTTTGCAAGGTAATTTGTTGCTACCGAGAACCTATAATTTGGATATGCACCCTGGATTGCATGAAAAACATGAAATGTTCTCCGTGCATCGATGATCTGTCGATTGAAAACTGAAAGACTCGGAAGCCTTTGAATTGATCCGGACATACGACCGCGACGACCCTTTCTGCGCAGTTTCGTTTCCAACTTTTCAAATCGCTCGCCTCCCTTCCACCAACCATTTCCTTTCCCTCCATTCCTCTCCTCCCGCCTCCGTCCAGCTCGCACCGCCACGCATGCGTGTCGTGAGATGAGAGGCGCGGCCGCGCGTGGTGCTCGGTCCGGCTCACCTCGTCGTCGTCATGGACGCCATCTTCGCGCTCCCGCCGGGCGCCCGGGCGCGCGCCATGGGCCGCGCGGCGGCGCGCCTCCCCGGGTGTCTCTACCTCTGCCTCTGGGCGCCGGCGGCGGCGATCGCCGGACTCCAGCCCGAGTGCGTATCCTCCTCCGCTTATCTCTTCCTCATCTGTTCCTCTGGTGATCTTACGTTCTCGCGGCAATGGCCGTGCGCGTCGTGCGCAGCCATCTGTTCTGCTTGGACGCGTGGGTCGGCGTCGCCGGCGGCGGTGACCGCGCGCTGGAGCTGTTCGAGGCGTACAGGGGAGCGCTCTGCGCCGCCGTGAGCGGGTAAGCTAGGACGGTTACTTTCCATGAGCATTGCAGCTAGCCTGTCAGAGTGAGAGACATGGCGTGCGTGCAGGTGCGTGCCGGGTTGGGCGTACAAGGAGGGCGCCGCGTGCATGGAGCTGACGGAGCACGACCTGGCGGCGTCGGCGTCGCTGCAGGTGCAGCAGCAGTTCTACCACGAAACCGGCACAAAGGTAAGCACGACAAGTTGTTTGATTGTTTCGTGATGGATTGCATTTCATCAATGGCGATAGATAAATATGATCGTCGTACGCCATGGCAGATGGCTGTGTTCATGGGATGCGCGAGCGGGGAGATCGAGGTCGGACTGTCGGCTGCGTCGGCGACGGCGGCGGCGGCAGTGGTGAGTGAGCTGCAGCAGTCGATCCTGGAGGAGCTCCTCCAGATGCCGCCGCCGTCGTCCTCGTCGTCCTCGCTGCTGTCTCTGTCCGTCGGGAGCCCGGAGTACTCCTCGCTCGTTTGCTCGATGGGGACATCGGTCGCTGTGTCTGCCGCCGCCGCGGAGCCATCGCCGCTGCCGTCTCCGATGCACGGCGGCCTGCTCGCGCCTGTCTACGGCGAGTTCCCGGGCTCCGACGACGACGCCGCGATGGCGCAGGCAATGCTCGCAGTCATCTCCACCTCCGCTCCTCCGCCGTGGCGTCCGCCCCGGCGCCGCTCGCATTCGAGCTCGTCACCGCGCAGGGCGACGGCGTTCAAGGCGTACAACGCCGCTCTCTCGCCGAGGGCGCGGCCGCGGCCGGGCACGCCAGGGCAGAGGATGATCAAGACGGGCATATCGCTGCTGGCCAGCGTGTACATGGAAATGCGCAACCAAGAACTCGCCGCGGCGCGCCGGAGAGAAACCCTCGCCACCGCGCGTCCCCCTCCTCCGCCGCCGCCGGCGCCGCCCAGCAACAGCCAGCTTCACCACATGATCTCGGAGCGTCGCCGGCGAGAACGGATCAACGACAGCTTCCAAACGCTCAGAGCATTGCTCCCTCCCGATTCAAAGGTACAAGAAAACAAAATCAATCAAGAACAGATCACTCATCTCTGAATTCAAGCATTGAATAACATAACATTGTAATCTGCAACTGTGATCATCAAATTCATCATCTGCAGAAAGACAAGGCGGCGGTTCTCGCCAGCACGACGGAGTACATGAACAAGCTGATATCGCAGGTGTCCGAGTTGGAGGAGAAGAACCGGCAGCTGGAGGCGCAGCTCGCCATGCGTTCCGGCGAGGGCCAGTGGTCGGCTGCAAGCGGAGGCGGCAGCGGTGAGTCGTCGTCGGAGAGAGTAGTACAGGTCGATGTGGCCATCGCCGGCTCGTCGGCGTCGGCGTCGACGTCGACGACCCTTCAGCCTCGGGAGGTGAGCATCAGGGTGACGGTGCGCGCCGAGTGCGACGTGTCGGAGCTCGTCGTCGCTGTGCTCGCGCGGCTGAGAGAGATGGGTCGCTTCGCCGTGGTGTCCGTTGACGCGAGGCAACGGAGCAGCTCCTTTGCACAAGCCAGCTTTACGCTGCGAGTCATGGTATGATTTCCTATTACATTTCTTAATTTCCACGATACGATACGATACATAAAATAAGGCGGCAACTTCATTGTCATGTTTTCTGACATGTTTTCTGACTTGTACTTGGGTTTCATGTGAAGTTTTATATATAAAAGTATTTTAAAAAATAAATAAATCTATTTTTAGTTTATAATAATTAATATTCAATTAATAATATACTATTCTTTTATCTCGTTTTACTTATCATAAAAAATTTGGTCAAACAGTTAATCTAAACTTCGTCTCAGTTAAATTGGTTGATACATAAAACTCGATGATAGGACTCGTATGTTTTAAGAAAATTAAGAATGTAGTCATTGGTGTTAGCGTTATTTATCAAGATTCTAATCCTGACGTGATAGTTACACATGCTTGGCTTCAAATGTTGTTGAATAGTACGGTCAACTACCTATGTACTTGCGTTGATGCTTCACTTGTGTGAGTCCTGCGGTTTATGTCGCTCTCAATAGGAAGGGAAAGGGAAGATTTTTTATCATAGCTTGACCTGGCTTGGAACATCAGACAAAATCTTTGAAATGTCAGAGAAAAAAAGATAATTATCTCCATAAAGAATCTGGACTATTGTTGCCTCAATCAACACCGTTGACCGCATAGCTCAAAATAGTATTTAATTAACCCAGCTATTTGAATTAGCCCTTGATGACACGATTCACCTGACCAATTAAACTATCATATATAATTGTATATTATAGACTTGAATTACCCTCATTCCTACTCCAGCTCCATGGCAAATAGTCTGACATTTATGAGTTGAAAGTTAATTTAGAACTAATTAAGGTAGCTTTCTCCGTGTATGTTCTTCACCAACATGGAAATCTTTATCCACCATTCCAAAAAGCTATGAATGACGGTCAGCTGAAGTAAAATACTTGTCAAATAATCACCCAAATATTTTTTTTCAATTAACTTGTGTGACCATTTTTCATATTCTTAGCCATCTATATCAAACATGATTGATGTGATACTTCCTATGTTTCAACAAAATATAAGAATTTCTAGATTATTTAACAAGTACTAAGGTTACGTCAAAAGATTTTTTTAAAGTTATTTCAGTAGTCAAATCATTGAGATAATGGGATTTATAAGAATCAGCACAGAAATGATTATATTATGGTATAAATTTTGAATCATAGAAATCCTTATATTTTAGAACGGGTAATATATTACTCTTCGCTCGTCTCTTGTTGTTAGCACTGACAAAATGATAAGTACAATTACAATCACAAACTCAGTCACCGTGGGGAAATTTCAGCTAATTGTCCATACTGAAAAGTACAAGGTAGATGCATTGCATGGTCAGGAATACTTGCTGAAGCTTAACAAGAGTGTACTTGTCAAAACATTGTTGTAGGCCGGCGACGTCTGCGACGAGACATCGCTGAAGGAAGCCGTGGCGAAGGCCGTCGACGGCGCGGTGACTGCACCGCCGGTGGCGCCTCCGCCGGCATCGCCGTAGGCAGAGGCAGAGCACACCAGTTTTGACCGGATCAGGGAGGATGGCAATGCTTGGTGGCAGCGGTAGTTTCAGTTTTCATTTCAGCCATTTCACTGTCTCGCTGCTGCTGCTGCTTTTAGGCGAGATTTTACTTGTTAGGGGATCGCTTTTTGTAGTCTGAGATCACTAGATAAAAGGATTCAAGGGATTTGCTAGGGATTCACCGTAGTTATGTTTAATGTGTGCGATGCAAAATGTTGTAACGTAACTCAGCTAGCTTGACGATTAACTACTGTATTACTTACAGATGTTACACTTTTTTTTCCCATGAAATGGTTGAAATTGTTTTGTTGCTGTTTTGTCAGACCATCAAAGTAGGACTTTGTTTAAGTTTCAGAGAACTTGATATAAAAACCATAACCGGTCTGATAATGGAAGCTTGTGAGGGAGGCGAAGCCGTTCGCTACCTCTTTGAATGGACATGCAGACAGGTAGCTAGGTTATATGTCAAATTCTAAAATAAAATGTGACATCTCAAGCATTGTCCGGCCAAGACAAGCTGTAATAATTTCAGCCAGGATCGAGTTGGAAATCTTTGAAGCCAACAACATAACCGAGAATGGGACATCAAGTCAGGGATCATGTACAAGGTGACCTGTTGAGAAAGATTTTCGTGACTTATATTAATTAATGTTATTATCATATTAGTGTACACCGTGCACACAAAAAGATAAAATTGTCAAAAAGATAAAATTATGACAAATTTGTACTCTTAAAACTGTCATAACTTTTATACGGCTAAAATATAATAAATTTAAGGTTAAGAATTTACACATAGGTATAATACCATTGTAAGTATATGTATAATTTTTTCCAGAATTTTTATTGAAATTTGTTAGTTGGTGTACATAAAAAACTTGTGTACACACGATATGCTCCTCTTATAGACAGGATATATACATCCAGTAGATCTGCTGATTCAGGTTCAGCACTCAGTTTATCCCAGCTGGCTACCAAGCTCTATCAAGTTTTTATTCGAGAGATTGATTATCGAGTCAGCGATCACTCGGGCGCTCGACTTCATATAGCCTCCTGAGAAGGGAGAGATGGAAAGTGGCATTAGAGGTTGCCTGTGATTGGCCTAAGAAACCATAAAATGTGTCGGTACTTACCTGATGTCAACATGAGTAGTGGAATGTTTTGATCCTTTGCAAACCTGAACACCTTCTCATCTCTGATCACCACCCCCTCAGGGCTTATCTGGAAGGTGAAAGAAATTTCTGCATCAGATCATTTTCCTTATTTGTCTTCTTCACAAGATAGATGAAACCCAGGAACTACTGAAACAGAATCCAGCTTAGTAGGGAACATATTAGGTTGCTTTAACAATCATTTTTCGTGAAATATGTATTGTTCCAAAAGTTACCTTCAATCTTCCCAATGGATCTCCATCAAGGATATCTGTCCCAGCATTATAAACAATCAACTGGGGCTGAAATCTACTTTCTGCAACCTGCCAATAACATGCTCCAAGAGGAACTGGTAAGTAACAAGTTTGGTAAAAGCTAAAAAAATGAATGCAAAAGGAATGGATGGTTCAAAGTACAGCCATTCTGCAAAATTATGGAAGAATAGAAGGTATGCTTCTAACTTCCAAACGCATTAAGTTGCCAATACGGAAAAAATCAGTATTGCCAATAAAGCATTGGGCATGAAGTACTATTTTATTTTCACATCTCAAACCTTTGAGCACAGAGGCTAAAAACTTACTCAACGCCACAGGTGCAATTTAACTCAACATCAGAAGCTTAACTAGTAAAAAAACACCTTTTTGTTCAATTTACTCAAAATTCTAGACATATATCAATCATAATTTGTCACCTCAAAATGTTATATTTGACCTAATAAATCTCCTTAAAACAGCACTCGGTACAGGAAAACATCATGTAACTGCCAGTTTTCAACATCACACCATTAAAAAAAGGGTAATACCTTAAGAGCCTTGTCAAGTTGATCCAAGTAGTCATCTGTCTTTGTCCCACTCTAAAATGCACAAATCACAATTATGTCATGAGAAATCTAACTCAAATTTGAATTAGATGAAAAATGTAGAGTAACAAGCAGGGTCCATGAGGCAACTTACAACAAGCTCGACTTTTTGATCAATATACCGCTTAGCAACGTGATCCTCAAATGAAGTTATGTCAATTTACATAGAAAGTCAGAAAATAGCTGGTATTAGATAAAAAGGACTGGACTTGAAGTTGGTTACAATTTTACATGAAAATCATAGCATTTTTTAGATTAAACACCATAACATTTGAATAAGGAGTTTTGTATAAATCGCAGTAATAGACAGTTTGAGTTTCGGTTTTGATAGATGTTCAACACCGGTTGTCTAAACCTGATAAAAAGCAAAAGTTGTCTCCTAAAGCCTACACAATAAACAACCAAAACTTGTATAACCACAAATCCATATACTCCAGATGTCATTCTTACATAGGGATATATTCCAGCATTGTACATATCCAAAGTGTAAACTCTTCCTGCAAGAGAAAATTAGCATCATAATAATGTATATATTGAAATGATAATTTACAGAAAAAATAAAGGCCATACCATCATTAGCGAAATCTTTTTCATGGCCATTTCCTTGGTGGGCATCCAAATCTATGATCATCACCCTAAAAATGATTCGAACAATATAGGCACATACGAAGATAAACTTAACAGTACAGAATGAATATAAAAGCTTACACCACTGCCAGATAATGTAATATGTGATTGGAAAAGCACATTGAATATTAAATGCCAATAATTATCACAAACCTTCCTAGTAAGAAAAATGATAGACATGACAGAGGAATAATACAGATAGTTTATAGAAGCTAGATAACATATCCTGGTGTGGCACCTTATCTCTCTGGATGATAACTACAACTCAATTCCCAGCAATCTAGGCAATGGGTTGGGGGATAATTTGTGTAAATTTCCAGGATACGAACCCATGGCTAATGTAGAATATCAGCAGTATGATGGCCAAAAATTTCTCCTATATTTTTACGGGAGAAGAGAGAGAGCTTGTAGCCTAGCCTTGCACAATATACTGACAGTTGAAGAAAAAAAAGTGAGACACATGGGAGGGACTTTCTATTGATGATAATAATGAGAATAGGGTGGTATCTGCGCCCAGTATTTATTCTGGGGGCCAGGTGAGCGCTCCTGCACCAGAGCTTGAACACTGGCGAGCAAGCATGCACAACGATGCTTTTATCAGACTGTGCTACAGGCATTTCTCAAATGTGGGATACCAAGGAGAGCAAGTGTTACTTCTGCTTAGCATGCAGAAAGGTGAGTATATCTGTGTCGAGCTGGGCTCAGACATGTGCAGAATGAAAATGGTCTGGACAACTGCACTACGTGCACTTCTCATATTATTGGCATACGTTCGAGTGAGTTTTGTTTCAGACAAACAGTTCCAAAAACTAAACAAACATACATGCAGTTGTTGCAGCCCTGTCAATAAAGGTTTTCTCACCTTGGAATATTTAGACGGACAAAGGCAAACTGAATGCAGAGAGAAATATCAGCATATGCACAAAACCCGCCCCCCTCCTCTGCCGAACAATGGTGAAACCCTCCACCAACATTAATGGCCCATCCTCTCTCAAGTGCAAGCTTCGCTGATAGAATGGACCCACCAACCTAAGGAAAGAAAATTAGCATTCCATATACTCAAATTATACAGCTACTAGCACCAAACCACAAGGCATCACCTGTTTCCTGAAAGGATACAGTAGCTTTTTCTGCACAAGCCAATTAGGAATAAGTGCTACAGGAGGAACCTATAATGCAACAATCTAATTAGCTAAGCTGCACATCACATAATTCCAGATTTCCAGTCAATCAAGCCAGTTCCACTTCTACCAAGCAACCAGTACCTCTACAATGGAGGCAACCTTCAGGCTGCTCTTGAGGCTGTTCAAGTATGACTCCGAGTGCACCTGGTCCAAGCAAACATACTACTCCAGTTCAGAACATATCAAGCCAAGAAACACTGATGTCTGAACTCTGAACCAAACAAAACACAGATTCTTTGCTTCTCCTGATCGCTCGTTCTTACCACCAGCAAATCCTCCTTGGTTGCTTCCAATGGCTCCACCACTCGGTTCTTCTCCAGGTGCCCTTCCTTGGTGAGGAACTTGCATATGCGGCCCCATTTGGAGGAATCGAACGGGTGCCTGCACAACCACAACCATGTCCACCGCGCGTGCGCGCGCAGTGAGGAAACAGAGACGACGCATGCATATACACGCGGGTGGATGGATACATGGGAAGGCAGCTCACAGCTTCTCGATTCCGAGGAAGGCGATGTCGTACGCCGGCGAGTAGACCACCGGAGCCTGCAGGGAAAACAGACGCAACCGCGGTGACAACTCGACCAGTAGGAATGGACTAGCTTTGTCGGCGTTTCTTGGAAAGAGATGAGGAATCTTTCTCCGCCACCGCCGGCGGCGACTGACCTTGGAGCCCGGGACGTCGAGGTAGAGCTTGCTGGAGAGTATGCGGTCGCGGCGGAGGGGCTCCGCCGCGGACGTCGTGGAAGAGGCCATCCGCCGCCGCCGCCGCCGCCGCCGCCAGGAGGAGGGTGAGCTCCGGCGCGGTTGCGGAGGAGACGAATCGCTGCGCCGCGAGACGGCGAGAGGACGACGAGGACGGCGGCTCGGCTGCCGCGGAGAAGAGGAATGGGCGGTCACGGCGCCGGACATCGGGAGAATTCGATGATGTGATATTTGCGATGCAGTACTTGCTAATTTGCAGAATTGCATTTTCACCCTCTAATCGCATTTTTCACCGTGTACATGTGATCTTGAAATGTGCTAGCACAAATCATTGATAAAGCCAATCTATCTATGGCTTTTTTAAAATGCAAGAATAAAAAAAATACAGGAATAGAGACAACACAGAAATCGAATATCATGCTACTTGTTTTTAATCATGTAGAAATTAAAAACACAAAAAAATTGTTGAATTGATCGTTTAGAAATTCTATAATGAACTCACAGGAATTTTAGAGAAAAATATCATTAGGTCTAAAATATCATTAGGGTAGAGTTAAGGTCCTGTTTGATAAGGATTCTGTTCGAATGAGTTGGAGTGTTTCATCAATTTTACATCGGAAAGAATCGGTACCCATAATATTTTCTAAAAATAGGGAAATTTTACTATTTACCATTATAGCAAATGCATCTATGCCGGAAGACAGTCTATCTGTTGCAATACAGAAATCGTCACGGGGTGTTAAAAGATGCTACGAAATTAAAAAAACGCCAGCGAGGCATGCCATGTAAGCACTTGACCTCGGGCGGTGACGCCTTTAACATGGCTGTAACAGTCGTCGTTACCGCGTCCTTCCCCCATTTTCCTTTCCCCTCCGCTCGCTCAAGCTTGCTGCACACAGCGCCCACGCCGCCCTCTCGTCGCCGGCGCCATGTCGCACTTCGCGGAGTCGTCTGGAGTGGGACGTTCCAGAAGCAGTGCTAGGCGCAGGACCCCCCTCCTCCCAATGGCGTCTTGGATCCAGTTGGCGAGCTCAGTGGCTTCCCCCTTATGATTTGCCCGAAATGTGGCAAAGCCCGGGTGGTGGAGGGCCGCACTAAGAACAATGAGAGTGAGAACCATGGTAGATTGTACTTCAAATGTGACAGGAATGTGGTGAGTTGATTTGGAAATATTTGTTTGCCTTCTCCCTTGAAAAATGAGCTAGGGTTCTTAATTTTCTTGTTTGCTTGTCAAAATCCCAAGCTGTGTGGATATTATCGATTTCAGAAGCAGTACTTTGAAGAACTGAAGGCTTATGGTGTCATAGTTGTTCGTCCCTCTGATTGGGTGCAGGTGGTGGAAGAAGAAGAGTCAATTTCTGAGGATTTTTCAAATGGGAAGATGGTGAACAAAGCTCTGGAGGATGAACATTTTATTTGCCTTTGTTGTTTGTATGTTCTTAGGAGTAGTTGTACTAATGTCTGTTGAAAAGAAGTGAGAATGTAATCATGAAAACATGTATGTTAAGGAATTGATGCCCTCTGCTTTGCAATGTCAAATAACATGTATCTTATGGCCCGAAAATGATCAGTTTTTATTGCTTGCACATGACAACATGGACAAATTCAGAACCATCATAATTCAGTGCTCATAATGCATAATTCATAACCATCAGCATTCAGAACCATCAGTTTTGGCCAATTCAATATCAGTTTTGGCTCCACATGACATAACATAACAAGGGATAGGTTCCAGTTCCCACTGGTTCACAAAATACATAAGTGGTTCAGAAAACACAAACACAAAAGACTTCCATGGTTCAGTGGGATCCCTGGTTCAGTCACAGTTTCATATCGCACAAAAGACAAACACATGCTCATTTCCTCCCCTTCTTCTTGGTTGGGCTCTTTTTCTTCAGTGGAGTCTTCTTCATCTTTGTGCAAAGTTTTTTCCTGGGAGTCATCTTTCTTGGAGCCACATTCCTGACCATATGCTCAGTCCTTGGTTCACAAGTACCAACTCAAGGGAATTGGTCCTGTGATGATTAAAATTAACTAGGTTAGCTTGTTCAATAGGAAACTGTCAACGGGAAATATTTGAGTCTACCTTGTTGGAGTTTTGGGACTTTCAGGTATGGGCAGCACAGTTTGTATAGGTTGGATATCAACCAAATCATCATCAGCTGGAGAGGGTGATGCTCTTCCACTTTGATCTACAGATGCCTGTTCTTGTTCTGAAGGAGCTCTAGCTGTTGCTGCTGCTTCATGTTGAGCTTTAGCCATAGCTTCTTTTTCAGCTTGAGCTGCTGCTGCTGCTTGTTCAGCTATGTGTTGAGCCTCAGCTGCTGCTGCTGCTGCTTTGTCAGCTGCAAGTTAAGCCTCCTTTGCTGCCCTAGCTGCCTTTTCCCTAGCCATTGCTGCTTTGGTCCTTGGTGATGTCTGGTGGCTTGAGCCCTCAGCTTCAGATGTTGGTGCCTTGTCTTTCTTGGTCTTCTTGCTTCCTGTCTTTGGTCCAGACTTCTTGGTGCTCTTCCTGCAATGAATCACAAAGTGTTTACAAGCTAAGTGTGAAGCAAAAATAAAATAGGTGAGATAAGTACCTTTTTTTGGGTTCATGTCAGGCTGCATCTCCAGCTTCCACTCTTGTGCCCAGTCTCTCCACAGACCTTACAAATGGATTGCCTTGTTCTTTTCTCTCTTTTTCTGTAGGACCAAGGTGCCTTTTCTTCTTTTCTCTGTCTGGGCTCTTTTTCTTCTTTGTCACTGGTGGAAGCAAAGTGAAGCCCTTGTCAACTATAGGCCACTGGTTTCTGTCAGTAATGTGAGGGATTATACCCTGGTATGTTGCCTGAAATTTATCCACACTGAAGTATTTGTCCACATAAAGCTCCATTTTTGGCTGTCTGATGGTGGTAATTGCAGCCAAGGCATGACAACATGGCTTTCCAGTCACCTGCCATTCCTTACATGTGCATACTTGCTGTGTTAGATATACAACATGCCTCCTGACTTCTTCATCCTTGTAAATCTCTGTTACTTCTGCTTCATCTGGGTGACCTTTTGTAACTTTTAGATGTCCTAGACCCTTGGATGCTACATTCCATTGGTGGACAACGGCAGGCAGGATTCCTGGGGTTAGTGCTCTTGAGATCTTTCTCCTCCTACCAAACATGGTTAGTGTCTTCTCCCTGATAATATCAGCTAACATGTGAAGAGGCAAATCCTTGTGTCCTCTTATCCAAGAATTTCAACACTTAGTAAGATTGTTATTTATGTAGTCACACCTAGTTTCTGGGTTGAACTTGCTCCTACCCCAAAGTAGGCTGTGGTGTTCATCAAGCCATTTCACTACCCCTGGATTAGGTGCAGTCACTTGATCAAAGAAGAATCTAAACTTTTGAGGTGTGTATGCCCTAGCAGCTTTCTACATGTTGTTGGAAAAGACATGACCTTGAAAGTACTTCCTCATGTTCTCCATCAAATGCCTAAAACATTCCCTTTGCTCACAATGAGGCCACACCTTAGCAACTGTTGCCTAAAGACCCTTGCAAGCATCTGTGCAGATTGCTAAATTTGAAACATGGCATATTGCTTTGTCAAGCTGCTCCATAAAACATATCCAATTATCTTTGGTTTCTGAGTCAAAGAACCCAAAAGCTAAGGGAAACATCCAATTATGACCATCAAGGGCTTGAGCAGAGGGCATCTGCCCATCCCACTGCCCATTTAGGTGAGTGGAGTCTATACTAATATAAGGTGTGCATCCATTTCTAAATCCATCTATGGCAGCCTTGAAAGTACAAAAGAATCTAGTGAAATGAATCTTATCTCCAACTTGCTCAGTATCTATTTCAACAACACTACCAGGCGATCTAAGCTCTACCTCAGCCTTAAACCTATACAACCAGTCAAAGCAATCATCCCACTTACCAAAAACTTGTTAGTTGCCCTCTGTTTGCCATATACAACTGTCTGGTAGTTGATCTCTATGTTGTATCTGTACTGGAGCTCTCTCTGCAACTCTTTTGGACCCATGTCAGGCTTCCTCTTCAAAAAAGATATAACTCTCTCTACCACCCAAGCCTGATTTGCCATTCTCCCAAGCACTCTAACTCTTGAGGCACAATTATGTTCACCCTCATTTTTTTACACCTGCACATAAAGAAATCATTAAGAGTCAGCCACTAATTTATAAGAAACATCACAATTTACATAATTTAAATGCATGTTAGTACCCTGACACTGCCATCCTTTTGAGTTCTAGCTCTAATAATCCAAGGGCAACCAATAGCAGCACAATTTCCCATAAACCTCTCTGTATCATAGTGAGTGGTAGCAAGTTCAAATTCCCCAACTATTGCATGTTGTCTGACAGCAAGCCTGAAATCAACCATAGCTGGATAACAAGCACCGACTTCCATGTCAGGATTATCTCTGCCCCAATCAAATTGTGGCTCAAACTGACAGCCATCATCAACTGGCACAACTGCCTCTTCCATATCATCATGCAACTGTCATGCTAGGGATAGGAACAGACTCTCTAGCTGCTTCCTCACCCTTCTTATCAGCTGCTTTGAAACCCATTGCTTTATATACTCTTCTTCACCTGCTACTTCCTTGGCCTCTCCATCCTCATCACCTTCTATCTCAATAGTCAATTCAGCCCAATTTACTTCTGCAGCTGGTTCATCAGGCACTAATGTTGGAGGAGTGCTACATGTGTCTGAAGTTACTTCAACATTGTCAGGTACAGCACTGCCTTCAGCATTACCAGGTTGAGCACCAACACTACATTGTGCAGATGTAACACCAGAACTACACCTAACTCCAAAGTTACCATGGGTACCTTGATCATACTTACTCACTACCTTCATTACAAGCACATCCATCCTCTCACTCCATCTATCCAATATGAGCTGCCGAAAATCTTCATCTTTCCTTATTCTCCACTCCGAATTGGTGTCTGCATCAGAAACCCAGATTGACAATGTCTGGGTATGAACCCGTATAATCTTACTGGCCATGTCCTCATTAAACTTAGCTACTGAGTACTTCTCCCTCCTATCAATCCATAATTCATGCTCCTGCTCAGCCATTTCTACAACCCCATATGAACCATATTCATCATCGGCAACATACTTACCAACCTTAACAACTAATCTAAACGCATTGCTAGGATCAATCCTGGCACAATCATGAACCAAAAAACATCTTGGTTAGAACATAACATTTCCTACTTCCTACTGCATAAGATAGTGCGCGACAGAGAGGGGTTAATATCTTACCAAATAGGGCAACCACTGCCCGAATGCCAATCCATTTCATGCAATCACCAATAGCACTCTACCTAAACCTCAATCAAGCCTGACCTACGGAACAAGAAATGCCAATGTCACACACATTAAACCTAACCCTAACCTCCAAACATTGAACCTCAAATCCAACCTCAACACAACGAAATTCACAAAATTAACCCGGAGAATTAGGGGCATACCTTCACTCTCCAACTCGGGGTCCTGCAAGGCGGCGGGCGGACCGGGGAGGCGCGCGGCGGTGTCTCAAGCAAGAGTGGGGGAAAAAGAGAGAGTGGAGTCGGGTGAAAGAGAGAGTGACTGCGGGAAGGGGAAATAGTTTTTTTTCCGTAATGGTAGGGGTCACGACATCAGGACATCCGTTAAAGGCGTCATCACCCGGGTCAAGTGCTTTCGTGGCATGCCTTGCTGGCGTTTTTTTGGTAATTTCATAGCATCTTTTAACACTTCATGACGATTTCTATATTGCAACCGATAGGCTGTCTCTCGACATAGATGCATTTGCTATAATGGTAAATAATGAAATTTCCCCAGAAAATACCTGCCACTGCCACTGCTATACAAGTGGGGTAGGATTTGGGGTGGATCGTCTTCAAGCCAAGGTGTGGCAGTTCATCGGCTATAAGTGAAGACGCCTCTTCGCATGGTGTGGCCAAAGAGTTGTCCGATTATTTGGACAGCGATGCCATCCACCACGAAGCATAAGACTTCAACGTCCTCGGGTGGTGGAATGACCACAAGATAGCATATCTCGTGCTTTCAGAACTAGCATGGGATGTGTTGACGGTGCCCGTATCGACGGTGTCCTCCGAATCGGCCTTTAGTCTATGCGACCGAATCATCGATGACTGGAGGACGAATCTGAGCAGCGACCACGTCGAAATGCTACTAAGCGTTAAAGACTGAGAGCTTGCTCGACAACATGTCTAATACACTGCGGACAACCAAGAATTGGCCGTCCAGTTCGAGCAACTCTACTTGGATCCAGACCAACCCCAATAGAATTTTGTTAAAAGTAGTTCTGACCTTTTTGTACTCTTTTTATTTGTCATGGTTTTCTCAGTCTTTCCTATGCGTTTTTACATGACAAAGTTTTTAACGAGGCATCATGTATCATTGTATCCTATAATGATATAAACATCAATAAAGGTCATTACTATTTTTAACAAATTTTTTTGCAATATTTTCGTAAATATGGATTTATCTAACATTAGTAAGTCATTACTTCTTTTCTTAAAACTTCAATTTTCAATTTTTATTCTTTTAACCCTGTCTGCTGTTTTTTAAAAAAATTTGCACTGTGAAAAAGGCCCATAGGCTTGACCTGACCCATGGGCCACCGACGTGTCGTGCCGACACGGGCACGACCCAGCTCCCCATGGGCCTCGGGCCGGAGGCTAGACAGGTAGGCTGGCACGGCACAACCCGTTTTATGAAGCGTGCCAAACGGGCCGTGCCAAAACGGGCACGTGTCGTGCCGGGCCGGGCCGCCCGTTTGGCCGTCACTGTATACAACCCTCACGCTGGGCATCTCCAGGGGTCACGCGATGCGCTAGGGCACCGAGTTCGTCGCCGCCCCAGCATCTCCGCACCGAGTTCGTCGCCGCCCCAGCATCTCCCTCGGCGTCGCCCCGGCCTCTCCCCGGCCGCGTCGCCCCGGCCTCTCCCCCGGCCGCGTCGCCCCGGCCTCCCTCGGACGCGCCGGCCCCGTATATCCGTCGGCCCGCGTCGCCCCGGATCTCCCCCGGCCCGCGTCGCCCCGGATCTCCCCCGGCCTCGCCCTCGGCCGCGCCGCCGCCGCTTTAGGTCGAGAACCTTGAGGGTCGCCGGCGCCACTACGCCAGCCCGTGCGCGTCGCCGGCGCAGCTCCATCGGCCCCCAGTGCCACCGAAGTAGCTCCCTCAGCCCCGCGCCACGCCACCGCCGCCGCCCGAAGCTTGGCCACCTCGGCAAGGCCGGCAGCAAGCAAGGTCAGCATGTCACCCTCGGCTCCATATATCTCAGAGCTTATCTAATCTTCTCTGTGTGATTGGAGATGGAGATCTGGATGGGGTGATCTGCTATTTAATCAGTTATGGTCAAGAACCTCCCCCACTAATACTAGAAATTTAAAACGAAAATTGTTAATGTTGCGCATGCATCTCTTCTGCGTGATTCAACACAGAGTCAATCAATCATTCATACATTTCTGAATTTTTGGAGGAAATTACCTGACAATTTCTTCCAGTATAAAAAAATCAACTCATTTGTTTTGCGGATAAATGAATTTGTTCGAAAGTATGGATAGAAAAGAGAGAAAATTGAAAATGACAATGTTACTTTCAAGTGCATGAGTGTATAGCATAGTGGTGATTGGAAAATTGAATTTCGTGACAATTGGAAAATTCAAACGAATCTGTCATCATAGAAGATAAATTTGGATAAGTGGTGTTGTAACTTCCGACAAGATAGAGTGTGTGTTGTATCTGTCCCACTGAACTTTCAGGTTTTGGGTTTCAGGTTTTCAGGAAAATTCAGACCATGCATGTAGATATGTCACTGTACAAAGTTCAGAAAAAAGTTGACATGTTTGGTTAATGTCTTAAGTAGTCTTGTTTAATTCCTTGTTTTCATGTTGTGCAATTAAAAAATAAGTTCACCTGCTAAGATTATTTCAAAATGGACCATAGTGGTCCTTTTTGGTAGTCGTACCATTTCAGGCCTAAACCATACCTAGCTAGCATTTACTAGCTAATGATGCATAACAGATGTTTATTTATAAATCTCTTTGCTTACATATTGATCTTGGAAAATGATTTTGGTCATGACTGCAACATCACAGTACTGCGACCATGTAATCAGTATTGCAAACCGTGCAATTAGTATTGCATTAATATCCTATTTATATAACCATATGTTTCATAGGGGTATTATAGGCAATTTAACTAGAAATCCCTCAGTAGAATCCATATCTAATGTTTCTAGCCTACACCTAATCGTACCGATTCTAATTTTCTCCAGAAACTGATTCAGGAGAATCAGAATCCAGAATCACAAAATCACATGCAGGTGCTAGGCCCATTTAGACACCAGTGGCGAAGCGTTTAGCCTAGGTACTCAATAAGTACTCTATCCGTCCCATAATATAAGGGATCATGTTATTTTTTATAAAGATTAAGAGTATTTTTTATAAAGATTAAGAGTATTAAAAAGACAAGTGAAAGTATAAAATGTGATAGTTGATGAAATAAATTAGTACAAAAGTAGATAGGTGAGGAATAAAGTAGTACAAAGTGGATATGAGGAGGATAAAGTATTGTGTTGGGATCACAAAATAACAAATTTGAAAGGGATAATACCTTATATTATGGGACGAAGGAAATATCAACCAAGAAATTTCACTATTTGCCATCCAATTCATGACAATTTTACAATTTGCCACTCAATTAAAAAACTTTGATTTCGTCACTATGAATTCCTTATTTCCACGCCACTTTCACCCTATTTTCTCATTTTCTGAAATCCCTTTTCATTTTTTCTCTTCCCAGCCAACCGTTAGATCGAGAGGGAGTAAGGACTCCTTCAGAACAAATCGGTCGATCGATACGCCGTCGCCTCCCGACAAACAGCGCCACGCCGCCACCACGTCTGTCAGCCTTCCCCGGCGCCGCCCGCCCTGTCCGTCCAGGCCACCTCGTTATCATCGTCGCCGGCCATCACCGCTGCCTCTGTCCAGGCAGGGGAACTGGGTGGTGTGGGGGATCCGGGCGTGGTCGGGGCGGTCCTCGTAGAGTGCCGCCGCGGTGAGCGGCTGCTTGAGTCCGCCGCTTCCGGGGCGGCGGCGAAGAGCACCTGGAGTGGAGGATGTGGACCATGGGGCTCTCGGAGCTCCACTTGTAGCTGTACCTCCTGGTCCGTCGCCTCCTCTCTCTCTCTCCACCGCTTCCATGGCGAGGTGGCGGATATGGAGGCCCCGAAGCCGAGCCATCCCCTTCCTCTCGCTGCTGCTCCTCTTGCCGCTCATCTACACAGGTATGGTCCCGCCAACGCCTCCTCCTCTCCTGCCGATTCTTGCGAGCACAGTAGCAGCAGCTAACGCCCACCGGATCCAATCTGTGGCTGGTTCTTGCCAGTGTCCAGGCTGCAGCTGAGCTGGGTGCCGGAGAGGGGCCTGTGCCTGCCGCCGCCCGCCACGCCGGAGGGGTGCCAATGCCTGCCTCCGCCCGCTGCGTCGAAGCGGCTGGATCGCCTCGTGCTTGGCCCCGCCGCCGGCCAGGGACGCCCCGACCGCCTCCAGTGCCAAGGTTAGTTTCTCCTTTCTCGCCCGTTCTCCCATTTGTTTGTTACTCTGTGGCCTGTGGTTGCAATGCTGCCCGGTTTGGGCTTAGTTTTGGCAGAAACCGCGCATGTGATTAGGGAATAACATATGCTAGCTTCAAGTGTAGTGGTTTTTCTTGTTCAAAGAATCAAACAATGATTGAGTGAGCACTGGTCTCATTGTTGATTGGATTTATCGTGTTTTCTCTAGTATTGTTTCTTGTCGATTTGTTTTGAGGGAAATTGCATATGAGTGTATCACATCTTCTTGTTCTAACTCTGGTTAAACTGATTGTGTCTATTTCTGTGAAGTGTGTAAGCTAGTTAACACCATCTTTCAAGTTCCTTATGCTACAAGATTTTATGGTAGGTTGTAGTGTAAGAATATCACATCCTGCGAATTTTCAGAAGTAATCATTCTTACATGTGCAATGTATTGACACAAAGTGTTAATCATGTGAAATAACTGATCTACAAGGGTTATTCTCTTACAATTCCTAATTATACTGTTCATTTTGAAGCAGTTTCCATGATGTTATCAGTAAGGCTTGCATATAGCGTAGACATGGTATGGATCATTTTATATAATATGCATTTAATAGTAGTGTATGCATACTTATGGGTCTCACAGTATTGCCTGTAGTTCTATGGTGTGAGCAAAACCAACACACAGTGGTTGATTTCATCTGGCTGACTGCATTTTCCATTTTCCAGGACTAAAAGCCGTCAACAAGATTGGATTATCAAGTGAAAGAAATTATTCTGGGGGCCATGTTACTTTTGTTACAGTATTCACGGCATACAACTCTGATCCAGCTGAAGCAAGCAAACTCCCATCTAACGTTGTCACAGTTGGAAAGCATTCTTATAGCAAGGTGGGAAGGTCCATGGCTATCCTCAACACTTTCATTGGTTTCATACAGGTATGTCTTCCTTCTTTTGTTTGCGTGACAGCTGCTAGTGAACTGCCAATATGCTTAATTACAACTAGTTATACTCTTTGCATGTTATGAATGATTGATAGCCAAGCACTTCCAGCTTAGACTATTCTTTTCAGCTTATTCACCAGATTATTACTGCTGATTATTTGGTCCACGCTTTTAAAATACGATTTCTCAAAAAACTCTCTTCTACTGCATTACTTAGACCACTTTTTCTAAGCTATTTGTTAAGTTTATTTCTCAAAATGTTTTTTTATCCCTATAAGACAATCTAGGCAATAATCTGGTGAATAATGTGTTTCAAATACTAAGCTATGTCCTCTCTCTTGGTAAGTGTTTTTTTTTTGGGTAGAGAAGAGAAAAGAATGGAATCTGTTTGACACAATATGAAACTAAATATTGACATCAGCATCATATCCTTTTGTTGAAATTAAGTATGAATTTGATTTCATTTTGTAACCATGCACTATGGCTGTTAGCCTTATAACACCTAAGTTAGAATTTCGTAATTATGTGTGCAACATGATTGTCCTTCACTAGTGATAGTGATAGTGATGCTGGTTATTTAATATGTGTTCTTATTTATAGAACCTTGCAGGTGTCAATGCCAAGCAGCAACGTGGTCATATTGACCGATCCTAATTCAAAGTTTTCAATAAATCATGGGAGTGCCGTGATATTGCCTATTGAAGGAAATTATTCTCGAGGAAACTTGATGCTTCAGAGGATCAGGTCCTACATAGTAAGTCTGCATCTCATGTTCTCTTCATATGTTTTCTTAAACCTAGTAACTACTGCTTATTCAATCTACATACTTTTTGGCTATCTTTATGCATTTCTTTTCTGGAACGCTAAAGTTATGTGTATTGTCCATGTTCAGGCCTTTCTGGAGCAAAGACTTGAGGAGCTTGAGACAGTGGAGGATATAAATCATCTAATTTTCACTGACTCTGATATAGCAGTGGTTACTGATCTTGGACATATATTCAAGATATATCCTCATAGTCACCTTGCTCTTACTTTCCGAAATAACAAAGGCCAGCCTTTGAATTCTGGATTTGTAGCAGTAAGAGGAACCAGGGATGGCATTTTAAAGTAAGTTATGTCTATGAAACATCTTAATATAGAAAGATGACAATACTTATTATAACTAAGTTTTTTTTGGCTTTTAGGGCTATTGAATTCTTCAAGGAAGTCCTTGAGGCATACCGCTTGAAGTATATGAAGGCTTCCCGCATGCTTGGTGATCAATTAGCACTGGCATGGGTTGTGAAGTCCCATCTACCATCTGCTTTTTCAAAATTTTCTAAGCATGAGGCATTTACAGGTGAAGTGAATGGAGCATCTATTCTCTTTTTGCCTTGTGCGGTTTATAATTGGACGCCACCTGAAGGTGCTGGACAGTTCCATGGTATGCCATTGGATGTAAAGGTATAACATTTTTCCTACAGACGAGGGACTTGAGTTTTTTTGTATACACTAAAAGAAAATAGTTTCTTAGCAAGTTCTTTTGTACAGCCATTAAAATATATAATGAAATGAGCATTTTTTTTCAATTTTATCTTATTCTGATGATGCCACGATGTGCTTAAGGTTCTGATATCTTGTTCGGTATTGTTACGTGCTGATTTTTGCTGTTCTAGCTCCTGGACTGCCAGGGGCATGTTGATCTAATTAGAAACGTGTTCATTGTATAGCTTCCTTGTATTTATTTTCCATCAACTGATCCACAGAATAATCCTGATATATATTGTTAGGTTGTCCATTTCAAGGGTTCAAGGAAGCGTTTGATGCTTGAAGCATGGAATTTCTACAACTCAACCTCTGAATTATCTGATATGTTGTGCCTAATCTTAAAAAGTGGTAGAACAAAATACGACTTCTGAACCTAGACTTCAAGTGAAGCTACACTAGGTACTCCCTCACTCTTGTGCCCATACGTGGATACCTTCATTGGTTGTACTAATCTAGATGTGCACATCTGAACAATGCTGCCAGAGATTTTGGGGCATAATCATAGGATCTGACATCTGAGTATTAATTATTTTGTTTCTATTGGCACAACATTTTGGTTTTCTTCTCTGCGCCTTTTAAAAATTGTGTTACTCTTGGTTTGACTTCTTTGCACAATGTTTTACGTATCGATATCGCTATGATTGTTATTGTTTGGAAGTTCATATTGCTCAACTGCTTGAACTTGTGCTTTCTTTGCAGTGATTTTTACGTTTGTGTTATCGGAACAGTTGAGTTTGCCCAAAAGGGCTGGGGGCTCTTTTCAAGAACTCTAGGAGATGCTGGTGCTGAGCATGCGCCAAATCAATTTGACATGAGGCTGCTTCAACTCTGCATTTCTTAGTCGGTACAAGAATCCAGGCGGTGTACAAAATAGAGTATGATGCAAAAAGAACATTAGATGTGATCGAAATTGGTTTGAATAGCTCCCTTACAATACACTGTACAAGTGTTCATGATTGTGTTGAAAATCCACCAACAATTGTTTGGTGTTTCTTTTTAGGATTAGTTTCTTCACCCCCTTTGTGCCAATGTCTTGGTGGCTGATGAGAGGGGGATAGAAGTTTTACCCTTCGTGCTAATGTGTTGATCTGGATTGGTGCTTGTGTAGACCGTACGTGTAGATCACATGAGTGAATTTGTTAACTCACCTCTTTTGTGTGATACGTTTACTCGTTAGCATTTCCATCACTATTTTCATTTTCTATTAGGATTTAGGGTTTGTGTGTATTGTGTAGTCATAAGCATTTTACACCAAATCAACAGAACGATCCCATGCAGGTAATAAATCGTACTTATGACACTATCTAAACTGAACAATAATAGCACCATCCATCGTCCGTAACGCACCGGGGTCCAGAGGGGCCAAAACCAATAAAACAAGAGCAGCTATCCAAAATCTGAGACATTGCACAAAAATCAATGCAGTTCACAAGGTATACCAGGTCAAATTAACAGCAAGTAACAAAACTCCACCAAAAAAACAACCGTTTTGACTCCGAATTCAAGTCCTAAATTATGCCACTGATGATTTTGCTTCCAAACGTCACGCTGCTCACTTGAAGCATTTTGCATCCAGCAAGTCCTCGCCCTCGAATGGCTCCTGGTCCTCAATCATGGCATTGACACGCTCCTTCTGGGCATCATTGGAGATGTCAACCTTGGTCCACTCATAGAGCTCCATGTCGTAGACCTCATCCATGACGAACTTGGGGATGTCCTGACCACGGAAGAGCCAGAGCCCCTTGACCTTGAAGGGCGGCGTGGAGCCAATGACCAGCATCTTGCCAAAAGCATACTTGCGGCACAGATCCATCCGCTGCAGGAACCCACCAACCTTGTTCATCGTCACAAACGACACGGTGTTCTCATCGTTGTACTTGTAGTCACAGAACCACAGAGAGTAACCCTCTGGGTCATACATGTCCCAGAAACCTGAAAAATCGACGTGATAATGAGTCTTTGCTCATTCAAAAAGACGAAAATGGAATAAATTAAGTTCATGCCTAAATACATTGCTAAATTTGTAGCAAGAAGCTGCTGTAATGAAATAGTAATATACATGTATACTAATATAAGCTGGCATGACAATAAGAAATCATTGTCCAACCCCCATTTAAGATCGAAAGCCATTTTTACTATGCATTGATTAAATAAATGCCTCAAAAAAGGTTAAGTAAGAACAATTTTACAGCAACTGCAAGAAGTGGCATGTCCACAGTCTAAATCAGCTGAGTTGGGTAAAAATATTTTGCAGCTACCAGTAGTTAACTCAGTTATTATTCTTTTTTATTTGAGTTGTTGCGCTCCATCCGTTTCAACTTATATGCCAATCTCTTTGTCCTAAGTCAAACATTTATATCTTTGACCATCAATTTCTAGAAATTTGTATAGTTTAACAACATGTGAATGGTACCTCTCTCTGTCCCAAAATGTAGCAACATGGGTCAAAATGTTGCTACATTTTGGGATGGCGGGAGTATATATTATGAAAATATTGATACAAATGTTTGACTTGGGCAAATCTAGAATGACAAAACTTAGTACTGTTGATATAAACAAAAAGTAATTAAAGACCATAAATTTTAAACGTGTGACTGGTCTAGGTCAAAGTTTAATTTAGCAAGGAGAGCAATCAGTCAGGATTGAATAACATCTGATAGTCTGATATGCCCATGCGATAATGACAGATTAGAAAAATCCATGATTCACACTTCTGAACAACACCAGCCAATGATAACAAACCACCCACACAAAACTTGCTAGGATATCACTTAATATATCAAATAGAGCAATTCTGAAACAAAATAGAAATAATACCTTTAATGGCAATTTCACGGAAGTTGGTCTTTGTGTTTGAGTATAGCCTCTTCCACTCATCAAGAATCATCTTGCTTGGTGGAAGTAGATCAAGAGGATTTTTTGGCTTTGGCTTTGGTGCCTCCTCTTCCTCTGTAGCCTCAACCTTTGGTTTGGGGGCCTCCTTCTTGACCTCCTTTGCTTTCGGTTCCTTAGGGGGAGCAGCCTTTTTCTGAACAGGAGGCACAGACTCTGCTTGCTTGAAATCACCAATAACCTTCTTGAAGTTGGGCTGGTTAACCATTGTCCAGAAGTACCGCTCAACATGAGGGAACTCGGAGGTGACACTCTTGGTCAAGATCCGAAGAAACCCATAATATAGGTTGCATGTCATCACAATATCAGCTAGAGTAACCGAATGCCCAACAAGGTATGTGTTTGAAGCAAGGTGTGTGTTCAGAGCACCCAATGACCTCTTCAATGAAGTTATAGCAAATTCCTCAAGCTGCACATGTAATATTTAGATTATTGTAGATTGCCAACGCTCAATAGAGAGAAGAAATACCCCAATTCTTCAACTTACGGCAGGAACATGAGGGCCAAAACCAAGCCTTGGGTACAACCACCTTGCAATATTGGCATCAACCTCTGTTGCTGAGAAGTCCATCCATTGTTCAATATGGGCCTGCAAGAATCAAAGGATCAGCCCTACAACTCAATCTGCCATGATAATACAAATACTTGATAGATCACTCACATATTCGATGAGAGAAGAACCACAAAGAGAGCTGTTATCCTTCAAGCGAGCAACTTAAGTAGGACATGATTAACTTGGTTAGTATGGAA
Organism: Oryza australiensis; assembly: GCA_019925245.2. Lineage (NCBI taxonomy): Eukaryota > Viridiplantae > Streptophyta > Magnoliopsida > Poales > Poaceae > Oryza > Oryza australiensis. The sequence goes on along the minus strand of JAIFGZ020000330.1, from coordinate 1,057,283 downwards.
CTGGAAAAGAAAGATTTGGAATGAGAAAATATGAGGCTACATGCATACCATAGCGTGCAATAGCATTGCTCTCAAAAACAGCACCTTCAGGAGTCTCAAGAACAGGAATCTGCAAAAGAATGATTAGTCTTTTATTCACTTTATTGGACTTATTTACTGATAAATCATTTCACATACCTTCCCAAGGGGATTCATCTTGAGAAACTCAGGGGTCTTGTTTGAGACACCCATCTCAAAATTCTTGGTCAGCTCGACCTTGACTCCAGTGTACTCTGCAGCAATGAGTGCCTTAAAGGCATTTTTGTTGCCACTTCCACAATGCAACACCTATAGAAAGAAAAACATTAGAAATATAGGGATGAAAATGGCAATTTATCTATTTCCGCCTGTAGAGTAACTAGTATACATGCAACAAACAGAGGTCCGCCAACCTATCTGACCAAACCAGAGTCAGAATTTCTCAAGACCAAGCATTTGAAGCACAAAAGACTACTGTTTGTAGATATGATAAAGCTTTTGAAATGCAAAAGCATATTATTTCTAGATACTAACTAATATACCATGGAGTTCGAACGAGCTCAGAACAAGTCAACAAACCCTATCGAGTATACCAACAGGCAATCTAAAATGACATGACCTAACCATCGAAAAGAACAGGTGAAAACCTAAGTGATCCCCATCACTTCAACATCAACATTTAACCAAATCCTCCACCAAAAGAAAAATCCTACACCCGTGGCTTGGCAAACTATCCACGCTAGTAATGCTACACAGCCACGAACCTACGACCTGCATTGCGCATCATATCAATCTACCAATGCAGCACTCATCCCCCTAATCCAGGCAGATGAACACCCAATCGCATCAATATCTACCTAAAGACAATTCGAGCCACGCGCACTGCATAGAAACAATAAACAACGAAATCGGATAGAGGATACTCACAAGCGCCATACCGACCGGAGCCGCCGGCCTCGCGGCCGATCCAAATCTCAGATCTGCGACACCGGGAAAACAAAATTAAATCCACAGAACAAGATACAGCGAGACCAAGCGCGGGCGGCGCGGGCAGACGGGAGAAGCCGCAACAAGGAGAACTTCCACGACGAGATGAATCGGGTGAGGTCTTACAGGGAGGCGGAGCGGGACGAGATCGGCGGCGGCGGCGAAAACCCCAGCGGAGTAGAGAGGTCGGGGAGAGAGAGGGGTTTACTAGGGTCGGGACTCCGGAGGTGAGGATTTATGGCGGCGCGAGGAGGAGGAGGAAGGAAGGAGAAAGGCGGTACGCTGCTATCTAGGGTTGCGGCGGCGGCCGTCCGGATGATGGGGTCAGGAGATTGGACGGCCGAGATTGCTCCGAGGAAGGTATGGTGGTTTTCTTGGCGTTGGGATCCTGCGGTAAGTCCTGGAATTCAGAACGAGTCCTTTGCAGCCTCTATGCGTAAATTCAGAATGAAATTTTGCTGTCCTCGTATATTGTTTCTACAAGTGAAAGCTAATAATTGCATAAATTTTGGGACCATGTTATCCAACATTAACAAAAACAAAGAACTTCCATACCACTGTAGAGATTATGTCAATCGGATATCCACGTGGCGAGTTTATCCGATTGGAGGTAGGGATAGATTGCGTCTACCAAATGTGTAAACCAAATATGACTTGGATGTTACGTTGCCAATTGAGATAAGGCAACGACCTATAGTCATGGTTTGGTAAGATTGAGAAAACCGACTTAGAGTAAGATAGGGTTTCCGATCTGTAAGCCCACCTCCCAAGACTAAATAAGGGGGGTAAGGGACGTCCCTTGAGGAATATCAGATTTCATAAGCAGGAGCTTTAGACATTAGCTTTAGCTCTGCATATGAGTTTTATGAGGTATAGATCACGAGATCAATAAAGACACTCGGCGGATCGAATCCCCGAAACAAGAGTAGGGTATTACCTCACGAGAGAACATGAACTGTCTAAATCCTTGTTTTCCACCCAACCCATTGTGCTTGGCGATCTTGATCGCACCCCAAAATTTATTGCCGAAACCAAGTTTCGACAGTTGGCGCGCCAGGTAGGGGACCGCGCGTCAAGACTTCTTCGACAATTTCGCCGACAATCGCGATGGGATCTTCTTTAAACTTCGGCGACTTCGCCGCCAACGACTTCCACAGGCTCCCCCTCTTCGACTCGAATTCGGACCAGTTGGGAGAAGAGACCCACTTGGCGACGTTCGGGCTTCCGAACAACGCCAAGATTTACGACGAAATCTTGGATTCCAAGATGCAATCCATCCACTCCGAGGGAAGAACTCACTCGGCACCGTTCGGACTACCGAACACCGCTGAGATTTGCAACAATCTTCTCGTCTCCGCAACAGAAACAATCTACTCGGAAGAAGACCTCTCGACGCCGTTTGGATTACCAAACGCCGCTAAAATCTACGGCAAGCTCCTCTCCTCCGAGTCGAGGTCGACCCACTCGGAGGAGTCCGCGTCCTCAAGCTCTGACTCGGACTGGAACGATCCAGATCCGAGCAACCCTGGATCGAGGGAGATCGCCGTCATCCTCCAGCCATTCGGCTCATGCTCATCCTCGGAACTCAACGAGTATCTCAGCTCCATAGGCTTTGACGACCTTTATGACATCCCCTCAGACGAAGCCGACGACTCCGACTGCAACAAGGACTATGAGCCGAAGTGCTTTGATGTCCTCATGGCTGAGGTGGCCGAGTTCGACTCAGCCATGGCCCGCAGACTTACGGAAGAAGAGCGAGCCAGGATCGAGCAAGAGCGCAAGCTGACGGAAGAAGAGAAGAAGCGCAAGGAGGAAGCCGACAGAAGAAAGCAGGATCTACGGGCAGCCGGACGGTCCGCTCAGGAGGCTATTCTTCAAATGCGAGTTCGCAACACCAATATCTTCCAGGCGCCACAGCAGAACGCTGTTGCTGCCCTCACACTCCTGGACACCGTCATCGAGACGGCGCCCCCCGACGTGACTCCAATACTAGACAAGATCAAGACCATTGTTGCAGCTACGGCCAACGGTCATCCCTCCACCTCAGCACGAAGGCCGACTGAGTCTGTGGCTGAAACGCCCGACAGAAGCTGGCTCCCGCCGCTAAGGTCAAGGGATTACAAGAGGCCCGAGCCAGACCGGTCGACAACCAGGCCAAGAGGCCCACGCCACGAGTCCACGCAGAAGCATAAGGAGCAAACGGTCGACTCCCGCGAGAAGCAACATGGGCGTCCACCCGTCCACCACCGCGTCCGCCGCAACAAGAGCTCCAGCTACCGAAGCAGCCTTCCCAGGACCCCGCCGAGTGATCTGCGGGAAGTCTTCGATCGCCGCTACCAAGAGCGAGATCAACGCACTTGGGAAGATCGGAGGGGATCACCCGATAGCAATGACGATGGAGTGCCAGCTTTCACTCGGGAGCTTCGACGAGTACACTGGCCGAATGGATTCAAGCCAACCGGAATTGAGAAATATGATGGCAAGACCAACCCCGAGTCGTGGCTTACCGTGTACACTCTCGCCATCCGTGCAGCAGGCGGCGACAACAAGGCCATGGCCAATTACCTGCCCGTGGCCCTCGCCAACTCAGCCAGGAATTGGCTCACGAGCCTACCAAGAGGCTCAATCGGCTCGTGGAGTGAGCTAAGGGACCACTTCATCGCCAACTTCCAGGGCACCTTCGAAAGGCTTGGGACCCACTTCGACTTATACAACGTCATCCAGAAGCCGGACGAACATTTGAAGGACTACATTCGGCGCTTCTCCGAGAAGCGCAACAAGATCCCCAACATCACCGACGACATCATCATCGCCGCCTTCCAGAAGGGAGTCCGTGATGAGCTGTTAATTGGGAAGTTCGGGCGCAAACCACCGAAGACGGTGAAGCAGATGTTTGAGACTGCAAATTTTTACGCCAAATCCAATGATGCCATCAAAGCAGCGCCCCAAGACCGGCCCGACAGGAGGGATGACAAGCAGGCGGGAGAAAGCCGGAATCCTAAGAAGGATAACGGCAACAACAATCAAGGCCAAAAGGACCGCAAACGCCGATCCGAAGATCTAGTTGCCGCAACTTCCAACTCCCAACGCCGCCCCCGAGTCGCGGCCTACGACGCCATCATGAATGCTCAGTGCACGCATCATCCCAATCACAAGCACGCGGCTAAGGATCGCTTTATCTATAAACAAGCCAGCAATATGCGTACGCTCAATAAGAAGCCGACCGATGAAGCCGGTCCATCGGCGCCAAGAAGAACAATACTACGCCGAGAATGCCGAGCCCTTTCAAGACCCCGTGGGCGAGCCGAATCACATCTTCTGGGGCCGCTAGCCTATGAATCCAAGAGGAAACAGAAGCTAACTGACCGAGAGGTCAACGCGGCGCAACCTGAGGTCCCACAGTTCCTTCGATGGTCGGAGGTGGCCATCACTTTTGACCGCTCGGATCATCCCGACCGAGTGGTTCACCCGGGGCGCTATCCACTCGTCTTGGACCCAGTGGTCCGCAACATCAAGCTTAAGCGTGTCCTCATCGATGGGGGCAGCGTCCTCAACATTTTGTTCGCCAAGACCATGGACGAAATGCAGATCCCGAGGGCCGAACTGAAGGCAAGCTCAGCCCCCTTCCATGGAGTTATCCCGGGGCTGTCATCTACACCACTCGGGCACATCGCCCTCCCGGTCACCTTTGGAGTTCGAGAGAATTTCCGGACGGAGAACGTCACTTTCGAGGTGGCCGACTTCGAAACGGCCTACCACGCCATCATCGGAAGACCTGCACTCGCCAAGTTCATGGCGATACCCCACTACACCTACCTTTGCATGAAGATGCCGGGTCCCAACGACGTCATCACTTTTCGCAGCGACGTGAAGCAAGCCTTCACTTGCGACAAGGAGAGCTGCGACATGGCCCAATCTCGCAAGAGATCACGCGGCTAGCAAGAAATCCGATTGGCCGCATCGACTTCGGCAAAGGGTGAAATCCCCGCGAAGAAGATAGCCAAATCAGGAACCGGCGACGCCAAGACCAAGAAGATCTCCCTTGATCCTTCGGATCCCTCGAAAACTGCTGTAATCGGCGCTGAATTAGATCCTAAATAGGAAAGCGCGCTCGTCACCTTCCTCCAAAATAATAAAGATATTTTTGCTTGGAAATCATCTGATATGCCTGGAATTCCTAGTGAGGTGATTGAGCACTCTTTACACGTCAAAGATGACACAAAGCCGATAAAACAACGATTACGCAGATTCGCGCAGGATCGAAAAGACGCCATCAAAGAAGAGCTCACAAAGCTCTTAGCCGCTGACTTTATCAAGGAAGTTCTGCATCCCGACTGGTTGGCCAACCCGGTTCTGGTCCATAAAAAGACAGGGCAATGGCGCATGTGCGTTGACTACACCGACCTCAACAAAGCCTGCCCCAAAGATCCATTCGGGCTACCTCGCATCGACCAAATCGTAGATTCAACAGCCGGCTCCCAACTCCTGAGCTTTTTGGACTGCTACTCGGGCTACCACCAGATCAGTTTGAAAGAATCCGACTGCCTGAAGACATCGTTCATCACGCCGTTTGGGGCCTACTGCTACATCACCATGCCTTTCGGCCTGAAGAACGCCGGTGCCACATACCAACGCATGATCCAGAGGTGTATTCAGACGCAGATCGGCAAGAACGTAGAAGCTTATGTAGACGATGTCGTCATCAAGACCAAGCAGAAAGAAGACCTGATTGTTGACCTAGAAGAAACCTTCGCAAATATTCGGGCCTTCAGAATGAAGTTGAACCCGGAGAAGTGCACTTTCGGTGTTCCATCGGGCAAACTGCTCGGCTTCATGGTGTCACATCGCGGCATTGAAGCCAATCCAGAAAAAATCAATGCCATCTTGAAGATGAAGCCCCCGAGTAACCAGAAGGACGTCCAGAAGCTCACTGGCTGCATGGCGGCGCTAAGCCGATTCATCTCTCGACTCGGCGAACGAGGCATGCTCTTCTTCAGGTTGCTAAAGAGAACGGACGACTTCCAATGGACCACGGAAGCCCACAAGGCCTTTGAAGATTTTAAAGAATTCCTCACGATGCCGCCCGTCCTTGCCTCACCTCAGCCCCAGGAGCCCCTGCTATTATACGTTTCAGCCACTCACCAAGTGGTTAGACGGTCCTCGTGGTCGAGCGCGAAGAAGAAGGACGGCCGTAAGATTCGAGGCCGATCTACTTTGTTAGCGAAGTATTGGCAGAGCCAAAATCCGCTACCCCTGTGTATAAAAATTGCTATACGGTGTTCGATAACCGCGAGGAAATTAGCATACTATTTTCAGGGTCACTCGGTCACTGTCGTCACTTCCTTTCCACTCGACGATGTTATTCACAACCGGGAGGCGACTAGGCGCATTGCGAAGTGGGCCCTGGAGCTGATGCTGCTGGACTTAACTTTTAAGGCGAGGACATCTGTAAAGTCACAAGCCCTGGCGGACTTCCTGGCCGAGTGGACCGAACAGCAAGAAGATGTACCCCGGGAAGACCTTCAATATTGGACCATGCACTTCGACGGATCCAAGAGGATCACCGGCTTGGGAGCAGGAGTTGTGCTGATCTCCCCGACTGGGGAAAGGCTAAGATATGTCCTCCACCTCCACTTCTCCGCCTCACATAACGTCGCTGAGTACGAAGCCCTGCTACACGAACTACGGCTCGCAGTATCACTCGGGATACGTCGACTCGTCGTGAAGGGGGACTCCCAGCTGGTCGTGAACCAAGTCATGAAGGACTAGTCCTGTCTAAACGACACCATGGAGGCCTACCGACAGGAGGTTCGCAAACTTGAAGACAAGTTTGATGGACTCGAGCTATCATACGTCCTGAGACACAACAACGAAGCAGTTGACGAGTTGGCGCAGTTCGGGTCTAAGCGAGAAGCCGCCCCAACAAACGTTTTTGTCGAGCACCTTTACGAGCCAACTGTTGCAGCAAAATCAATTCCCAACGAACAAGCTGCAAACTAAGTCACCATGATCGACGCCGACTGGAGGGCACCACTCATCAAATTTTTAACACAGCAAGAGCTACCGGAAGACTGGGATGAGACAGAATGTGTCCGACGTCATTGCCAAGCTTACGTCATGGTTGACTCCGATCTATACAAGAGAAGTCCCTCCGGAGTCCTGATGAGGTGCATCACACCCGAGGAAGGACGAGAGCTACTCCAAGACATCCACTCGGGCATATGCGGAAGCCACGCGGCAGCACACACCTTGGTGGGCAAAGCCTACAGACAAGGTTTTTTCTGGCTTACCGCGGTCTCCAACGCGGATAAAGTGGTACAAACCTGTGAAGGCTGCTAATTCTTCGCCCGACAGAGCCATGTCCCAGCCCAAGAGCTACAAACAATTCCATTATCTTGGCCGTTTGCGGTATGGGGCTTAGACATGGTTGGCCCTTTCAAGAAGGCTCCAGGAGGATTCACACACTTATTCGTCGTAATCGACAAGTTCTCCAAGTGGATCGAAGCTAAGCCGGTTGCCACAATTACTGCTGACAAGGCACAAGACTTTTTCCTCAACATCGTGCACCGCTTCGGCGTCCCAAACAGAATCATAACCGACAATGTGACTCAACTCACAGGAGGCATCTTCAAGGAATTCTGCGAAGACTTCGGAATCAAGATTTGCTTTGCGTCAGTCACCCATCCCAAAAGCAACGGACAAGTCGAGCGTGCCAACGGCATGGTCCTTCGAGGCATTGAGGCCCGCGTGTTTGACCGACTAAATCCTTATGCCGGCAAGTGGGTCTAAGAGCTCCCCTCGGTTCTATGGTCCCTGCGGACCATGCCTAGTCGGGCTACCGGCCAAACTCCTTTCTTTTTGGTTTATGGCGCAGAAGCCATGTTGCCAAACGAGATGGAGTATGAATCTCTCCGAGTCCGCAGCTTCAACGATGAATGCTACGACCCAGACTGAGTGGATGACCTCACCCGACTGGAGGAGGCCCGAGAGACAGCCCTCATCCAGTCGGCGAAATATCTTCAAGGGCTCAGACGGTACCACAGTCGCAACGTTCGAGCACGAGCTTTTATCATTGGCGATTTGGTTCTACGCAAGGTTCAGACCACCAAGGACCGTCACAAGTTATCCCCCTTATGGGAAGGACCGTATATAATTGCTGAGGTGACTCGGCCAGGCGCATATCGACTAAAGCGTGAAGACGGATCTATGGTGGAGAACTCCGGAACATCGAGCATCTCCGACGATTCTATGCTTAAACCGACTTAAGTTTCATGTTTTCTTGATCGCCAACCTCAAGCAAGATGACTTCTTGAGTTAGCAATGGGGTACATATGTCAATAAAGCATAGTTTTCCTCATCAACTTTTGCACGTGATTCGGTTTATCATTGTTTAATGTTCCTTGATTCGAGTTCAGTGTTTAAGGACTGAGAATTTTTTGATGACCTAATCGAGCTTAGGCTCGGTGACAGTCGGACGAAAATTACTTAAGAAATTTCGCATAAAAACTCGGATCAGGGCATTAACATAAATAAACTGAATATTCACAAGTCTACATCAGAACGTCACAATCATACAAAGTTTACAAGACAATGTTTACAAGGCAAGTCAAGGCCGAAAGTTGTTTACTACATCGGCAGCCACCTTTTTGGCCGACTCCTGCGCCTCACTAATGAGTTCGAGAGCCTGCTCATCCGAAGTCCCCTCAGCGAAGCCCTCCCTGACTGAATCGATATCCACTCGAGGGTAGAGCAACTTCGTTTGTGCAAGGGCGAAGCCCGCTCCCATCACAGCCGCCTCGGAAATGTTGGCTAAATACTGGTCAGGGGCTCGCCTAAGCTTGTCGAAGACTTCAACTGGGTCCAGTGAGCTGGTCCCGACTCCATTGTGGAACAAAGACAGCAAGATCGGCGCTGCTGCGTTTGCTACATCTTCTCGGACCCGTCCAACTTGTTTGACCCTCTCAAGTAAGACGTCATATTGAGCTCGGGTCTTGACTTTGTAAGCTGCCAAAAGAACATGATCACGCAAAATACTCGAAGATGAAGCGTACAAATAATGTTACTTCAAAGAAGCTTACCTTCAAACTCGGCCTCCAGCTCGGCCTTGCTGAGGCTGACTGCTTCCAGCTGTGTCTGAAGCAAGTGGACCTCTAACGAATTTTCTACAAACAAGAAAGGCTATCAGCAACCAGGATCAACACGGAAACTATAAAGAGACTGGGAGGTTTAAGCTTACTCCCGACTAATCCCCGGAGTTCGAGGTTTTCTTCCCGGAGTTCAGCTATTTCCCTCCTCAGGGCTGCCTCCCTCGACGCGGCCTCTTCTCGAGTGGACTTCAACTTCTGTTAGATGTCCTCCAGGGAGTTTAAATGAGGGACCAGCTTCTCGAGCGCCTCGGACTTGGCCATCGACCGGCAGTACTCTTTCTGCACGCGAGAATTGAAGTTGGCCGACTGAAAAGGAATAACAATACTACAACAGAAAGGATCAAGGCTTACGTTGAGTAGCCGAGTCGCCTCATTAGGCTTGACGAGGGCATCCCTTTCCTCGCTTTCGCTTGCTTATCTAAGATGATGCCCCCCTTTGGCCTTCAATCTCGCCACTAGATCTTGATCGGAGGAACCTGTGTTTCGAAAGACGCAGCACTGGGATTTCCTTTCTGTGGCCGATAGATCGGGGGAACAGATGAAGATACGAAAAATCAAATTGAGGATTGAAGATGAAATCTCAATTCAAGACTTACTGCCGGGCAACCCCTTGACTGGATCAGCCACTGGTCTTTTCCTTCTAATTTTTCACCGACCGATCTTCGCCGGGGCCTTCGAGCCGCGGTCGGTGGCTTCTCGGTGGCCAACTGGCTTCTAGTCGGGATGTCCCGGCTGGCGGTCGGGGGCTCCCTCCTTGGGATATCTTTGCTTGGAGGCGAGGGCTTTTCGCCCGGAGCGCTCTCGCTCGGGGAGAGGGCTCCGGGTTTGGTTCCGCAGCTTGGATGCCTCGGACGCGCAGGCTGAGCCGGCCCTTCACTCTTCCCGGCAGGGTCTATATCTTGGGGCCTCCTGCCAAACGAACGACACGCTCAGTCGGAATGAAGACAAAGAAATTTTCTACAAAATGCCTAACTTCAGTCATAAGGCGCACCTGGATGACCGGCGGATCTTCGGCGCCACCTTCGGCGACGGCCTTGGAGGGGTTGTTTCGACTGGAGGGGCCGGGACATCATCGTCCGAGTCATCGATGACGAGCCTCCTCTTGCTCGCCCGTTTGCTGGTATCCTCACTCGGGGCCGCCCTTTTCCCGGCTGGATCACTTTGGATCTTCACGCTGCCGGCTGGCTTCTTGACAGGGCAAAGCGGCACGTCATCATGAGGAACCTTGTATGGTTTTGAAATGATGGAAGCATTTTCCTGCAAGAAAAATTCTCACAATACTAAGAGGTACGACATCAAGATTGCGAAGCAATGAAAGAGTTCAGTCGGCTTACCGGAGGAGGTCAGTAGAGGCTGAATGGAAGGACTGGCAGCACGAGGCTGCGCTCGACTGCGACTCCAGTCGAGAAGACCTTGTACATCCGGATTTTCAGGATCTCAAATCTAAGGGAGTACCGGTCTTCCCGATTGGGGTCCCTCTCGCCTTCATACTCGAAGGCTGGCTTCGATCGCTCTTTAATCGGCGCCAGTCGGCTCCTGATGAAGTGCCGAGTGATTTGCTCACCGCGAAAACCCTTCTACTTATCTCCAAGATCTTCGCTAGCAGTTTGTTGGCTTCATCCCAATCTTGGGCTACCGGCACAGTGCTCCAAGTATGCTTAGGCACAGGGGGAAGGCCGACAAAGTTTGACAGGCTGGGTTCAAGATTGCTAATATAGAACCAGCTCGCATGCCAGCCCTTGTTGGAGGTTTCAAGGGAAGAGAGAAGTACTCCTTGCGGAGGGATCCGCGGAGTTGAAAACCCGCTCCACCAACGACGCATGGATGATCCTTATTCGAATGCGGTTTGAGGTAAAACATGCGGCGAAAAAGTTGGAAGTGGGGGAGGATGCCAAGGAAAGCTTCACTTACATGAATGAAGAGAGCGATGTGAAGCATGGAGTTGGGGTTCAGATGATAGAGTCGAAGGCCGTAATAATCAAGAAGTCCCCTAAAGAACTCGGAAGTGGGAAGGCTGAACCCGCAGTAAAAGAACGATGTGAAAACAACGAGCTCACCAGTGTTCGGGGTGGGAAAATCTTCACCCGTCGTCGGGCGCCAGCCCACGATCTCCTTGGGGGGAAGCACTCCGTGCTTCACCATCTCCTTGAGGGTGGATTCCCTCACATCGGAAGTGGTCCATTGCTCAAAAGGGATCTTCCTCTCATCCGCCATGAGTGTGGTTTGTGTGGGAAGCAAATCTGGCTAAGAGGATGGGAGTTTGAGATGGGGATCTTGGGAGCTGGATGCGGAGGCTAGCTTAAGGCGAAGAGCGAGCTCCTGGATCGATGGATTTGGGTGCGCGTAAGCCTAGGGTTTTTCGCAAAGAGCTGGTGAACAGTGTTGCGAAAAGGGGAAATTTTCGGAAAGATGAAGTGGCGGGGATGACCTCGAGGCTTTGTAGAGAGATTTGAGGGTTGCGCTAGGTTTTCTCGTGATTGGGCCGAGCCCATGAGAGACCTGCGGCCCAGCTAAGGTGTGGCCCGACGCGTGTCCTTAGGGACTTAAGTGGATGAGCTTAAGCAGATTTGCCTTGGCAATATGCACGTGTCGAGTGCCCTATACCTTTGAAAATCCTTTCATACCGCGGTTTGCTTAACTTCGTGAGAAGTTAGCACGATGCAACTTAAGAGGTGACCGACATCTAAGCTTTTTATAGCTGCCTTGATGACAAGGGCTGTTTGGTTTTCTAGCATTTGATTGGATGATTATATCAATGCTATTTTTTCCACCTTGGTGAAGATCTTTATAGATTGAGACCAGTATTATGGCAGGAGCTATTTAATAACTTGGTCATATTTTTCAGATGACTGAAAAACTTGTTTACCCATGAGGGACGATTAAAATATTTGTTCCGAAATGACGGCAGATCCACTCGGATACGCATGAGCTTACCGAGTGCTTTCCACCTATGAGGGTTGATTGAGTTATTTGTCTTGAGGCGACTCCGGCAAATTCACTCGGATGAGCACGAGCTCGCTGAATGATGAGATTTTTTATATTTGCTTTAGCATGAGTTAAGCATTTACATGAGTATGATTCTTTAAAGTCCTTGCTTGTACATTTGGTCTGTTTTTGGCTAATCATACAGTCGGGGGCTATACCTAATTAGGTACATCATGAGATGCACCTAGATATTTATTTTTGAGAATCTCTTGGATATTTTCCAGCCCTTCACAGTCTTTGGAGCCACTCGGGAGATTCAAACAGAGGTAATGGAATCACTCGGCGCCAGAAGCACTCAGCCAAAGAGTTGTTTGGCTATATGCTGTCTTGGTTTGATGCTGAGTTGTCTCATCGACTGAAAAGGACTCGGGGGCTACTGTGGAGATTATGGCAATCGGATATCCACATGGCGAGTTTATCCGACTGGAGGTAGGAATAGATTGCGCCTACCAAATGTGTAAACCAAATATGACTTGGGTGTTACGTTGCCGATTGAGATAAGGCAACGGCCTATAGTCACGGTTTGGTAAGATTGAGGAAACCGACTTAGAGTAAGATAGAGTTTCCGATCTGTAAGCCCACCTCCCAAGACTATATAAGGGGGGTAAGGGGCGTCCCTTGAGGGATATCAGATTTCATAAGCAGGAGCTTTAGACATCAGCTTTAGATCTGCATATGAGTTTTATGAGGTACAGATCACGAGATCAATAAAGACACTCGGCGGATCGAATCCCCGAAACAGAGTAGGGTATTACCTCACGAGAGGGCTGAACCTGTCTAAATCCTTGTTTTCCACTCAACCCATTGTGCTTGGCGATCTTGACTGCACCCCCAAAGTTCTATTGCCGAAACCAAGTTTCGACACACAATTTCCCCCTAATTTCAATCCATCAATAGCATATGGTATTTTTCTCTCCTCATTTATTGCACCTCATCAACAACACCATATGCAATCTTTCATAGGAGATCAAGTACTTCATGTCATAACTTTAGCAAAGTTCAAATATTTTAAAGATAATTCAAGAGTGAAAATGGGATTTAAAAAAATTAAATATCTTCTCACCCCCTTCGTTCTCAAGTACTTGTCAGTTTTCATTAGAGGCATGGTTCAAGAAGGCGCTAGACGCTAAGTCAGTAACTACCTAATGCCAAGCACCTAGGGCTTGTTCACTTTGTTACCAATTTTAACCCTGACAAATTTTTGCATTACCAAACTTTGGTAACTCTAGAAGTGTTCACCCTTAAAAGTTCTACTAAATTGTAGTGAGGCTTTAAACTAAACACATCCAACGCTACCAAATTCCGGTAACGCCAAAATTTGGCATTAGCAATTTTTGATAGGATTGAAAGTGGCTATAAAGTGAACAAGCCCCTAGACCCACCGAAATGGTGCATAGGTATCCTTGGCATGAGGGGGAAAATCATGTATACTTGGTAGGAGAAAGATAGAGCACCAGTGCTAACTTAGAGATAAATGCAGACAAGGGCGGACCTAGGCCTTGGAGAACTCAGACTGTGACCTGGGGGCATATTGAAAGGGTCACTTAGGCCTACAAGGAGGATGAATATGCTAATTAAAATGAAATGCAAAAGTTTTAAACTAAATTAGGTCGGATTGTCTGATACCTTGTTGGACAGTCCGATATAAATCAGATTGTCGAAACTAGGATTGGACTATCTGACCTACAGAGCAGCGAAACAAGCTAGCAACACCCTAAAAGCGCTAGATCCACTTCACAAGCAAGAGTATAAGCTCAAGCAGCTACTAAGCTAGCACGTCACAAGATAATACAACAAGTAAAGGGAGAGTGAATATCACCGAGACTTCGTGCCAATGTATTTTCCGGAGTTCAAATCCTTGAGGGGATTCTACTATCTGTTGAGGACCTCACAAGAGCCGGATCTTTTCCAACTCTTTATTCTTGAGGTTGCACAAATGGACTCATCTTTCCACTAGTGGTATCTCTTTCCTTACGGAGGCGAGATCTGACCTTCACAAACTTCTCTTGGCAAACCACACGTAAGTCGGCGGCTCAAGAGTGACGTCTAGCCATCTAGGAGTCCTCAACCTCTAAGAGTAACAAACACGATACAACTCTTGGACAAAACCTAGTACTTAAGATCGAGTGAAATGCACACTAGGCTCCCCAAACACCAAATCCACAACCACTAAGATCCAACACACAAAAGAACAAGGAGGGATTTAAGAGAGGGAGAGAGAGCTCAAAGATCCAAAGCACCTTAGCAACAAGCTCAACCCGAAGTGAATGAGAATTGAATGAGTTGGGTAACCCTAGAAAAAGGTTAGATAGGGGGTATATAGATCCCCCAGAAAGATGACTGTTGGAGGGGAATCTTTTAATCCCACGTTGGATAGTCTGATGAAACATCAGATAGTCCGATAATTTGGCCCCCTAAAGCGGCAAGAGACATAGAGCGCAACTCATTGAAATCTCGAATAGTTTGATCTATCAGATAGTCTAATTTCATATCAGACAATTCGATAATTTTAGGAGCAAAAAATTTATCCTTAAACATAGACTCGAGTTTCATGAAATTTTAGAGTCTATAGGTCATCGAACTATCTGATCCAAACCGGATACTCTGATTTGCACTTAGAAAAAATTCACTCGAGAGAATTTTTAAATTTAAGACAGGTAGTGAAGTTCCATGAAATTTTGAATAGTTCGAAATGTCAGGAAGTTTGATGTGCAATTGACAGTCTCATGTTTTTAAGCCAACACTCAGTCCAGAGACAGAGAGTGATATTCGGTGAAATTTCGGACTGTCTAGCACATCGGATAGTCTCACATAACATTAACACTTGAACAAAACAATTTTGAGCACTAGTGTTCAATCAGTTATATGCATGTGGTGCCCCTCATAATAGTACGACATCCTAAACACAATAAAACAATATTTACAAGGAATTACTACAATCAAGAGCTAATCTTTTATTCAAACTTCAACTGCTTTTGATCCTTGCATCCATCTCAACAAAAGTCATTAGTATATTTCTATTTGTGTTGTCATTAACAAAAAAAACAAGGATCCTAGATACACTTTCATCTATATATGAAGGCACATGTAAGCTGATCTAGTTTCACCATGTATTAGATGTTTGGACCAAAAATCGCTATGGGCTGAGCTAGGGGCGACTAAAATGTTGGCTCCACCCTTAAATGCACAGAACTCTAGTGCATTTACTCATGGCCCAAGTAAACCCTTTGTCTGTTATAGTCGTTGGATCATTTGTCATCTCCTTAATCCTAATATCTTCTCCTGATACCCATGTTACCACCCGAACAAAAATAGAGCATTAACATCAAGCCATTGCGATCTTCTCCAAGAAGCATCCAGCCTCGCTGCCTCCACATGCAACTTTCGTCTGCCCCCATGAGCTCTGCTTAAGCTTCAGTGAGTAGCGCTGAGCCCTGCCAAGGTGGCTAACCCGCCTAACACACTAACTAGGACAAATCGTCGCGGGGACTCGCTACTGAGCGTCTAACAACCTTTGAGATGATGATTAGCGCCAATTTTTAGAATACAAATCGTTGGTAGATAAACTCTGATCTTTATTAATTTTTCAAGCGATATCAATGTCAAAGCAAATAGATATTAATGTAAGATATTAGTAAAATACTTTCAATTATAAATCTAATGATACATATTCAATGATAAATAGTTGATTATTCAAAAATATTGTCGATCAAAGTAGAACTACTCAAAGTGAAAATCAAACAGTTATTTGGGAATGGAGAGATTACTTTTTTTTCTCTTATTGCTATCACATTAACCTCCATATTGGAAATGAAATGCAAAAATAGTACCTCCAAGAATTCAAATATACAAGTCACTATTCCAGCTACGTGATAAATGTGGTGAAAGATTAGCTAAAAGAAAGGGAAGTTACATGCATAAATGGCACACATCATATTCCTTGTTTCGCAGTGATTCGCATATTCCGTATCGTTTGGTAGCATCTTCCTCTTGTGGCAAAGAACCTTTTGGGCCTCATGCCGGCTGCCAGTGCCACATGATCGTGTGGGGCCCACATGAGGCTTGATGGGCCTCTTGCTCAGTTGGTGTTCGGGCCCAATCCAAATTCTCTATTTCTCGCGGGCCGGATCGGCTAGTCACGGCGCGGCGCCTTCGCGCTCTCCGCCAAGTCCCCTGCGCCGCAGCCATGGCGGACGGCGAGGAGGAGGCGCTCGATTGGAGGCCCCCAGTCGCGGCCTCCCCAAGCGCCCACGGCAGCCGGAGGTGACTCACCCCTGCCTTGCTCTCTCTCCCTTGTATGTCTCAGCCTCGGGCGCGTGGGTGACGCCTAGGAGGCGGACCGCGGTCTGGGGTTCTGTGATGCCCGTGGGGTGTTCGACGAAATGCGCCGTAGGAACTTCGCGTCCTCGTCGCGCCTCCTCTAGGGCTCTTGGGGTGTGTTAGGTGGCTGCCTTGTGCTTTCAGCACCGTCGTGAGCACGTCGACGATGCTGCAACCTGCAAGGTATAGTATTTGAGATGCTGTAGCGTGGTATGAAAAACCTTATATGATCGCGCTTGCTCTTAGTGCAGCCTTGAGATCTGTTATGGGGAATTGGTAGTTTAGGGGCTTCAGTAAAATATACCGTGGACACTTTTATGATCTAATCAATCAGTTCTTCGAAATATCCGCAGGTGCTGTGCTTACATGTATAAGATGCAAACAGAATGTTTCACTCTTTGTTCATTCACAGAGCTGTGATTGTGAGATGAAACGTAACTTTCAACATGCACATCACGAAATGAAAAAACAACTTATTTTTCTTTATGTAGTAAAATGAAGTTAAAGTGAATTAAATGGGCTATATAGTATGTCAGTTTTTTTCCCTTTTATGTTGGGGCCATCTGTGTGTTGTCAAACTTGTTCTGTTAAATCAGAAAACTACTCTAGAACAAATAGTCGAAGGTTTTGACCAAACTTAATACACTGTCCATATCAGCCAATCTATTGGAGGATTTTTTGTACAGTGTACCCTTATTTTAAGGGGAGTTTCTATCCAGTGATTAGCAAGAGGATAGCTGTTTGATCTTTAACAAACTAGCTGATTTGGGACTCACCTGATTTCAGGGGCCGACCCAGTCCTTGGCCCTCAGGCCACCTGGGCTGTGGCCTATGGACTGGATATTAAAGCCCAAATTGCTTTACTTAAATTTACCATAGTATTTTTATGTATGGGCCAATGGAGTGTGGGCTGGCCATGGCTTGATGCTGGATCCATCCCTGCCTGAGTAACCTTTATATCATTTGTTCTATATAATTGTGCTGGATGAATTACGATTAGGCCTTATCTTACAATATCAAAATTATAGTTGTGTAGTTTTCCAACAGTATCAATCTTGCTGGGACAAAGATCAATTAACCTCTGTTTCTTGTAGCTAATATTTTTATTTATACTACTTAAAACATTACTAGTGATGGTGTCCGTTCCCGCACCAACCCTATCACTAATATATGGATCTCACAATTTATACTATTACACAACCTTTCAACAAGTCCCTCCTCATTTCACTGTTGGCTCTTCCAAATTTCAAAAACATCTACTTGTTCAATAAGAAAAATTATAGTATTACTAAGACTAAATAAGTGCTTATTAATTGATTTAATAAGCTAGAAACTCAATTTATTTTTGTTGCAACGCATAGGCTCTAGGCTAGTATTACTATAAAAAACATGAAGAGAAAAGTGATGGCATTCTGCTATGAGAGACGCACTTGATATTGTAGTGGCAAGGAGTGTGTGATTTTAACCTCAAGGTTTTGTGTTCAATCTCGAACACGCTCACAATTTCTTGTAAAAAATATTTGGAGGGACGTCTCTTCCTCCAAATCTCGTTTTTTTATGGCATTCTGCTATGCTAGTTGGAGGTTGAAAGTACAAAGGAGATTTTTATCAAAATTGGCAACCTTTTACCAGATTCATCAATTCGAGGTCATGTGAGAAAAAAATGGAGTTCCCGGATGAACGGTATGTCTCACCTTAAATCACCTCAATTGATACGTTCGCAAATTGGCAGTGAGTTTTTGTGCTATTTGAATCAGAATTGATGTGCTGCTTGCCTGCTTCACAAATTATAAGAACATGAACATCTTCTGCTTTGGTTTGAGAGATACCAAATATGGCTAACCTTGTATTCTATTATCGTACACCTTTAATAACTTGTATGAAATATCCATAGGTTGTATGATCATTAATGATAAATCTTCTGGTATTCTTCTAATTGCACTCTGTAAGTTGTAGTGTACTGTCTTCTCAGTTCGATAATACAATAAAAAAATTACCTTTATTTTTTTAGTAACACAGAACAAATATCAAGATGAGTGTAGCTTTTTAGTCGCCGTAAAATGTATTTTCCATAGGGTTTTTCATTGTTAGCCATCTTTGTAGATTGATTGTTAGTACCTTGTGACCTAACAAGTATCAATAAACCTAATGTTGAACTTTTCTGACTTGAATGACAGTATCTTGTGTATGTTTGCACTTCTTGGTTGAAACAAAGGGACATGAGACATTGATGATACAGTAGCATAGATACACGCTTTAGGACCTGTTATTTATACTGTGTGGAACCCGCCTCTACTTTCAACAATATATGCAAGAAGATAAGAAAGACAAGGAAGCAACAAATCAAAAGGCAATGATAAACATATTTTTCTTCTTTTGGTGATTGAAGATTGCATGATAGCTCATTCTCCAAAAAAAATTACTCATAGCCAATCGTTAGATCAGAAATCATATCTCGAAATGATATTTTGCCATCCAATCTGTTAGTTTGGTTCTTTATTTTTGTTTGAAAACGGCTAATTTATTTTCAGTAAATTAATGGCGATGCAGCAGAAGTAGAAGCCTGTAATTAATTTATGCTGTGCCATTACTTTTTGTTGTTACACTTCTTGTTATATTAATGCAAACCAAATTTGATACCGTTAAGTTGGAGAAAGTTGTTCTTTTCTCGAACAGAAATATTGAACTTACCAGTTAACTAGGCTGCTGCATCAGAAATCTATATTGACAAAACTTATAGAAGTTTGTCTTACATAAATTAACTTTTTCGCACTATAAATGTTGAACTGAAGGTGCATTCTTGGTCTAGAAAATTTATTGCTGATGCGAGCAAAAAAGGTGTGGAGATCTCTCCTATATAATAGAGGGGTCTCACTTACAAAACAGAACTAAAAGAGGGACTGACTATTTAGTATTTACCTTGTGTCTATAGCGAATAAGAAAATTAACTGGCCTTCATAAATGAGTTGAAATATGGTGCAAAAGTAGCTTTTACCATTAGTAGCATTTAGCACCATCATATTATGACCCATCTTTGTTGCCAAACATAATCCCAAAATAGTAAAGTGTTTAGTCCCAAAATATGTGGCCATGGTTCATCCCTTCATCCCACCCCTAGGTTTACCTTATCCTTAACTGCTCTCTTGCTTCTTCCATTTTTGTTGTTTCTCTGATCTGATAGCAACTAGTTGTTGCGGGCGTGTGCCTCCCACATCCACTTACTAGCTTGCAGTTTGAACGCATCCCCATCATCGTACTATAGTCTAATGGATTTTTTTTAATTTCAGTGCAATACTTATTGGATGAATTTTGCAATTTTTATTTCAGCCCTTTTTACTTCTAACACTACTTACAGTTCTTTGACTGGCCTAGTATGAGGAAATATCCGGTGAAAACTAGCTAAGTGTTGGAAACTCGTAAAAATAATATCTAGAAGTTCTGTAAATTCATGAAAAAAATACTAGATATAGATGTAGATACGAAATACATTCTCACCAAATCTTAAGTCCAAAATCAACTTCATTTGAGAGAAACAAAATTGACAAATTTCAGATGAATAGTGTCCTGTTACTATTCACCTGAAATTTGTCTTTTTGTTTCTCTCAAATAAAGTTGAGTTTGAACCTGAGATTTGGTGAGATTATATTTCATATCTACATCTATCTCTAATAATTTTTTCATGAATTTATAAAATTTTTAGGTATAATTTTCACGAGTTTCCAACACTTAGCTAGTTTTCACCGCATATGTCCTTGCCTAGTATTGCATGAAATTCTTCCTGTCCAGAATTTGGGTAGGGTTAGTCTACCTTGATGATAAAACCAGATGTATGATCTAATCTGTCACTGCTGTTAGATTCTCTCTTGGTCAAAAGGGTTCAGTACTTCCTTTTCGAATATCTTGTGACATCTTTTTCTTAGTTAAGTGAAAGGGTGCTATAATGTGGGAAAATATATATTTTATGTTGGAACCCACCAATATATAAACATATGATGGTTGTCATTTTGCTGATCCATGCACACTATGAAATTCAACCGTTCATCTATTGGATTTGCATAACTAAATTTGATTCACTACAATCATGTAGTACACTAGAAATAGTGCATACACCTAGATAACAAAACAGAACATTAATTAAATAAAATTAAGGCAATAGGCATAGGAAGAGCAAGGAGATTTGTAAGACGGAAGCAATGGATGACTGAGATCAAATGTGCCAAATCTAGTGTTACATGTGGACAAAACCTTTTTTCGAAGCTTCATGCATGTACACGATAGTTATGTACTAATTAATGTGTATAAATACAGATATAGGTCAATAGGTGTCAAATATTTGACTTACCTCACTTTAATACTAACAGCCGACTCAACTCATTGTGCACCACCTCTTAAACAATTTAAGAATTCTGTATTTTCTGTGTGAATCATTTAACATAAATGCATAATCGACCTACCTGTATATGTACTGTAATTGTTTTCTTTTTCAATCACCAACCATCCATTTGCTGTTACCCCCACAGAGGGGTCCCTGTAGACATGGTGCACAGTGTCCTTTTGCACAAAGCCACGTCCTGTTTGGATTTGCAGAGCCTTCTGAAAGCTACATATTTGTTGGGCGTAAGTCTATGATTGAGCCTGGCCTTACCACCTTACAAGTCGTGACAGCGAGTGAATTACTATCTCTCCGGTCTCCAGGAGTGATTCAAAGACCGTATACGTATGCATCCTAACCATCATACAATCCAGCAGCAGCCTCTCTGTTAAGAACATTATCCAGCTGTAGGAATTGTATGATAATTGACAAGAAGTTTGGCAGTGCTGTTTGAATTCTTTGTGGACTTAAAGTCTGAAATGTAATACAGCATATCCCAAGTAGTCAAGTAGCATATCAGCAAAGGCTCCTGTAGCTTTTACACTAGTTCTAGTCAAGAACAACCTTTGTAGTTTAATTAAGAAGTGAGGATATTCTGCATACATAATTGATTGTGGTTGGGTCATGTTCTTGTAGAGCAGTGCATTGATCAACAAATACGTGGTCCAGCTGTACTAATAGATCTCCAACTGGTTTTGAGTGACATTGTTGTACTGTACCATTGTTTGCACTGTTCTCAGGCCCCTGTCCATTGAACCACTTAAAGATGATCTATACAGAAGGCATTTTTTTTTCTCCCAACAGTTGTGCTATTCCCTGGAATCATTGGCTCGAATGCTATGCTGATAACTATGACTAATTTGTTATATTTTTATCTGAAACGGTTTCTTCGGATTCTCTGTTGTTTCACAGTTGCAGTACTCCCACAGTAAGTTAATGATTGTTTCTTAGGAATTAAGGTTTAGGGCCTCTCTTGCTAACCTGAAACCTTGAATAGTGTTTTTCTTTTTCTTCTTAGTAAACTGTAGCTGTTCTTTGTATTATGCTTTCATTACCAACTCATATAGAAACAATTAGACTGATCTGCAAATGGTGTCGACTGCCAAACCTCCAAGCACCAACTCCAAAAATTCTTACCCAGTTTGTTGATAACCTGCAGTTTTTTCAGGTCTGTGGTCTGGCAGTACTTGCTTTCTACTTGCCAGCAAGAGGTTCAGAGATTCAGCTCCGATCTCGATGCGCCGAGGAAACATCCATCCTTGAAGATCTCTCCCCAAGTAAGTGGGTCAACCCATGATCTCTCATCTCCAATCGCATGCATTTCTTTTGTCAATTTCCATGTCCCCTTTTTTACCATGCAAACATCGCCATGATCCTGCTGTAAAACAGAAAAGAAGAAGAAAAATACCATTGCCATGGGGCTGCATGGCTAGGGTAGCTGCAGAGCTGTGCGGTGGGCGCGCGTTGCATGGATTTGGGGCCAATGGGTGGCTTGTTTGGGCGTGCGTGCGGCCTCGCTGCATCTGTCGCCCATTGATGGCCAGATCACGAGGGGAGAGAGGGATGTGGGGTTTAGCAACAAGTCGCCCAGATTTTGGCCGCACGCAGCTGGGGCGCGTAGTATGGGCGCTCGCTCTTGTGGGAGAGACGCCGTCGCTGTCGCGGTTTTTCGACCGTGTCTGCCTCTCGCTCGCGCGTAACCGAGGATAGATCCATCAGGCTCACAGCTAATAAATAGCCATCCATCTTAGCTGAGAGATAAGGGTCTTGCCTCTTTTGGTAACCGCCACGGATGGAGGAGAATATATATAATACGGTTTCCTCAACTCGTTCGTACGGTCAAGTGGGGGCACGCACGGATGCGCTGCCATGATGAACATTTGGGAGTTACACTTAATTGAGCACGATCCGGTGTTGCTATATATTCCTTTCATTTCCGTTTTAATATAGTACATCTACGTCTGAGATGGAATTTGATATTTTATGATACTATATTTATTGTAGTATGAATTGTCACATCTGATCTTATATGTATTTTTACTGTGACGGAGAGAGTATTATTAAGATGGTAATATTAAATCAGACAAAGTCTAAGTGTAAATTTGGTAGATTATATGAATAATTTTGTTTGAGAGTAACCCTGTCATTTTTTTAAAAATAGTTAAATCGGTCGATTTTACACCGTAAATTAATTAGATTAACATTATAAATTTTAAAACTTAGACGATTAATCTATAACTATCTATAAAGCAAGTTTTACCTAAATTTTGATTTGCCTGGCTATTTTGCAGAAAATCCTTTGAGTTTTTTTAAATTAATTCGTAATCCGCCTGACTATTTTTTTAAAAGACCCAGTTATACGTCCGATATAACTTATCTTAACTACTTAAAAAATCTATAACTTTTCGATCATCAAATCATTTTTTCCTTCAAATCTATAAAATTTCCGATCCGTATAACCTCTCGCTCCATTGTTGTCTCATTTTCCTCACCTCCAGCAGGCGAGCCCGATTTACGCGCCTCTTGCGTTGCCGCGCATTGCCGTGAGCGGCGGCCAAGCACACGCTGCACGCGTGAGCTAGCGCGCCGCCGTCGATATACATGCAACTTATCCTATTCATCAATATACTTTTCTAACTAATAATATTCGAGTCATAAATATTTTAAACTTTTACCAAATTTCTAATCGGTTTAAAGTATCGGTAAGTCAATATCTATTTTTATTATATTTTTGACTTAATTTGGTGAAATTAAATTAACTTAGACAAAATGAAATTTTTTAAATTAGTAGTGATTTGCTTTCTTATATATATGTGTATTTATAATTATCGTTAGTGTTTCTCTAAAATTTACGTTTCTGTTATTTTGCGAAAATTCCTTGAGTGTTTATAAAATTAACCCGCAATCCCAATGCTGAAAAGAAAGGGAATGCTTGAAGAAAAAAAGACCTTCTATGTCCCTCTCTTTCGTCCCCATCCACGCCTCGCCCGCGTCACGCATGCGGCCCTCCCCTGTCGTCGCTCGGAGCTCCCGCACCGTCGCCTGTACCTTCGCCCTTCATCTGCTTCCCCTCCCTGCGTCGTTGTTCCGTTGCAACGCATGGGTATTTTTGCTAGTAATTATAATGCAAATTTTAAAACTTACAACGTAAATGTAATTACATTGCTCTATTTTCTAAAAACAAGTGTGGGCATGCAATACGAATTCGTTGTTAATTGTATGACGTAGACCGATCTGTGAAATGCTAATGAGCATGGAGCTTAATCAGGTGTAGTTGGATGCGCTTATGCATAGGCTGTAAGATGGGTGCAGGTACTTTTAATCAGGAGCAGTGCTAACGAATCATAACGGAGAATCTCGGCTAAAAAGTCGGACTACAAGTAGCCCCAAAATATGTCGCTGCTACTGCTGAAAGGTAATTTGGTAAATCGTCATTTTTATACTCGGGGTGCAAAGGGTTTACATGGAAAGGCTCTTTGTCACGGGTACTGTAGAACTTTGTCTTATGTGATTGACAGGTGACCGTTTCATCCTTTTTCAACTCGCCCATGTCAAAGTTACATACAAACCACCCTCAAAACCCCCCCAAACCCCCACACACACACACACATATATGTTAGTGCGTTACAATGAGCATCATTTTATTTTACCATAATTATTTTAAAGTTGAAATCTCATATAATTTCAATTTATATTTTTCTTTATGTCTTCACTGCCCGGCGTTCGTCTCGGTCGACCAGCGGCGAGCCGACAGAAGAACGACGACACATGGAGGAAAGCGGGCGGAGGGCGAAGGTCCAGCGACGGCGCGGGAGCTCCGAGCGACGATGGGAGGGAGGGCACAACGGGAGGGAGGGGCACAGGCGCGACGTGGGAGCTCCGAGCAGCGATGGAACGGAGGGCGCAGGCACGACACGGCGCGGGGTACGACGCGGATGGGGACGGGAGAGAGGACGCAAGGAGGAGGGCGCATGAGATTTTTTTTCATCCAAGTCCTCCTTTCTTTTCAAGCATTGGGACTAAGGTTAATTTTATAAACACTCAAGGTTTTTTCACAAAATAGCCAGGTAGACTATGGGTTAATTTTATAAACATTCAAGGGGTTTTCTGCAAAATAGTTAGGCAGACGAAAATTTTGGATGAAAACACTACTAGCTTTATAGATAGTATAGATATATATTTATATACACACACATAGTCAATTCATAAAAAAACACAACACTAGATATAGATATGAAATACATTCTCATGGAATCTCAACTTCAAACTTAACTTTATTTGGAAGTAAAAATTTTGGATAAATAGTAATATGATACTATTCATCTTAAATTTGTCATTTTTGTTTTTGTCAAATGAAGTTGAGTTTAGATTTGAGATTTGATGAGAATATATTTTATATCTACACAAATTTTTTTCATTAATTTACAAAATATTTAGGTATGATTTTCACGAGTTTTCATCACTTAACTTGTTTTCACATAATATTTTCAAATATACATACATACATATATGGTTTTAAAATGTGTTTGCATGTCAATTAGGTCATTCTGTCATCTAGAAATCTGTTTTTTTAAACAAAAAACATGTGATATTAAAGGCGCCTTAAGTTCCATAGGCTAGAAATTTCTACAATAATCTGTAGAGTGAAGTCCAATTTTAGCCTTTCAAATTTGCTCATAGTCTATTTTCACCCTGTATTATGAAATCAGTTATTTTTTCAACCTCAACTTTCAAAACTGGAAAGCAAAATACCCTCGGACATGCTTTCTAGTGGTTTTGTTTGAAATGGGTGTAGTTTTCCTTTTTTATACTCATATTATACTTTACTTCACTTTTTTTTTCTAAAAATGCCACTTCGTTAGGTACACAACCACAAAACTCATATTTTTGTCCAGCCTCATGAAGGTCAAAGAGGATTCATTTTGGATCCTTTGAAATTAAAGATGCATGACTCCTAAATTAGGTTTTGGGAAGACAAATCTTTGAAAAACGCGACCTAAATATATTGCGTAGATACAGATAAGATAAACAAATGTGTTGTGAGTCTAGCACAATCATGTATGGCTAGCCATTCAACAGGGAAAATTATAGGATTTGTCAAAAAATGGTGCCTTACAGTTTTGCCAAGAACTTGATATTTCCTCGACATGTCAATGTCAAGAGTGGCAAATCCCAAAGTGCACCATGAATGAATGACTCAAACTTTATAATTATCTGCTTTTAATTGTTATTTGTAAACATAACTGAAGGGGTGCTTCTCCATCTCGACGAACTCATAATCATCCAATCTGGCATCTTTAGGCTCGCAGGGTTGTACGGCCCCACAATGCATCGGCTAAAAGATGCCTTTCTAAGGCACATAAGGAGACTAAGGCCAAGCTCGAGCGAAAGCTGGCTTCTCCTGGGGAACTTTAATATGATTTACAGGGCGAGAGCCAAGAGTAACACAAACCTAAACCTTGCCCGCATGAGACGATTCCGCTCAGCTCTCGACCGTTGCGAGCTAAAAGAAATCCACTCGCAGAACATAAAATTTACCTGGAGCAACGAGAGGCAAAGGCCGACCATGGCGAAGCTCAATAGATGCTTCTGTAATGAATTCCGGGACATATCTTTCCCCCAACACATCCTGCACGCCCTGCCAACAGGCCCATCAGACCACTGCCCACTGCTCCTCTCTAGCGCCTCAGGTCAATGGAGGCCACGCCCTTTCAAGTTTGAAAACTTCTGGGCAAAGATCCCAGGCTTCAGAGACATCGTGGCCACCACCTGGAATCGACCAACGATGCACATAGAACCCATGCATCGACTCAACCACAATCTTCAAGCCACGACAAAGAGCCTGAGGGAGTGGTCCAAAGGAATATGCAGAGAGGCGAAACTACAATTTAATATGGCTCTCGACGTCATATAATGCCTAGACATACGCAGGAGCAAAGGGGTCTCACAGCACCAAAACTCCGACTAAGAGCGGTCCTCCAGCGCCATCCTCTTGGCCTAGCAACAATCGAGCGTGCAAGCAAAAGACAAGCCTATGAAATAACAACCATAAGAGAGGGTGACACAAGCACAAAATTTTTTCACCTCAAAAGTTAACGAGCGAAGAAGAAAGAACAACATCCAAAGGCTATGCAAAGAAAGCGGGTGGGCTGTCACCCACAACAAGAAAGAGACTGTAATCTATGACCACTTCGCAAGATTAATGGGCCGCCCAGAGCCTAGAACATGTGATCTCAACTGGCAGAAGCTCCATGCCCCCACGGCAGACCTCTCGCACCTAGATGATGCCTTCACGGAAGAGGAGATTTACTGAGCAATCAAGAAAATGCCAATTGACAAGACGCCAGGACCGGATGGCTTCACCGGAAACTTCTTTAAGGCTTGCTGGGATATCATCAAAGCGGACATCGTTTTAGTCTTTAACTCGATTCACAACCTACGATGCACCAACATTAGACTCCTGAACTCGGCTAACATTGTCTTCATCCCAAAGAAGGAAGGCACAGAAGGTGTGGAGGATTACAGACCCATCAGCTTAATCCACAACATGGCAAAGATTCTCTCAAAGCTTTTGGCTCTATGTCTACGTCCCCATATGCAGAATATAGTCTCAGTCAATCAAAGTGTCTTCATTAAAGGAAGCACATACATGACAACTTCCTCTACGTCAGGAATCTGACAAGGAGATACCACCGCACGAGGCGGCCAATGCTCCTCTGCAAGCTTAATATAACCAAGGCCTTCAACTCGGTTCATTGGGACTACCTGCTAGCGCTACTTCAACACCATGGATTCCCACAAAAGTGGAGAGATTGGGTGGCGACCCTTCTCTTCACCTCTACATTGCAAGTCCTCCTCAACGGGATCCCGAGAGCAAAAATCTCCCACGGGCGAGGACTAAGACAGTGTAACCCGCTGTCGCCACTCCTCTTCATCCTGGCAATTGACCACTGCAATGGCTACTCTCCAAAGCAACGGATCTAAAAGCCATTTCCAAACTACGTGGCAGAGCAATACGCCTAAGAATCTCTATGTATGCTGATGACGCAGTGGTCTTCCTCAACCCTGTTAGAAATGACGTCAAGAGCTTTACGAACATCCTAACGCACTTTGGCCAGGCCACAGGACTTGTCACAATCATACAAAAGTCCCAAGCCGCGACAATCAGATGTGAGAACATAGACCTGGATGACACTTTGGATGGTGTACCAACAGTGTGGATGCAATTCCCAATAAAATACATAGGGTTGCCACTTATCGTGGGAAGAATACGCAAGACAGACTTACAACCAATTTTTGATAAAATTGTAGGGTGCGTGACTGGATAGAGGGGAAAAAACATGGGACTGGCAGAGCGCTCAACACTAGTCAAGTTGGTGTGTTGATGAGAAATTCGTCGTGACACACGAAGGCCTGAGAGATCTGCTTAGCTCCAGTGCAGTCCTATCAATCAGGTTCAAGACATGCCGGTTAGTTTGATCCTGCGACTAACAAGATAGACAGATCGTATAATAAAGGAACCAATCAGCCAATAAGCCGATGTAGTGCAGCGAAGCCAACCGATGTCGATAGGGTTTTGAACAATCGACTATGGATCCAATGTGGAATCAAACAATCAAGTAAACACTCTTATAAATATGATAGAGAGAATATGGTCAATAAACTAATCGGTCGATATTGATACAATGTGATAGATGTAAATTCGATTGTTAACACATACATTGGCTGGAATCCGATGTAGATCTGATGTAGCCGATATCTGTCAAAGCTCTTATACATCAGCTAGAAAATTGATGCTAGCATAATAAAGCAAGTAAAGATAAATAATGATATTGGCTCTGTCCAGATTTTCGAAGGGACAAAACCTACTAGCTATCAACTTTCGTTCTATTAAAACCAATCTTGATAGATCGGATCGAATCGAGATAATATAAGGTTGAAATTAACAAAACTATATCGATAAAAAATAGATTAATCATAATGTTGTTGTAGATCGGCTGGATTTAATGAAAGATAACTTATCGGTTAGCACTCCGATAAAACATAGTATAAAACCTATCGGCTTAACAAGACTTAGATTGTCAGCAACAATCTAAAATATAGGACCTAACTGAGACAGTATGAGGTTGCGTTTGATAAAATAAACTAGATAAACTGATAGATTTATACAAACGTGATGGATATATCTTGATCAGACTAAGAGATCGAACCTAACTGATGCAACCTTAGATATAACAAAATATATCAGGCAAGCCAACAGCCGATCGACTAGAATATCGGGCTAAACTAAGAAAGTCCTAGTCAATAGAACTGCCGGGTTGATGAGATTTACCCTCCCCTTGAAGTTTGAACTTAACCGATGTAGCCCTTCGTGAGAAGCAAGACCTCGTTGAATTGAGGGTGGCGATGTGCCGAAAGTAATTGTATTGATCTATAGAGATGATTTACAAACACTCCGGGTGTATATATTTATATCCTTGGGTTTATACTAGTCCTGATCGGACACGATACAAGTTTTCTAAAGATAAAAGGAAAGATATAAGTCCTGATCGGACACTAGACAAACACTTCCTAAAGATAAAAGGAAAATTACTAACTCCTGCCTAATTAATAGATAGAATTAAATTGACATGTCGTGGTCTTCACGGTTCCTCTTTGAATTCAGCTTGATCTGGATAAACTTCCATCTATCAATTGACTTCTTTCCTTAATCGAATTCACTAAAGAATCATACTAAATTTTGGTGTTAACACGGTGCTAACAACGTAACCCATCTATGTGCTTACCGCGCTGAAAGTGACCAAGGAGGCCCTAGGTCAGCTAGACATAAAGAGGAGGAGCTTCTTATGGGCTGGCACAGGTGCCATCATCAGGGGAAAATGCAAGATCAATTGGGAAAAGATATGCCTCCCAACCTCATAGGGAGGGCTTGGGGTCATGAACATGGAGAAATTCATGAGAGCCCTATGATTGCGATGGCTATGGCATGAATGGAAATATCCAACCAAGTCATGTGTGGGTCTTGAAATGCCGTGCGGCAAAATGGACAAGCTGCTCTTCGCTGCAACCACCAAAATATTCGTCGGTAGTAGAAACACGATCCGCTTCTGGGACTTCGCTTGGCTAGAAGGACGAAGGCCAAAAGACATCATGCCACTAGCCTATGCAATTTCCAAAAAAAGAGGAAAATCCCTATGATAAGGCATAGAGAACAACGCTTGGATTGACGACCTAGACCTAAACGACATCTCTCATCCCAAAATGGACCTGGTCAACCAGCTCGTATCCCTGTGGAGTGCAACCCAGGGCATACGCCTAGAACACAACGAGCTAGACCAAATTGCCTGGAAGCTAATGAGCCTGGGCAGTACTCGCCTTTTTCCGCATACAAGGTGCAGTGTCTAGATTCCACAGGCACCAACTTCAACTCCTTATTCTAGAAAGTGTGGGCCCCTACAAAATGCAAATTATTTGCATGGCTAGTGATTCGAAATAGAGTTTGGGCCTCGGACCGATTCGTTGCCAAAGGATGGCTAAACAATATACACTGTCCTCTCTGTCGTACGACGAACGAGTCGGCATGCCACTTGCTTGTCCAATGTAGATACATCAGAAGGATCTGAAGCCTAATAGCCTCATGGGTGGCATACCAACAGCTGGAATCGACCCATTAGGAGCCAAGCCAGGATGTCCAAGATTGGTGGAAGATGATGGCCAACAAGAAAGAAGTGCCCAAGAGAGGCCTGCATACCCTGATCCTCTTGATTATTTGGGAGACCTGGAAAGAGAGAAATCGACGGCTTTTTGACTACAAGTAGACCGCAGTGCCAAGCCTGTTGGCGAAAATAAACGAGGAAGTAAGAACATGGGCTTTGACAGGAAGAAAGTAGCTCCGGGAGTTTCTGCAAAATGCTGTATAGCTAGAGGCTGTACTTTTTTCCTACTACATTTAACGAAATAGCACAATCTCGTGCTGATTCCATTAAAAAAACATAACTGAAGCTGATTTACTGGGGATCTTGATGATCTACTTTCGATTTTGTTGACATGAGAATGCGTATCAATTCTTTGGATTTATCTGTTACCGTGCAAGATGGAATAGAAGAAAACAAATGTGTTCATACAGGGACATAGATCTGGCACTGGGTAATTAATTAACTAAACATGATGAACTATGAACCGTGCATGCAAGCTCACAGTAGTAGGCCAGGAGGCAGGAAGCGTCTCTTTGCCTGCCCAAGCCATAATGCTCTTTTGTCTACACCCAGAGGAGAGCGAAGGTTGAGGGAGGCAGGCAGGCAGCAGAGATGCGCCGCATCCATGCAAATCAAATGAATCTATCTATATGAATTGCACACAGCCGCGATCGAACATGCATATATTACCTCCGTTCTATTATAATAATAAGGGATTTGGCATATATGTACTAATATGTCTTATATATGTATTCCGTATGTACTATTGTTTAAGGAGAAGGGATTTCGATATTAATTTCCAACAGTTCCTTATATTCTACGTACGTATAGTTGTCCGAATTAATATATTGCACGTATTGGTGGAGTATAAGTTTTATTCATTGATAACTTTTAGAGGGTTAGGTTATATATGGAACTGTTGAAAATTAATTAGTTGAAGCGGTACTAGGTATTTGTTTCCCCTGAGAAAATGTATCACATAATTGTTCAGAATAAATCCAAAACGTAGTGTATTACTGTTGATGGGCAAGAGATCGGCCACTAGCTGGCCGGTCCCCTACTTCGATGTTGGCCGCCATGCATGTACTATGTAGGGGTTTTTGCATTACTGGGCGTTTCAATATTTATCCCGTTGAGTGTATGCAATACTGCTTATACTAGCATATGCTAATATATTTTTTATAAATCTTTTTAGTTACGTTTCCTTTTAAAATACTGCTTAATTCAGAGTAATTTAGTTGAATCTTGGTTTTTCTAACATTTCACTTGTGCCCAAATGGATAATCTCTCTTTGCATGACGGGAAGGCGCTTTGCTCCGCATTATTCGAATTCGGCAGATCTCAGCGTACCAAGTGCAGCAGAAGTACATAAGTAAATTACCACATGCATTTATGCAGGTACTCGATTCTATGCCCTAAACTAAGCTTTCTCCATTAATTTTGTTTTGAAGCTGCTCGTGTTGTATGGATCGAGCCTTCTATATATATGGTTTGCTATTATGTTGGACGTGGGGCAGTTATTATTTTGCTTGTTCTTGAATTTTAGGTCTCCTTTAAGTGCATGAACCTTTTCTAATCCTCACGAGAATTGAATTATTTATTGTGAAACTCCGGCCACTGTTCGTGTAAGACCCTTGTAGTTTCAACCCCTTAATATTTTTAGAGTAACTCTATAGCAAGTAGGAGGTATATGCATGGCTTATATATCATTGATATTATGATACATCTGGTGAGGATATATAAGCTTATATATACTGTAAAGAATACATTATTCCTTTGAAGGCTCTTAACTTTGTTCTTTCATAAAAATATTTTAATTAATTTCACATGGCTTTCCTTGCAACTTGTATGAACAAGACATTTCTAGAACATATAGGAAAACATAATGGCCTCCACAATGGTGCATGCTATACTGTTGCCTATTCCATTGATCCCTTCGTCCCAAAATGTGCTACTTTTAGAGTTTAAATTTGTTCTAACATATAACTTTTTTACCTATCCCCTCACCCCAATCAATCACAAACATCTTCCATTTAATTTCTCCACTTACTTTACCAATCAGAACATTTTACCCTTCAATTTCATCTATTTCTTTAATTTCTATGAAAACCTTTAGAAATTATAACATATTTGGACGGATGGAGTATATAACATGTCCACAAATCTTTAGATAATATATTGCTATAGATAATTATATGTAACAATTTCGAATAATTAATGAGGTAGCTATATACCCATTTTATACGATGATACAAATGGTATAAATTGTATACAAGTTTCTCTAGTCTGTTAAATGACAAATAAGACCTTTCTTTTTCAAGTTCTATGTACAGTAGACTCTCCACTGTGCACCTTATCGAGATCTAAATGCTTCTTTTCATTGTCATATTGTCATATTTAGATAATGTAAACACAACTCATATAATATGTTGCCTATTTATTAGTTGATTGTTCTTTTACCATAAATTATTTGCTAGGCTTCTAAAATACAGTTTATAAAAAAACATTCTTTTATTGTATTGCTTAGCTTGCACTACTGGAGAAAGCCACACTAGTCCCGGTTCGTAACCTTCAGTAGTCCCGGTTG
This sequence comes from Oryza australiensis, assembly GCA_019925245.2. NCBI lineage: Eukaryota > Viridiplantae > Streptophyta > Magnoliopsida > Poales > Poaceae > Oryza > Oryza australiensis. Next base: position 1,024,172 of record JAIFGZ020000330.1, on the reverse strand, counting down.
TCAAACCGAGACTACGAATCCGGGACTAGAGGTGGTCTATCTCTAGTCCGGTTAAATAACCGAGACTAGAGATGCACATTTAGTCCGATTGAAGCCACCAACGGGACTAAAGATAATTTAATTTTTAATTTGTCATTTCTACGAGTACTCTATATATATATATTACACATAAATTATAATATACATAAATATATAATTTACACACATTTAAACGAACTTAAGAAATGAAATATACATATATTACCAAAATATGTATAATATTCACATGTTTCCTAGCTAGCTTATAAAAAATTGTCTCTAATCTACTTTCGTGGTTTAGCTACTAAAACTAATGAAGAACTCCCCGGGATCAACGACCCGCTCGTTAATAAATCCCATCAAATCTTCCGAGCGGCTTGTATGAAAGTCTCGTAGGGGAGGTCGTCTCTTACTCGCATAAGCTGTCATTAATTATAATAAATGAGAAATAAATATATGAAGTGAATAAGAAATCGAGACGTAATGTATGAATTGGTGTTATACGTACATCTAGATCATCGATAGTTTTAACTTCGGTCACAAAGCGGTGAATGTAGTCGCAGATGTAATATCCACATAGGTTGGTGCCCTGCGACTGTTTTGCACACTAAAAGAGAAACAAAGACATATTTAATATGCATATCATATTTTCGAACATAATAATGATTCAACTCAAATTAGGAGGAGGCATGTTACTCACTGGAAACTTCATCCGCACAGAGAGCTTATCTTTGCAATTTTCACGAACATTACCCCGGAATCGTTCCCATGCCCTACGTGCGGTTGAAAGTTAGCACGTAATTATCCGAGAACCGCATATATGCAATAGAAAGTAAGATGACATTACTTGTTAAACGGTTCAAATATATGGTAGTACGTGGACTCGGTTTATCCATTGAGTCAAAGACATGGATCTTTGACTCACCCATGTCTAGTACTAATAGAATCTAGTGGAATCTGTAAATTGGTTTAGATGACAGTTCAAATTGGCCGCACGAGGATTTAGGGTTTAGGGTTTAGGGTTTAAAATAGGGTGTAGGGTTTAGGCTGAGGGTTAATGGTAAAAGGGTTTAGGTTTAAGGTTTAGGGTTTAGGGTTTAGGGTTTATGGTTTAAAATAGTTTTAAATACGACAAATGTTAATTATATGTTTTATTTTAATTTATTTTTTTCAAATATGCCATATGTTAAATATATATTATTATTTAAATTTTAAATAGTTTGGAATATGATATATGTTAATTATATGTTATTATTTTAATTTATAATATTTTATGTTAATTATATTACATACCTTAATTATATATGAATATATGAACATATGTTAATTATAATTATATATGACACAATATAATTGGGCACGATAATAATTAGTCTCGGTTTTTGAAACCACCTAGGACTAGAGATGAATTTCAGCGGGCGGAAAAACATCTTCTCATGTTTGCAAATAAATCTAGAGATGAAAATATATATAAAATAACCGCAAAATACGAAGTGCTAAGATTGTAAGAAGTTATACAAGTAGATAGCAAAATGTATAAAAAACATCCGCAAATAAGAGTAAGAAGTTGTTAACCTTATAGAGCAAATATATTATCACCAAAGAAGGTGCTAACCTCGCGACCTGGACCTCTAGAAAATTTTTGAAGATGTACAAGTGTGGTGGCTCGGGATGGAGGAAGAAGGAGTATATAAAGAAAATCTCTAGTCCCGGTTGGTAACACAACCGGACTAGAGATGCATCTCTAGTCCGAGGCAACGGTATAAAAAATTTCAACGGCTCTCTAGGACCTTTAGTTTCTGTTCATTTCAAGAACCGGGACTAGAGATGACGGTTCAAATGTTGTCGGCGCGTGTCGAGCGCGGGGACCTTAGTCCCTTGGTAACACGAACCCTAGAGAAGATATCTAGTCCCGTTGGTGTGGTCCCCGGCTCGACACGCGCCGACAACATTTGAACCGGGACTAGAGGTGATCTTTAGTCCCGGTTCGTGACGAACCGGGACTACTGTTCCTAGAGGGCCGTTGAATTTTTTAGCAGAACTGAGATCTAGAGATGATCTCTACAGTCCCGGTGCAATTCAAACCGAGACTACTCTTGTGCTTTTGCCATTTCAACCAATGATGGTTTCTCCAAGTAGTGTTGTTCTAAGTTATTTGTTAAGTTTATTTCTCAAAATTTAATTTATCTCTATAATTAAGTAATAACCCGTGATAGAAATCTTGTGAATAATCTGTTTTAAACGATAAGGTACATGTGAGTATGACATGATGAGTGTAATTATTTATTCACCCTACGTGATTAGGGTTAAAGAGACCTTTTTCTCTGGTAGTAGCTAGTTCGGTGTTAGGGAGCGCTATGCTGTCGCATCATTTCTCCCCTCTAATTTTTCACTAAGTGGCCCTTTAATTAGTTATACCAATCAGGCCTGCAGGCTCTGCCATGTCTGCTACAGGGAGAAAAACCACACTATTAGATTTGCCCTAATCCGAACGTAACCATCACACGCATATATCCTCAGTTTTTCTTTGTTCTTGTTGTTCTTGCCTGAATTAATTAATTTTGTGTGCTTGAACCGCAGCCGACGTGTTTTACTATTCCCCTGGGATATGATATACAGTAGTACAGTTCATCCCTTTCCTGTGCTTCTCTCTTTCTCTAATAAACAACAAACGCAGTCTCCTTCCCTCTATCTCTGAAAGGGATCACACACGAATGATCTACACGGCCTAGAGGCCTCTCTCTTGTCTCCTTTATAAAAGAGACACACCTCCCTGGCATCCATGATCGTTCTGGACCTCGTCAAATTGGCTCTCCAACCGCATCAACACACTCGTTGCGCGCGAGTGCTACAGTAGTACCACCAGTTCTTCTCTTCCTCCCGGTCTCACCGTGATCGATCTCCCGCGAGTTTATCCAACACTTGGAGTTTGCAAACAGCCTAGCTAGAGATCTAGTTATAGCAGCTCTGCCTCTCATGTCTACCATCTACATGAGTCAGCTCTCAGCTGCTCTCCCTCTCATGGAGGGTGAACACCACCATCACCACCAGGATCATCACCAAGGCCACTTCCAAGCCTTCTCCCTGCAGCCTAAGGATCCCCCAATCTTGTTCCCCTTTGTGATCAGTAGCAGCAGCAGCAGCAGCCCTAGTGACACCACCACTCTAAGCTATGGTTCAGACCATCACTTGAGGCGGCAGCAGCAGCAGCATCAAAGCATGCTTGAGCCCCAACATGTAAGCTCTTCTGTCTAATCTGTATCTTTGTGTGTAGCTAGAGCTAGTGGGATCAAGTCTTAATCATGTGTCGATTTGTTCATTTGTTTGTTTGACATGTTAGTCTTGTTGTTAAAATTATCAGATGATTGGAGGATCATCCGCTGGCATCTTTGCGACGCCGTTCCCGACCGTCGAGAGCATCCGCGACGACATGATCGAGCGGTCGCCCTTCGATCCATACGATAACGAGAAGATGCAGGCGAACTGTGTGCCAGCGGCCAAGATGAAGATAACGAGGAAGATGGGTGAGCCGTCCGGTCTCACTGGCGCGGCAGCGACGGTGGCCCCGAAGAAGCCGAGGAGGAGGGCGCAGGCGTACGAGGATCACGGCCATGGCGGCGCCATGGGCCAAGCTTTTGGCGTGATTAGGGTGTGCTCCGACTGCAACACCACCAAGACGCCCTTGTGGAGGAGTGGCCCGTGCGGCCCCAAGGTACGTAGGATTTGCATCCTCTCTTCTTCTGGCTCATGGCCATGGCGCCATGCTTGCTCAGTCGTCTCAGTTTCACTCACTCTAGCTGCATCTCATTTCCATGGCTGTTCCATGGTGCAGTCGCTTTGCAACGCGTGTGGCATCAGGCAAAGGAAGGCGCGCCGGGCGATGATGGCCTCCGGACTACCAGCCTCCCCCAACGCCGGCCCCAAGCCGGCTGTGCAGAACAACGCCACGGCGGCTGCGCAGCCGAAGGTGAAGAAGGAGAAGAGAGCCGACATGGACCGGTCGTCGCTGCCGTTCAAGAAACGGTGCAAGGTCGTCCAGGTCCAGGATCAAACGCCGCCCGCCACCACAAACGCCGCCGCTGCCATGGAAGAGATGGCCGAGTCCGCCACCGTCCTCGCCCCGGCGCCAGCGACGACAAGGGGCGGCACTCTCGTCGACAGCATCAGGCTCACCTGGAGCAAGACCCATGTCGCCGCCACCGCCACCGCCACCGTCTCCTCCTGCAGCTTCCGGCCGTCACCGGTGGCTCCCTCCTTCGCGGCGGCGGCGTCGGTGCAGGACGAGATCACGGACGCCGCCATGCTGCTCATGACGCTGTCCTGCGGGCTTGTCCGGAGCTGAAAGAAAAGCAAAGCTACCTGATCTGCATGCATCGATTGGCACCAAGCTAGAGACCAATCGATGGAGAGAGGTGCAGGCTTTTTGCAGCTAGTGCGTTAGACTGTTTTTGCTCGATCGATCGTACACTGCCCCCAGTTGGAATGTCTCTTGGCGTCTTGTTTCCTTCCTGTTTGTTGCTACTCTAATAACCATGCGCCATTGTTCCAGTCTTGTGATCTGTTACTTTGTGCACTGTAACAGAGAGAGAGAGAGAGAGATAGAGAGAGAAACATCAAGAGGAGAAAGAATAATTAAGATAACAAGTGTGAGCTAGCTAGCTAGGATTTGTTGTACTGGGAGTTCAATTTGGAGTAGCTTTTATTGGGCTGCTTCACGGCTAATCATGCCACTGGCTGCTATATATGTAATGTCTGTTCTTCGTTTTAATTTGCCTGGATTTTTTTAAATTTTTGTAAACTTGAAGGTCGATCTGGAGCTAGCTTATAACCATGTCTCGACCGAGACATGAATTTTTACTGTTCACCGGTACGTGTTGTCCATTAATTTTCCGCCCTTTTGATGATCATGTCAGTTACGGCGCGCTTTAATTTGTGTCTGAAGGGTGTGTCGTTTTCACTGATTAATTTTGAGGCTAACATTCTCTGTATCATCTGAGGGGCCACCTTTGATCTCCAGTGCCAATCACAGGATAATCTTGTTTGTAAAACTTTTTTTATTTTTCCTTTTTTTTCTGTTGGGGGCGCCTGTAAGTGTTGGAACAAAAGATTTTTGAGAGCACCAAAAAGGAAATGTCCTTTGGAGATTTTTGCTGGAATTTTTGAATTCATATGGAAATACGTAAGAAGTTACAAAAGAGGCCTTCACACACCAAGATAAGAAAAAAAATACTTACTAATGTAAACGTACGAAATTTCTTGAAATTCCTCAAATCCAAAGAAAGCCTCATTTGGAAGTGAAACCCTGCCTGCCCGGTTTGTCTGTTCATAGCCAAGCAGGGTTTAAACATTCTTTTTGTGTGCGTGTGTCTGTCGGAAGAGAATAAATTTTGAATCAACTGTCAAGAAAAAAATAAATTTAAACAAGAAATTCAAATCACAAGGATTTTCCTTTTTCGCTTTTGCTATTGTACTTAAAATATCATACCTTATTTCTATTATCTTCAAAGATGCACCATGGAATAGTCATTTATAGGAATAAGAAATTGAGGACATATCGGAAGAGAAGAAATTTCGAATCAACTGTCATGAAAAATTTTAAATTTAAACAAGCAATTCAAATCACAAAGATTTTCCATTTTCGCTTTTGCTATCCACTTAAATATCATATCTTATTGTTTCTATTATCTTCATAGATGCACCATGGAATAGTCATTTGTAGGGAATAAAAAACTGAGGAATCCCATGTCATTAAAAACATGGTACAAATTTGAATATTAATTTTAACAAGTTTTTGTTGGATTTTTTTTGCAAACGGGAGCACATGTACCCATAACCTACAATTTGCACGAATGACAGATATATTAAGATGCTAATAAAATATTTTTTCTTTATACGATATTTTTAAGTATAAAATATCTTGTTAATGTAGTTTTTTTATGTATACTGTGCTTGTCATTTTTTCAGTCTTCTATTTTATATGGTTGACCCTATTAATTTTGTAGTAATTTTGTAGGTTTGCTTGAGATTTTTTTCTTAATATATTTGATGAACTAAAAACATGGTAGGATATATATTATTTTTGCAAGATGTCAATTTGATGATATAATAGATGTGTCATTTTTTCATTTTGACTAAATATCATGTTGTGAAAAAAATAGGATTGAAGAAATATCACACACTAAATGTCATACATAATTATTATTGAAAAATATTATTGAATAAAAAAATACTACATATATATTATATATATTGTGTACCAATCTAATTTTTTTTTCATATATAGTAAACATTCATTTGGTCAAGATAGGTATGTTTTGTAGCACAAATCTTGACACACATAAATGGTGCATAGCGTAAATGTAACCTCGGGTACAGTTTTGCATTATATATATATATATATATATATAGCCAGTGCATAATTTGAATTTTTGACAAGAAAGTCAAATATTTTCATTACTGAGTGCTAACTCACAGAAATTTTCAGATCTATGCACCACTTCATATTGTGTTGACGTGTGTACCTCTAAGTGGTACCTAAAATTTCCTCAATTTCTTTCCCCTTAGACATCACTCTAGCTTCCTTCTCACTCAATTAGCAGGGCAAAAAAAGTTGGTCCCTTTGTGCCACGACCTGCAGCATCTCTTCATCCTGGATCCCTCAGCTCATGGTGTTCACCTAATTATTTCCTAAATCTCGAGTGCGGCCTTATCTATATAGTTAGGCTGGGAGAAACTCCTAAGAGTAAAAAACCCTCTGCAAACAGTTGATCTGAGCTATGTACCACTAAACATTGGGTTAATGTGCGTACCTCTGAATAATGCCAATAAATTCCTCTCTTCTTGTTCCTTAGACACCACCCTAGCTTTCTTCCCATCCAATTCACAGGACCAAAGAAATCGGTCCCTTTGCGCCACGACCAGCACCATGGCATATATATATATATATATATATATATATATATATATATATATATATATATATATATATATATATATATATATAATATATATAAAGCATGTTGTTTCCACCCAAATTTTATTTTGCTCGATTATTTTGTAGAAAATCTCTTAAGTTTTTCCAAAATTAACCCACATCGCCTAGCTATTTTAAAAAACTCAGTTAAAGAAGAAAAAAGAGTTATTTTGTAGAAAACCCCTTGAATGTTTATGAAATTAACGTACAGTTCCAATGCTTAAAAAGGGGATGACTTGGATTAAAAAAACGTTCTGCTCCTCTTTTTCGTCGCCCCCACACCGCACCTGCACCCTCCTCTCGCCGCTCGGAGCTCTCGCGCCGCCATCTGGACCTTCGCCCTTCGCCTGCTTCCCTCCCTGCGTCGTCATCCCGTTGCAACGCACGGGCATTTTCCTCTACATGTTCACCCAATTATCCAAATTTTGTTTTGCCTGGCTATTTTGTAGAAAACTCCTTGAGTTTTTTCGAAATTAACCCGCAGTCCGTCTGGCTATTTAAAAAAACCCAGTTAAATAAGAAAAGGGGTTATTTTGCGAAAACCCTTGAGTGTTTATAAAATTAACCCGCAGTCCTAATGTTTGAAAAGAAAGGGAGGGCTTGGATAAAAAAAACTTTCTACATCCCTCTCTTCCGTCCCCATCCGCGCCGCGCTGTGCCCTCCCCTCCCGTCGACGCTCGGAACTTCCGCGCCGCCGCGTGGACCTTCGCTCTCCGCCTACTTCCCTCCCTGCGTCATCGTCCCGTTGCAACGCACGGGCATTTTGCTAGTATATATATATATATATATATATATAGGTCATGGTGTTCACCTCATTATATCCTAGCTAGACTATAGCTTATGGCCGTCAAAAAATGCCACCGGTAATAGTTCTCCCAACAGTTAACTATTAGGCATTTTTTTCCATGCCAAAAAATTCTCATCAGCTCATGGCCGAGGCAGGAAACCATTTCCTTTTGGTTTAGAACATGTATAATTTGTCTCCTTTCAGTTCAAGTATTCAACGCACATAATATATATGGAGAGAAATGTGTCCTCAACACAAATATGTATAGTTTGTTTTCTTGTGCATGGTTCGACATGGTTCGTTTGGTTGAAGCTAGATAGACTGATTTTAAAGCCTACAAAGTACTTGAATTTCTTTTAGTCTGTACAAGTTTAAAAGAGTTACGAACAAACTTAATTCTCTGTGGTGCATGTGGTCCTATATATACTATAACTATGAGGTCGGTATGTGAATATATATATATATATATATATATATATATATATATATATATATATATATATATATATATATATATATATATATATATATATATATATATATATATATATAAGCTGTGGTGGCGCCGCCATCCGTGTGGCATGGCCGAATCTCTAATTTAAAAACTCAAATTGAAAATCGAACCGTTCAAATTGTTCTATATATTAATATCGCCTTGTATATCAAATTTTACATTTTTTGAATTTTTAGTATTTTATCGGATAGGTCAAAGATGCAATAAAATAGATACTCCGTAAATCGTTGGATTAATGCATCTTTGACTTATCGATAAAATAGTAAAAAATTCAAAAAATGTAAAATTTGGTATACAAGCGATATTAATATGTAGAACAATTTGAACGGTTTGGATTTTTAATTTGAGTTTTTAAATTAGATATTTAGCCATGCCACACGGATGGCAGTGCGCGCGCACACACACAAGACTATATATATATATATATATATATATATATATATATATATATATATATATATATATATATATATATATATATGGCTCCTTCCAAACGTAGAATTGCAAAAACGCACGAACAAAAAACATAGTAATATGATAACATTGATATGCAAAAACAGAGGATTGAGAAACACCAAAAACATGTGAAAATATACATTTGGGTAGGACATAGAAAAACATAGAAATTTATAGAGGCTTTGAAACAAAACAAATCTTCACATGTTAGATTAGTAATAACCAGTAATCAGTAATTAAGTACAACACTGCTGTCATGCAAATATTATTTCTCACCTACACTACTCTAATTGCTTTGATTGCCTCGATCCAACGCAAAGAAAATATAACTAAGAGTGGGCAAAAAACCCGTACCCGAAGCCCGAACTAAAAAAACCCAAATCCAAATCCGAACTATCCAAAACCCGAAACCCGAACACTGATATTGGGTAGATAACTTGAAAACCCGATATTATTTCGGGTTAATCGGGTTGTAACTTGCGGTACCCGATAACCCGAACAACCCGTGCATCCGTCGCCCGCAACCCGTTACCCTGTGCGCCCGCCCGCCTGTAACCCTAACCCTACCCTTCCCGCGCCGCCGCCGCCGCCTCGCCGATCGCGCACCTAGCCGTCGCCACTCGCCGTCGCCGCTAGCCCTCGCTCGCCGCTCACCCGCGCTGCTCACCGCTAGCCCCTAGCCATCGCTATTCGCCGCCGCGCCGCTCGCCCACGCGTCGCCGCCGCTCGCCCGCGCGTCGACGCGTCGCTCGGCCGCTCGCCCATTGCGCCGCTCGGCCTCTCACCTCTCGTGCCGGTGCCGCTCGCCCTCACAAGCGACACTCGGGTAACCCGAAATCAGAACCCAAAATAATGGGTACCCGAAATTTTGGGTATCAGTTTTGAAAACCTGAAATTTAAAAAACCCGAACTAACCGACCCGAAATTTCGGGTATACCCGAACGCCAGTCCTAAATATAACAACGAGCTTGGATCGGATTGTTATTTTCCTCCAGAATGGATGGCGCAGGAAATGCATTCTTCAATTTTCCTCCGATTTTCATTTGAACCATTCCTTCAATCCAAAGGATGATGCAATAATCCATAGGAATATAAATCCTTTGTTCTTCCTCCAATTCAAAGGAGCCCATAATATGTTTTCAGATCCTATCAGAAACACATCAATCCCAATATAGTTGGAATTAGCAAATTAAGCTTATATATATGTATGAAATCCAAGTTAGCCACATAGTACTATACTAGCAATTATGCCCGTGCGTTGCAACGGGTGAAGTCGAGGCGCGACGCGGATGGGGACGGGAGGAGGGGGCGCAGGAGGTCTTTTTTCATCCAAACACTCCCTTTCTTTTCAACATTGGGACTGCGGGTTAATTTCAGAAAAACTCAAGGGGTTTTCTGCAAAATAGCCATGCAAAACAAAATTTTGGGTGAAAACACTACTTGCTTTATGAATAGTTATAGATATAGATTATAGATATAGATATGCTCTACCAGCTTAATGAATTAATTACATACCCCACACACTTAGTATATATTCAGCATCTGGCATGCTGTTTGCCTGAATTCCTGCAGTAAATACATGTGAAATACATGGTTGGAACTGTTGGCAGTTGACAGAGAGGCATATGTGCAAACAGGGTTTGAAGCCCGACTTTTTTGCTTTTTGCCTTTTTTAAGTTTCTCGTAAATACGCCCCTGATAGGAACATTTCAAAAAATGGATCCCAAGCTCGACGCCGTCGCTATTGGCACCGAGGTAACACACCTCGGCGCCAGCCAAATTGGTGCCTAGGTCTTGGGGCCACGTTGACATCGAAGCAGAGGTGGCGATGACATGGCACCAAGCTCGGCGCCGTGAATCTTGGCGCCGAGCTTAGCACCAATGACAGTGGCGCCAATATCGGCACCAATAAGAATGGCGCTAAGCATCCAAAGCGTCGAGCCCATGTTTTAAACCCCCTGAGTCTGTTTCTTTTTCTTCTTCTCTCTCCCGTGTTTTTTCTCTTCCTACTTCGCCCTACCTCATGAATCAGCATATTAGACCGTGGAAACTTAAATTTGATCCGTAGATCTTTGAGAGCAAGGTATCCTCTCCTCCCTCCTAGTATTTTGTGCATCAATTTGGTATATATTAATCATATTTTTATCATAAAAATCATCATTACTTAGGGTTTCATGCACTATTTAATATTTGTATGTTTTATAGAACCGTAGGATGCCAAAGCGTGAAAAAGCTAGCAAACCAAGGTAACATGAGCGACTCTTGCGATATTATCTGTTCATTGTTGTGCATCAAATGAAAAACTCTAGGTTTACGGTTTAATGTTCTTGCTTTCGGTTCTTAGAACAAAACTGGTTGATTTATAGTTATGGCCGAGTGACTGAAAATGCCTTCGACCCATTGCCTTTGTCTAGTGGTGTTCCAGTGCCCATGTGCTGGTGCGGTGATCCTTGCAAGGTAGCCAAGTCCGATGAAGAGGACACATATATGTAGAGGTACTGGATGTGTGCCAATTTCGAGTCTGAGTCTACACTTCGTCAGCGTCGCATTAACATGATGGTGAGAAACTGATGTTGTGTGATAATTATTTTGTGTATTAAGAAGTCTTGCATGATTTATTTGTTTTGTAACTATTGCATTTGTTGCAGACCCCTCCATCGCTATGTGATTTTGAGTAGTGGATCGACACTAAGATCAACCCAGAAGATAAGGAGTGGATTCAGAACATGTTGCGGTGGGAGGCAGAGCACAAGGAGATGATGGAGAAGAGACGCATAGAGGAGGCTGTAGAAAAGGAGCAAAAGGAAGAGGAGGAAAGGAGGCGTGTTGCTGCGTACAGGGAGGAGAGGGAAAAGAAGCTTGAGCGTGCGCGCCGAGCAAAGGCAGCGATGGAGGAGAATCCCGATGCCCAGAGAAAGAGAAAGTGGCCTCGTTGCACTCAGTAGTCTGCATGAGTTGGTAGTTCTATGGTTTATCATGAACATTGTCATCTAGTCTTGAACTTCGCAATGTGTTGTGACGTAATGCACTTTTAAATGTTATTTAGTTTGTCGTCATGTACTTAAAATGTTATCGTGTTGTGTAATGTACCCTATTATTGGATCTATTATAGCGTTGTTGGTTATGTTACTTGTGTTCATAATCTCTACTCCTTTAATGCAGGAGTTTGGCCTCCATAACTTTAGCAGTTCACACGGTCCAAGCTAAGTTGCAGCCTTGTCTGTCTAATTCGACATAATGAACAGGGAATCAAGCCAAAAGGTGGTGACACTCTAAATTGATCCAAATCTAGTTGGTAAGGTCCAAAACTTATATTGTGTACTCCTATGTCCCAAAAGTTCCATTTTGCTCATAAAAGTTCAACCTCTCCATATAAACTCCTTTACAAATTTGAAATAAAAATTGCCTTCCTTTAGGGCTACTGTTCTTTTAGTGGAAGGACCAACCCTTTTGTTGTTTTAGTCAGAAAAAGACATTGCAATCACTCAAAAACATCGATCCCCTCCAATTCGTCTTTCCATTGCAAAAGGTACAATTAATGGTTAACCCATAGACATGTAATTCCATTCCACCTCTAATCACTCATGGCTTGGATACAATTTACAAAAATTTAGGTTGACCTTTGAGACCGAAGTCTAAAAATTCAGACTTGGGGAGCAATTTCAGCTATCCTGAAAACAACACCCAATTCAATCTTTGGAGGCTCTAAAAAATTATAGAACTTGCTATTTTGTGTCCAACAACTCGTCCAATAATACAATCACAACTCATAGTTCATTTAGGTTACAAAACATGACGTATGTTTCATAACACTTTTCTTCAGAATTCAGCCACAAAGGTCGCTAATCAATTCTGTTTTCGACGTTTCTATTTTTAGACGATGAATAGTAACATGTTGTTCTTCCTTTTGTCAATTTTGATTGAGGCATTTGTAGTTGAAGTTTACATTCCAACTTCCTTCCTGTAAGTTCCAAATACTTCAAGGGCCTCATTTCATATTTTTGTGAATTTTCGTCCTTTCAAATTCTCAAATTTGTCCAATTGGCCAAGTCTCTACTCCTTTAAAGCAGGTAGTGAAACGAGTTCAGATAGAAAATTTTGGCTGAGTTTCCCCTGTTTTTCGATTCAATCCTTACACAAATATCACATTAACATACGACATCAACAAATATAGAACACATTCATCTCAACCCATATACATGAGCATACTAAAAGTCCCTATAGTTCATAATAGTCCATAAAGTCCATAATAGTCCATACAGTCCATCATAATAGTCCATACAGTCCATACTAGTGCGTAATAATAGTACACAAACTCCACAATAGTCCATACTAACATCTAGCACAACCTCTACCTCAGGTCTCATTGCCTCCTACTCTTACCCTTACCCTTGTGGCCAAGAGCGTCGGTGCCTGGAGTGAAAGGGTCGGGTGGCCAGCGTCACCTGATCCCTAGCTGCCGCGTAGGCTGAGTCGAGGGAGCGTCATGTAGCTGAGATGGTCCAATTTCTTCGTGTCTTTGGTCCACCTCCTCGTCGTTGTCGTCGTCGTCCTCCTCCTCAAAGACAATGCCTCTAGACCCTGTAAGTGCCTGGCTAGACGAACCGACGCCTCCTGTGGATGCAGAAGGCATGTGAACGTCTTGCGTCGTGGGTGTCCTGCAATCACAATGAGCAGCCGCATGACGTAGCCGACGTGCTAGTCTCTATTGCACAAAATCATGTTAACTGAAAGAATCCAACGTATTAGTTGTACACTTGAAAGATTTTTTAGAATCTTACGCCTAGGAAGCTACGCGTGTTGTCGTCCCTAACTCTCGGATGAAATCGCTCAATTTCCTCGAACAACATTCGGAGGGTGTTACCCTGCAACAAAGTTCACAGTTAGAATGTATTGTTGTGCACCTCAACATAGAAAACCAAGTCAAATGACATACCACTCTATCTAAGATAGGCCCTGCCTCCACCTGCCTTCCTACACGCATACTGTTTTCATAGGCCGTGTCTTCGTCCTCAGATTACTCGATTTCAACGTAGTCAGCTTGTGACCACTGAAGCCGAAGCCAGGGACGTGTCACTCTGTGTTACCAAGCTTGGTACCGCCTGTACGCACTGTTCGAGTGCGGCTCGTCATTCTTGTCCACGTTAGCATCGAACAGGTCCCATTGGTGAATGTAGTTGACGTGGTGCTGCTCCCAATAAAAAATCCTCTTGTTCTTATGACGATCCAACCTGCAAGTCATGTATTGCAAAGTTAGTGAAGTTTTTATAGTATGTAAGATGAAATGTTGCAAAAAGTTGGAACATTAGAACACTCACTTGTGTAAGTCAACGCCAGTCGAAACTAGATCAGGTGGACAAAGCTGCCTCGCTCCAACTCTGTGTGGCAGGTGGTACTCGACAACATAGAAGTAGATTAGAGGGCACCTCATCCTGTAGAGCTCGCTATCGCTCCAACACACGTTGCTCAACCAAAAAGGAAGTTCCTCCTCTCCGTCGTATGGCTCCCACGTCACCTGCAACATGTCGAAACAAGATGTTAGATTATAAAATCAATCATTTCAAACCAGCATGTCAAAATAATAAGTACTTACACTAGAGGTCGTGAGCCTGTCTAACTCGTTCGTGAACTCTTTGTACGCCCGCTCCATCCCCCCGTGTGGAACAGTAACCTGGTCCCAAAGGTAGGCCCACGTCGGTTGCCAACGTGCGTCCTGACCTGGAAACCAGTCACGACGAGCCAGAACCTGCGGCCGACCAATTGGAAGATGAGACCACATCCACAACTGGAGTAGGTACACGCATCCACCAAGTGAGGGTGAGGATGAATACCGATGACACGCCTTGCAAAGCAAGCAGTACAGGAAAACCAACACTATGGAGCCCCAGCTGTATTGACCCGCCTGGTCCCAGCCAGTGAGGCAATGGACCCACATCTACGATGCAGTGTCTCCCGTTGCATCGGGGAAGAGAACACAAGCAAACAGGTGGAGTATCCACACCCTGTGTAGTATGCAACTGTCTGGTCGTCAGCCCACATAGGTCAATGTGCGAACTCAACCCGGAGCCAGGAGATTAGAACTCCAGAAGTGCAAGCCCCTTGCTCACCAACCTGACGCCCAAGGTAGGCCTCTACCCGAGCTCTCCAACCCTCTAACATGCACGGCCCTGTCACTGCACTCCCGTGAATCCTCAGACTTAGAGTCTTCTGACAGTCCTATAGTGTGACTGTCATCTTCCTAAAAGCCAAGTGAAAGGTGTGAGTCTCAGGCCGTCACCTACATTTTTGACAAAGCAATATTACATGTCAAAAAGGCAAATGCTTGAACAAATGTTTATGAATGGAACCAATATTTCGAGATAATACCTGTCAACCAACACAGTAAGAAATGGGGTCAGTAAGAAATGGGGTCGCTCTCCCACGTCTCGTTCTTCTTGGTATCTGATCCATAACCATCCTGTGCCTCGTCCCCTTCCTACAACCACGCTTGTTCCAACGGTAAGCTGGATCCGCAATGTACTTTGGACCGTCGTATGGAGGCCACTCTCCAGGGTCCCGAAAAGGCACAAAGCGGGGGCTCCATGTTTGGACAAGTGTGTCCTAGCACTTGCCAATTAGGAACGTACCATCGATGGAGAAGACGGGACGTCAGTGCCTAAAGGCCTCGACACACTGAGGGAAGCACCAGAAAGCATGGAAGAATATCTGCCTCCCATCCTTCCATGCGTTTGGTCTAGGGGGTTACTCATAATGCATGTCTGGATTCACCGCTTTAATTGCATTGAGAAGTACTGGAAGCTGATCATAACCATCCTCCTAGTCCCCATATATCATCTTTCACGCCCGCTGCTTAGCCCTCCAGGCTTTACCATAAGTTATCACATAACCCTGATACATCTCCCTAACTGTCCTGATAATTGTCCTGACCTTCATGCTAGGCTCTCCCTACAATATTCCCATCAATCGCTTGGCAATAAGGGTAGATGTCAACTGCCGATGCTTCGCGTTGAGTATAGATCGCCAAACGACCCGCAGCCCGACGACACGACCTAGGCACGGCATGGCTCGACCGTCGGGCCGTGCTTGGGCTTTGCCCTCGGCACAACGTGTCAGCCCGGCATGGCCCGACACAACAATCAGGGAGGCAAAAATAGACTTATTTTAGCCATATAAGGCATGACCCAAAAAGATGAGGGACACAAAATAGACTTATTCCAGCCATATAAGACAAGACCCAAAGAGATGAGGGAGGCTAAATAGACTTATTCTAAGGAGAAGCACGATGGACTGGTCGTGCTTTGGGCCGACACGACACGACCCGAGTCTTATTGGGCCGTGCTTGGGCCGTAGGTGCAGCCCGTTGGCATGGCACGACCCGAGTCTTACCGGGCCGTGCCTTGGTCGGGCCCGGCTTGAACCATGTCGGGCGGCCCATTTGGCCAACTATAGTGTTGAGGTCAAGTGAGGCACACATATGTGGCCCGACAACTTTTATGACCTTCCACTTTCTAGTGACCTTTTGCTTTCTTGCACAAACCCTCGATGGGCAGCGTTCCTGGTCACACACAACCGTGTAATGCCGTTCCGCATAGGAATGCAAGACCTTGTAAGGTCTCTTGCGTATCACTACAAACACTTGCAACCATATCTTCAATGTAGGGAGGTCCTTCAAAACCCTGTCCTTCTCAATTTCCATGCTATGACCCGCCTCTGGAGCTTCCTGCAGCTCATCATAACATCCTTTGGCAAACGCCTGATCGGAATGAGTAAGATCACTGAACTCGTGAACTCTAGGATCATGACGGCCGGGGAAGATACACCTCAACATCTCAACATCACTCTTCATCAACTCTCCAACAGGACGATCATCATCAGAATCAACAACCCTTGCGATCTCGTATGGCTCTGAATTGTTCATAATTTCAGCACTATTGGAGTCACGATATCCATCACCACAGTGCACTTGAGGATCAACAGGAGAAGCACCCACATTGTCAGGAATATCTCCTGCAACATAAGAACAAATACAAGGAAAGAAAGAGATTAATGGATGAAAAGAAGGGGTAAGCTGCAAAGAAAGATGCATATTGACACTTACTCGAATGATTTTGTGTCAAAGGGATCTCTTGAAGAGGATCTGCCACATCATCATGAGTCCGACAAGCATCTCCAGCTGTCTCAAAAATTTGGACCTGGGGGCAGATTGAGCAACGGGAACCGTACATGCAACCTCCGCATCCATATCAGGTTCCGGGAGCTCTATGTCAAGGTATGCTTGATCACCCATCGGTGGGGAAAACCCATGAGGAATGAGATCAACCAACACCCAACGCACAACCATGTCCAAACTTTGAAATTGGCTTTTCATAGCCGATCTCACATAGTTCTCTCACTGATCTGCACATCCAATTGGGATCATCTTCCTTAGGATGTTGGGAGGGGAACCTAGGTGAAGTACACCCTCAACTGCGATGCCATCATCTCCATGGCAATGTAGCTCCTCCCAAGCCCTACCAACCACTCACTAAATGTTGGCTTCTCATTGAATAACACAGGCACGTTTTGCATGTCAACAAACTCAACATATCCATAGTGATCTCTTTCCATGGTGCCTCCATAATATAATGCTCACTAAGTTGTCCATCTAGTAGTTCAAAAATAAATTGAAATACAATTAGTTTAGTCCAAAGTAGTTTCTATATAGTACTGAATTTCTCGAAACCACTGAAGTTTTTTAAAAACCTGAGAATTCTAAAGCGAACTATGACCCGTAGAAAATTAATCAATCCTAAA
Organism: Oryza australiensis; assembly: GCA_019925245.2. Taxonomy (NCBI): domain Eukaryota; kingdom Viridiplantae; phylum Streptophyta; class Magnoliopsida; order Poales; family Poaceae; genus Oryza; species Oryza australiensis. Next base: position 1,006,630 of record JAIFGZ020000330.1, on the reverse strand, counting down.
CTTCATTATCGGAATCAGATATTTTGGTATAAGATCTACCTCCGTCCTACGCCTTACACTCCATCGGAGGATGTGCTAATTTGAGCCGACCTAAACGAGACCCCCTTACTCATTTCAAAGAAGAACTTGTAGCGGGACAATATCCTTTAATCAGTCCAAATCGTTATTTTATTCAATGTTTGTGTAATACATACTAACATGAAGGGTTACACGGAGGCTACGCTAGCCAAAAACAAAAACTTTTCTACCGCGCAAACCAGGAACACTCGCAAGTAAGGGCCGATAGATCGTTATCGATTGGAGTAGAGTGCAGCGGACTAGCCAATCAAAACTATCCGATCTGGAACAGTGCTGACCGATGATAACCGATTTGCTGACAGCCGATTCTCGGGGACAACCGATTCACCAATCAGCTGATTCCCCGATGCCGCAGCCGACCGCGTTTGTGTCGCCGATCTACCGCAGTCGCCTCGCTCCGATTGCAGCCGATTCATAGCTGATCAACAACACCGCAACGTAGCAGCGCCTCTACCAGTATCCACACGTCCGGGGACAGAACGCCGAACACCCGTGTGCTAGCACGCGATGCAAGGCTAGGGTTTTGGCTTGGAGGTGGGGAGGGTTTCCGTGGAGATTGATCTCGCCGACTTCTGTTGCGCAAAATCAGATTGATTCGGTTCAATTCAGATTGCGCAACTCTCCACCCCTCGCCCCTTTATATAGAGTTGTTGGTTGGGCCTAGAGGCCCATCGGGACTCTATTTTGAATCGGATCCTATCCGAATCTCATAGAGTTGGCCGGCAGGACTTCGTAAGCCCATAGGACTCTATCCGATCGGATCCCTATCCGATCGAGCCGTATCCGAGTCCCACTTGAATGCCTGTTCTTATCCTCTTAAACGTGCGACCCTGTAGGTTTAGGTATACTTGGTTTCGGCTATAGTCTAACTTAGCCGATCGTCGGCTCGAGTCTTACTCAGCCGACCTGTCAATAGCGGCGCCTAGCAGCACATATTGACACCATAGCATACAAGAATATAATATCGGCTCTAAACCTATAATGTGTACACAAATCCCTTTGCCTCACGATACCAATTAAGCTATAGGCAAGATGTGTGCCATCCCTTCAATAGCTTAACCATTCACTCGAACCGTATTGGATTATCTGTCTGTTGATTGACTCCTCAAACAACTTAACATGACCATGCATTTCCATAATCCATTACCTCGAGGGGCCAGAGATATCTCTCCAAAGGAGGGGCAAATTTTATCTTGATCACTCATATCCCACTCCATGTTTCATAGCAAACCCGAAGACTACTTTTATAACTACCCAGTTACGGAATAGCGTTTGGTAGTCCCAAAGTAGGCTACTACACATGTTAGAATCCATGGTGATCTCAGGTCTAAGGACTTTGTACCAACACTACTTGAGACCAACTAATGGCACATTAATTCCTGTAGTGTCTCATGGTGGGTCTATCCAATAATGTGTTCTCTAACACATGTGTCCATGTTTATTGATTTGGTATCTCCATACCCATGATCTATGAGACATGATCATCAATCAATAAGCATGCCGATCTTAGAGCCATATTTGTTCCAATAATATGACATGTGATCAGGGATCATTTAGAAATAGATTCATGCATAAAGAGTCTCATAAATAAGTCACATACTTATTGATCAATACAAGATGTCTATTTTATGGAACTGATATAACACTTTATTCATTTATACATAAACATTGACAATGATATCCAACATCTCCATGTTGCCTCTAGGGCATATCATTAACATAACCAACTACACCCTAAGTATATAAATACAATATATTAACTGCATAGCTAAACCGTACCTAAATAACTATGTCACCAACTATCTAACTATATTTATCTAACTATAGTTATCTCGCTAACTAAATCAACTAGCTAACTAATCAAAGTTGCAATACAATTCAAGATTAATGAGTACCTACATTGCATATTCAAAAGTTTTACCTGTCCAAATGAATGCAACGAGGAACGGTGGGGGCGCAACGGCCAGGGAGGGGGTGGCGGGCGCAACGATCAGAAAGGGCGTCGGGGCAAGAGTGTGAAGAGAGAGAAAGAAGATAGGAAAATGAGGAAAGAGATAGAGAAAGGAGGCGGGACCTGCCTGTAAGCAAGGGTCGACGCCAAAATCTGCGGCGCCAAGCTCGGCGCCAAGATCCATGGCGCCAAACTCGATGCCAAGATCCACAGCGCGGAGCTTGGTGCCATGTCATCGCCACCTCTGCTTCAATGCCAACGTGGCCCCAAGACCTAGGCGCCAATTTGGCTGGCGTCGAGGTGTGTTACCTCGACGCTAATAGCGACAACGTCAAGCTTGAGGTACATTTTTTAAATGTTACTGTGAGGGACGTATTTGTGAGAAACTTGAAAAAGGGTCAAAAGGCAAAAAAAGTTAGGTTTGAAGCATGGGTAGGGCCATCACTACCGGAATCCCGACGTTTGCCTAGTGCCCAAAAGTTTGCCGAGTGCATAATCTCGGGCACTCGGCAAACAAGGTATTTGTCGAGTGCTACTCGGCAAAGCCTGGCACTCGGCAAAACTCATTGTTTGCTGAGTGTCACACTCGGCAAAGGGGGCACTAGGCAAACTTCTGTTTTTTTACCGAGTGTAGCTCTCGGCAAAGAGAGACACTCGACAAAACTTGAAGTTTGCCGAGTGTCACAAAGCGACACTCGGCAAACCGTGGTATTTTCCGAGTGCCTCGTCAAGGCACTCGGCAAAGGTTGGAGTTTGCCGAGTGCTTCGCCAAGGCACTCGGCAAAATTTTAAGATTTTGTTGCACAACACCCTTCAAATTCTCCCCCATATACAACATGAATTACTACATGTTAAAATTTGGTGTATTTTCCTAATTGTTCGTTATATTTTAAATAATTTATTGTATTTATAGGAATTTATTTACTAGTGCCACATTTGAACTATAAGTGATTCGAATAATAGAATAAAATGTGTTAAAAATGATATTCATGTTATTGAGTCCATTTTGAGGCCATATCTAGGAAATGGAAAGTAATTTCAAAGATCTTATTTAGGAAGCACGTTTGTGACCATGAGTCAAATAAAGTCCGGTTGGTTTTTAAATTATTAAAAAACAAAAAAAGTTCGAAAATCAAGAGATTTGTCAGAGTATCATGCAATCAGACATTGAGGCTATGGTAACAAATTAACAAGGTTTTGTACATTTTGTCACGTATGACGCTTATAAACCGAAGCATCTCCAAATAAGAACACTAGAGTTTATACTGATATCCTATATTTAGAGCCATAATAATGGCCGGATTTAGAATTTGGTTCCAGAACTTTTTGTGGACACAATATATAACATACATGGCACCATGCCAAGTTTTGAGATTTTTTTCATCAATTTAAAATTTTTTAATTATTTTTTATTTAGTAAGGAATTACTTTACCTAGTGCAGCACTCGACAAACTTTTTCCCGAGTGCAGCACTAGGCCAACACGTGTCCACCTACCCCAGCCATAAGCAAAAAAAAAAGAAAAGTTTGCCGAGTGCCAAGATCCAGCACTCGGCAAAGAGCCTCTTTGCCAAGTGCCCGAGATCCGGCACTCGACAAAATGTGGATTCACCCTGCTCATGATGAGTAGAAACACAACTCTTCTTTGTTACAAGCACGTGCGGGGCGAGTTGGCTAGGGGAGCGAGGTGGAGGGGGACACACACGAGAGGTCATGGGCTCGACTCCCGCTGGGCGCAATTTTCCAGACAAATTTTTCATGTGGCTGGCTTGGGCCAGAAAGATCGGATTATAGACTTTGCCGAGTGCAGGGCACTAGTCAAAGTAATAAATGTTTGCCTAGTGCCTTGCACTCGGCAAAATAATAAATATTTACGAGTGTAAACATGATACTTTGTCTAGTGTAAGGTACTCGGCAAATAGTTTGCCAAGTGTCCGAAATTAAACACTCGGCAAATAGATCTTTGCCGAGACCGCTTTTACCGTGAGAGGTTTGCCGAGTGCTGTACTCGGCAAACCCTTTGTCGAGTGTAATATGAGCTGAATAATATTAGACAAACAACCTAATTTCGATAGTAGTCGGACGAGGAGAAACTGTTTCAATAATTTTTCTCGTTGGTACGTACGCTTGTGACGATCTTGAGTCAGTTTTGGCTGGCTGAGGCACAGGCAAACTACATGCAACCCTGTTTATCATGTCAGTGGCTCTTATAATAATTAAATGCTGCCAATTTCCTCGGTAAGCAGACTACTCCATCCGTCCACCACAAGTGTATGTACATTTTAAATTTATCCATAAAATATCAGAGTATTACTCTTCATTTCTAATTGATTGTCATATAATATTTTTAAAATATTTTTAAATATTTTTAAATGATCATCATATTTATGTTCATTCATTAAATCTATTCGTTATTCGTTATTTATATATTTGAATAAATAGATATTAATATATGTATCCATACACACAAGTATTTATCATCAACGTGTAATCTTTTGATTTGCTATTGACAAAAGATAAATAGGAATAATGTATGCATCGAGTTTATTGCTGAAATAAATGTAGTATGAGAGTTATTAGTTTTTCTTGATCTTGATGTACTAATATGATAATCAATTAGAAATAAAGAGAGTAATTTGTTTACACAACCACCGTCATTTAATTTTAGCTTTAACTCACCCAAATTTTAACTTCAACACCCATCCTGAACATCTCCATTTAAACGAGGAGCATTTTGGTATCATTTTTAACCCTACTATTTAAAAGAAAACATATAATCCCTTATAATTATAGGTAAATAGTGTAGCTAGCTAAAGTTCGGCCATAATTGAGGCCTCCTCTAGAACACATGATTTTCCTTATTCATGATCATACGAAGATTTGAACTAACTCGTATGAAAATCCTGTAAATTAAAACCTATAGATTTGAAGATTTGGAATGGACGGACGAACTCTCAAAAGTTCACCTATGAGTAGTACAAAGTAGAGCCACTATGAGACGAGGAATTTCAATTAAAGAAAATTTTCAAATTTTGATTAAAAATACAGAAAATATTTAATTATATAAAGATTGCAATTATTCTTCTCAAATGGGCCAATATAGTAATGGTCACATGAAAAAACATCTATCGCAGTGAACCCTCGCAGTGATCCCCTGTTAACTGATAATATATTTTCACAAATGACCACATTAAAAGATTCATCTAGGATAATGTATTTTCTCACATGGCTATGCCATCTGCCTACGAAAATCTGCATTTCCGCATATACATGGGGGCAGGCGGGCTGCCAGCTGCCGTTTGCGAAAATACGAGAGAGACGAACTCTCAAAAGTCCATATGCCTGTTTTCCTCCAACCAGTAAGTCATGCATCCATTTCTGGTGTCTACCTGCCTGCCCTGTTAATTTGCTCCACTACTCATCGATCCACGACATGAACCAAGATCCACAAAATAAACGACCACACGCTAAAGCGGACCTGATGCCAACCAAACAAACTAAAAGATCTACAGTAAAATCCATGCGAAGAAAATATCTGAAGAAACGCCTGAAACCTAGAAGCCTGAAAAAGCCTGAAACTTTTCGCTATCCCGGGAAGGCGCGGTCGATAATCTTCCGATCGATGGATCGATCGGCGCGTATCATCGATCGATGCGTGCGTGCGTTCTCTTGCAGCTTGCATGCCGTAGCTGCACCCAACTAATCGCAACGAACGAACGAGAGCGCGGCACGGTTGGTCGCTGTCGTCGTCGTCGTCGCGCGGGGCGCCGCGGTTTCATTTCTGCGGGGATTTTATGCGTGGTTTTTTCTGTGGGCTGGCTTAGTTTCGTCGGCGACGCCGGCGACCTGGAGGCACCGGAGCCGCACGTCCATCTGGGCGGCGGAGGTGGATGGACGATTGGATCGCCGGACTCCACACGATCTCCTCTCGATCTGTACATGTGTGATCCGTCGCCGTCATGGCGAGAGGACGTCGTCGATCGACAGGAGTGACCATAATTGACAGATTAATTATCTCCTCATCATCTGCAACGTTACGCTTTGCTCGATCGCTAATTAATTAATTAATTAATCGATCGATCGCGATCGATCGAGATTGATTCGTGGACTTGAGAATCGATCGATCAGATCATTGTGTACTGCCGCCAGTGGCTGCTGCTTACGTAGTAATCAGGTGATCGATGGGATGGCTGTCCTGACATATATGATCGATGATCGATCGATCACTGTATAAAAGGTGGAGCTTATCGTCATCATGATCAGCATTGCCACCTTTGCTGCCTGCTTATTCGCTCGTCTGGATTCGTCTGGGCAACTCGCATGCACAACGAAGTTGACGGATACATATCGATTTAATTATCCTAGGGTACTAGTAGTAGGGTTCAGTTCGTACTGACAGCTGAACAGCTGATAACTGATTGGATCATGCTCCATGCTGCTGTGTCCTTTTGAATTAATTAATAGTGATCAATAACCGTCAGTGTGGCATTGTTAATATAGTAGTTCCACTGATTTATTTTTTTAAAAAAATGTGCCATAAATAGTGTCTGGTTTCAACATTATTTGCAGAGCCATTATAATACGTTATTTGCGGTGTATACTTGATTTTTCTTGATTTAATAATTGTAGTATATGAATTAATAAACAAAGTTTGTGCTTCGTGTAGAGGATCCGTTTAAATGTTTGTTAATTAAATAATGGAAAAAATTATGTTTGTTTCCTCAATTTGGAACGTCGTTTAATTTTCGTTTCTTAACTCCAATACTAGATAAATGAAGAGCCTATTTGATTTATATTATTGAGTGGATTCTTGTCGTGGATTATTCACTTTTGGTTATAGGGGTAAATTAAATATTTAAAAAACAAACTTAACAAATAGCTACAAGCGGTCTAAACAATACAACAGAAATATTTTCTTTTGAGAAAACGTATTTTTCAAAGGGTGGAGTAGATAACCCGTTTTATAATTCGATAAATAACACTGCTGGAAAAATCCTATTTAGTCCCGATTTGTAACCTCTTTAGTCTCGGGTTTTAAACGGGACAACGAAAACATGACTAAATATATTATCTTTAGTCCTGGTTGATAACACATCAACCGGGACTAAAGATGGCGGCGCCACGTGGCTGGTTCCGCCATCTTTAGTCCTGGTTGATGTTACCAACCGGGACTAAAGTTTTTTCTTTTTTTTTAAATTTTACTCCCGCTAGCTTGTTGCTTGTTTATATATTATCATATTATGCATACATAATTTACACACATATATATTTTTATATATATGCAATATACATATATATATGTATAAATATATATTTTACACACATATAAATGCACTTAATTAAGTAAATATATACATGTATTACCAAAATATACACACACATAAATATACACATATATTACGACAATAGTATCTAAGTCTTGTAATGTTGCTCCATCAGCATATGGAGGATATTGTCCTCTGTTTTCATAGGTTATTGTTTTAGCATCGCTATGTTAATTTTGCGGAAGGGGGGGTCCAAGAATCCTATTTTCATCTATCCCCGCTCATTGCACTCATGGATGACCATTCTATAACGAATAAAAGAATTTTAGTCAGCTACATACGAGGAGCTAAGGAACGAAATAAATTTAACCGATCGATACTTACAAAACCCGCGTGGTTATAATAGAGACGTCGAGGGCGTCTAGCTGGTACAAGTCGAAGATGTCCTCTAAGCGGATATACATTATATCATCTTTTGCTTCGAAGAATGTGTCTTTTTTGATCCGCACCGTGATCATCTCTGTACTTTTGCTTGAAGCTTCCATGTACCACTAGTGGAAGCGATACATCTGTGTGGGGATAATCTTGAGCTCATCAGGCTTGACAAGAGGCCGTCCAAATGTATACTTATATTTCAGCTTAGCCTTCTTGATAGTTGCGCGTCCGAATAGTTGGTCCATTGTTATTTTCGCATCTTCCATAAATTTTCTTAAATCAGCTCTTTGTGGTTGCACCACCAGCTCAATGGATTTTTTAGGTTGCATCCCAAGCTGCGGGACATGTTTGGCCTTTGTTGTCGCCTTTCTATATGCCTTCCTGATCGTCCTGTCGTAGTCCGACTGCGGTTTCGGTTTGGCCAGTGGCATTAAGTACATCTTTTTGAAGAAGGACTTGATCTCCGCAGGGATTGGAATATGTTTCTCAGGAGACTTCTTCTTGAAATGAGTCCTCACCTCAACTTGGACGGCCTCATGCAACTCCTCGAGTGTCTTGTCGTACGACGTTTTCTTTGGGGCTGGCAAGAGCTAGTCAAGTTTTGACATCTTGCTTCTTGGTGAACTGGTTGACATTGACCGTGCGGCTCGAGCTTCGTGCTTAGGATGCAACGAAGGAGGCTGAGTGATAGACCGTTTAGGAGTCGGTGCTCGTGGAGGCGACATAGGAGGCGAAGGAGGCTAGGGAGTGGTAGACCGTTTAGGAGTTGATGCTCGTGGAGGCAACGGAGGAGGCGAAAGAGGCGGAGGAGACGGTCCATGGGGAGGAGACGGTCCACGTGGCGGAGACGGAGGAACGGAAGCCGCTTCTTGTCCGGGAAAGATGATGAAGGGCTTGATCCATAGAATGATCACATGGTTTGTGTCTCCTAGTGCCGTCTCCTCGTCTCCTCCGAAGATATCCAGCTCGAGATCTTCATAGCCTCGTTCCACCTGCCAATTTTGACTTTAGAGTACCTAGGTGGAACGGGCATGCAGTGATAGGTCCTGTCTCGTTCAACTGGTATCGCCATGCCCGACACCACCTTCATGAGAAGAGATTTTATTAATTAGTAATCAATCTTGATTGACAAGTTCTTGAAGGAAATATATATCATAAAACTACGAGCATACCTTGATTGTCAGGTTCTTGAATGAAACATACAACTCACAAGGTGTCCGCTGCTGATCTCGTTAACAGGGCATGGCGGTACTGCTGGAACTTCTAGGGCCTGTATAACCATATGGCCTATAGAAGCGCAGTTGCTACACTGATGCTGTAGTTGTGGTGGATCTGGTTGGCTCACATGTTGGCTCCGTAGCTTGGCCATCTGTTTGACCACCTTTCTTGCCACTATGTCATCGATCTATGATATTTTTAGTGCCATATCAGCTAGCTTCGCATCCGTATCTCGCTTCCTCCTCATGCAGCTCTTGTAGCTTTGGATGTCCTCTTGGAATCCGTATTTTCAGGGAACGACGCCTTTTCCTCGTGTTTGTCCCGGATGCTTAGGGTTTTGCAGTGCGAGCATAAACTCGTCCTTTTCTCTGTCAGGCTGAAATGAGCCTGAGGCAGAGGCCTCCACTGCGTCTTATAATCTTCTGGCGGCTTCTTGGATTGCATCGCCGAAGATTATAGAACCATCGGCAGGATTGAGCGATCCACCGTGAGCATAGAACCAGTGCTTTGATCGTTCCAGCCAGTTGGCTGTGGCCGAAATGATATCTCTGGCTAGGAGGTCGGCTTTCATATGCTCCCATCTACACATTGTCTTCTGATAGCCGCATGACCCTAGCTTGTGATGGTACTGTTTCTTAGACGCGTTGGCCTTGTTCTTCTCAATGAGCGCTTGCGCTTGCTCTCCTGTCTTGTATTGCACAAAGGCCTCCTAGTGATCTCACAACTTTGGAAATTTGTCAAAATCTAGGATCTGGCCCTTCAGGATGTACTTCTTGTGTAGTTCCTTCTTGAAGTTCCTGAAAAGCTCGGCCATCTTTTTCAGCATCCATTCCTTAACCCTTGCTTGTTCTGTCTCTTGGATGGTGAACGTCTCCAACATTGTCGACCACAACATTTCCTTCTCTATGTCCGGGAGATAGCTTTGCTCATCCCCTCCTGTCCTTGTTCATCGTCAGTTCACTACGCTGATGGGCACGTGATCCCTGACTACCCATCCACTGTGTGTCACAAACTTCCTTGCGGCTTCGGCTGGGGCACATGGTCGACCGTCCTGTGCCACTTCGATTATGACATGTCGACCCTCAATTCTCTTGCTGACACCGCGTTGTCCACATGCCCTCTTCTCTCCAACGGCTGGGGTGCCCTCGTTACCCTCCTCGTTCCCCTCCTCGTTGAGGTACTGGTTGGGATCCTCGTTCTCCTCCTCAATGAAGTATTGGCTGCTCTCTTGTGCGATCTCGTCAAGGAGAAACTTTTCATCCTCGTGATCAGCCATTTAATAGTTGTTCTTGGATGACTTGATTAAGTAATTCTGACAAGGAAAAAATTATTCAATTAATACATGTAAGTCCATCCAATATAAGTCATTTTCACTAAGTATAAAAACATAGAGAGAGAAAGAGAATAATACAAAGAGAGAAAAACATAAAGAAAAAACAAAGATGCCATATTGAAAAGTATTTTAAATTTATCTCTCTCGACGAGATAGGTTGGGTTGGCAGCTCATTGGAGGCCCTTGTATGTGCGACAGTGTGGTATCTACGACAAAGCTTCGGTGGTTCAACGGATGTGAGGCTCTACAACAAAGATGGCGGAGTGGTGGCGACCTCGCTCACATTGCGGGGATAATGGATGTCGTGTTATATGGCATCAACAGCGGAGTGGGCATTACCATTAAATTTTATATTATAAATGCCATTATTGTTTAGTCTTTTGCCGAGAGAGAGAAAGAGAGGAGGATGAGGTGAGGGAGATAAGGTGGAGAGGAGAGGAAGTGGATGAGAGGAGAGGTACAAGGATGAAGAATTTAAGTCGCATTTTAAGTCGTATTTTAATGCTTCTATTAAATCAAATTCATGACAAAGCTTTGGCGGTTCGACGGATGTGAGGCTCTACGATAAAGATGGTGGGGTGATGGCGATCTCGCTCACATTGCGGGGATAATGGATGTCGTGTTATATGGCATCGATGGCGGAGTGGCGTTACAGTTTAATTTTATATTTTAATTGCTATTACCGTTTAGTCTTTCCCGAGAGAGAGAAAGATAGGAGGATGAGGTGAGGGAGATATGGTTGAGAGGAGAGGTACGAGGATGAGGAATTTAAGTCGCATTTTAATGCTTCTATTAACTCAAATTCACATTCAAAATTAATTAACATCCAAGATATGTTCAAAATTCACAGTCAATATATATTCAAAATTCACATTCCATATATATATATATATGTTCAAAATTCAGATATATATTTATATGCAAAAATCACAGTCACTAATCAAAAATCACAGTCACTAATCACAGTCACTATAAACAGAGGGCGGCAAGGGCGTGCGGCGGCGGCGTGCGGCAACGCCAGCGACAACATTCATAGTACACATTATAATTAATAAAAACAGGGCGCACGCGGCGGCGTGTGGTGGCAGCGCGGCGTGCGGCGCAGTGATGGGGACGACGGTGTAACACCCTGAAAATCCGAGGTTTTAAAAATCAAAACATAAAAATCGGAACTTGCAAAAATTTTCTGTTTGATTGCATCTTATCGTATTTATTTGCCTCCTATTCACAAGTCTTTGATGCCAAGTTAAAATGAATAAATACTTGTCTTGAAAAGAGAGGATTGGATGGCAATTCGAAACCCTAAAGAGGAACAGAGAAATTGCAAAACTGAAATATTTAAAATAAAATTCTAATAATAAATTGGGGAAAATTATGATTTAATAAAACTTGCTTTTGGGAGCCACTATTAAATTTTTGGGTAAAGTATCAAAATTGTTAATTAGAATTAAAAAAGAAAATATCCATATGAATATATATATATATATATATAAAATATGTATATATATATTATATATATAATAAAGTGGGAAAAATTAAAATCTAATTAAATTACAATTGGGCCAAAATCCTATTTAGTTTAAAGGTGAAATACAAAAGGAATTGTTGAACAAAAAAGAAAAAAAGAAAAATCAGAAAAATAGAAAAGACACTATTCATTATGCGCCACCGCCGATCCGGTCCCGAGCCCCACGCGCGGCGCGCGTCGCCATCGCCGTGCCGCTTGGAGCCCCGCGCCGCCTCGCGCCGCGCGCGCGCCGCGCGTCGCCATCACCATCCCATCGCCGCGCCGCGCCCTCGCGCCCGCGCGCGTCCCTCGCCGCCGCGCGCCCATTGTCCCGTCGTCGCTCGCCGTCGCGTCCCCCTCTCTCTCCCTCTCCGGCCATCTATAAAAAGGGAACCGAGCACTCTACTTTCCTCCCCACTCCACCGCTCTTCTCCCCTCTCTTTTCGCTCTCTCTCTCTCGCCGTATTCCCGTTGTTTTTCGCCGCCGCAATCCGCCGCTGCCGTCACGCCGAGTTCGCCGCATCGCCGCCATTTGCCGCCGCGCCGGTAGGCCGCCGCCTTCCTTCCTTTTTCTTTCCGTTGTTCTCGCCACCTTCCGCCGCTACAGCCGCCGCGCTGCGCGCGCCGCCCAGCTCGGCCATGCAAAACAGAGAAGAGAAGGAAAGAAACAGAGGAAGGCAGAGTGAAGAAGGAGGAAAGGGGAAAAAGAAAGGAAAAAAAGAAAAAGAAAATAAAAGAGAAGAAAGAAAAGAAAAAAAGAAAGGAAAGTTTGGGAAAATTTTTGGGAAAAATTAGAAAAAAAATTTGGAAGATATTTTGGGAAAATCAATGGGCTAAATTTTATATTTTTCTCGGAAACAAATTTTGATTTCAAAATTAGTTCGGGACCGATTATTAAACATGTTTTTGCGATAATTTAGCCGTCACCAAGATTATTTAGGGATTTATTTATATCTTAGCTTGTCTTCAAATATTGTTTTTGATATATATAAGATTGCTAAACCTAAAAAGTCCAAATTATTTATTATAGTGTCTAGCTTCTAGATTAATTACCTATTTTGGGATCGATTATTATTAACCTAGGTCGTATCACGGCTAGCTTTTCGGAAATAATTAACCGTCCCGCAGTTTACTCGTTTAAGATTTTATTTACAACTTAGTTGGTCATCGCATAATATTTTTCATATAGATTTTCTAAAACTTAAGAATCTAACTTATTTAAATACATGAGTTTAGATTCTAGTATCAATTTATTTTGATTTAAATTTAACCCTAGGGTTGTCGGCCCAATAAAATTAAATAAAATTAAAAATTAACCATATCTTTTTATTATTATATTTTGGGTCATCACCCATAATATTTCTCAAACTTTGAATATATTCACTTAAAATAATACCACATCATAGTAATTAAATCGGTTTAATACGAAACTTCAAATCTTTGTAACTCGCTCATTCTAACTCGGATTTTGCCAAAACTCGAACCTAAACTTACGTAAAAACATAACCTAGTGTTAGAATCCGCTCTTGCAATTTATTTGGCTTCCATTGGATTTTACTTGAATTCTAATCGAATTCAATTGGATTTCTTGCACGTACGGTAGAGTCCGAGGGAGCCGTTGAGAACATTGAAGACTCAAGCCAACAAGGTCACGAGCAAGGAAAGTCATCACTTCCTTTGTACATATTGATCCTATTTTGTAAAATAATGTTGATTTAAACTTCAAACATGCATGCTATACACAAAACACCTATGCTTGATATACCATGCCTTGATATTGATTACCTTTAGTTATAATCTTTGTAAACCTCGATGTGACATAACCGGAGACTTTCTTTGGTAAAATGCTTAGCCATGCTATTATTAGAATCTTGCATACTCATATTTTTACAAAAAGAGCTATATGCTTGGGCAACTACCTTAGGGAAGGTAGTTGAGATACGGCATGTGGAGACATGAGCGCCACATTGCCTTGAACATGATGAAAATAGTTGATGAAAAAAATGAAAGTACAAAACTAATGTTTTAGACTGGGGCGGCTGGATGATTTGGGTGGATTCCAAAAAAGGCAAGTGCCGACCCCGGTTAATTAAGAACCGAGCCATGAGATAGCCGGGAAACTAGCCAGTACAACCGTACTTCTCGAATGGGTATAGACCTAGCGGAGTAGATATCCGAGCGGAGGCAGTATCCCTGCGTAGTGGTTCAGGTGTTGGGTTGAGTTAAGGGCTTATCGGTAGGGGGTTTACCGCTGGTAAGTACCTGGGCAGCGATCAGGGCATACGATCAATATGAGGAGATGAAGATAGAGGTTGGAAAATTGAAGATGGAGCAAGTCTTTCTCTTACCCCGGGAACGCCAGAACTCCTCTCACTGCTAGGAAACGACTGCTAGAGTGCATGAGGGCTTAAGTTCATGGAGCGGGTACTGCCAAAGTGAGGTTATCGAAAGGCTTTGCCGTGCATGAACCGTCCCATATAAAGGGATGTAGGCTCATTCAATGAGCAGTTGCGGAGTACGGGTAAAGTGTACATCCACTGCAGTGTGAATGAATCAATCTATTCGAATAGCTGTGCTCGCGGATATAGAGCATTGTGACAAGACTTTCGCTTGGCTAGACTCATAAATTTTAAAATAATGGGATGGGTTTGCATGATGATTCTATTCACTGGTGGATCAACTTCTCGAAAGGCGAGAAGGGTAGACTCCCCAGAAAACCATGACGATCCGGTGACGGGAAGCTATTCTTGGGATCACAATGGATGGTGGACAGAACCATCGCCGGCTTAATGAACTATGGTAATAAAAACTTGACCTGGCTAGACATTAGGTTTGTGAAAGGATTTACGAAAATTGGCTTTATGCAAAAGAACCACAACCATCCTTTGAGTGACCCTATCATGTTCCGTGTTGGCTTGCTGAGTACGTTGGGTACTCACCCTTGCTATACGCACAAACCTTCAGATGAAGGAGACGAAGAACTGGAGGACCCCCATGCTTACTACCAGGATGAATGAAGACATTGGAGCGCAATAGGTCTTAGTCCCCGGTCGTTGCCTGTGGCAATCGACATGCCGCTGCCTTCCGTCTGCTATCTTATCTAATCTCTGATTTTGGTTGTATCCGGACCAGTAAGTCCTGCATGTAATGACATTGCCTTCGGGCCTATTATTGTAATACTTTTGGTGTAAGACTATTCGTGCATTTGCACCTGATAATTCAGTACTGTATTTCATGGGTACCAAACTACTCGATCCAGGAAAATGGTACTATGAACACGAAAGATTCCCGTCCGCAAAAACGGGGGTCTACAACAGCGACGACAGCGACGGTGATGGCGACGGGGTGCGGGAGTTAGGGTTCGGCGAGATCATGTAGGGAATCGAAATAACAGAATATGCGCCGGCGATGTTACCTCGGAATGCAGCGACGACGGCGGCTCGACGGCGCGAGACGACGTCGGCGGCACGAGAAGACGTCGATGGCGACGGCTTAGGGTTCGGCGCGACGAAGACGAAGAAGACGATGAAAATGGCTAAGTGTTTGGATCCACCACACCCTCTGCTATATATAGATACTGGGCTCTTTGGTCCCGGTTTTTGGCTTCAACCGGGACTAAAGATTCCCGTACCCCTAGTAGGTGAGAATATTTATTCCCGGTTGAAGCTAACAATCGAGACTAAAAATGTTTTCTTACTATTTCTAATTTTTTTGTCCCGGTTGGTGTTAAAAACCGAGAGTAAACATTTAAACAGGGCCCTACTGAAAAGTATTTTAAATTCTAATAATCATATCAAATTAACATATGCCCTTATTGAAAAGTATTTTAAATTCTAATAATCATATCTAATTAACATATGCCCTTATTGAAAAGTATTTTAAATTCTAATAATCATATCTAATTAACATATGCCCTATTGAAAAGTATTTTAAATTCTAATAATCATATCTAATTAACATATGCCCTATTGAAAAGTATTTTAAATTTTAATAATCATATCTAATTAACATATGCCCTATTGAAAAGTATTTTAAATTCTAATAATCATATATAATTAACATATGCCCTATTAAAAAGTATTTTAAATTCTAATAATCATATCTAATTAACATATGCCCTTATTGAAAAATATTTTAATTCTAATAATCATATGTAATTAACATATGCCCTTATTGAAAAGTATTTTAAATTCTAATAATCATATCTAATTAACATATGCCCTATTGAAAAGTATTTTAAATTCTAATAATCATATCTAATTAACATATGCCCTATTCAAATTCATATATAATTTACAATAAATTCAAATGGTTACAATAAATTTAATAAATTTGATAAATTCAATAAATTCAAAATAATTTACATCGTTCATATAAAAATTTAGCTAAGTGATGGTTGTCCTCACGTACTTTCTCCGTCCTATTGTTCCTTCGCTACGATCGTTGCGCGAGTAAGGGTGTCCTCATTTGATAGGAGGATGCTCGGGTGAACCGCCACCGCGAACGGAGGTTGCCCGTCAAACTGATCGTAATCTTCATCACTCCTATCCTCGACTCCCACTATTTTCCTTTTTCCTGGGAGAACCACGTGGCGCTTTGGCTCGTTGGACCCTTTTCTATTCTTTGCTTTTAGTCATGTCCTTAACATAGAAAACTTGCCTTACATCATTGGCAAGGACGAAGGGTTCATCTGAGTATCCAACCTTGCTAAGGTCGACCGTTATCATCCCACTTGCATCAATCGTTATGCCTCCACCACTCAGCCTAACCCACCGACACCGAAACAGAGGGACCTTCAGTGGTCCATAGTCAAGTTTCCAGATGTCCTAGATGCTACCGTAATACGTGCTAGTCATATCACTATATTCCACAGCATCGATGCGGACAACGCTATTCTGATTCATGCTCTTTCTGTCTTGGGCCTGTGTGTAAAATGTGTACCCATTGATCTCATATACCTGGAATGTGGTGATCGAGCAAGATGTTCCCCTCACCAAGAAGGCTAGTTGTCGGTCAATGTTCCCGTTGCCCGTGAGATGTTGTCGCAACCAAGCAGGGAAAGCATCAATGTGATGGCGTGTAATCCAGGCATCCGTCTTACCGATGTTTTCAGAGTGAACAATCGCCAAGTGCTCCTTGATGTAAGGAGCCACCAAGGAAGATTGTTGCAAAACTGTCCAATGTGCTTTCCCGAACAAGTCATTATCTACGGTCATTATTGCTTTCCTTTCAAGAGTCCCCTTCCCCCATAGTCTCCCTTCATGGCTTGATTCGAGCACCTCGATGGCGAAGATCTTCAATAAAGTCAACGCAGAACTCAATGACCTCCTCTATTCCATATCCCTTAGCGATACTGGTCTCCGGACGAGAACGATTATGGACGTACTTCTTTAGAACATCCATATACCTCTCAAAAGGTAACATGTTGTGTAGGAATAAAGGACCGAGGATACGGATCTCTTTGACAATGTGGAATAGGAGATGCGTCATGATATTGAAGAAGAAAAGTGGAAAGATCATCTCAAAACTAACAAGACATTGCACCACATCATTTTGAAAGGCTTCTAGTCTATCTGGATTGATGATCTTCTGCAAAATTGTGTTCAGAAAAGAACATAACTTTGTTATTGTTGCCTAGACATTATTGGGAAGGATACCTCGAATTATAACGGGAAGCAGCTTTGTCATCAGCACATGGCAGTCATGAGACTTTAGGTGTGTGAACTTCTTATCCTTTGTGCTTATTATTACTTTTATATTTGAGGAGTATCCAGTCAGTACCTTGATGCTCTCCAGACATTCAAACTTGCTTTCCTTCTCTGCGTTGCTTAGAATGTAGCTGGCTAGACTCAAGTAGTGGCTTCTTTTCTTCTTTGGTTCCAGGTGAAGGCCATCACGTTGTGCTATGTGCTTTAGATCATTTCATGTCTCAAGTGTATCTTTTGATTTTTCATATACACCTAGGAAGCCCAGCAGGTTGACGCAAAGGTTCTTAGTGAGATGCATCACATCGATTGCGTGGCGGACGTCCAAGACTTCCCAATAGGGTACCTCCAAAAAAATGGACTTCTTTCACATCACGACATGACCATCTTCATTTGCTATAGGTTAGCTGCCAAGTCCCTTTCCAAATACTACTTTGAGGTTTTTTACCATGGCAAACATGACATTTCCGTTGCGATGTTTTGGCTTAGTACGATGGTCTGCCTTTTGTTCAAAATGTTTACCTTTTCTCTGGACAGGGTGGCTTGCAACAAGAAAGCGACGATGCCCCATGTACACTACCTTCTTATAGTGTTTCAGGTACGTACTTTCGTTTTCATCCATACAGTGGGTGCAAACGTTGTACCCCTTGTTTGACTATCCAGATAGGTTGCCAAGTACAGGCCAATGATTGATGGTAACGAACAGCAACGCTCGTAGGTTAAACTGCTCCTGTTTATCATCATCCCACACGGGGACACCTTCTTTATTCCACATCAATTTCAGATCTTCGATCGTGATCTCAGGTACACATCAATGTCGTTAACAGGTTGCTTTGGGCCTTGAATAATAATTGGCATCTGAATATACTTATGCTTCATGCATAACCAAGGCGGGAGGTTGTAGATACACATCGTTACAGGACAAGCGTTGTGGCCGCTGCTCATCTCTCCAAAAGGATTCATGCCGTCCGTACTTAAGCCGAACCTTATGTTTCTTGCATCCTCTCCGAAGCCTTTAAATGTTATGTCGATGTTTCGCAACTGTGAACCATCGACGAGATGTCTTAGCATGCCGTCTTGTTGGCATTCTTCTGCGTGCCAGCGCATCATCCTTCCATGCTCTTTGTTCCTGAACAGACGCTTTAGCCGTGGTATTATAGGAAAATACCACATCACCTTAGCATGAACTCTTTTCTTTGAAGGTCATACATCAACTTCGCTTGGATCATCTTGTCTAATTTTGTATCAAAGTGCTTTACAAACAGGACATGCTTCTAGGTTCTCATACTCCTCACCGGCGATAGAGGATACAATCGTTAGGGCATGCGTGTATCTTTTGTAGCTCCAGTCCTAGAGGCAGGCTAACTTCTTAGCTTCGTACATTGATTCCGGCAATTCGTTTCCCTCTGAAAAATGTTCTTGACGAGTTTTAGTAACTCGTCAAATGCCTTGTCACTAACTTTTTGGCCTTCCATTGCAAGAATTCCAGCGTAGTATCCAACTTTTTGTGTCCCTGTTCACAACCGGGTACAAGGACGTTTTGTGGTCCGTCAACATGCGCTCCAATTGCTGCACCTCCTTTTCACCTTCACAGTCCTCCTATACGTTGCGCAACATCTGACCAAGGTCATCGACACCGTCATTTTCTTCAGCATCCCCGTCCGCCTCGCATGTTGCATTCTCTTCAAACCCACCGTCTTGACTACAGTCCAGAATATTATCATCATTTTCTTCATCTTCTTCCATTGCAACCCCTACCTCTCCGTGCGCTGTCCAGCAATTGTAGTAAGGCATGAATCCCGACTGAAACAAGTGGGCATGAATAATTCTTGATGTAGAATACTCCTTCTCAGTTTTGCACTTTTTGCATGGACAACGTATAAAGCCTTATGCTTGTTGGCATTAGCCACACTCAAAAAATAGTACACGCCTTGAATAAACTCTGTCGACCGTTGATTCGTGGTATACATCCACCGCCGATCCATCTACATGAAATGCACAAAAATCAAAAGAAAAATCCACAAAAGTCAAACAATTTAAATAATATTACAATAATTATATAAATATATAATTAGAAAATAATTATATAATAGTCCAACATACATAATGTGTTGTAGTTAAAAAAATTTAGAATTATTTTTAAAAGTTTTTTTAAAGTTCTAAGCATACTTTTAATGTAAGTAGTGTACTTATTTTTAACCATTTTAATGATTTTTAAATTACCTTAGTGTTATAATCTACTATCAAATTTTCTATATTTTTCCTTTGACATCTATTTTATAACATTTTTGTCCACAAGTTTCTCTCTCATCATTTTTCATAAACAATTTTAGAGATAAAAGTGTATGTAAAATATACCTACAAATGTAATGAGTTGAGCATACTTAGAGGATGAAGTTATGGATTTTAAGAAGTAAAATAATTTTTCTAAACAAATTTTCTCTCTCTTCATTTTCCATTAACCTATTTAGAGATAAAAATGTATAGAAATAAACCGTAAAAAGTAATATGCTAAGCATAGATCATAAGAGAATGAAGTTGCTAACCTTGTAGATCCCTTAGATTTGTGTATTATCACCAAAACAATTTCACAAAAAATTTGGGCAGCACCTCCCTTCTTCTGCAAACCTTTGAAGACACTGGCTCAAGCTGGAGGAGAAAAAAGAAGTATAAAAAGCACCTTCACTTTATTCCCGGTTGGTGTAACCAGCCAGCACTAAAGATCATTTAGATAGTCCCGGTTGGTAACACCAGTTGGGATTAAAGTTAGGATCTTTAGTCCCGGTTGGTATTACCAACCGGACTAAAGATCTCCGGCGCCCGACATGTTCGACAGAATCTAACCGAGACAATTGATGACACCAACCGAGACTAAAGAACCTAGAGAGCCGATGTCTTTTTTAATCGGGACTAAAAACTTTTTCTAGTCTCAATTCCAATAGAAACCGGGACTATTGTGGATTTTAGCCAGTGGATCAAAGATAATTTCTCTAGTAGTGTAAGCTGAACAGAACATGACTAAAATTTGTACATCAATTATCAATACCATGTACCCCGTTAAGGATATCATGTAGATGGCTTTTATAGCTGCGGGATAACTGTTACCTCGTCTTCGAGTTAGAGAAATGAAATTTAAACCACATGAATGAGCTTTTACTTCTTCTTTCCTTATTTTTTCCAGTCACTACTGGAGATTTGGTTTTTCTGGACGAGGCCCCCAATAGGTTCCAGACGGACCATAAGTGGCCGCGCCTGAAAAATCGGTACCCAGGGGGTCTGTTGTAGGACCGCACGAGAAAATACATTATCCTGTGCGGTCCACTTAAGCGACCGCACATTGTATTATCCCATGCAGTTCGCTTAAGTGGACCACACGGGATAATTGTGCATTATTCCATGCGACCACTTAAGAGCCCGCACGGGATAATGCATTTTCTCGTGCGGGCCGTTAAGTGGACCGCACGTGATGATGCACCATAAAACAGCTGCCCAACCCGACAGTGCCACATTTAACATGGTGTTTCTCTCTCCAAAAAAGGCAACTATAGAGGGGAAGGTTTTCAACTCGAATTCTTCAATTGCAATCACTACAGAAGGTAACATGCTTGATCTTCTCTTCCATTTGCTTCCATTTTTAAAACTTTTTTTGGTTGAATGCGAAGATATTTGAACTTTTTCAACTCGGTTTCTCTCTCCAAAAATAAGCAATTTCTTTTGGTGGGAGGTTTTAGACTTGAAATCTTCGATTGAAATCGATATAAAAGGTAATATGATTTTTCATCTCTTTCATTTGCTTTCGTTTTTGTTAAATTTCATTGGTTGAATGCAAAAATATTTAAACTTGTTTGAATAGGTCATTTGAGATATTTTTGTAATTTGTAGGTCAAATATTTTATTTTTTGATTGAACCATTTTTTTGGTAATTAATAGTGTGTTAGTATTATTATTAGCTGTGAATGAGGTTTTAGTTATAAAGTAGGATTTAAGTTTAATTTTTATGTAAAAACACTGACAATATAATATTATTTTATGCTGTGAATTTTTTTAGATGGATCGGACATGGATGTATGAGACGCGGAGAACTCATTCGGTGTTCATGAGAGATGCATCAACTTTTATTAATAAGGCAAAGGCACACGCTTTGAGGGAGAATAGGAAGGATATTTTTTGTCTTTGCGTGGATTGCAAGAATTTGAAGATATGGTAAGATCCGAATATAATTCGGGATACATAATTCAGCGTGAATTTGTGGAGAAATACACGATTTGGACTTATCACGTGGAAGACGCCGCTCCTGAAGAGATTCCTGATATTTGGTTCGATGAGGCAGAGAATTTTATAATTGAGGATATGTCTCGGGAAATGACGGGTGATTTTGGCGGCTCTGGTTTTGACAATGCAGAGGTTGATATTGATCTTGATCTCGAGGATATGTTGCGGCACACTGAACCAGAGATCTTAACAGAGAAACCAAGAGATTTAAACAATTGGGAGGCATTGCAGAAATCAGCGAAAGATCTTTTGTATGATCAATCAAAGGGATGTGACATGGATTATACAGTGTTGTTGTCGGTGCTAGAACTTCTTAGATTGAAGGCCAAACACGGATAGTCTGATACTAGTTTCAACGACTTGATGGGTCTCCTGAGAGCTATGCTTCCTAAGCCTAACTTGTTGCCAGCTAACACCTATCAAGCCAAGAAACTGATATGTCTATTATCTCTTGGTGTGGAAAAGATCCATGCATGTATTAATCACTATGTACTTTATCGCAAGGAATACGCTGACTTGGACAAGTGTCCAACTTGTGGGGCGAGTAGGTACAAAAAGGATAACAGTGCCGCTGATAGTGATGTTGTCGAACCAAATGCATTGGTCGAGCCGGGAAAAAGATTTCGGCCATGGTGATGTGGTACTTGCCGGTGAAAGATCGCATGAAGCGATTGTTCTCGAACCCCACCGACGCCGAGTTGATGAGATGGCATCAAGGGAGTCGAAAGACAGATGGTATGATTAGACATCCTGCCGATGCTCGACAATGGAGAAACTTTGATTCAAAGCACCCAGAATTTGCAAAGGATCCGAGAAATGTCAGGTTTGCGTTGAGCACGGATGGAATGAATCCATTTGGTGACCTAAGCAGATCGCACAACACTTGGCTTGTTCTGCTCACCATGTATAACCTTCCTACATGATTATGTCAGAAGCGAAAGTACATTTTGTTGATTATCCTTATACAAGGGCCAAAACAGCCTGGCATCGACCTAGATGTGTTTCTTGAACCTTTGATGGAGGATATGCAAGAAATATGGGAAGAGGGTCTATGATTGTTTGATGTGTACCGCCAGGAGTATTTTACTCTGTGTGCTATCATATTCGTTACTATAAACGATATACCAGCCAATTTTTTCCTCGCCGGACAGATTAAAGGAAAGATCGGATGTCTGATATGTCTAGACAACACATCGTACATATACCTGACCTCGTCAAAAAAGTTAGTTTACATGCGTCATCATCGTTTCTTACCATAGAAGCATATGTATCGTGCGATGGCTACCTTTTTTGACAAAACTGTTGAGGAAGGTACTGCCCCTGAAGCAAAGGATGGTTTCACGGTGTTCAAGCTGACAAAGAACTTAAAGGTCGTGTTTGTCAAGGGAAAGACAACATCAGGCAAGAGGAAGAAAGAAGTGGTAGAAAACACGCTACCCTTCAAGAAAAATTCAATCTTTTTCAAGTACCTCACGTACTGGAAAGACCTGGAGATTCATCATGCCATCGATGTCTTGCACCTCGAGAAAAACGTGTTCGACAACACCATCGGGACTATACTTGACATCCCTAGTACAACAAAGGATGGGTTGAAGTCATGTAATGACCTGGTCAATTTGGGCATAGGGAAAGATCTCCACCCGATAGAGCTAACGAATGGTAAGATTGAGATTCCATCGGCATGCTACTCAATGACACTAGAAGAGAAAAAAACTTTCTTTAAATGTCTTCGTGGTTTGAAAGTGCCGACTGGATTCTCATCGAATATCCGGAAACTAGTATCAACAAAAGATTTGTCAATTTCTGGATACAACGCTCACGAATGTCATGAGATGCTTATGGTATTCCTCCCTATCGCTATAAGGGTGGTGAAGCCAATGCACACCAAGGTAGTGATAACAAAGCTGTGCTATTTTTTAATCGAGTTTCACTGAAAAATTTTGATCCAGAAGAATTATGATCCCTTTAGAAATTCGCAGTCGAGACAGCTTGCCAGCTAGAGATGTTTTTTCCTCCATTGTACTTCGACATGATGGAAGATCTCATTTTTCACGTTGTCCCTCAAATTATTGAACTTGGTACTCTATACCTACATCAAATGTGGGCGTACAAGCGATACATGGCTGTTCTGAAAGGGTATCTCCATAATCGTGCTCATCCGGAGGGCTCGATGATAGAGGGTTACACAACTGAGGAGGTTGTCCCGTGTTGCCTAGATTATATGAAAGATGCCAACTCTATTGGGATACCGATGCCTCGACATGATGGAAGGTTATCTGGGAAGGGTACTGTGGGAATAAAATGCTTTTACGATAACAATTACAAACTGGTATCAGATGCACATAGCAGTGTTCTTCAACAACTTGCCATCGTTGCACCCTACATTGAGCAACACAATTCCGAGATCAGAGCATGCAATCCTGGGTGATCCAACGATTGGGTTTCGAAAGAACAGAAGCACAGTTTTCCCCAATGGCTGAAGGATCAAAAGCTACCGTCTGGTGAATCACTGGAGGAAAAAAGATAGAAAGACTTGCAGCTGGCCCAACAAGCCTTGTGACCTCATGGCAAGGGTATGACATCGGCGAATATTCTTTTTACACAAAAAGCAAATATAGGAAAAGGTCAGCACAGAACAGTAGGGTTCGTGTCGAAGCGTTGGACGCAATAGGGCAGAAGAAATCTTACTACGGGATCATACAAGAAATATGGGAACTTGACTACGGTTTAAACATTCAGATCCCTATTCTCAGATGCCAATGGGTGAAAGACAACATGGTAGATAAATTTGGATTTACGTGTGCTGAACGAAGTAAATTGGACACAAGGATGATCCATGGGTCCTTGCCGAACGTGTTGCACAAGTTTTTTATGTGAAGGATCCTTCCGATGAAAAGATGGACATTATTGTATCTGGCAAGCAATACATCATGGTATTGATAATATTGAAGACGCGTCCGATTATAATCAACATGACGCCATTTTGTTATTCATAGATCTTCCTACGCGGATCAAACTCATTGAGAGTGTCCTCGACGAATCAAAGTTTTCATTCGTGCGGAAGGATGTTAATCCAAAAATTGGAAATGTTAGTTTGTTTTTGTGTACAATATGTTTTTGCGAGCGAATGTATCAAACTTATGGTGTTATGAGTGAATGTGCGGTTCTATATCAAACTTATGGCATTTGTGTGGATGATTAATATGTTACCAATTGATATATTAATATGTGATGAATTTACATTGATTGAATTTTTGTATATGGGATAGAATCAAATATAGGAATAATTAATAAATGAAATAATTAAATATAGAATCAAAATTAATATTTGTAGTGATATTTTTAGTTCAATACTTTCACATGGAATAATTAATAAATGGATAGTTGATATTTTTTTAGTGCATTGATACTTTTTTAGTTTTATAGTTTTACATGGAAGAATTAATAAATGGAATAATTAATATGTTAGTTAATAAAATAGTATTTACATTAATTAATAAAATTAATATGTGCATTGATATTTTTTGTTTGATGTTTTCATGTCAATTTCTAAATGGAATAATTACTAAATGGAATGGAATAGTTGATATTTTTTTAGTTTTATAGTTTTACATGGAATAATTAATATGTTAATTAATAAAATATGTTGTTAATTGATATTTTATGGGCACTGATATTTTATGTGCATTAAAATTTATTGTAGTTTTAATATAAGGGCGGCGATTATCCCGTGCGGGCGGCTTAAGCGCCCGCACGGAAAATCATCTTTCCGTGCGGCCGCTTAAAACACCCGCACGGAAAAATAGTCTTTCCGTGCGGGCGGTTTAAGTGGCTGCACGGAAGATGATTTTCCCTGCGGGCGCTTAAGCCACCCACACGGATAATCGCCGTCTATATATAGTCGCGCGGGCTCCCCAAATTTTCTAAGTCCCCAGTGAAAACATATCTAGCGCCGCCAGGCTGCCAAAATTTGGAGCAACCGTCACCGACCACCGACCGCCGACCGCCGCCGGATCCTCG
Organism: Oryza australiensis; assembly: GCA_019925245.2. Taxonomy (NCBI): domain Eukaryota; kingdom Viridiplantae; phylum Streptophyta; class Magnoliopsida; order Poales; family Poaceae; genus Oryza; species Oryza australiensis. Next base: position 980,848 of record JAIFGZ020000330.1, on the reverse strand, counting down.
CCGACTTTGCCTCCCACCACCACATCCCGTGCGCCGCCGCCGCTAGCCACTAACAGTCGCCTTGCGTGCCGCCAAGAGTCGTTGCACCGCCGCTCTCTCTCTCTCTCTTTATCTGCCTCTCTCTCTGACCACTGACCGTCCGCCACCGACCGCCGGCTTCACCGACGCCGACGCCGGCCTCACCGACCTCGACCGCGCGTGCCATCGACCGCCACCGGCCTCAACCGACTCCTCCCCGCCGGCCTCAACGACTCCTCCCCGCCAGCCGCCAACCGCCGCCCGACGCCTCCCCGCCGGGTGCCAACCGCCGCCAGCCGCCTCCACCGCGCCACCGACTGCCGCCTGTCCTACCGCGCCACCGACCGTCACCTCCACCTCCTCACCGGTTAGTCATTTTGTGGCAAATTTTACTTGTGTTGATTATTGTAAAATTTGTGATATGTGCTGTGATGTGAAATGTGCTATGTGTTGTTGAAATTTGTGATATATGCTGTGATATGTGTTGTGATGTGGAAAGTGGGAAGTCAGTCGATGGCTAGATGGATGTGAAAAATGAAAAATGTGTCTGTGCAGGATGAGAGTGTTGGATCTCAGTTCGGTTGGATGTTGGATTGTCTCCTTTTATAAATAGACTAGCTATATGATTTTGATAAAAACGTTCAGATTAAACTATACTGTAATAGTAGTATTCCTTGCTATTTAATAGTAGTTTATGTGGCCACGTTTGCATTTCAGTGAGAAAAATAGGACACGAACTGTTTTCTTGACATGAAAAAATAACTATTAAATTTTTATGTTTGAGTTTCCTTTTGATGATTGGTGACATGACAATCTGTACTATAAAAAGAGAAGTCAATCGTGATGGCGATTATTGAGCCTTTTTTGACTATCTTGATGGCGATCTGTACATAGGAGTCTAGTATTTGTGCAATATTTGTCGAGACAGTGGCTATATTCCGGTTTATATATGACTTGGTGACTTAGATTATTTTAATATTTTATATGCATGTATGGTGATTTAGGGTATGTGAATTATTTATTATGCAATTATTCTCACTGTATGTACACTGGAATGGTAATTTATGTAGCAAAATTTGACTGTTTGGGTGTAAATGGACTGTAAAACTTAATTTATTTGTTGATTTATTTGTTTGATGAATGTTTGATGTTGATGAATATAGTCAATATAGAAAATGGACTGTTATATTTTTATGAATTTTTTTATGTGAAATAGTTGCTGTGAATTTTTTGATGTGAATTAGTTGATGTGAACTAGTTCATGTGAATATTTTTGATAAATTTTAGATTTTAGATCTTAGGATTTTAGGTATCCTTATTGTAATTTTATTCGACTCCTCGTTTTACGCTAGCGTATAAAATATATACCCACCCCTACCAAACGACCTACAAATCTAATCAACCTCTCTCCTCTCCCTCTTCTCGGTCTCTCATCTCTCATCTCTTCCCCTGTCCCTATCTCACCTCTGCTCACGGACAAATTTTGGTAGAAAATATTAAAAGCATGGAAATAAACATATAGTCAAACATATGTATTTTCCTAAACCTAATCCTTGAGGATGTCGCCTATGCTGGGGAATGCAAAGAGAGTAGCTAAGGGAGCTGAAGTTGAAGGGCACAGGCAATTCCACTATCGAAGACCCCTATACCAAATCATCAAATGTATGCATATGTATAACTTACATTTGACGATTTGGTCTAGGGGTCTCCGATAGTGGAATTGCTTGTGTCCCTTCAACTTCATGCTCTGATAGTGGATATAGTCTTGTTTTCTAAGACCCAAAAAATATAGTATTTTAGAAGTTAAAATATAGTCAATATAGAAAAACCTAAAGAGAAGAAGAAGAAAAAAAATACAATGTTTTTCCTTCTTCTTCTCTTAGGTTTTTTCTCTAGGTTTTTTCTTTAGATTTTGGACTTACGCTAAATTATTGTAATTAAATTATTTTGCTCGATGATGAACTTGAGCCATTCACACATGTTGCAAATTGCAACATCCAAACACGTTTCGAATTATTTAGGCGTGTTGAAGGCTAGGTGGCAAGCGAAGATCTCCGCATCAATCCTTCTGTCAAAGGTCACAACGGAGATCTTCTGCTTGCCACCCAACCTACCACAACGCCTCATGCTATTACAAATATAGTCTTGTTGTTTTGAGAGCAAAAAAAATATAGTATTTTAGAAGTTAAAATATAGTCAATATAGAAAAACCTAAAGAGAAGAAGAAAGAAAAAAATACAATTTTTTCCTTCCTTTTCTCTTTACGCTGCGATTTATGCATGTGTTAACGACCAAATTTGGTAAGCAGATCCCTGAGTTTGAAGCAAGGATTGAGGCAGAATTGGAGGAACGCACGATCTGGGGAAACAGAGACTGCATCGCGAGTCCGAATCGGCTACGGAGCTAGTCGGCTGAGTTCGAGTCGGACCAGGACAGTCGATAGCCGATTCCGATTCAAAACCGAAGATGGGACCAATCCCGGAGGAAAGCTTAAGAGATAATTATTGGATTCAGTTTCTGGAGGATGTTAAAATATTGCCATCTATGGATAAGGTCCTATAATGGCAATTGTATCTTTAAGTTAGGATATTATGTATAATTTTCTTTATAGGCAATGTCGGTTTGTTTAGAGATATTTGAGATTTAATCTATAATAGGAATCATGTCCGTTATGGATTCATTGTATATTCGGGTATAAATATGACCTGAGACCTTGTAAAAACATAACACACACATCAATACAACTTCGGCGCATCGCCAACCTTTCTGTTTTTACTTTTTCTCGATGAGTTCTTACTCTGTTCTTGGGTTGCATCGACTTTGATCTCCAGGAAGTAATTTCTTGTTACAAGCGGCTTGTGGTATCGATGCCAGTGCTTCCATCATCATGATACTCTGATTTTGATGTCGCAAACTGCTTAATTTACCATATACGATATATAGTTTAGATCAATGTCTAGATCTATCTTTCGATCGGCTAGCATATCATTCAAGATAACAGCCGACAAAGCTAGATCTAGAGGTTGATTCAAATTATATAGCATATCTACCATCTCGAGGAATTCTCATTAGCCTAGATAGATCTCATGCTTCTTTTAGTACTTAATGCTGTATCTAATCGACCTATTAAGTCGCTTTTAGAATTATGTAGACCTATTCGGCTCAATGTTTATTATTAGAGATAATGCCGGGGTTTCAGCCGGTCTTACTTGTTCTAATCATCTTTTATGTATTATTACTGTTAGATGTATTATAATTGCCTTTTATATTAAGATATCAATCTACTTAAATGTGTTAAGCTCGGTATCAATCTGTTAGGTTATCCCAACAGTCGATTGATCTTAGTTTAGCGTATTTAGTTCAGATTAATATCTTTTTATAAAACATATCGGAGTACTAGCCGACTTACATTAGATCTGCGACATCGGCTAGGTGATGAATTGGTATAATTATTATTATAATATGCTTTTGTATATATGTGGTTTGTACTGTCTCGGTATACTACCGATCTATCACAATCACTTGTTCTAAATGTACTTTGGGATAACAATTATATATTTATTGATATCTATAGCCGATCGAGTAGGATCTAACCTTAACCAAATGCCTATCTTTCTGTTTCTTGTTGGTTACAGGATCAAACCAACTGGCACGCCTGCTCAATCACCAAAGGCGACCAATTTGGACCTGCACTGGAGCTAAGCAGATCTCCCAGGCCAGCGCGTGGGGAAAATTCTCATCAACACGCTTTTGGCACGCCCGGTGGGACACTAACTTCTGGATCCAGCACAATGGTGAACGTCTCATCGGCTGATCTCGACCAAGACAACATCACCCCGATGACTATGGACAAACTGTCGGCTGAACACCAGGCCGACTACCAGCAGATGGTGGAATGGTTGCCAGCACATTATTTGCAGTCCTTCGCCCAGACCAGATCTAGGTCAATCGTCCAGAAATACAAGTTTATGATCCTCGAAAACTTTGACGCCTCCTCATGCGAGGACAAGAAAGGGAAGAAGAAGATGGAGGACATCAAGCAGGAGCAGGACGATTCGGGGCTGCACACACTTCAAGACAGGATCGACTCGGCTATCCACCACGCGCTTGTTTTCGGCTCAGGACTTTGAAAGCTTGGCCCACTTGGCATAGAAGGTGGCGGCTCATGAGCAACGTTTTCAAGAATCTAAGAAAGCCTTCAAGAAAGTTAGCCACGTCGCTTACGCATCAGACTCCGACTCAAGTGATAGCGATGCAGAAGTGGCAGCGGCCGAGTGGACCAGGAACAAGAAAGCAATCACGTGCCAATGACTGAAGAAATCGGCTAAGGAGGAAAAGTATGACTTTGACATAACTAAAGCCGATAGGATCTTCGATTTACTGCTGAGGGAGAAACAAATACAGCTTCCGGCCAACCATGTCATTCCATCGGCCGAGTAGCTCAAAAAGAAAGTATTGCAAGTGGCACAACACCACCTCCCACAGCACCAACGATTGCAAGGTCTTCCGCCAGCAGATTCAAACGGCCATCGAGGCAGGGAAGATCAAGTTCGACGAATCGGCTAAGCTGATGAAGATTGACGGCAATCCCTTCCCTGTCAACATGGTCCAAGCTGGCCAGAGGCGAGCTAATTGACAGTACAGCATGGCACACAGCTCAGCCAAAGCCCAACAAACAACCGTGGCCGACTTGGACCAATAGGAGCCATCCAGCAAGCCGACTGCAACTAACGCCACACCAATCAACATGGTCTACACCAGTAGCCGATCAGCCGATCGTCGGTCTAGACTGGCGGACAGCCGACTTCGTTTCCAGCTGAGGGTTCAGGAGCAGGAAGAGGCCCGACGCGGGAAGACATACCAGAGGACACCTGATCGGCTAGGTGTGGCATATTTTCGTCGTCATGATGGCTGTGATCCACATTGGCGCTGCGTGTTCTTCTGATTTTGCTGGGAATCGAGAATGAGACTACCTACCCTCGAGAACTGCCCGGCCTATAGCGAGTACAGGGAGGACGATTAAAGAGCCCCGCCGATGGAGAGCTCTAGCCGATTCGTCCCTCGAGCCGTTCAACTCAACCAGCGCAAGCTTTCCCACGATTGGCTCGGCCCAATTCACCAGGACTTTTTCCAAGAGGATGAAGAAGAGCAATCGGCCAACCCCCAATGGTGCCCTTTGGACCTGTTCACCAAGACTCAGAAAAGGAGAATTCAGAGGCTGAAGAGCGAAGGACAGGAGGGAGAAGTCTAGCAGATGATTCAGCATCAACAACGGCGAGGCAGGAAGCAATGGCGCGTCAAGAAGCACGACGCCTCAGCCAATGAAAGTCCAGCCGATCAGGCCAAAAGGGCGGCAAAAGGCAAAGGAATAGCGTCTATCAATATGGTGTTCATATTGCCAGCCGAATTCGAAGGTATCGAGGCTGATGCAGACACGGTTGAAGATACCTTGGCCAACCTAGTACTGTCCCTAGAGCAGGCCATCTTTGAAAAACCCGAGGGAATAGAAAATTGGCACTTGAAGCCCCTGTACGTCAAAGGATTCGTGAATGGGAAGCCGATGTCAAAAATGTTAGTTGATGGAGGAGCTGCTATCAACCTCATGCCTTACGCAACCTTCAGGAAGCTAGGCAAGGGAGCCGATGACTTGATAAAAACCAACATGGTGCTCAAGGATTCCGGCGGCAACCCATCGGAGGCCAAGGGAGCTTTAAACGTCGAGCTGACCGTCGGTAGCAAAACCATGCCCACAACGTTTTTCGTCATCGACGAGAAGGGATCATACAACCTACTGCTCGGAAGGGATTGGATACACGCCAACTGCTGCATCCCTTCCACAATGCATCAAAGCTTAGTCCAATGGCAAGGCAATAAGATAGAAATCATGCCGACGACATTGATTTTTTGTCTGGCAAAGTTTGGCAGGCCGATTTTTTGAAGGTGTCCGATTCTGACATGCAGTCAATTGGAGACGAAGAGCCTCAATTATTACTTTGAGGGCGTCGTGGAGGGCTCGAGCGTCTACACCAAGGACACCGTGGACGACATCAACGGCAAACTAGGGCAAGGTTTCATGTCGGCCGATGAGCTAGAAGAAGTGGACATAGGTCCAGGGGATAGGCCTAGGCCGACATACATTAACAAAAATTTGTCTTTTTATTTTAGGACCAAGCTTATTGATTTATTGAAGAAATATAAAGACTGTTTGCTTGGGAGTATTTTGAGATGCCTGGCCTTAGCCGATCCATTGTTGAGCATCGGCTCCCTACTAAGTCTGGATATCGGCAGTACAAACAGCCTCCTAGGAGGTTTAAAGCCTATATGTATGATACGATTAAGGCCGAGATCACTCGACTATACGATGCTGGTTTCATTCGGCCCTGCCAATATGCCGAATGGGTTTCAAACATAGTTCCAATGGTGAAGAAGAATGGCAAACTTAGGGTATGCATCGATTTCAGAGATTTGAACAAAGCTACCCCTAAAGGTGAGTACCCCATGCCTATAGCCGATTTGCTGGTAGATGTCGCCTCTGGCCACAAAATCATAAGTTTTATGGACGGCAATGCTGGTTATAATCAGATCTTTATGGCCGAGGAAGACATTCACAAGACAGTTTTTAGGTGCCCGGGAGCAATCGGCTTATACGAGTGGGTCGTCATGACTTTTGGCTTGAAGAACACTGGAGCTACGTATCAGAGGGCCATTTATTACATCTTTCATGATCTAATAGGCTTCTTGGTGGAAATCTATATCGACGATGTCATTGTCAAGTCCAAGGAGGTGAAAGACCACATAGCCGATTTAAGAAGGGTATTGGAGATAACAAGAAAATATGGCCTGAAAATGAATCCAACAAAGTGCGCATTCGGCGTGTCGGCTGGCCAGTTCTTGGGATTTCTTGTTCACGAAAGGGGAATCAAGGTCACCCAGAGAAGCATCAATGCTATCAAGACTATTCAGCCCCCGAAGGACAAGAAGCAATTGCAGTCTCTGATCGGCAAGATTAACTTCATTAGGCGTTTTATAGCCAACTTGTCAGAAAAGATGGAGCTGTTCATGCCTCTACTACGGCTGAAAGCCGATCAAGCCTTTACTTGGGGGCAGAACAGCAAAAGGCTTTGGACAATATTAAGGATTATCTAAGCTCCCCTCCGGTATTGATTCCTCCACAAAAGGGAGTGCCGTTCAAATTATACCTGTCAGCCGACAGGAAGTCTATCGGTTCAGTTCTGATTCAGGAGACCGAAGGGAAAGAGAAGGCAGTTTTCTATCTTAGTCGAAGACTTCTGGATGCAGAAACAAGGTATTCTCCCATGGAGAAGTTGTGTTTGTGCCTATATTTTTCATGCACCAAGTTAAGGCATTATTTGTTATCCAACGAGTGCACCATAGTTTGCAAAGCCGACATAGTAAAGTATATGCTATCGGCTCCAGTTCTAAAAGGGCGAGTTGGGAAATGAATATTTGCTTTGACGGAGTTTGATTTGAGGTATCAGGCACCCAAGGCAGTGAAAGGACAAGCCATAGCCGATTTTATAGTGGAACACAGAGATGATTCAATCAGCTCAGTTGATATCATGCCTTGGACTTTGACGTTTGATGGCAGTTTGCATGAACGGATCCGGCATCGACTTGGTGATAATCTCTCCCAGGGGGCAAGCTTTGAGTTTGCTTTTTCCATCACGCCTCATGCAACAAACAATCAAGCCGAATATGAAGCCGTTCTCAAAGGATTACAACTGTTCAAGGAGATTGAAGTCGACGCCATCGAGACCATGGGCGATTCACTGTTGGTCATCAGCCAATTATCAGGAGAATATGAGTGCAAGAACAACGCGCTGATGATCTACTATCAAAAATGTCGAGATTCAATGGACAACTTTCGCTAATAACCTTGAAGCACATCCCTAGAGAGCAGAACTGAGAAGCAAATGATTTGGCTCAAGGGGCATCAGGCTACAAGCCGATGACAAAGGAGATCGAAGTGGAAATTGCAACCATCTCAGCCGACGACTGGAAATATGATGTTTACAGTTATTTGCAGAACCCTTCCCAGTCGGCTTCAAGGAAATTGTGCTACAAGGCTCTACGATATGTCTTGCTCGATGAAGACCTATATTATCAGACGATTGATGGCGTGCCACTTAAGTGCCTAAATGCTGATCAAGCCAAAGTTGCTATAGGAGAGGTGCATGAAGGAATTTGCGGCACGCATCAATCGACTCATAAGATGAAGTGGTTACTTCGGAGAGCAGGGTATTTCTGGCCGACTATGCTGGAAGGCTGCTTCAAATACTATAAAGGCTGTTAAGATTGTCAGAAATTTGGAGTCATTCAGAGAGCACCAGCGTCGGCTATGAATCCCATCATCAAGCCTTGGCCGTTCAGAGGCTGGGGAATCAACATGATCGGCCAGATCAATCCACCCTCAAGCAAAGGACACAGGTTTATATTGGTGACAACCGATTATTTTACCAAGTGGGTGGAAGCAATTCCCTTAAAAAAGGTTGACTCCGAGGATGCCATCGAGTTTGTTAAGGAGCATATCATATACAGATTTGGCTCCCCAGACTATCACTACAGATCAGGGATCTATCTTTGTCTCCTACGAGTTTGTCCAATTTGCCGACAGCATGGGTATCAATTTGTTGAATTCTTCACCATATTATGCTTAGGCTAACGGACAGGCTGAAGCTTCAAATAAGAGTTTAATCAAGTTGATAAAAAGGAAGATCGCTGAGTACCCGAAGCAATGGCATAGCCGATTAGCCAAATCATTGTGGGCTTATCAGATGGCTTGCCATGGATCAATCCAGGTGCCTCCATACAAATTGGTCTACGGATATGAAGCAGTCTTGCCATGGGAAAACATCATCGGCTCAAGAAGGATTCAATTGCAGGACGAATTGACAGCCAACGATTATTATAATATGATGGTGGATGAGTCCGAAGACCTAGTTTTGTCACGGATGCGTGCATTGGAAAAAGTGACTAGAGATAAAGAACACGTGGCTCGTTAATATAACAAAAAGGTTGTACCTAAGTCGTTTGAAGAAGGCGAGCTCGTTTGGAAGCTGATATTGCCGATTGGTTCAAGAGACAGCAAATTCGGCAAGTGATCACCTAATTGGGAAGGGCCTTTCAAGATTCACAAATGTGTCTCTAAAGGAGCCTACATGTTGGAAGGATTAGACGGAGGAGTGTTTGAAAGGGCTTTTAATAGCATGTACTTGAAGAAATATTACCCCAGTGTTTGGATCAATTCATGTTTCAGCTAAGTTCTTGCCGATCCATGCTAGCCGATGTGTTACACACATCGCCTTTAGAACGTTTTTACCCTAAGTTTTTCCCTCAGATTCCTCCAATCGGCTCAATCTAGCCGACAAGTGTTGAAAGGTTTTGTTTTATAATTTTATCAATGTTGAAGGCATCATTGAGAAAATTAGGGGGGCATATATTATAAAAAGTTAGACTTCAAATTTTTGGGGGTTTTTGAAATTTTTTGAGACATCCAAGACATGGAGGGACAATGAACCGGAGACAGTCATATGATTAATTCTTAAAACGCAAACACTCGAGGGCAGTCGGCCGATCACAAAAGATTACAAAATGTTTACAGAAGTTCTCAAGTTGCGGAGTTAAATATTACAATCGGCCTAGTGGGACAGGAATTCGTGTATGGCCGATATAGCCTTACGGCGGATTTGATCGATGTCCTCGATCACCTTAGCATCGGCTGCACCACTCCCAGGGATGGGCTTCAAAGCCTTTGTCAGATCGGATAGATATGCTACCGAGGCTTTTATCTTTGATCTTTGGTCCTCGATCGCCTTGGGAAGGTCGGCTATCCGTTGTTCTTCCGATAAGATGTCGGCATCGAGTCTAGCAAGTTCAGCCGCTACTTCTTCCCGATGTTTGCATAGCCGATCCAGTGTGGCATTTGGTTCAACCTTCATGTCATCAAGTTTAGCTTTTTCGGTGATGATAGCTTGTCGATTACTCTCGATGGTGGCCTCTAGCGCCTTGCTCTCCCGCCGATTGGCTAATCGTTGTTTAGCCCTCTCAAACTTGTGCCGATGAGCCTCGAGGAAGGTAGTCGGTGAGATCATGTCAGCCAACTGATCTAGGAGCCGATCTTGGATTTCTTCAAATCTATTCATGATTGATGCATAATCAGCAACTAGGGCGTCAAGAGAACTTTCAAGCCATTGGGCTATATCCGACAAAGTAGCCCTCAGATCTTCGTCTAATGGGATCAAGGCTTTGTTGGCATCTTCCTCTTCGTCCATGAATTCTTTAAGGTCGAAAGGGAGGAGATCGGCCAAAGTCTGCAAGGCGGAAAGCGATTAGGAAATCAATAAAGGTTGATGAATCGATTCACAAAGTTAGAGGAAACTCACTCGGATGGCTGGGATTAAAGTTGCCTCATCTTCAACGTCGCCACCACCCAGAGCTGATTGTGTATGCTCACTTGATACATGGGGTGCAGGCGTTGGGGCACGAGAAGGCTGAAAAAAGACAAGTTTAAGGATCGGCTAATCGACGAACTGAGAATAATAGAACTTACCAGTGAAGGAGGAGCCACCCTTTTCCTGGAAGCCAGCTTCTTTTTCTGCAAACATGAAAACTTGATGAAAGATGGATGAGGAGATATTAGCAGTCTAAGTAATGAAAGATGTTTACTGGCGGAGGACGTGAAAGATGTCTTAGAGGACTGGTTGTTTTTTTGGCAGACTGGTCGTCGTCCGATGGAGTCTGAGCATATTTGTTTGAAGAACTCATTTCGGCTACAGCTTCATCGATGGCCTGTCTGATTTCTTCGTCCCTGACTTCTTCCTCGAGGGCTGCATCCACATCCGGGTCTATAGGAGATAGATGATTGGCTAGGTTCTTCTTTTGCTTCTTTGAAGCCTTTTTCTTCTCAATAGTTGGAGCAGCAGCCGATGGCTTGTTCCTCTTCTCCCGTCGGAGTGGCTCGCGCGTTTGGCCGTGCAATAGCATTGATACTTTTGGCATGCGGAAGCCGATGATAGAGGCAGGCCCCACTGTTCGACAGCAGTCCGGAGGTGTAACGAAGTGCGACCCCTGTGTTGCTTGCATGAGGGGGTGAAGAATCGGTTGTCTGCAAAAGTGAAGAAACATTTGATTAGGCATTTGAATGATAGCCGATGAAGTAAGAAGTTAGGAGAAGAAGATAGTTACTGTTGGGATCAAGTTTGGATCAATGATGGTGAGGTACATCAAAGCCGATTGATGAAACAAGTGTTGTTTTCATTCATTCCACCATCGGCTGAATGTGATAGTCCTTGTCACCGCCAAGTCGATGTTGTCTATGTTGCCAAGGGAGGACCTTCAATGTCCAGAGCCGATGCATCATGAGATCTGAAACAATTTTTCCCCGGCCTGGATCTTTTCTTAGAAGAATAGGCTGATTGGCGGCTGACCCATATCCAGTTGCCTGGCGACACTCGTGGGGTGGTAAAATTCATATGACTTCTGCATGTTTCTCCTTTGATGGATGCGACGGGAGGATACACGTGGATATAGCGACACAAAAATCTCCCTCGGCTTCTAGAATTTTCATAATTGATTTCATCTAGCCTGAAATTGTCAGGGAGCTCGAAGCGCTCGAAATTTTCATAGGCAAACCAAATCTTGGAGGTGGTCGAAAAGTCATTATAGAAGTTGCTGAACCAATTTTTGAAATGATCGGCCGAAAGTTTGGATCCAGAATAAGAGGAAGCTGCTTCTCCAAATGACAAAAATTGACGCGTTGTAATCTCTTCATCATCTTTGGTTCTTGGTTCGGCTAGCGGGAAGTTGGCTTCAAAGAGATCTGGCCTTTGGGCAACCTTGTGGGTGTGGAGGTTTAACCACAATTGCAGCAGCCACCAGGGGCCCCCGGTGTTGATAGCTAGGTTGGAGGCGAGTTTAGCCAATGCTCTGCTTAGCATTTGGTAGAGGTAGCCGAGGGATATTTTTCCAAAGGGATTTGCTTCTTATCTACCAAGGCCTCGGCTATATGTTGCCAGTTGCTAGTCGGACCACAGCTTGATCCACAAAATACAAACTTTTCCAACCACATGAGGAGGAAGGTTTTATGCTCTCTCTCAGTTATCGGGCCAGTCTTCATGTTCATGGCTATGAACCCATTCCAGCCTCCGATGCTCTTAGTCTTGAAGGAGTGGTGGCATTTGGTGATGAGATTGTGGGGATTAGCAGATGAGGTAATGTCGAGCCCTGTGATCATTACGACATCTAAGATCATTGGTGTCATCGGCCCTTGCCTGAACAGGAAAACATTGAGAGTATCCGACCAGAAGTAACTGGCAGCCGATAGGAGAGATTCATCCTTGGGCATGTCGGCTATAGTTAAGGCTAAACATTGTGCTATCCCTAGTTCATTTCAGTGAACTTGTTTCCTAGCCGACATCCTGAGGTACCAAGCTGGCCATGTCTTGTCCATTGAAGGCCATGATTTAAAGGCTCCAGACCAATATACCAGATTAGGCTAGAAAACCTAATGGGGATCCGGTTGGTTTCGGCATTAATAAATTCGGAGGGATCCAAATTGTCGATTGGCCCTAGTAGAAATTGGTTGGGATGAAGGAGGTTTGGAATTGCGACTTGGTGGAAGAGGTGCTACAGCTTGAAAGATGAAGAAGAACAAAATTACGAGAGAAAAACAACCAAGTTGAGATGGAAAGGAATTCCAGCCGACGTGACTTACCTCGGGGTATTCTATTGGTGGCGTGCCGGAAGGAGTGCTGGAGGAAGCCATCGCTGGGGAGAATGTCGCCACGGGGAGAATCGCCGGTGGGTGCGCCCTTCAGCTTCAAGGGAATCACCAAAGGACTTGAGGGAGTTTTTGGCTAAGGCTTGGATGGAGCGCAAAGTGACGGCGTGAATTTGTTTGGTGCGGAATGGGTGTTATTTAAAGAGTTTTTCGTAACGACCGAAACAGACTTGATCCAGGGTTACACTGAGGATAAAATTGCATCAAATCCGCAACATTATCAATACCGCGGACTTGGGGGGCATGTGTTAACGACCAAATTTGGTAAGCAAATCCCCGAGTTTGAAGCAAGGATTGAGGCGGAATTGGAGGAACGCACCATCTAAAGAAAGAGAGACTACATCGGCTGAGTCCGAATCGGCTACGGAGCAAGTCGGCTGAGTCCGAGTCGGACCAGGACAGTCGATTCCGATTCCGATTCAAAACCAAAGATGGGACCAATCCCGAAGGAAAGCTTAAGAGATAATTATTGGATTCAGTTTCTGGAGGACGTTAAAATATTGTCATCTATGGATAAGGTCCTATAATGGCAATTGTATCTTTAAGTTAGGATATTACGTATAGTTTCCTTTATAGGTAATGTCGGTTTGCTTAGAGATATTTGAGATTTAATCTGTAATAGGAATCGTGTCCATTATGGATTCATTGTATATTCGGGTATAAATATGACCCAAGACCTTGTAAAACATAACACACAAATCAATACTGTTAGTGATATGCCCTAGAGGCAACATAGAGATGTTGGATATCACGTCAATGTTTATGTAATAATGAATAAAGTGTTATTCAGTTCCATGAAATAGACATCTTGTATTGATCAATAAGTGCGTGACTTATTTATGAGACTCTTTATGTATGAATCTATTTCTAAACGATCCTCGATCATATGTCATATTGTTGGAACAAATATGATTCTAATATCGGCATGTTTATTGATTGATGATCATGTCTCATAGATCATGGGTATGGAGATACCAAATCAATAAACATGGACACATGTGTTGAAGAACACATTGTTGGATAGACCCACCATGAGACACTACAGAATTAATGTGCCATTAGTTGGTCTCGTAGTGTTGGTACAAAGTCCTTAGACTCGAGATCACCATGGATTCCAACATGTGTAGTAGCCTACTTTGGGACTACCAAACGCTATTCCGTAATCGGGTAGTTATAAAGGTAGTTTTCGGGTTTGCTATGAAACATGGAGTGAGATGTGAGTGATCAAGATGGAATTTGCCCCTCCTTTGGAGAGATATCTCGGGCCCTCGAGGTAATGGATTATGGAAATGGATGGACATGCTAAGTTGATTGAGGAGTCAATCAACGGAGGATAATCCAATACGGTTCGAGTGAATGGTTAAGCTATTGAAGGGATGGCACACATCTTGCCTATAGCTTAACCGGTATCGTGAGGCAAAGGGATTTGTGTACACATTACAGGTTCGAGCCGATATTATTCTTGTATACTATGGTGTCAATATGTGCCGCTAGGCGTCGCTGTGACGGGTCGGCTGAGTTGGACTCGAGCCGACGATCGGCAAAGTTAGACTATAGCCGAAACCGAGTATACCTGAACCTACTGGGTCGCACGCTTAAGGGGATAGAATAGATATTCGAGTTGGACTCGGATATGGCTCGATCGGATAGGGATCCGATCGGATAGAGTCCTATGGGCTTACAACGTGTGGGCGGCCAACTCTATGAGATACGGATGAGATCCGATTCAAAATAGAGTCCCGATTGGCCACTAGTCCCGCGTCCAACTCTATATAAAAGGGCGAGGGTGGAGAGTTTCGGTATCGCGTTGAACCGAATCTACAACAAAAGTCGCCGAGATCAATCTCCACGGAAACCCTCCCCACTTTCGAGCCAAACCCTAGCCTTGCATCGCGTGCTAGCACACGGGTGTACGGCGTTTGTCCCCGAACGTGTGGATACCGGTAGAGGCGCTGCTACGTTGCACGCCGTTGATCGGCTTCGGATCGGGCCGCACCGGAGCGATCGGCTGATTGGCGAATCGGCTCCCCGGGAATCGGGTCGGCTTGCCGGAATCGGCTATACAGCCGGATCGGATAGCCCCGATTGGCTATTTCCGCTGCATACTCCAATCGGTAACGATCTATCGGCCCTTACTTGCAAGTGTTCCTCGTTTGCGCGGTAGAAATTTTTTGTTTTCGGCTAGCGTAGCTTTCGCGTAACCCTTCAATGGTATCGAGCTAATCTTGCTTAGTTCGGGTTTTAGATTGGATCTCGGAACAAGTTTTGTACACGGGTTGATTAGATCAATCGGTTTTATGGGATTCGTTGAGGAGAGTTAATGGTAATTGCGTTCCTTGATAGTGTATCGGAACGGCGTAATGTGATTACGTCGAAGCAATATCCATAGAACTCGTTTTGAGTCGGCTTCGAGATAGTGTTCCTTGATAGTGTATCGGAACGGTATAATGTGATTATGCCGAAGCTATCTCGTAGTCCGATCTTGTTAGCGCCTCGCGCCTACGCAAACCATCTCCCTTGATAGTGTATCGGGACGGCATAATATGATTATGCCGACATGGTTTCCGTAAGCGATTTCATAGATTGGATCTATGCCGACATGCCGCCGTGTGCGTACCCCTTTAGGTTGTCTCGATGCCGTTTCTCTGCGATAGGTAGAAAACGTTTCTACGCCTAACTTGTTTTTGCAGAGAATGCTTTGAGATGGTATGGCCCTATTGTATGTATGAGATGCATGTGATGCATGTAATATTCTTTCATATGTGCAATCCTCGTAATATTCTTTCATACGTGCAATGCTTGTAATATTCTTTCACGACTGCGAGTCGATGTAATCTTCAATTAGAGCTTCTATAGTAGTAGCTTAGTTTGAAGAAATCAAGCATCATGCACATTGGAAGATGGTGCCGAAGATGGAGATCCTCGCGCCGACATGGAGATGGAGATCACCATGTGAAGGGGGCCATACTATTTCATTATATGCTATTCTACCTGCTTTCATATATGTGATATGTTTGTTTGATAGGATAGCATCCCTCGCAAAATTAAGTAGTAATGATGCCCTTCCAAATGTTGCACCCGTCACCGTTATGCTCGTCAATGGTGGGTCCGCCAAAGCGAGTGCCATTCTCTATCATAACACGAGGGGTATATGTCTGGACATATACAAGAGAGTATTTGGTTTACTTAATAAGGCTATCAAAACAGTTTTGGGCCTTGGGGCATAGGTTGGGGCCGGGGCATGGAGATGCCACACCAACAACAAGAGTCACATAGAGATGTGATTAGTAAGGAGTTGCTTACCGATGTTATTAATCTTCTAGCGGTGATGCCAAAGCTCACTAGAAAATTAAGTAACATGTGGATCTTGACCCAATACGTAACCTAGAGGGAAGGTGGAAAATACGTAATGGGAGTCTAATGTTAAATTGTTTAACAATAGACATAGCATAAACATTGTGCTAAACTTTGCTTTTTCTTTGTAGAATAAATGGCGGCTAATACTACACCCGGTACCTTTAATTTACGATCTATTCTCAAAAAGGAAAAATTAAATGGAACAAACTTTATGGATCGTATCGCAACATGAGAATTGTTCTCAAGCAAGAGCGTAAGGAGTACGTTCTTGAAGTACCCTATCTTGAGGATTTGCCAAATAATGCCAGCAACCGCACGGAGGGCTTATGAGAAGCACACTAATGATGCCCTAGATATAAGTTCCTCTCATGCTTGCTACAATGTCCCCCGAGCTTCGAAGCAATATGAGAGCAGCGATGCTCACACTATTATTCGGGGACTGCGTGGCATGTTTGAGAACCAAGCTCGGGCCGAGAGGTTCAACACCTCAAAGTCCTTGTTTGCGTGCGCTTGTTGAGGGAATCCCGTCGATCCGCATGTGATAAAAATGATTGGCTACATTGAGAGTCCGGAAAACTAGGTTTTCCCCTTAGCCAAGAGTTGGCTACTCGATGTGATTCTCCGCCGCTCCCTCCGAGCTTCGAGCCATTCATATTGAATTATCACATGAACAATATGGATAGAACCTTGGTTGAATTGCATGGGATGCTAAAGACAGTGAGGAGAGTATCCAAGAATGGTCATCATGTGATGATGATGCGAAGGCTAAGCGCAAACCACTGTCAAGAAACTTTGCACCAAGAGGAAGTTAACTCCCGATGAGATCGCGAGTGTCTCCAATGCAAAGAAGGGCAAGAAGGGGTCGGCGGCATCGGATGCCGTTTGCTTCTATTGCAAGGAGACATGCCACCGAAAGAGGAACGCAAGAAGTACATGGAGGATCTCAAAAAGAAGCAAAGTACGACTTCGCTTCAGGTATTAATGTTATAGACATTAATCTTGCTACTTCACCTACGACTCTTGGGTATTTGATACCGGATCGTAGCTCATATTTGCAAATCGTTGCGGGAATGAGAAGAAGTAGAGGATTGAGAAGGGGCAAGGTGAACTGCGCGCTCGGCAATGGAGCAAGCGTTGCTACGCTTGCTTTTCGGCATAGTACCACTTCATCTACCTTCGGATTAGTTTTGAAATTGAATAATTGTTATTGTGTTCCAACACTATGTCAAAACGTTATTTCCGCTTCATGTTTGCAAGCGGAAGGATATGATTTTAGATCAATGGACAATGGTTGTTCAATATATCTTAGAGATATGTTCTATTTTCATGCTCCATTGGTGAATGGATTATACGTTTTGAATCTTGAAGCGTCTCCCATCTATAACATTAATACGTAAAGGCAACTCTCTAATGATATAAACCCCACGTTTATCCGGCATTATCGCTTAGGCCATATAAATAAGAAACGCATGGAGAAGCTCCATAAGGATGGATTGCTTCACTCTTTTGATTTTGAATCATTTGAGACATGTGAGTCTTGTTTACTTGGTAAGATGACAAAGGCACCTTTCACGGGACATAGTGAGAGAGCAAGTGACTTATTGGCACTCGTACATACCGATGTATGTGGACCAATGAGCTCAACGGCCGAGGTGGTTATCGTACTTCATTACCTTTACCGATGACTTTAGTAGATATGGTTATATCTACTTAATGAGGCATAAGTCCGAATCCTTTGAAAAGTTCAAAGAATTTCAGAATGAAGTACGAATCATTTAGGGAAAACAATCAAGTTTCTACGATCGATCATGAAGGAGAATACTTGAGCCAAGAGTTTGGTAATCATCTCAAAGATTGTGGAATTGTTCCACGCTTGACTCCGCCAGAACTCCACAATGGAATGGGGTGTTCGAACGGAGAAATCGCACCTTGTTGGACATGGTGCGGTCGATGATGAGCCAAAGTGATCTTCCGTTATCCTTCGGGGATATGCTCTTGAAACAGTTGCGCTCACACTAAATAGAGTTCCATCTAAGTCAATTGAAAAGACACCATATGAGATATGGACAGGGCAACCCCTAGTTTGTCTTTTCTCAAAATTTGGGGATGCGAAGCTTATGTAAAACGTTTACGGTCCGACAAGCTCACACCCAAATCGACAAGTGCTTCTTTGTGGGATATCCTAAGAAAACTAAGGGATATTACTTTTATAATCGGGAACAAGGCAAAGTGTTTGTCGCCCGACACGGTGTCTTCTTGGAGAAAGAGTTTCTTTCAAGAAGGGTTAGTGGGAGCAGGGTGCATCTTGAAGAAGTTCAAGAAACACCGAGAAAATATTTCAGCGACCACGAACCACAACAGAGGAGCAAAGTGTTGCGTCACCGGTTGTAGATACACCGCCCACGGAGGTCTAAAAGATCACGTCGTGCGCCCGACTGGTACACAAAGTGCGGAACAACGTGATATATTGTTGTTGGAATACGATGAACCTAAGACCTATGAGGAAGCGATGGTGGGACCCGATTCCAACAAGTGGCTTAGAGCCATGAAATCCAAAATAGAATCCATGTACGACAATCAAGTTTGGAACTTGGTTGATCCACCGATGGTGTCAAAACCATTGAGTGTAAATGGGTTTTTA
The DNA here is from genome assembly GCA_019925245.2 of Oryza australiensis. Classification (NCBI taxonomy): domain Eukaryota; kingdom Viridiplantae; phylum Streptophyta; class Magnoliopsida; order Poales; family Poaceae; genus Oryza; species Oryza australiensis. The sequence goes on along the minus strand of JAIFGZ020000330.1, from coordinate 962,033 downwards.
AGAAAAAGACCGATATGGATGGAAATGTTCACATCTATAAGGCGCGATTGGTGGCGAAAGGTTTTAAACAGATTCAAGGAGTTGATTATGATGAAACCTTCTCGCCCGTCGCAATGCTTAAAACTATTCGGATTATCCTAGCGATTGCTGCATATTTCGATTATGAGATATGGCGAGATGGATGTCAAAACGGCTTTCCTAAATGGAAACCTAAGCGAGGATGTATACATGATACAACCTCGGGTTTTGTCGATCCGAATCGCTCGGAAAGATATGCAAGCTACGTAAATCCATTTATGGATTGAAGCAAGCATGTCGGAGTTGGAATATTCGTTTTGATGAAGTAATCAAAGGGTTTGGTTTCATCAAAAATGAAGAAGAGGCCTATGTTTACAAAAAGGTCAGTAGGAGCGCAATTGTATTTCTAATCTTATATGTGGATGACATATTGTTGATTGGAAATGATATCCCTATGCTAGAATCCATCAAGTCTTCATTGAAAAATAGTTTTTCCATGAAAGACTTTGGGGAGGCAGCATACATATTAGCATTCGGATCTATAGAGATAGATCCAAGAGGCTAATTGGATTAAGCCAAAGTACATACATTGACAAGGTGTTGAAAAGGTTCAACATGCATGATTCCAAGAAAGGTTTCTTGCCCATGTCACATGGCATTAATCTTAGCAAGAATCGGTGTCCTCGGACACATGATGAGCGGAATAAGATGGGTATGGTTCCATATGCTTCGGCAATTGGATCCATCATGTATGTCATGCTTTGTACACGCCCAGATGTCTCGTACGCTTTGAGTGCTACGAGCAGATACCAGTCAGATCCAGGTGATGGTCACTGGACTGTCGTAAAGAATATCCTTAAGTACTTGAGAAGAACTAAGGATATGTTCCTAGTCTATGGAGGTGAAGAAGAGCTCGTTGTAAGTGGTTACACCGATGCTAGCTTCCAAACGGACAAGGATGATTATAGATCGCAATCTGGGTTCGTGTTCTGCCTGAACGGAGGCGCAGTCAGCTGGAAGAGTTCCAAGCAGGATACTCTTGCTGATTCTACAACGGAGGCCGAGTACATTTCGCTTCGGAAGCCGCAAAGGAGGCTATTTGGATCAAGAAATTCGTTTCGAGCTTGGTGTGATGACTAGTGTGATGGTCCAATGTCTCTCTATTGTGATAATAGTGGAGCCATTGCGCAAGCCAAAGAGCCGAGGTCACATCGAAGTCCAAACACATACTTCGGCGATATCATCTCATCCGGGAGATAGTGGACAGAGGTGATGTCAAGATATGCAAAGTGCACACGGATCTCAACATAGCCGATCCGTGACAAAACCTCTCCCTCACCCGAAGCATGAGGCGCACACAAGAGCAATGGGTATTAGATACCTACATGATTGACTCTAGTGCAAGTGGGAGATTGTTAGTGATATGCCCTAGAGGCAACATGGAGATGTTGGATATCACGTCAATGTTTATGTAATAATGAATAAAGTGTTATTCGGTTCCATGAAATAGACATCTTGTATTGATCAATAAGTGCGTGACTTATTTATGAGACTCTTTATGTATGAATCTATTTCTAAACAATCCTCGATCATATGTCATATTGTTGGAACAAATATGATTCTAAGATCGGCATGTTTATTGATTGATGATCATGTCTCATAGATCATGGGTATGGAGATACCAAATCAATAAACATGGACATATGTGTTGGAGAACACATTGTTGGATAGACCCACCATGAGACACTACAGGAATTAATGTGCCATTAGTTGGTCTCGGGTAGTGTTGGTACAAAGTCCTTAGACCCGAGATCACCATGGATTCCAACATGTGTAGTAGCCTACTTTGGGACTACCAAACGCTATTCCGTAACGGGTAGTTATAAAGGTAGTTTTCGGGTTTGCCATGAAACATGGAGTGGGATGTGAGTGATCAAGATGGAATTTGCCCCTCCTTTGGAGAGATATCTCTGGGCCCCTCGAGGTAATGGATTATGAAAATGCATGGCCATGCTAAGTTGATTGAGGAGTCAATCAGCTTTCTTACCCTACCTTTGGACTCGTATTTTGTTCGTACACAATCAACGGAGGCCCCCCCGACATATGTTGCAACGTCTTCAATAGCATGCTCTTACTTCGTTGTTCCCTTAATAAGTCATCAAATTTGGTGCTTTTCGATCCCCAGTTGCTATGGGGAACAAAGGCAGAAATACAATAGATTCCTCCATTTAAGTGGTTCTCGCTTCTCCTTGTTCCTGTTCCTAACTCCTCCCCGGGTAGTTCCCAATGTTTGGCACTTTCCATACTTTTCCAGTTCCTTAGTTATACTTACAAAGAACCTACTCTGTCATTTCATAACCTTAGCCGAGCCGAGGCTAAGTGACTTCGTAACCTTAACGTACTTTTTTCATACTTTTTCCCATCAGGTCTAACGGGCTTTCGTCCCTTCGCCTATAGGCGGCTTTGCTATCGCTCATGACTTGGTATAGAAATCTTCTCTCATGGTACAATCCTCTTCCTGCTGAGCCCCCTTTCTCCTCGGTCCACAGAGAAAAAATGGAGGACTGGTGCCGACAGTTCATCACGGAAGAAAGAACTCACGAGCCGGGATCGCTAACTAATAGAATAGTACTACTAACTAATACTAATATATAGAAATAGATATCTAGAAATAGAAACGAACTAATATATAGATAATCGAAATTGAAAAGAACTGTCTTTTCTGTATACTTTCCCCGTTCTATTGCTACCGCGGGTCTTATGCAATCGATTGGATCATATAGATATCCCTTCAACACAACATAGGTCATCGAAAGGATCTCGGACGACTCACCAAAGCACGAAAGCCAGTTAGAAAATGGATTCCTATTTGAAGAGTGCCTAACCGCATGGATAAGCTCACCAAACAAGCAACGGATTGAGCGCTCATCCCTTTTGTGGATCTATACGTGCATACGTTTTCTTGGTCTATCAATAAGTGTACGCATACTAACTTGGACGCCTTAAATCGATAGACACTCGAAATCAAATTGGGTTAGGCACCAAGAGAAAAAAGAAGCAAAACAAAAGCAAGTCTTTACTTTCAAAGTAGACTGCAAAAATTTAGTTTAGTGCTAACGCCCTCTAGTGCATTAAATCGGACATTTGACTAGCCGCGGTACACGGAGCTGCATCCCTACTCATCACCTATATATATAACAAGAATCTAACTCGCGCAAGAAAGCGATTGGAGGAAGGCATCCAAGAAGTATATGATAAGAATATGAGAAAGGTAGTAGCTAAAATAAGGAAAGCAAGTTTTGTATCAAGTAGTGTAGAATATAGATTATAGGGAAGCAATGAAAGTCTTTATCAATGCTTAACGCCCTTATCCCGGCTTGTGAAAGAAAAGGTATAGGACTTGGACAGCGAGTTGAAGTGCCGCTTGGAAAAGTTGAAGTTCTAACTACCAAAGAAACGGTATTTTGGACCGATAGGAATCGGAATAGGCAACCGAACTAGGAAAACACGATTCTTCTTTCTTTGCCCTTGATTCTACTACGGTGCTGCAAATTCGCAAGCTGATCCTAAGTAATCGTTGTTGTTCATTGGATTCCCCGGAATTACTTCGTTAGGATTGAAGAATTGCTGCAATTCTTCCTGAATAGACTCGATTCCCCGCCCCGCATCAGTGAAATGTCTAAGACGCAACGGAATCGCTACGCTATGTTTCTTTATATATGATAATATATGTAGTAAAACCAAAGTAAAAAAAAGAAAAAACTTCTTCGTTTCGTTGGAAAAACCGACGCCAACGTTAAGATCAGTCTCCTTTCTCTTTTCGGGAGCAGAGCTTAAAAAGATGGATAGTAACGATCGCGTAATATCAATTTATCGGCCTCGTCATCGATTTCCAATTGCTCGGAAATTCTCAGCTATATGGGGGACTTTGATGGTGAGCAAAAAGAATTGATCAAGAAATTGGTAAACTTTCGCATGATCGATGGTAAAAGAACGAGAGTTCGTGCTATTGTTTATAAAACTTTTCACCGCCTAGCTCGAACTGAACGCGATTGTGGAGATTATGGCAATGGGGTATCTACATGGCAAGCTTATCCGACTGAAGGTAGGGATAGATTGCGCCTGCCATATCTGTAAGCCAAACATGACTTGGGTATTACGATTGCCGATAGAGATAAGGCAATCAACCTATAGTCACGGTTTGGTAAGATTGAGGAAACCGACTTAGAGTAAGATAGGGTTTCCGATCTGTAAGCCCTCTTCCCAAGACTATATAAGGGGGGTAAGGGGCGTTCCTTATGAGAGATCCTATGCTAGATCAGATTTCATAAGCAAGAGCTTTAGACATACGAGAGCAATAAAGACACTCGGCGGATCGAATCCACCGAAACAGTAGTAGGGTATTACCTCAGGAGAGGGCCTGAACCTGTCTAAATCTTCTTCTTCTTCTAACCCATCGTGCTTGGCGATCTTGACTGCGACCCCAGAAATTATATTGCCGAAACCAAGTTTCGACAGTTGGCGCGCCAGGTAGGGGACCGCGCGTCGAGACTTCTATAACAATCTCGCCTACAAGCGTGATGGGATCTCCTTCAGGATTCGGCGACTTCGCCGCCAACTTCTTCAACGACTCCTCCTTCGACTCGGATTCGAACCAGTCGGAAGGAAAGATCCACTCGGCGCCGTTCGGGCTCCCCAATAGCGCTGAGATCTACAACGACGTCTTGAAGATCAAGATGCAATCTACTTTCCCCGACGACGGACTTCGCTCGGCACCATTCGGATTACCGAATACCGCCAAAATCTGCGCCAATCTTCTCACCTCCCCGACGGAGGCAATCTACTCGGACGAAGACCTCTCGGTGCCATTTGGGTTACCAAACGCCGCCGAGATCTACAGCAAACTTCTCTTCCCCGAGTCGGCGGCGACCCATTCGGAGGAGCCCACATCCCCAAGCTCCGACTCGGACTGGAACGATCCAGACCCGGGCTACCCAGGATCAAGGGAGGTCGCCGTCATCCTCCCATCATTCGGCTCCTGCTCATCTTCGGAGCTCAATGGATACCTCAGCTCCGTCGGCTTCGACAACCTCTATGGCATCCCTTCTGACGAAGCCGACAACTCCGATTGCCGCATGGACTATGAGCCGAAGTGCTTTGATGTCCTCATGGCGGAGCCGAACGAGTCCGACTCAACCATGGCTAAGAGGCTTGCTGAAGAAGAGCGAGCCAAGATTGAGCACGAGCGTAAGACAGCCGAAGAGGAGAAGCAACGCAAGGACGAGGCTGACAAGAGGAAGCAGGATCTACGTGCAGCCGGACGATCTGCCCAGGAGGCCATCCTCCAAACGCAGGTTCGCAACACCAACATCTTCCAAACGCCACAGAAACGCTGTTGCCGCGCTCACCCTCTTGGACACTCGTCATGGAGACGGCACCCGCCAACGTGACTCCAATACTCGACAAGATAAAGACCATCGTGGCTGCCACAGCCAATGGCCACCCCACCACCTCGGCACGAAGGCCGACTGAATCTGTGGCCGAAACGCCAGACAAAACCCGGCTTCCACCTCTAAGGTCAGGAGACTACAAGAGGCCCGAGCCGGATCGGTCGACGACCAGGCCAAGAGGCCCACCCCGCGAGTCCACGCTGAAGTACCAAGAGCAAACGACCGACTCCCGCGACAAACAACATGGACGTCCGCCCGTCCACCACCGCGTCCGCCGCAACAACGGCTTCAACTACCCAACCAGCCAGCAAGAAGACCCCGCCGGTGATCTCGCGGGAAGTCCTCGATCGCCGCTACTAGGAGCGGGACCGACGCACTCGGGAAGATCGGAGGGGATCACCCGATAGCGGCGACGACGAGTCCGGCTTTCACTCGGGAGCTTCGCCGAGTGCATCGGCCGAGTGGGTTCAAGCCCACGGGGATTGAAAGGTACGACGGCAAGACCGACCCGAATCTTGGCTAACCGTATACACCCTCGCCATCCGTGCTGCAGCGGTGACAACAAGGCCATGGCCAAATACCTGCCCATGGCCCTCGCTAACTCAGCCAGAAACTGGCTCACGAGCCTGCCAAGAGGCTCAATCGGCTCGTGGAGCGAGCTGAGGGACCACTTCATCGCCAACTTCCGGGGAACCTTCGAGAGGCCCACACACTTCGACCTATATAACGTCATCCGAAGCCGGACGAGCCCCAAGGATTACATCCGTCGTTTCTCCGAGAAGCGCAATAAGATCCCGAACATCACCGATGACATCATCATCGCTGCCTTCCAGAAGGGAGTCCATGACGAGCTGCTAATCGGGAAGTTCGGGCGCAAACCACTGAAGACGGTGAAACAGATGTTCGAGACGGCGAACTCCTACGCAAAGTCCAACGACGCCATCAAGGCTGCCCGACAAGACCGGCCCGATAGGAGGGAAGACAAGCAATCGGGAGGAAGCCGCAATCCTAAGAAGGATGGCGGCAACGCGGCAACCGGGGCCAAAAAGATCGCAAGCGCCGATCCGAGGACCGTGGCCGCAACCTCCAACACTCAACGCCGTCCCAGTCGCCGCCTACGACGCCATCATGAACGCCCGGTGCACCCATCACCCCAATCATAAGCACGCGGCGAAGGACTCGCTTCATCTACAAACAGGTTCGCAGCAAGATGCGCGCGCAGCTCAACAAGAAGCCGACCGATGAGGCTGGTCCGTCAGCGCCAAGAAGAACAACGCGGCCGAGAACACCGAACCTTTCCAAGACCCGTGGGAGAGCTTAACCACATCTTCGGGGGCCGCTAGCCTATGAATCCAAGAGGAAACAGAAGCTAACCGACCGAGAGGTCAACACAGCTCAACCCGAAGTCCCTCAGTACCTGCGATGGTTGGAGGTGGCCATCACTTTTGACGCTCGGATCACCCTGACCGAGTGGTTCATCCGGGGCGCTATCCACTCGTCTTAGATCCTGTGGTCCGCAACATCAGGCTCAAGCGCGTCCTCATCGATGGGGGCAGCGCCCTCAACATCCTGTTTGCCAAGACCATGGATGAGATGCAGATCCCGAGGACGAATTGAAGGCAAGTTCAGCCCCCTTCCACGGAGTCATCCCGGGCTATCATCTACACCACTCGGGCACATCTCCCTCCCGTCACCTTCGGGCCCGAGAGAACTTCCGAACGGAGGACGTCACCTTTGAGGTGGCCGACTTCGAAACGGCATACCACGCCATCATTGGGAGACCTGCGCTTGCCAAGTTCATGGCGATCCCACATTACACCTACCTCTGCATGAAGATGCCGGGTCCCAACGGCGTCATCACTCTTCGTAGCGATGTGAAGCAAGCCTTCACCTGCGATAAGGAGGGCTGCAACATGGCCCAATCTCACGAGAGATTACGTGGCCAAAGAAGTCCGATTGGCTGCATCAACTTCGGCAGAGGGCGAAGTCCCCGCGAAGAAGATAGCCAAATCGGGATCCGCGACGCCAAGACCAAGAAGATCTCCCTTGATCCGTCGGATCCCTCAAAACTCTGCGTAATCGGCGCCGACCTAGATCCCAAATAGGAAAGCGCGCTTGTCACCTTCCTCCAAAATAATAAAGATGTTTTTGCTTGGAAACCATCTGATATGCCTGGAATTCCTAGGGAGGTGATCGAGCACTCTTTGCACGTCAAAGATGACGCCAAACCTATAAAACAACGATTACGCAGATTCGCGCAGACCGAAAAGACGCTATCAAGGAAGAACTCGCAAAGCTCTTAGCTGCCGGCTTCATAAAAGAAGTCCTTCATCTCGACTGGTTAGCCAACCCAGTCCTGGTCCGCAAGAAAACGGGGCAATGGCACATGTGCGTTGACTATACTGACCTCAACAAAGCCTGCCCCAAAGATCCGTTCGGGCTGCCTCGCATTGACCAAGTCGTTGACTCAACAGCCGGCTGCGAACTCCTGAGTTTCCTGGATTGTTACTCGGGCTATCACCAGATCAGCTTGAAAGAATCCGACTGCCTGAAGACATCGTTCATCACGCCGTTTGGGGCCTACTGCTACATCACCATACCTTTTGGCCTGAAGAACGCCGGCGCCACATACCAACGCATGATTCAAAGATGCTTCCAGACGCAGATCGGTAAGAACGTAGAAGCTTATGTCGACGATGTTGTCATCAAGACCAAGCAGAAAGAAGACCTGATCGCTGACTTAGAAGAAACTTTTGCAAACATCCGGGCCTTCAGAATGAAGTTGAACCCGGAGAAGTGCACTTTCGGCGTTCCATCAGGCAAACTGCTCGGCTTCATGGTATCACATCGCGGCATTGAAGCCAATCCAGAGAAGATCAACGCCATCTTAAGCATGAAGCCCCCGAGTAACCAGAAAGACGTCCAGAAGCTCACTGGCTGCATGGCGGCACTAAGCCATTTCATCTCCCGACTCGGCGAACGAGGCATGCCCTTCTTCAGATTGCTAAAGAAAGCAGACGACTTCTAGTGGACCGCGGAAGCCAACAAGGCCTTCGAAGATTTCAAAGAGTTCCTCACAACGCCGCCCGTCCTGGCCTCGCCTCAACCCCAGGAACCTCTACTTTTGTACGTTTCAGCCACTCACCAAGTGGTCAGTATGGTCCTCGTGGTCGAACGCGAAGAAGAAGGACGGGCTCAGAAGATTCAGAGGCCAATCTACTTTGTTAGCGAAGTGTTGGCAGGAGCCAAAATTCGCTACCCTCAGGTACAAAAATTACTCTATGGTGTTCTAATAACCGCGAGGAAATTGGCACACTATTTTCAGGGTCACTCGGTCACCGTCGTCACTTCTTTCCCACTCGGCGATGTCATCCACAACCGCGAGGCAACCGGGCGCATCGCCAAGTGGGCTCTAGAGCTGATACCATTGGACTTGACTTTTAAGGAGAGGATGTCCATAAAGTCACAAGCCTTGGCGGATTTCCTGGCCGAGTGGACTGAGCAACAAGAGAACGTACCTCGGGAAGACCTCCAACACTGGACCATGCACTTCGACGGATCCAAGAGGATCACCGGCTTGGGAGCAGGAGTTGTGCTGATCTCCCCGACCGGGGAAAGGCTAAGATACGTCCTTCACCTCCACTTCTCCGCCTCGCACAACGTTGCCGAGTACGAAGCTCTCCTACATGGACTGCGCCTCGCAGTTTCACTCGGGATACGTCGGCTTATCATGAAAGGCGACTCCCAGCTGGTCGTCAATCAAGTAATGAAGGACTGGTCCTGCCTAAACGACACTATGGAGGCCTACCGGCAAGAGGTCCGCAAGCTTGAGGACAAGTTTGACAGGCTTGAACTCTCACATGTTTTGAGGCATAACAACGAAGCAGCCGACGAGTTGGCACAGTTCGGGTCCAAGCGCGAAGCTGCCCCAACAGATGTCTTTGTCGAGCACCTCTATGAACCAACCATCACGGCAAAGACAACTCCCAACGAAGAAGCTGCAAACGAAGTCGCCATGACCGATGCCGACTGGAGGACGCTGCTCATCAAATTCCTAACTCAGCAAGAGCTGCCGGAGGACCGAGATGAAGCAGAACGCGTCCGACGTCGCTGCCAAGCATACATCATGGTTGACTCTGACCTATACAAGAGAAGCCCTTCTGGAATCCTAATGAGATGCATCACACCCGAGGAAGGGAAACAGCTACTACAAGAGATCCACTCGGGCATATGCGGAAGCCACACGGCAGCACGCACTCTGGTCGGCAAAGCATACAGGCAAGGTTTCTTTTGGCTTACCACGGTCTCCAACGCGGACAAAGTCGTACGAACCTACGAAGGCTGCCAATTTTTCGCCCGACAGAGCCATGTCCCGGCCCAGGAGCTTCAAACAATCCCACTTTCCTGGCCGTTCGCGGTATGGGGCCTGGACATGGTCGGCCCCTTCAAGAAAGCTCCAGGAGGATTCACACACCTCTTTGTCGCAATCGACAAGTTCTCCAAGTGGATTGAAGCCAAGCCGGTCGCCACAATTGCCGCTGACAAGGCACGGGACTTCTTCCTCAACATCGTGCACCGCTTCGGCGTCCCAAACAGAATCATAACTGACAATGGGACTCAATTCACGGGAGGCATCTTCAAGGAATTCTGCGAGGACTTCGGAATCAAGATATGCTACGCATCAGTTGCCCATCCCAAAAGCAATGGACAAGTCGAACGAGCCAACGGCATGGTCCTCCAAGGCATCAAGGCCCGCGTTTTCGATCGCCTAAGCCCCTACGCGGGCAAGTGGGTCCAAGAACTTCCCTCGGTCTTATGGTCGCTGCGGACCACACCCAGTCGGGCTACCAGCCAAACTCCCTTCTTTTTGGTCTATGGCGCAGAAGCCATGTTGCCAAACAAGATGGAGTACAAATCCCTCCGGGTCCGCAGCTTCAACGATGAACGCTACGACCCCGACCGAGTGGATGACCTCACCCGACCGGAAGAGGCCCGTGAGGCGGCCCTCATCCGTCGGCCAAATACCTTCAAGGGCTCAGAAGATACCACAGTCGCAACGTTCGAGCACGAGCTTTCATCGTTGGCGACCTGGTCCTACGTAAGATCCAGACCACCAAATACCATCACAATTTATCCCCCTTATGGGAGGGACCGTACATAATCGCCGAGGTGACTCGGCCCGGTGCATACCGGCTAAAGCGTGAAGACGGCTCTATGGTGGAGAACTCCTGGAACATCGAGCATCTTCGACGATTTTATGCCTAATTTAGCTAAGGCTTCATGTTTTCCTTGACTGCCAACCTCAAGCAAGATGACTTCTTGAGTTAGCAGTCGGGGGCTGTATATATGTCAATAAAGCTTAAGTTTCCCTCGTCAACTTCTGTGCATGATTTGGTTTATCATTGTTTAATGTTCTTCGATTTGAGTTCAGTGTCTAAGGACTGAGAGTTTTCCGATGACCTAATCGAGCCTAGGCTTGGTGACAGTCAGACGAAAACTACTTAAGAAATTTCACACAAAAACTCGGATCAAGGCATTAACATAAATAAACTGAATATATCACAAGTTCTACATCAGAGCATCACGATTACACGACATTTACAAGACAATGTTTGAAAGACAAATCAGATCCAGAAATTGTTCACTACATCAACGAAGATCTTCTTTGCCGACTCCGCGCCTCACTCGGCATATCCAAGGCCTGCTCATCGTGGTTCCGTCGCAAAGCCCTCCCCGACCAAGTGGATGTCCACTCGGGGTAAAGGACTTGATCGTGCAAGAGCCGACCAGCCCCATGTTGGTGCTTGATGTTGGCCGGATGCGGTCGGAGCCCTTCGCGGCTTGTCAAAAATTTCTAACGGCTCTAGCGAACTGGCCCCGACCCCTTGATGGAATAAGGATAGCAAGATCGGCGCGGCAGCATTGGCGACCTCTTCTCGGGCCTTCCCGGCTCGTTTGACCCGCTCAAGCAAGACGTCATACTGAGCTCGGGTCTTAACCTTGTAAGCTGCCAAAGCATCTAATCATGCAAAGCACTCGGAAATGAAGCAGCACAAGGAATGTCACTTCAAAGAGGCTTACCTTCAAACTCGGCCTCCAGTTCAGCTTTGTCGAGGCTGACTGCCTCCAGCTGGACTTGAAGCGAATGGACCTCCGAAGAATTTTCCGCAAGAAAAGAAGATCATCAAGCAATGGGTTAACATGAGAATCATGAAGAAATTTGAAGAGACGAGCTTACTCCCGATTGATCCTCGGAGGTCGAGGTTCGCCTCCCGAAGCTCCGCGATTTCTCTCCTTAAAGCCGCCTCCTCGACGCGGCTTCCTCCCGAGTGGTTTTCGCTTTCGCCGAACGTCCTCCAAGGAGCTCGGGTGAGGAACCGGCTTCTCCGGCACCTCGGACTTCACCATGGAGCGGCGGTACTCTTCGCGCGTGAGATCGAAGGGTGACCGACGGGAAAGGATGATAACACAATAAAAGAAAAGACTAAGGCTTACGTTGAGTAGCCGAGTCGCTTCGTTCAAGCTTTCGACCAGGGCATCCCTTTCATCTCTCTCGCTTGCACGTCCGGGATGATGCCCCCCTCTCGGCCTTCCGAGTCCCGCCACTCAATCTTGATTGGAGGAACCCAGGTTTCGAAGACGTAACACGGGATTTCCTCCACGTGGTGCAGATAAGAAGAAAAATGAAGACATGAAAGATTCAAACTAAAAGAGCAAAAAGAATACTTCGATACAAAACTCACCGGCTTCAGCGGCTGCGCGCTTAGGTGGAACGGCCCGGCTGGCCTCCTTCCTCTCGGTTCTTCGCCGAGTAATCCTCCCGGGGCCGGCGAGCCGCGGCTTTCCCGACGGACATCCCGGGCATCCGGTCGAGGTCGGGGCTCCTTCCTTGGGGCATCCTTCTTCGGAGGCGAAGGTTTCTTGCCCGGAGCGCTCTCGCTTGGATGCGGGCTCCGGGGCTTTGGCTCTGCAGGCTTTGGCACCTCGGCAGCTGCGGCAGGGGTCGGCCTCTCGTCCTCCCCAGCAGGATCTATGTCCTGGGGCCTCCTGCGATAATGAATGCAGCTGGGGTAAAGACAAAAGAAAGCTTTCCACGAAAAAGTTCGGACTTCAGTCATGAAGCATACCTGGACGACCGACGGATCTTCGGCGCCGTCCTCGACGACCGCCTTGGAGGAGGGGTCTTGGCTGGAGGAGCCGGGACGTCATCATCCGAATCCTCGATGATTAGCCTCCTCTTGCTCGCCCGCTTGTTTGTGTCCTCACTCGGGGCCGCCCGCTTCCCAACTGGATCACTCTGGATCTTGATCCCGCCAGCCGGCTTCTTGGTGGGGCGACGCGGCGCGTCATCATGGGACACCTTGTACGGCTTGGAGGTAACGGAAGCATTTTCCTGCAAGAAAAGTTCGCACAACACTAAGAGACAAGATATCAAGATTGAAAGACATTATGAAGCAGCCAGTCGGCTTACCGGAGGAGGAGGCCGGTGGATGCTGAAGCGGAGAACCGGCAGAATGAGGGCACGCTCAACTGCGATTCCAGATGAGAAGATCTTGTACATCCGGATCTTCAGGATCTCGTAGCTGAGTGGATCTGGATCTTCCCGATTGGGGTCCTTCCCGCCTTCGTACTCGAAGGCTGGCTTTGACCTCTCCTTGATAGGAGCCAGTCGGCACCGGATGAAGTGCCGAGTGATCTGCTCGCCTCGAAGACCCTTCTGTTTCATTGCCAGGATCTTCGCAAGCAACTTGTTAGCCTCGTCCCAATCTTGGGCTACTGGAACAGTGCTCCAAGTTGGCCTGGGGACAGGGGGAAGACCGACGAAGGCTGGAAGGCTGGGTTCGGGGTTACTAATATAGAACCAGCCCGCGTGCCATCCCTTATTGGAAGATTTTAAGGGAAGAGAGAAGTACTCCTTGCGGAGAGATCCGCGGAGTTTGAAACCTTGCCCGCCAACGACGCATGGGTGGTCTTTATTTGGATGAGGTTTAAGATAAAACATACAGCGGAAGAGTTGGAAGTGGGGGAGGATGCCAAGGAATGCTTCACATACGTGAATGAAAAGAGCGATGTGAAGCATGGAGTTGGGGTTCAGATGGTAAAGCTGAAGACCATAGTAATCTAAGAGCCCCCGGAAGAACTCGGAGGTAGGAAGGCTGAACCCGCAATAGAAGAAAGAAGTAAAAACAACGAGCTCACCGGTGTTCGGGGTTGGGAAGTCCTCACCCGCCACCGGGTGCCAGCCCACGATTTCCTTTGGGGGAAGCACGCCATGCTTCTCCATCTCCTTGAGGGTAGATTCCCTCACATCCGATGTGGCCCATTGGTCAAACAGAATCCTCTTTTCCTCCGCCATGAGTGTGGTGTTGGTGGGAAGTGGATTTGGTCGGAAAAAGTGGGGATTTTGATAAGGGAACTTGGGAGATTTGGCTGCGGAAGCTGGTTGTTGCAAAGAGCGAGTTCCTGGATGGATGGATTTGGGAGCGCGCGTGTCTAGGGTTCTCCGCAGGGAACTGGTGAACAGTGCTGCGAAAAGAGGAATCTTTTGGAAGATGAAGAGGCGGGGACGACCTCGAGCCTTTATAGAAAGATTTGAGGGTTGCGCTAGGTTTTCTTGTGATTGGGCCGAGCCCATAAGAGAATCTGCGGCCCGGTTAAGGTGTGGCCCGACGCGTGTCCTTAGGGACTTAAGCAGATTTGCCCTGGCAATATGCACGTGTCCGAATGCCCTGTACCTTTGAAAATCCTTCCATACCGCGGTTTGCTTGACTTCGTGAGAAGGGCACGATGCAACTTGGAAGGTGACCAACGGCTAAGTTTTTATAGCTGCCTTGATGACAAGGGCTGTTTGGTTTTTGGCATTTGATTAAGTAATCTTATCAATGCTATTTATTTTTCCACCTTGGTGAAGATCTTTATAGATTAAGACCGGTATTATGGCAGAAGCTATTTAATAACTTGGTTATATTTTTCATACAAATGAAAAAACTCATTTTCCCCTGAGGGATGATTAAAGTATTTGTTCCGGGATGACTCGGGCAGATCCACTCGGATAAGCATGAGCTTATCGAGTGCTTTTCACCCATGAGGGTTGATTGGGTTATTTGTTCTGAGATAACTCGGGCAAATTCACTCGGATAAAGCACAAGCTTGCCGAGTAATGAGGTTGCTTTAGCTTGAGCTAAGCATCTACATAAGAATAATTTTTTATAGTTCTTGACTATATGCTTAGTCTGTTTTTGACTAACCACATAGTCGGGGGCTACACCTAATTAGGTGCATCAGGAGATGCACCTAGATATTTATTTTTGAGGATTTTTTAGATATTTTCCAGCCCTTCACAGTCTTTGGAGCCACTTGGGAAGATTCACGCAGAGATGATGGAATCACTCGGTGCCAAAAGCACTCGGTCAAAGAGGTTTTTGGCTGTGTGCTGTTTTGGTTTGAAGCTGAGCTGTCTCGTCGACTGAAAAGGACTCGGGGGCTACTGTGAAGATTATGGCAATAGGGTATCTACATGGCAAGCTTATTCGACTGAAGGTAGGGATAGATTGCGCCTGCCATATCTGTAAGCCGAACATGACTTGGGTATTATGATTGCCGATAGAGATAAGGCAATCGGCCTATAGTCACGGTTTGGTAAGATTGAGGAAACCGACTTAGAGTAAGATAGGGTTTCCGATCTGTAAGCCCTCTTCCCAAGACTATATAAGGGGGGTAAGGGGTGTCCCTTATGAGAGATCCTATGCTAGATCAGATTTCATAAGCAAGAGCTTTAGACATACGAGAGCAATAAAGACACTCGGCGGATCAAATCCACCGAAACAGGAGTAGGGTATTACCTCAGGAGAGGGCCTGAACCTGTCTAAATCTTCTTCTTCTTCTAACCCATCGTGCTTGGCGATCTTGACTGCGACCCCAGAAATTATATTGCCGAAACCATGTTTCGACAGCGATGTAATCAAACTTATGGTTGACGCCGTAGATAATATAAAGCCAATATGCGAAGTGGTCAAAGTAGGAGTCGCAGGTACTATTTATGATGTTCCTAGGATTGTAGCCAGGGATCGTCAACAAACCTTAGCTATTCGTTGGATCCTTGGAGCAGCTTTCAAACGACGTATAAGCTACAGGATAAGCTTAGAGAAATGTTCATTTGCTGAGATACTGGATGCTTACCGAAAGAGGGAGGAAAATAAGGTCATTCTTCTGTCTAGCTTCTGGTCGGTGCCCCGGATCCCTACGCTACGAGCAGAGGATGATAAAATCCGCTAGGCCCACCCTAGGCCTACTTTCTACCTCTAGTAGCTCTTCGACGATCCAAGCCTTTTTAGTACTTTTATTTATCATATTCTATGTTATTAAATAGTAGTTTTCTTTTTTCCATTTGTTTTTTTAATTGTTGTAGCTACTGCTTTGAAATGGTACTTTCCGTTTACCCCTCATAGCTTACCCTTTACTCTAAGGCTTTCAAGTTCCATTCCGCATAGTGAAGTCTAAAAAGCACTTGTTGACTCGGAAGCGAAGACTTTACTTCACCACGGTAGTGAGATGCAGCTATCTACGTATGCTCCGGCCTTTGATCTACTCTAAAGACTTTTTCCTTACTTTCACTAAGCCAAAAAAACCCAGTCTTTCTAGAAATGGTTCTCCACTTTCCAAAGAACGCCCGGCTTATGGAAAGACGGATTCTTCTTGCGTAAGTTATTTCAATCATCATTTCGCCCCACATTCTCTCTTTACGTATTACGTGAAGATACTCTATGTTATGTTAATTAGTTCATATCTTTGTTGGTTACGTGAGGGCTGTCCTTACTATCCTAGCAGCGGTTCCTTTTCATATCCCGCTTTGAAAGCTCAACCTCGGAGGAATCAGTTTCGCCGGTCCAGTGACTTGGCATAAAAAGGCGAGTTGGGTTCTCCTCTATGTGGTGCACTCCTGCTTCTTCATACCCGAGAAGACGTTTGAGCTGCTCCAAGGGAAAGCTTTTTTCTGGGATGAAGGTCTTACGTCGGCTAAGAAGACGAAAATGCCATCTATTTTGCGGTTCTGGAGATCGGGGAGATAAGAGTTCGCCCCCCCTGTTTGGAGTGGGTGCTCGCAAGGTCAAAGTAGAAAATTCGATTCTTTCATTAAGACAGGGGTAGGGTAAAGAGTGGAATTGATTTACACCTCGAAGTAGAGATGTATTGGTTGAGTCATTCGCTAAACAACTCGGCCTTGCTCTAATGTCCCTTTCGCTTTCTACACCAAGCTATACACTAATCCCAGTGCGAGCTCATTAGCCTAACGGGAATTTGCAGAAAGTCCAACCAGTGATACCTGATACTTGAAACTCGATCTATTTCACCGTACTTCTACTAAAGCTAAGCCTAATATTGCAATGAAGCTAAGAATGAGTCAGTTGTGCTACGGCTTCCATTCCTCGCATTCAGCTTGAAGAGCCATATTGAACAACTATAAAGAGCATCTAGCACTGCTCGGATTACCCTCCCTCCTATCATTCTCATAAGGATTGGCTTCCGCTTACTTTAGGTCTTGACTTCCTATCGGGATAGACAGCTCGGATTACATGATTTAGATTGAAGCTCTGCTCCTCTTTCTTTCATTAGTGCACCTCTTATTCTTTATCCTATCCACCATAGAATACTCTCTTCCAGTCCTTTGATCATATAGCCATCCATCTTTCATAAAAGAAATTGTTCCGTATGGGTTGCAAATACACATATCGGAAGAGCCACCGAAAGCACTTGCTTCAAAGAAGAAGTCATTACAAAGAAATTCCAGTTTCAAGTCTCGTATATCGCGATAGAACCAATTCCAATCCAGGTAGTGTGAACAGAGGATGTGGAAGTTCTGTTTCCTTGCCTTGGCTCGAAGTCCGTCGGCGACATAAGACGGAACCCCAAGTGGTTTGAAGGCACGTAGCCACGTGTCTAAGATTGAGCAGGGGGTACGGTTTCGGAAATGACATATTGAATAGGTCTCGTATACCCTCAAGGGAGTTCGTTTCATAGAGATCGACTTAGAAAAAGGAAGCTCGCTAAAAGCTAAATCGCTAATAAGTTCAAACATCAAAGGTACTGTCTACTTCTATGTCGATGATCCGATCTACACAGGGCAATAACGATAAGCATAAGAGTTCAAGCGGAGGAGGGAAACGTATGAGATGCAGGATTTAGACTTGCTACACTTACCGATGTGAGGTAGTTAAATGCTTTCCTTCCATTGCAGATATCCATATTGCTATAGTGTCTATAAATTATCATATAGAAAGAAGCTAAGGGGATTCTACAAGATGTTCAAGTGTCGATATACGACGAACAGGAATCTATTCTACAAGATGTTTGAATATGTGAGTATCCTTGTGTGGATCAGCCCGAAGGCTGTCGATTGGAAAAGATGAAGACAAGGAGGTCTTTTCATACTTGTGAACTTGAAGCCAGAAGCTTGATTTCTTTGCAAACTGCGAGGCTTCTATCTAGATGGTTAGGTCACAGGAGCTTTGTGGAAGAAATGGATTTCTAGTAAAAGCTACTGCAAGAGATTTCCAATTGGGTAGATTAAGCCTAACTTGTTAAAATCCGCGAGCCCCTTCTCATATTCGAACCAGTACGAAAAGCTCTTGTGGGCTCGCTCCTGCCGCTTGACTCGACCTGGACGGGAGAGGTTGTTTAAGAATCGAGATAGGCACTCAGAAATCAAGAGTAAGATAGACGTCTAAGAGATCAAGATGCAGCCGGTGGAAGATGGTATCAAAATGCAAATAGATATGTTCGGCAGTCAACAGTTCTTTCTTCTCTCAAAAATGTGGTAATTAGGCTGCCTCTATGGGGTACAATAGGTGGTTAGTTGGCTCCCTGTATGGTTGGTACCTGCTTTCCCGTGAGTCCGTACGGAGAATCAATAAAGGCATCCGCGGTGGAATCAAACTCATAAGGGACAGGATCACCACCATTCGGTAGACCAAACACCCTATGAACACTGTCGGCGCTCACAGCAATACGTCCTCTACCAGGGAGAACAAGGTCTGAAGTAGTTGCATCATAATTATTCATGAGAAAAGTGCTCATTCCGACGATTGGCCGAGCGAATAAGTCAACTTCAAAGTGGATCTATTGTGCGAAGAGTCCGTTATGAACCGTGGCCGCCTACCTGCTTTGGTTGGTGGGGGCGGCTCCTCCGTTGTGGGTAAACGGGAAACCCGACTCTACGAACCCGAGGAAAGGCTGCACTGCTTCCGTAAGGGCGTTAAGACCGGAGCTTTTTGTAGTGCTAGCAGGAATGCAAGTGAATGAATCCAATCCCATCCCTCGGCGAGGTAATACCTTATTGAAGTAGGGCACGCTACGGCAACACAGGCCGACGGGGTGGGGGCTTGCTGTCTACTTGGTGAGCCTTCACGCCCTTCAGTAACTTCCCTTCTTTCGTTCGTCCACGAGGCGCTTAAAAGAAAGAGAGAAAGGGGCGGCTATAACGCAGAGTCGTGGCGGTTGTATGCCACAAGGTCCCTATAGACAAGGGGACAAGTGAATCATCGCTTTTGGGCGCAGGCAGCCCTCTACCATCCATCCCATTGCATTCCTCTCGTAGAGTCTAGGACTACATCATGGAAAGAAAGGATTTCATAGAAAATCTTCATTTTTCTATTTTTTTGGACCCCCATGCATTCCGTTATTCCCGTAACTATGGATTGATTGTCCCTACCTAACTAAATGGTAGTGGTCTAGGGAGCGCAATTGCTAGAGCACGGGAGAATGAAGAGTAATGATTTAAGCAAGAGCATGGACGGACTACTATAGTCGGTCTAGTGACTACTATAGTCTTTTCTTTCTTTGTAGTTAAGTAATAATGTTTGGTATAGCAGCCTTTCCGAGCGAGTCTCGGGATCTCCCGTAAACCCCCATGATGTGGTAAAGGGAGGATATTAGGGGAAGCAAGTGAGTGGAGATTCCCCGCAGAGAGTGGATGAGGGGAGTCCCTCACGTCCGGTTCGGGCGGGGATATCCCGACCCTACTATCATTATGCCTTTGCAATGTTACTTGGTTTAACTCCATTTGTGACCTTTTCTCGTATGTGGGACTCTCTATCTTCTTGGGTAGATTCTAGATCGTCTTTCATTTTGTTAGTGAGCAGTTTTCTTATTAATAAGTCAAGTCAAGAATAATAAGAGAACTCGTAGGAGCTTGCCGGGACGGCTTAGTAAGCAAGCTACCTGTTATGTAGGCGCCAACTCCCAGTTCTTTCTCTTCTTTCTTTTTGATTTTTTATTCTAGTTTTTATGACTATAAAGTATAGCTATGATATTCTCGGCCAATCTGTCTATTCAACAAATAAATGGAAGTTTTCTCTCAAAATATTGACATAACATAAGAAAAAAGGGTGTTTCGATCGGAAAGCATTGTTGTTTACCTAGGATTCTTTTCTCCTTCCCCTGGGACCATTTGCCTAAATGCTTTGCCAGTGACCGGATAGATTACTTCTTTCCGCTAGCTTGCCCTAAGAACAGTTCCACGATATCTCCAGTGCTTTTATATTCAAAACACAAGGGCGCTAAGCAAAGAAAATTTCAATTAACGAACAGAGGTGCTTTTTCTTCCTTGGCCCATCTCGTGATATGTAGGCTCTCGGCCCTTACTTGAATCGTCCTTATGTTCGTCCTCCCTACGAAAGAAATCGATTTTATGCCCTCCCGAAGGAAAACGTTTGGGCCGACGGAGCTCGACACGGAGCAAAATGTAGATGATCTCCGCAAATGGGCGAGGTAGGAGGACGCGGTTGGAAGTTTTTTGACACGAGGCCTTGTGCAAAAGACGAGTACTTCGAGCCCACCAGAAAAGGATATTGGTTCGCATCTCTATATTGATCCGCGGTGCTTCTATGAAGTTTTCCTTGTCTCCGATTTCAAAGCTGAATGGATGACTCGAACTCGCTTACGCTCTTGCCACTGTTTGCTTACGATCTGATCCTTGTTTCTTCTATCACGGATGGTACGAGTTCGTAGTCCTTTGCCTCTGCTTCGCTCCCAAGTGCTATTCCTTCAACCCTTGCTTCCTATCCTAGTGAGGGAAAAAACCTATCATTCATATCCGGAAGTGAGCAGACAAACTAAACTGTTCCTCGAAAGCAAGGCAGTTGACGAGCCCCCTTACTCCCTTCTTCCGTACATCAATACTGTTCCTCCATGGTTGCTCTCCCTAGTGCCTGTTTCCTTACCTGCTCTGATTCTCCTTGGCCCCGCTCCGGGACAGCTACAACCATCCTCCCTGTTTTTTCTAACCAGCTCACTATCCGTGAGAGAAAAGAAGAATCTACTTCAACCGATATGCCCTTAGGCACGGCCATACATAACATAGAAATCACACGTGGAAGGGGTGGGCAATTAGCTAGAGCAGCAGTGCTGTAGCGAAACCGATTGCAAAAGAAGGTAAATCGGCCACTTTAAGATTACCATCCGGGAGGTCCGTTTGGTATCCCAAAACCGCTTAGCAACAATGGACAAGTGGGTAATGTTGGGGTGAACCAAAAAAGTTTGGGTAGAGCCAGATCTAAGTGTTGGCTAGGTAAACGCCCCGTAGTAAGAGGGGTAGTTATGAACCCTGTGGACTACCCCCATGGGGGCGGTGAAGGGAAAGCCCCCATTGGTAGAAAAAAACCCACAACCCCTTGGGGTTACCCTGCGCTTGGAAGAAGAACTAGGAAAAGGAAAAAAATATAGTGATAGTTTTATTCTTCGTCGCCGTAAGTAAATACGTAACTAGGAATATGGAAAATTGCATTTTTGGAATTTGCAATAATGGGATGGGCGAACGACGGGAATTGAACCCTTGCTGCTACGTTCTGTTAGGCGCTATGAATTACAGGAAATTAAGTGGTTGACTTGGACAGCAGGCGGGTTCGCTTGAGTCGCTCAACCGTCCCTTTGCCCGGTGCTCATGACGCGCTACGGAACCTCCACCGTGCTAGCGACATAGGAGCCTACTTAGCGTCAGCGGCTTCGTGCCGCACTGGAGTGATCCAATATGTTGTTCCGCACGTTCCACCACTTCTCCGTTCATTTCCAATACTGATCATGAAACACCATGAGAAGCAGGATGTTGAGGTCCAGAATTCGAAGTGAAATTCTTGATTTGCCCGTTCCTAGTCGTCATGGGAAAGAAATAAGAAAGAAATAAGAAAGAGATTATTCCCCTAGAGCTTGTCCAGTCCGTTGTAACTGATAGAATCTTGTACGAGAGACCCGCAAATAAATAAGGAAACCCGCTTAAAACGCTTTTTAAGTAGAAGCTGAGCCATTACCTGCTAGCATATCTCCCCACCAGGACTCCCCCAAAGCAAAGCTAAACCCGTTCTTTAATTCAATACCTAGAGACCCGAAAGCTCCAGTCCAAGTTGAGGCGCAGTAGGAGGGATTTCTGTCACTATTATTTATGGACCACGTAAACATACTTTTTTAGTTTAGTTTCTTATGCTGGACCTGCAGCCCTAGCCTGGGACACCACTGTGCGACATAAAGATCGGATCAAGTTATGATTTTCTCATTAAGAAAGAGTACCCGAGAAGTAGTCGACGCAATTTGCATGTGTATTTGCGTTCGGCTTTGCTACTTTCCTTCTAGACTAAAAAAGAATGTCCGCGGAAGGGAATAGTCTACGTGGCCCGGGGTAGTCTTTCAATTCCTTTATCGGGTGGGAGAGTTTAGAACCAGTTAAGCCAATAGCTGCTGCTTTAGTCACACTAGCTACATCGCTGATCATGGATTTAGCATAACACCTCGAATAGTCTACGTGGCCCCTAGTTTTTACTATTATTTTTGAATCCTGTAATGCGATAGCCCTTTTTAAAGCGCTAGGCCGGGCTTGCCTCGACTCTCAAAAAGAGCAAGAGGTTTTGCCTCAACTCATTCCATGAATGTTGTTTCATTCCCGCTGAATCCAACTCGGTCTTTATCCCGCCTTGGAGTTCTCTCTCATAACCGAAGCCGGGAGGTATTCGATTTATCGATTTCGAGCCCCTTTTCTTGCTCCTTGCCATTAGCGCAGCCCTTTCTTTTTCTTAGCTTTATTTGAAGCATAGTTTTTCACCTGAAAAGAAGGCGCCGGCGCTTTGTAGTGACCCCGGGTCCCGGGTTGCTTTGGCGCGCCCCACCCCGTCGTCTTGTGTTGTACTTGACTTGACTCTCCCCGCTTGCTGCTTGCTGATCGCAATGTTCAAAAATGACACGAAGCTGGATATGAGTAGATGTTGTTGGACGAAAACGTCTTTCATTCACAATGAAACAGAATGGTCTCGCTCGATGCGTCATTTTATGATGTGTATTTTCATATTAAGAGTTCTTAAAAGTTATCAACTCAAAGCCCAACCGTCAAAAGGATGCTACAATGTTCGAAATTCTCAACTTAACACGCCCCTTACTTTCTTCGTGACCTCCCACTACTTCATCTACCGAAATGATTAGGCGGATCTCCTTTTTCTAGCATTAAACCTGCTTATGATCCTTAGGCTATAGAGCATGGAGCAGACAAGAGATGAAAGGACCACCTTCTCCCGCTTGCTTGATCGGGGAACGGAATCTATTCACATTTAGAATAGCTGAAGTGCTACTTAACTTCACTTAGTAGTTGAAACTCGGAGAGACAGAGAGAGTCCTCTCTCATACTTTCCAATTCCCTTGCTGATCAGCTAGGGAATTGGTAGGAACCAACCTTAGTTGCCCCTCGGTAGAGTGAGTCTACTTAGCGAACGGCGGGACGCGGAGATCGATTGATCAATATGCATATCGAGAGTTGATGGTTGACCGCCGCCCCCCTTGTCCTGGGGGCTCCCCGGCCGGGGAGGCAAAGGGGATTGCTATCGTCACCCTTTCTCCCGGTATGTAGGAAAGAGAACAAACTATACGCCGTGTTTTCGGATGGAGTTGATTCAGTTAAAAATAACCTTAGGTAGGAGTAGAATAGGGTGATAAGCATGAATTTGAGAAAAGTCGCAGGGAATTACCTAGGTCTTCTTCTTATGAGGAAGCAGGTAAGCATGTTGGATTGGGTCTGGCTCAAGTGGGTAGGTCAGAATATATATAAGTAGGAGTTTCTGGATTTGCTTATGCATGAGTTGTAGTTTCAGCTTGGGATGGGACGTCGTAAAAGAAATACGCCGGTGGGTCGGCAAGCAGGTCACCTAGATTATGAGGAGTTAATTTCTGCATTGGAATAGGCCTTCCTTGATTACTTGACTGGTGCTGTCTAAGTTCCCGCCGCTCTTACTGCTCTTGTAGTCGTTGCCGCTCTGACTCTAGCTGCATATAAAGCCCTGATAGAGATAGCTGTGAGGAAGGGACTTATTGCACATGGCAAGAATCAGATGTTAGAGAATGCTAGCCTCTAGCGATGTTGAAAGTTACGTAATTCCGCAATCTGCTTTTGTACATATCTCTGTGGATCCCCCTTATGTACATATCTCTGTGGAGAATCGTTCTTTAATTTTTCATTGCATTAAATATCTTGAAAAAAAAGAAAATTGACTTTGATATGTAGAGGTCCAGAACTAGATTGGCATGTACTTAAAAAGTACTTACTTTATTTTAGGATTCTACAACGAAATCTTATATTTTCTAGCAATTCTACTACTACGAAACAAAAAAGAACTCGATTTTCCAGGGGAAGGACAGCTTTCTCTTTTGGCACGAGAGACTGATAAGGCAAGGTTTTCTTATTCCCATAGGGCAAGCTAGGCTTGGCGAGAGAAGAAGGATAGAGAAGTTCTCAAGTCAAGTAGACTGGGCTAGGGCCTATTACTATAGTAAAAGAAAGCTTATAGTCGTACCACTTTTCGAGGTAGTCACGCTAATGGCTGGAGTCATGCTTTATAAGCTTATAGCCAGAGGGAGGATAGCGTAAGCAGACTAGTGAACCAATAGTAGTCCCGAGGATTGTATGAGCAAGGTCCGAATTATTTCTATTAGTAGCAACATGAGGAGCCCCGAAGGGAGAATAAGAAAGATTAACCGACGTCGCGTTTTCAGAAGAAGCAATTGGATAAGAATCATACGCTGCGAATGAGCAGACGAATCGACCGAGGGCTTACACACAAGAACAGAACCTAACTCTACTTCTTTTTCCTCCTTTCCTCTTTACTGCCCCCGCTATCCTATCAACAGGTCAGTCAATATCTGTAGTGGAGAAAGCTGCATTTCAAATGTGCCCGCCTATTGCCTTAATTTACAGACCTCTGCGATTCACATATAGCCCCACTAATGTAAGACAGCTCAAGCGAGTCTAGCCTGAGATATAAAATCACACTAGCCAATAAAAAAGTCAATTGTCTTGAATGCTACGCTGGGATCAGCAGCTTCCAGTGAAGACTAAATGAGTCGGGCAGGAAGAGGAAGATCGGGCGGGAAAACGGGGTTCGAACCCGCGACTTCGGCGTGACGGACCAGCACTCTAACCAACCGAGCTATTTCCCCTTTCGTAACTATTGTCGATTCAACGAGTCACCTACCGGTTACCTTTGTAACTATACCAAAGTAGCTGTACAACGAATGCCCTTCGCCTTTAGTACTTTTATTTTCTTTTGACGACGGTAGAAAGAAATGGCTCGCTCACTTAGACTCGGGCTCCGCGCTCTATCGGCTATCGGTTAGTTGGCGCTACGCGTGACTTCGATTGACAAAAGCGAAAAAGATAGCGCTAGCGCCCGCCGAGAACTTTCGTTTGTTCGCCTTCTAAAAGGCCTACTGACCTACCGGTGAAAAGCCGGTTACAAAAAAAGACAGATAATCCAATACGGTTCGAGTGAATGGTTAAGCTATTGAAGGGATGGCACACATCTTGCCTATAGCTTAACTGGTATCGTGAGGCAAAGGGATTTGTGTACACATTACAGGTTCGAGCCGATATTATTCTTGTATACTATGGTGTCAATATGTGCTGCTAGGCGCCGCGTTGACGGGTCGGCTAAGTTGGACTCGAGCCGACGATCGGCTAAGTTAGACTATAGCCGAAACCGAGTATACCTGAACCTACACGGTCGCACGCTTAAGGGGATAGAATAGATATTCGAGTTGGATTCGGATACGGCTCGATCGGATAGGGATCCGATCGGATAGAGTCCTATGGGCTTACAACGTGTGGGCGGCCAACTCTATGAGATACAGATGAGATCCGATTCAAAATAGAGTCCTGATCGGCCACTAGTCCCAGTCGGCCAACTCTATATAAAGGGGTGAGGGGTGGAGAGTTTCGGTATGGCGTTGAACCGAATCCGCAACAAAAGTCACCGAGATCAATCTCCACGGAAACCCTCCCCACTTTGGAGCCAAACCCTAGCCTTGCATCGCGTGCTAGCACACGGGTGTACGGCGTTTTGTCCCCGGACGTGTGGATACCGGTAGAGGCGCTGCTACGTTGCGCGCCGTTGATCGGCTCGGATCGGCTGCAATCGGAGCGATCGGCTGATTGGCGAATCGGCTGTCCCCGGGAATCGGCGTCGGCTTGCGGGAATCGGCTACAGGTTCCGGATCGGATAGCCCGATTGGCTATTTCCGCTGCATACTCCAATCGGTAACGATTTATCGGCCCTTACTTGCAAGTGTTCCTGGTTTGCGCGGTAGAAATTTTTTTGTTTTCGGCTAGCGTAGCTTCCGCGTAACCCTTCAAATACAACTTCGGCGCATCGCCAACCTTTCTGTTTTTACTTTTTCTCGACGAGTTCTTGCTCTGTTCTTGGGCTGCATCGACTTTGATCTCCAGGAAATGTAATTTCTTGTTACAAGCGGCTTGTGGTATCGAGGCCAGTGCTTCCATCATCATGATACTCTGATTTTGATTTTGCAAACTGCTTAATTTACCATATGCGATATATAGTTTAGATCAATGTTTAGATCTATCTTTCGATCGGCTAGCATATCATTCAAGATAACAGCCGACAGAGCTAGATATATCTAGAGGTTGATTCAAATTATATAGCGTATCTACCATCTCGAGGAATTCTCATAAGCCTAGATAGAGCTCATGCTTCTTTTAGTACTTAATGCTGCGTCTAATCGACCTATTAAGTCGCTTTTAGAATTATGTAGATCTATTCGGCTCAATGTTTATTATTAGAGATAATGTCGGGGTTTCAGCCGGTCTTACTTGTTCTAATCATCTTTTATGTATTATTACTATTAGATGTATTAGAATTGCCTTTTATATTAAGATCTCAATCTACTTAAATGTGTTAAGCTCGGTATCAATCTGTTAGGTTATACCAATAGCCGATTGATCTTAGTTTAGCGTATTTAGTTCAAATTAATATCTTTTTATAAAACATATCGGAGTACTAGCCGACTTACATTAGATCTGCGACATCAGCTAGGTTATGAATGGGTATAATTATTATTCTAATGTGTTTTTGGATACAAGTGGTTTATACTGTCTTGTTATACTACCGATATATCCCAATCACTTGTTCTAAATGTACTTCGGGATACAATTATATATTTATTGATATCTATAGCCGATCGAGTAGGATCTAACCTTAACCAAATGCCTATCTTTTTGTTTCTAGTTGGTTACAGGATCAAACCAACTGGCGCGCCTGCTCAATCACCAAAGGCGACCAATTTGGACTTGCACTGGTGTTAGTGATATGCCCTAGAGGCAACATGGAGATGTTGGATATCACGTCAATGTTTATGTATTTATGAATAAAGTGTTATTCAGTTTCATGAAATAGACATCTTGTATTGATCAATAAGTACGTGACTTATTTATGAGACTCTTTATGTATGAATCTATTTCTAAACGATCCCTGATCATATGTCATATTGTTGGAACAAATATGGTTCTAAGATCGGCATGTTTATTGATTGATGATCATGTCTCATAGATCATGGGTATGAAGATACCAAATCAATAAACATGGACATATGTGTTGGAGAACACATTGTTGGATAGACCCACCATGAGACACTACAGGAATTAATGTGCCATTAGTTGGTCTCAGGTAGTGTTGGTACAAAGTCCTTAGACCTGAGATTACCATGGATTCCAACATGTGTAGTAGCCTACTTTGGGACTACCAAACACTATTCCGTAACTGGGTAGTTATAAAGGTAGTTTTCGGGTTTGCTATGAAACATGGAGTGGGATGTGAGTGATCAAGATGGAATTTGCCCCTCCTTTGGAGAGATATCTCTGGGCCCCTCGAGGTAATGGATTATGGAAATGCATGGCCATGCTAAGTTGATTGAGGAGTCAATCAACAGACATATAATCCAATACGGTTCGAGTGAATGGTTAAGCTATTGAAGGGATGGCACACATCTTGCCTATAGCTTAACTGGTATCGTGAGGCAAAGGGATTTGTGTACACATTACAGGTTCAGAGCCGATATTATTCTTGTATACTATGGTGTCAATATGTGCTGCTAGGCGCCGCTGTTGACAGGTCGGCTGAGTTAGACTCGAGCCGACGATCGGCTAAGTTAGACTATAGCCGAAACCGAGTATACCTGAACCTACAGGGTCGCACGCTTAAGGGGATAAGAACAGCATTCGAGTTGGACTCGGATAGGGCTCCATCGGATAGGGATCCGATCGGATAGAGTCCTATGGGCTTACGACGTATGGGCAGCCAACTCTGTGAGATTCGGATAGGATCCGATTCAAAATAGAGTCTTGATCGGCCACTAGTCCCAGTCGGCCAACTCTATATAAAGGAGGGAGGGGTGGAGAGCTGCGACATGTCAATTGCATTGCGTGCAACAGAAGTCGTCGAGATCAATCTCCACGGAAACCCTCCCCACTTTCGAGCCAAACCCTAGCCTTGCATCGCGTGCTAGCACACGGGTGTACGGCGTTTTGTCCCCGGACGTGTGGATACCGGTAGAGGCGCTGCTACGCTTGCGCGTTGTTGATCGCTTCGGATCGGCTACGGCATGCGAATCGGTGATTGGCGAATCGGCTGTCCCGGGTATCAGCGTCGGCTTGCGAGAATCGGCTACACTGTTCCAGATCGGATAGCCACACGGCTGTTCCGCCGCACACTCCAATCGGTAACGATCTATCGGCCCTTACTTGCAAGTGTTCCTGGTTTGCGCGATAGAAAATTTTTGTTTTCGGCTAGCGTAGCTTCCGTGTAACCCTTCGGTGGTATCGAGCTAATCTTGCTTAGTTCGGGTTTTAGATTGGATCCGGAACAAGTTTTGCGCACGGGGTGATTAGATCAATCGGTTTTACGGGATCTGTTGAGGAGAGTTAATGGTAATTGCGTTCCTTGATAGTGTATCGGAACGGCGTAATGTGATTACGTCGAAGCAATTTCCATATAACTTGGTTTGAGTTGGGTTCGAGATAGCGTTC
Organism: Oryza australiensis; assembly: GCA_019925245.2. Lineage (NCBI taxonomy): Eukaryota > Viridiplantae > Streptophyta > Magnoliopsida > Poales > Poaceae > Oryza > Oryza australiensis. The sequence continues at coordinate 933,221 of JAIFGZ020000330.1, read as the reverse complement.
CTTGATAGTGTATCGGAACGGTATAATGTGATTATGCCGAAGCTATCTCGTAGTCCGATCTTGTTAGCTGCCTCGCGCCTACGCAAACCATCTCCTTGATAGTGTATCGGGACGGCATAATATGATTATGCCGACATGGTTTCCGTAAGCGAATTCATAGATTGGATCTATGAATTTCGTGTGGTGTTGCGCCGCCGGGAAGCCCGCGAGGGGTATATGTCGACATATACATGCAGGAGCATTTGGTTTACTTAACAAGGCTATCACAACAGTTTTGGGCCTTGGGGAATAGGTTGGGGCCGGGGCATGGAGATGCCACACCAACAACAAGACTCACATAGAGATGTGATTAGCAAGGAGTTGCTTACCGATGTTATTAATCTTCTAGGAGTGATGCCAAAGCTCACTAGAAAATTAATTAACATGTGGATCTTGACCCAATATGTAACCTAGAGGGAAGGTGGAAAATACGTAATGGGAGTCTAATGTTAAATTGTTTAACAATAGACATAGCATAAACATTGTGCTAAACTTTGCTTTTTCTCGTTGTAGAATAAATGGCGGCTAATACTACACCCAGACCTTTAATTTGCGATCTATTCTCGAAAAGGAAAAATTAAATGGAACAAACTTTGGATTTGTATCACAACTTGAGAATTGTTCTCAAGCAAGAGCGTAAGAGTACGTTCTTGAAGTACCCTATCCCGAGGATTTGCCTAATAATGCCACCGCAACCGCACGGAGGGCTTATGAGAAGCACACTAATGATGCCCTAGATATAAGCCGTCTCATGCTTGCTACAATGTCCCCGAGCTTCGAAGCAATATGAGAGCAACGATGCTCACACTATTATTCGGGACTGCGTGGCATGTTTGAGAACCAAGCTCGGGCCGAGAGGTTCAACACCTCAAAGTCCTTGTTTGCGTCGAGTGCTTGTTGAGGGGAATCCCGTCGCCCGCATGTGATAAAGATGATTGGCTATATCGAGAGTCCGGAAAAACTAGGTTTTCTCCTTAGCCAAGAGTTGGCTACCGATGTGATTCTCCGCCGCTCCCTCCGAGCTTCGAGCCATTCATATTAAACTATCATATGAACAATATGGATAGAACCTTGGTTGAATTGCATGGGATGCTAAAGACAGTGAGGAGAGTATCCAGAAAATGGTCATCATGTGATGATGATGCGAAGGCAAAGCGCAAACCACTTGTCAAGAAACTTTGCACCAAGAGGAAGTTAACTCCCGATGAGATCGTGAGTGCCTCCAATGCAAAGAAGGGCAAGAAGGGGTCGGCGGCATCGATGTCGTTTGCTTCTATTGCAAGGAGACAGCCATTGGAAGAGGAACTGCAAGAAGTACATGGAGGATCTCAAAAAGAAGCAAAGTACAACTTTTGCTTCAGGTATTAATGTTATAGACATTAATCTTGCTACTTCACCTACTGACTCTTGGGTATTTGATACCGGATCGGTAGCTCATATTTGCAAATCGTTGCGGGAATGAGAAGAAGTAGAGGATTGAGAAGGGGCGAGGTGAACCTGCGCGTCGGCAATGGAGCAAGCGTTGCTACGATTCTTGCCGTCGGCACGAGCACCACTTCATCTACCTTCAGGATTAGTTTTGGAATTAAATAATTGTTATTGTGTTCCAACACTATGTCAAAACGTTATTTCCGCTTCATGTTTGCAAGCGGAAGGATATGATTTTAGATCAATGAACAATGGTTGCTCAATATATCTCAGAGATATGTTCTATTTTCATGCTCCATTGGTGAATGGATTATACGTTTTGAATCTTGAAGCGTCTCCCATCTATAACATTAATACGAAAGGCAACTCTCTAATGATATAAACCCCACGTTTATCCGGCATTGTCGCTTAGGCCATATAAATAAGAAACGCATGGAGAAGCTCCATAAGGATGGATTGCTTCACTCTTTTGATTTTGAATCATTTGAGACATGTGAGTCTTGTTTACTTGGTAAGATGACAAAGGCACCTTTCACGGGACACAGTGAAAGAGCAAGTGACTTGTTGGCACTCATACATACGATGTATGTGGACCAATGAGCTCAACGGCCGAGGTGGTTATCGTACTTCATTACCTTTATCGATGACTTTAGTAGATATGGTTATATCTACTTAATGAGGCATAAGTCCGAATCCTTTGAAAAGTTCAAAGAATTCCGAATGAAGTACGTAATCATTTAGGGAAAACAATCAAGTTTCTACGATCGATCGTGGAGGGAATACTTGAGCCAAGAGTTTGGTAATCATCGAAAGATTGTGGAATTGTTCCACAGTTGACTCCGCCAGAACTCCACAATGGAACGGAGTGTCCGAACGGAGAAATCGCACCTTGTTGGACATGGTGCGGTCGATGATGAGCCAAAGTGATCTTCCGTTATCCTTCGGGGATATGCTCTTGAAACATGCGCTCACACTAAATAGAGTTCCATCTAAGTCGGTTGAAAAGACACCATATGAGATATGGACAGGGCAACTCCCTAGTTTGTCTTTTCTCAAAATTTGGGGATGTGAGGCTTATGTAAAACGTTTACAATTTGACAAGCTCACACCCAAATCGACAAGTGCTTCTTTGTGGGATATCCTAAGGAAACTAAGGGATATTACTTTTATAATCGGGAACAAGGCAAAGTGTTTGTCGCCCGACATGGTGTCTTCTTGGAGAAAGAGTTTCTTTCAAGAAGGGTTAGTGGGAGCAGGATGCATCTTGAAGAAGTTCAAGAAACACCGAAAACGTTTCAGCGACCACGGAACCACAACAGAGGAGGAAAAAGTGTTGCGCCACCGGTTGTAGATACACCAGCCCCACGGAGGTCGAAAGATCACGTCGTGCGCCCGATGTACACAAGTGAACAACGTGATATATTGTTGTTGGACAACGATGAACCTAAGACCTATGAGGAAGCGATGGTGGGACCCGATTCCAACAAGTGGCTTGGAGCCATGAAATCCGAAATAGAATCCATGTACGACAATCAAGTTTGGAACTTGGTTGATCCACTGATGGTGTCAAAACCATTGAGTGTAAATGGGTTTTTAAGAAAAGGCCGATATGGATGGAAATGTTCACATCTATAAGGCGCGATTGGTGGCGAAAGGTTTTAAACAGATTCAAGGAGTTGATTATGATGAAACCTTCTCGCCCGTCGCAATGCTTAAATCTATTCGGATTATCCTAGCGATTGCTGCATATTTCGATTATGAGATATGGCGATGGATGTCAAAACGGCTTTCCTAAATGGAAACCTAAGCGATGATGTATACATGATACAACCTCGGGGTTTTGTCGATCCAGAATCACTGAAAGATATGCAAGCTATAGAAATCCATTTATGGATTGAAGCAAGCATCTCGGAGTTGGAATATTCGTTTTCATGAAGTAATCAAAGGGTTTGGTTTCATCAAAAATGAAGAAGAGGCCTGTGTTTACAAAAAGGTCGAGTGGGAGCGCAATTGTATTTCTAATCTTATATGTGGATGATATATTACCGATTGGAAATGATATCCCTATGCTTGAATCCGTCAAGTCTTCATTGAAAAATAGTTTTTCCATGAAAGACTTAGGGGCGGCAAGATATATATTGGGCATTCGGATCTATAGAGATAGATCCAAGAGGCTAATTGGATTAAGCCAAAGTACATACATTGACAAGGTGTTGAAAAGGTTCAACATGCATGATTCCAAGAAAGGTTTCTTGCCCATGTCACATGGCATTAATCTTAGCAAGAATCGGTGTCCTCGGACACATGATGAGCGGAATAAGATGGGTATGGTTCCATATGCTTTGGCAATTGGATCCATCATGTATGCCATGCTTTGTACACGCCCATGTCTCGTACGCTTTGAGTGCTACGAGCGAGATACCGCCGATCCAGGTGAAGGTCACTGGATCTGCCGTAAAGAATATCCTTAAGTACTTGAGAAGAACTAAGGATATGTTCCTAGTCTATGGAGGTGAAGAAGAGCTCGTTGTAAGTGGTTACACCGATGCTAGCTTCCAAACAGACAAGGATGATTATAGATCGCAATCTGGGTTCGTGTTCCGCCCGAACGGAGGCGCGCCACTGGAAGAGTTCCAAGCAGGATACTGTTGCTGATTCTACAACGGAGGCCGAGTACATTGCCGCTTCGAAAGCCGCAAAGGAGGCCGTTTGGATCAAGAAATTCGTTTCGAGCTTGGTGTGATGACTAGTACGACCGGTCCAATGTCTCTCTATTGTGACAATAGTGGAGCCATTGCGCAAGCCAAGGAGCCGAGGTCACATCGAAGTCCAAACACATACTTCGGCGATATCATCTCATTCGTGAGATTGTGGACGAGGTGATGTCAAGATATGCAAAGTGCACACGGATCTCAACATAGCCGATCCGCCGACAAAACCTCTCCCTCACCAAAGCATGAGGCGCACACAAGAGCAATGGGTATTAGATACTTACATGATTGACTCTAGTGCAAGTGGGAGATTGTTAGTGATATGCCCTAGAGGCAACATGGAGATGTTGGATATCACGTCAATGTTTATGTATTTATGAATAAAGTGTTATTCGGTTCCATGAAATAGACATCTTGTATTGATCAATAAGTACGTGACTTATTTATGAGACTCTTTATGTATGAATCTATTTCTAAACGATCCTCGATCATATGTCATATTGTTGGAACAAATATGATTCTAAGATCGGCATGTTTATTGATTGATGATCATGTCTCATAGATCATGGGTATGAAGATACCAAATCAATAAACATGGACATATGTGTTGGAGAACACATTGTTGGATAGACCCACCATGAGACACTACAGAATTAATGTGCCATTAGTTGGTCTCGGTAGTGTTGGTACAAAGTCCTTAGACCTGAGATTACCATGGATTCCAACATGTGTAGTAGCCTACTTTGGGACTACCAAACACTATTCCGTAACTCGGGTAGTTATAAAGGTAGTTTTCGGGTTTGCTATGAAACATGGAGTGGGATGTGAGTGATCAAGATGGAATTTGCCCCTCCTTTGGAGAGATATCTCTGGGCCCCTCGAGGTAATGGATTATGGAAATGCATGGCCATGCTAAAGTTGATTGAGGAGTCAATCAAGTACGATAATCCAATACGGTTCGAGTGAATGGTTAAGCTATTGAAGGGATGGCACACATCTTGCCTATAGCTTAACCGGTATCGTGAGACAAAGGGATTTGTGTACACATTATAGGTTCGAGCCGATATTATTCTTGTATACTATGGTGTCAATATGTGCTGCTAGGCGCCGTAGGACAGCCTGGCCGAGTTAGACTCGAGCCGACGATCGGCTAAGTTAGACTATAGCCGAAACCGAGTATACCTGAACCTACGTGGTCGCACGCTTAAGAGGATAAGAAGACATTCGAGTTGGACTCGGATACGGCTCCATCGGATAGGGATCCGATCGGATAGAGTCCTATGGGCTTACGACGTATGGGCGCCAACTCGTGAGATTCGGATAGGATCCGATTCAAAATAGAGTCCCGATCGCCACTAGTCCCGGTCGGCCAACTCTATATAAAGGAGGGAGGGGTGGAGAGCTGCGACATGTCAATTGCATTGCGTGCAACAGAAGTCGTCGAGATCAATCTCCACGGAAACCCTCCCCACTTTCAAGCCAAACCCTAGCCTTGCATCGCGTGCTAGCACACGGGTGTACGGCGTTCGTCCCCGGACGTATGGATACGGTAGAGGCGCTGCTACATTGCGCGCTTGATCGGCTTCGGATCGGCTACGGCATCTGCGAATCGGCGATTGGCGAATCGGCTGTCCCCGGGTATCGGCCGTCGGCTTACGAGAATCGGCTACACTGTTCCGGATCGGATAGCCCTGATCGGCTGTTTCCGCTGCACACTACAATCGGTAACGATCTATCGGCCCTTACTTGCAAGTGTTCCTGGTTTGCGCAATAGAAAATTTTTGTTTTCGGCTAGCGTAGCTTCCGCGTAACCCTTCAACTGGAGCTAAGAAGATCTCCTAGGCCAGCGCGTGGAAAAAATTCTCATCAACATGCTTTTGGCACGCCCGGTGGGACACTAACTTCCAGATCCAGCACAATGGTGAACGTCTCATCGGCTGATCTCGACCAAGACAACATCACCCCGGTGACTATGAACAAACTGTCGGCTAGACACCAGGCCGACTACCAGCAGATGGTGGAACGGTTGCAAGCACATTATTTGCAATCCTTCGCCCAGACCAAATCTGGGTCAATCGTCCAGAAATACAAGTTTATGATCCTTGAAAACTTTGACGCCTCCTCTAGCGAGGACAAGAAAGGGAAGAAGAAGATGGAGGACATCAAGCAGGAGCAGGACGATTCGGGGCTTCACACACTTCAAGACCGGATTGACTCGGCTATCCACCACGCGCTTGTCAACTAATCAGGCATCCTGGTCAACACATTGAACAACATGATAAGCACCGTGGTTGATTCAAAGATAGCCGAGCAGCTGCCAAGGGGACTGACTTATTTCCGTGATGCCAGCTCCGCCTTACAAGATGTGTCAACCCATGGATTGCCAGCCCCTCCACTCGGGCAGCCAACTCCTCCAGGAGAGTCCTAGTCCAACTGAATGCACAGTCATCGGCTGCGCGGCCGCATCCCAAGGTTCTGGTTTGGCAGCAGTCTCAACACCAGGGCCTCGGTCTCCCAGTGACAACTCAGGAGTAGGCGGATGACATGTTCAATTCCAATCGGCGATCCATCATACATAACGTGCCGATTGGTAACTACTTGCCGGATCCGCCTCATAACTCCAGCGGCAATCGGCCTCTCCCCGAGCAAACGCCACCATTTGCCTCTCGGCCGCCTCCTGCCATGAACCAGTTTCAGCATCAATTCCTAGGAGGCAACTACGAGCAGCACTATCGGCCTCAGACACCACCAATGCAGTATCGGCAAGGACCTGTCCACCACCACAAGTGCAGAAAACAAGCCTTGGGATGATTTGATTGCAGACGTTATGCGTGATCAGTTCGGCCTCAAGTCGAAAGACTCTGGCAATATGTACCGGTACCCATACCCAGAATATTTCAAGAGGGTGCCCTTGCCGAACCGGTACAAGGTGCCGGATTTTTCAAAGTTCTCTAGGTAGGACAACATCTCGACATACGAACATGTCAGCCGATTCTTAGCCCAGTGCGGAGAATCATCGGCCACCAACGCGCTCAAGGTACGCTTGTTCCCACTATCTCTCTCGGGATCGGCCTTCACGTGGTTCTCATCCCTGCCCTACAATTCAGTTTAGAGCTGGGCCGATCTCGAGAAGCAGTTCCACAATTATTTCTACTTCGGCACACATGAAATGAAACTGTCGGACCTGACTAGCATTAGGCAGAAGCATGAGAAATCGGTTCAGGACTACATTCAGTGCTTCAGGGACATGAGGAATCGATGTTATAGCCTGGTGCTATCAGACTCTCAACTAGGCGATTTAGCCTTCCATGGTCTCTTGGCCCCCATCAGGGAAAGGTTTTTGGCTCAGGACTTCGAAAGCTTGGCCCACTTGGCACAGAAGGTGGCGGCTCATGAGCAACGTTTTCAAGAATCCAAGAAAGCCTTCAAGAAAGTTAGCCACGTCGCTTACGCATCAAACTCCGACTCAAGTGATAGCGATGCAGAAGTGGCAGCAGCCGAGTGGACCAGGAACAAGAAGGCAATCACGTGCCAATGGCTGAAGAAATCGGCTAAGGAGGAAAAGTATGACTTTGACATAACTAAAGCCGATAGGATCTTTGATTTACTGCTGAGGGAGAAACAAATACAGCTTCTGGCCAACCACGTCATTCCATCGGCCGAGGAGCTCAAAAAGAAAAAATATTGCAAGTGGCACAACACCACCTCCCACAGCACCAATGATTGCAAGGTCTTTCGCCAGAAGATTCAGTCGGCCATCTAGGCAGGGAAGATCAAGTTCGACGAATCGGCTAAGCCGATGAAGGTTGACGGCAATCCCGTCCCTGTCAACATGGTCCAAGCTGGCCAGAGACGAGCTGATTGACAGTACAGCATGGCGCACAGCTCAGCCAAAGCCCAACAAACAATCGTGGCCGACTCAGACCAATAGGAGCCATCCAACAAGCCGACTGCAACTAACGCCGCGCCAATCAACATGGTCTACACTAGTAGTCGATCGGCCGATCGTCAGCCTAGACTGGCGGATAGCCGACTTCGTTTCCAGTTGAGGGTTCAGGAGCAGGAAGAGGCCCGACGCGGGAAGCCATACCAGAGGACACCTGATCGGCTAGGTGTGGCATATTTTCGCCGTCATGATGGTTGTGATCCACATTGGCACTGTGAGTTCTTCTGATTTTGCTGGGAATCGGGAATGAGACTACCTACCCTCGAGAACTGCTCGGCCTGCAGCAAGTACAGGGAGGACGAGTATAGAGCCCCGCCAATGGAGAGCTCTAGCCGATTCGTCCCCCGAGCCGTTCAACTCAACCAGCGCAAGCTTTCTGTGGAAAGAGAGACTACATCGTTGAGTCCGACCGGCTACTGAGCGCCTACCGAGTCCGAGTCGACTCAGGACAGCCGATAGCCGATTCCCATTCAAAACCGAAGATGGGACCAATCCCGAAGGAAAGCTTAAGAGATAATTATTGGATTCAGTTTCTGGAGGACCTTAAAATATTGTCATCTATGAATAAGGTCCTATAATGGCAATTGTATCTTTAAGTTAGGATATTATGTATAGTTTCCTTTATAGGTAATGTCAGTTTGTTTAGAGATATTTGAGATTTAATCTGTAATAGGAATCGTGTCCGTTATGGATTCATTGTATATTCGGGTATAAATATGACCCCAGACCTTGTAAAAACATAACACACACATCAATACAACTTCGGCGCATCACCAACCTTTCTGTTTTTACTTTTTCTCGATGAGTTCTTGCTCTGTTCTTGGGTTGCATCGACTTTGATCTCCAGGAAAGGTAATTTCTTGTTACAAGTGGCTTGTGGCGAGGCCAGTGCTTCCATCATCATGACACTTTGATTTTGATGTTGTAAACTGCTTAATTTACCATATGTCATATATAATTTAGATCAATGTCTAGATCTATGTTTTGATCGGCTAGCATATCATTCAAGATAACGGCCGACAGAGCTAGATCTAGAGGTTGATTCAAATTATATAGCGTATCTACACTACTACGGAAACAGTTTTTTGTGGCGGCTATTTTGGGTCTTCGCTGGCGGCAATTGGGGCCACCACAAAGCAAAGGCCAGTGAAGATCAAGATCTTCGCTAGCAGTTATAGACCGCCAGTAAAGAAATATCTTTGCTAGCGGTTGCTTTATGTCGGCCCCCAGAGAAGAACAACTTTCTATGACGGCCAGTTTACGCCTGGCTAAGCCATATCTTCGCTGCCGCGGCTAAGAGAGCCGCCAAAAAATATTCTTCTCTCGGCGGCTTACGCTCTTTTAGGACACGTGGCCCGCTAGGAAAAAAGCCCATTAGTTTCTGGGAAAAGACACATGGCCCGCCAGTAAAAATAGGACATCCTTTTTTTGACACGTGGCCCGCCTGCGAAGATGCAATATTTATAAAAAAATTGAAGCAATATTATATATTATTTTTATCTTACCTTAGTTCATGTATTTTAGAGTCACACGTGGATGATATAACTAATCGAGCTATCGATAAAGTATGTTCTCTTTCCTGCAACCGCCATTGATGATTAATATACATGCACACGGAAATAATATATGAAGATTAATATATATATATATATATACACAATTTCTAAGCACTTATATAAATAGAATTGGAACGACACCACATATACAAGTAGTTGAATGTCTTACAACCCGACCGAAATACATATGAGTGAAACCTATTTATATTATACTCCTGCTCCAGTTAGACAGACATTCGTTCTCCGGCAAGGCCAAAACTCCATCGTGGTCGAAAAACCTCCCAAGCTGATGTGCGCACTCACGGTGGATGAAGTAGCACATGTCCCGTTGTATGTTCTCAATGGATTTATCATCGAGCTCCCTTTCAGACTTGGGAATTTTTGGAAGCTGCATCGAGATCATGACAAATTACAAAATTGTTCACAGTAATGCAAGTTAGAGATTAACTTAACAAAAGTATTGACGGTTTGTACTTACATCGTCGTAATTCGCGCAATATCTCCCATTGACCCTAAGGTATTCGCAGGTGTAATATCCGCATAGTACGGTTCCCACCGGTTGCTTATGACACTTTCAACATCAATAAGTATATTAGTTAATTAAATAGAAAAACACATGCATTTATAAAAATTAAGTAGTATTGTTTGGCATCCAAATTTACTTACCGGCCACTTATTGCGGATGAGTATGCGTTGTCCGGAGTTTTTCCGTTGTCCGCCTTCTGTAATACCTTTTATATGCACTGTTTCCGAGATAATTAATTTAAATTCGTCAAAGATAACAACACGTCATGAGAATATATAAGAATAAGAAACGTCCATGCATATAACTTACGGATCAATAATTCTCGAGCATTTCTTGATGTGTATTGTTGTCTTTATCAAGAGAATCCAAGACGACGACTTCATTGTACTTTGAATAAAGAAGAAATACTATCCAATGGTCGCTGCAAAAGAAATGGTTAGTCCAGCCGTGATTATATGTATATACTCGTAGTTGATACGAAAACTTACTCAAAGGCGTATGGCGCGTAAACGCATTCCTTGTCCTGCATAGATTCAAGTGCTATAGCTACATAAGCAGCAACATCGAGAATCTTTTCCTGATGCCTTTGTTCTATATATGCGTCCCTCTCTTGCCGCGTCATCGGCTGAACATGTGCCGGTAGCTTGTTCTCGTCTAGCAGGTAGGTGTGGTTCGGCTTGCTTATCCGGCACGGGTTTAGGTAGCCCACAGGCTTTCACATCGCTTAGGCTTCCACGTAATTCATCCTTCAAAAAATGTAAGGTCAAATTAGGTACACACATAGGTACAATGATTTATTGACACGTTCCAGTCATGCACTTACAGACACCAGATGCTGACCAAATTGGCGTCGAGCCTCTTCCGACGATAGAGGGCATGCACATCGGAGAAATGGACTTGTAATAGGCATGGCCAGCTCCAGAAGATGTTCTCCTGCATGGCAACTGTGAACGATGAAAGGCCTTTTGTGGTGCTTGCCCTGATGTACCATTCATGCCACCTCCTTAGTTGCCACGAACCTTCTGTTAGTTGCCAGGAATAGATGAATGGTTGGCCATTCTGAAACTCATGCGGCACATCAGGGGAGTTGATATAATTGAGATAATCTTCCATGGTTTGCTTGAGGCCTGTTAACTTTCTGTCATCAAAATCGGCATCTTTGATATCTTTGTCTCTTCCTCGGAATGCCGTTATCATATATCTTTTCTTTGATTCACTTTTCCTTTTGTGCTTGTGTGTCCTTACCATCACTGGCACATCGGCACCCTTAGGCTCCTCCGGTTGCGATGGCTGTGGTTGCGATGGGTCTAGTTCATCGGGCATTGTCCGCTCAGGCCCTGATTGTGCACGCTCTGATTGCTGTGCCGGAGGCACTTCCTGAACTTGTACTTCTAATTGATCCTTTTCAAGCCCTGATTGTACTTCTGTCTCCTTTTCAATTAGAGGTGACGCAACAGCAGGCTCTGATCTTGGAGGTGATGCAACTAGATGATCTGATTGCGGAGGTGATGAAACTGGAGGATCCCTCGGTTCTTCGTCCCTTGGTGGACGAGACGGTGACACCGGTATCCTTGGTGGACGATCCGTTTCATCCGTTGACCCTAGTTGAATATCATTCTTGTGCCACAGTACAAACTGGTCAACGGCATCTCCAAGGTACACAATCCCCTCGGGTGTTGGAATGTCGATCTCGTGCATCCGGTGAGCCTCATTGACCGTCCGGACCTCTACCTTGGCATAGTCATCAGGAATGTCTTGGCAATGGAATCTGTGGCCCGGTATGAACCTCCCAGTTGCAACCTGTATTTTCTTTCCTGCCCTGCCGACCGGAATCAAGAGCTTGCAAGGAGTATCCTCCGTTACATCGTCCATCGGATAGCTCGGATCAGGCTGCGAAACGGCACCACCGTGCATCATATGTTGGCTCCAATATCTATGGCATTCCTCACGAGCTGCTGCCCTAGCATGGGATTCTATCTCCTCCTTATAGCGATCACGCTTCTTGTATGTATGAGCATCCTCTTTGAATCCATCCTTCCAGCTAGTCTTCGAGGATACTCCCCGGACACGGCCAGAGTGCTCCGGGTTGCCCAACGCATAGGTCAGCTCATCCCGGTCTCTATCTAGCACAAACATCCCGACCTCTTGCTGCGTGACGATGTTTTTCATCTTGACAGCTACCTCCTGAAGCTTTGGATCCTTGAAGACTACATCCCCCTCCGGGGTGAAGGCCGGTGTTCTTGCACGCACCCAGTTCCTGGTTCGTGGGTTGTGATTTTTCATAGGAACCGGTTTTCCAGCCTTTTCCATCTCTTCATCTTGTTTTTTCCATTTCTTAACCGCTGAACGGTAACCGGTCAATCCCAAACAATGAGGATATTCATTTCTTCTTGCTAGTTCAGACATCCTCTGGCTCTTCTCCTTTTCCTCCGCCGATGTCTTCGGTGGCAACGAACTCATCCCACTGGCCGGTGTTATCTTTCCGTACTCCGTGAACGGCGTGCGTCCCTTCGAACATATTTCTTGTTAAGGTCTGTTTTCCAGTTCCGCCATAGCTTGCCCATGGTCTTGAGTGCATAGTCCTTTGCTGCATCGTCGTCTGTCCCTTTCGGATACTCAAATTTGCTTTGCAACGACGTCCAACAGCTGTTCTTTCTAGTGTCAGGAACTTTCTTCCAATCCTTCCATGTGATCTCCACGATATCCCTAACTATTGCCCCGCATTGGTTGCTATACTTGGAACATGAATCTTCGGGTGATAGGGGTTCCCTTTCTCACGATCCGCGCGCACGCCGACTTCTTTCAACAACATGTTCTTCCCTCGCTCGCCCTTCTTTTCTTGGGTTTACTTGAAGCCGAGACGCGCACGGCAGCCCAGCTTCGGCTTCCGCTTCGGGTGCGGCTTGGGCTTTCCTTTTAGATCGGCATGGAGCATTTTTCTATATTTGCATTTCACGTGACATCGGTTATAATCCATATATATACTTAATACGATCGGATCTAATCATATATAATATGTTACGTACCACCGGTTCGCAGGGGATGTAGTCCGAGTCGACTTCTTCATTGTCGCTCCTACCCTTTTTCTTCCTTGCAGGAGAAGGATGGGGGTCACTCGGCGAGTGATACGATCCACTCCCTTCCTCACCGGATCTTGACGGCGATGATTCCTCCGCGACTACTTGTGTGCAAATATCCTCCTCGACCATCGGTGGAGTTTGCTTGCCCTTGTCACCCGAGGGTTGCGCTTCGGTCGGTTTTTCCATTGATATCCTTTTAAGGTGAGTTTATATTAGATGCGGAATGGAATCGTTTTACTGTCCTAAGTGCTTATTTTGAATGTATCCTGACAAACTTAATCAAAAAATATAACAACTTCTTCACCAATATATGTCCGATATATAGACTGGATTAATTTTCATTATCAAAAGTTCAAAATAGAACATATCAAAGAGTACTCGTAGCATATAATAAAACTGATTAATTAAGTTGGTATTGTTGTACAGATGACTTATATATGTTGTAAAACAAGTACAGGTTGGTAGCTAGGCAGGCTGAGATATATATTCAGAAAAAAAAGAAATGGTGGCTCAAGTGTGTACATGCATGGGCCTGCTGCTTGACAGTAGTGGTGATTTGCATCCTGGTACACACACATCAAGGCTACAACCACACAGTTTGTAAGTTGATCCAAATTGGACATAGGAAATGCAGTTTAGGACATTAGGTAGCCGGCATCACATCACATTTTTCACATGAGGCATCTCTGAACATTGAGGCGCTCTGCATGCTGTTGCAACTTTTCTTAAGCTACAGCAAAAGGACAATCAGTACTAATTCAGAATTTCAGGTCACGAGCTCGTTAATCACAAAGAAATCAAGTATCCTGCAGATGCAAAATTCATGAGAGAAAATTGGCAATCTGAAGTCTGAACAGTGGTGAAAATTATGAATAAGATTGGATTTATCATTCTGATAATACACTGAAATCGATTGCGGAGTAACGTAAACACGAAAGTAGCACCGTGCAGCGAACAAGGTTATTTGGTCCAAATGGAGTCCCTAAGATACTAATCTTCACTGTGCTTAATTAGATCAGTCTAACATTTGCACACATAACTGCATGGAAGCATGCTTGAGATACCATAAGAATTTAAAAATAAAATAAAACACCCTTCTTTCTGCATCATTAGATATTCTGGAATCTTTAACTCGTCACTCCAACAAATCAGTCACACAGACAAATATATATGATTCCTTTCAGAGTTCAGACATATGTTGAAGCAACTCAGCAAAGATGATAGTGCTGCTTTATTATTATTTTTAGTGTATTGAAGTAGATTTCATCATATAAATTCTCAAGTCACAACATATGGCTCTACTTTCTTTTGCACTCAGACAATACTTGACATTATTGAATTACCAATAGGGGAAAACAAAGGAAAATGTAAACCTAAGCTTTGTGAGCCCATTACAGAAGACAAGTAGAAACTGAATGTTGTAAAACTATGCTGTCCTCACATGAGAACCAGCTCTCCCTGAACGAGATCCACATGTTTTGTCCTAACCCTCATTGGCTGGTTTGTTATGGCTCTATGGAGCTTAGTGAAACCAATAAGATAATTGCAAAGCACCTTACCACAAGCTAACAGCATTTTATATATCAAAATCGAGTGCTGAATGGCCTAGATTTCAATGTGCAAGTCCATTAAACACTCATACGAGCAACAGACTGTAAATTCCAGCCAAATGAAGATGCCATTAGTCAATACATGTTCCCTGTGTTGTTCAAACTGATGTTGATGATAGAGGAGACTATGTGAATGCTGTTGGGATTATACCATGCATCAGACCAAAGGTTAGAAAAAAACATAGCTTCTCCGACATGCCTTATGGCCTGATCTATCCTATCTTACACAATGTACAAAATAGGGTGCATAAAACTATTTTGCTCCAAGATCATTTGGTATCATGAGGAAAGAATGCTACCAAATCCAAAGTTGGTTCTTCCCACCAAAACTTGTAACATCTCTAGACTCAAGCTTTAGTAGTATATTAAGCAAGAATAAACATAAAACACAAATTCACTAAGAACAAGATAAGCATTGAACAGACAGCACATCAAAATTTGGAATAATTTTCTCAACAAAAAAAAACCATGCATCTTCCGCTCAAAAAATTCTAATCTATGCTCAATATGTCTCATCAACTATCCAGTTTCCTATCAACGACCAGATCAAAATCACAATCCGGAGTAGAGATCACACAGATATATGTGATCAAACTAAATTAACAGAGGTAAGTTCAGCTAACAGATAAAACCCAACCCAGACTGTTTATTTCGCTGCAATGTGATTCATAATTAACAGAGGTAAGCATCTTCTTCCTTGATGTACTATTTTCTGCAATTACTCCACATAATAAAAGTATTTTCCCACCATAGACCATACTGACTAGCATACTAAACCACCAAAGGCTTGGGTGCTTATAGATTCATGTGGAATAATCGTTTTAGGGTAAAACAGAAAGTGATTGGCTTAGGGACTGTTTGATATTTAAGCATATGCAAACTATGATTTTGAAAATCTAGAGATGCCCAAAAAGCTACGATACTAGTGTGACTTTAGGCTCTAAGTTGGTGTCTAGCGTTGCATACTTGCATTGGAGCAGCAAAGACATGTTTGATAAATTTGTGTGGGTCACAATCTAGTGATTTTTGAGCAGTTAAGTTGTTCCTTCTCTTATAAATGGTTTGTTCATATTTTTCTTATTAGTCAATCACTAGGATGTCAGGATCCTGGTTCTATGGCTCTATGCACATCAGGCAACTTTCCACCAGAGCTAATGGTTTTCAAACAACTCATCAACTGTGCTTTGCTGAAATGTCTTACTGCAGTGTTATTCATTTGTTTGCTAGAAATAATTTTAATCCATCAACTTAAGGGATCCTACAAGAAATTGACACTTTACCAAACTATGAATTGAACTGAAGCTAATTCCATCAAAAAATCATCAAAATTCCATCCAAAATTCCATTCATCCACTGCATCAATCATCCATTCCATTCATCCATTCCACACGTGCGAGAGGGTACCTGGAGGAGGCGGCGAGCAGAGGAAGAAGAGGAGACGGCGGCGGTGAGGAGGCTGCCGGTGGCGGCGGCTGTGAGGAGGCGGCCGCTGGCGGCTATGAGGAGGAGGAGGCGGCCATCAGCGGTGTGGACACGGCCGGCAGCGGTGAGGAGGCTTACTGCGGTGGCGGTGAGAACGCGGCCGGGGGTGGTGAGGAGGCTGGCGGCGGCGGTGAGGAGGAGGGTGGCGGTGGCAGTGAGTCGAATTACAGGGACCTACACATATTAGTACAGTATACCGGCATTTTACTTATGTTAAGTCATGGACTGGTTTCTTCAGCCCTTTTTCTATGTGTTGGTGTTCTATATGACCGACATAAGACTCGACTTTCGGGGCTTCGGGGAACCCAAAAACGAACTCTGTTTACTTTTTTCATAGATAGATGATATATATAGGAATAATATATACATCCCTTTACTTTAGATGTCTATGTATAGGCGGCCAGCGGCGGTGGTGAGGAGGCGGCGGCTGAAAAATTTTGGCAGCCTGGCGGCGGCTCAAGGGTTTTCGCGCCTTCGGGACATAGAAAAATTGAGACTCCCGCACGCCCATACATAGAGCGAAAACAATTTTCGCTGGCGGCCGTCTTACCTAGCCGCTAGCAAAAATCATTTTCGCGGGCGGCCGTCTTACTCGCCGCTAGCAAAAACAATTTTCGCCGGCGGCCGTCTTACCCGGCTGCTAGCAAAAATCATTTTCTCCGGCCGTCTTACCTGCCGTTAGCAAAAATCATTTTCGTTGGCGGCCGTCTTACCTACCGCTAGAGAAAAAGGTTTTCGCTAGCGAAGAAGTGTCATCGGCCGCCAGGAAAAACTTTTGGCCCATTTCAATATTTAGTTCTTTTCACAACTAAATGTAAAAATATCCATAGAACTAATTACAAAAAGAGTCAGTAATCATCCGTACAAAAATTCATCACCCATCATAAGGTGCTGAAATTACATATATAGATTAGCCTTTCACATTCTTCCCTACTCCCTTATTCCTCATGTATGGCTTCGGGGAATCACCAATCATTGCTTCCGCGACCTTAATGTTGTTTGTAAAGTCCGTAAAGAGTGTCATGTTCTCGTACTGATTATATGACTCAACATCTTCGACATCGTCAACTCCCAAAATCTTTTGTTTTCCCGAGACAACTATATCTTTCTTCAACTGAGATGGATCAGTCACATAGAAAACTTGAGCGGCACGATCAGCAAGTACCCATGGGTCATTCTTGTGCCCTACGTTGACGAGGTCGACGATTGTCGCCCAAAATGTCGACAACCACGCCGGATGGGTGTTTCACCCATTGGCACCGGAACAAGGAATCTCGCATGTTGGATCCATAGTCCAGTTCACGATTTCTTCTATGAATCCATAGTATGTGCTTTTTGTCCGGTGTGTCGATTGCCTCTACTCGAAGGCTACTGTTTTGGCATGCACTCCTTTGGTCTTTCGCTTTGGTATAAAATGTATACCCTTCAGATCATATGCTTGCCATGAGGTGTAAACACTTGATGGCCCGTCAGCCAACCTCTTAATAGTTTTTTCCTCCGTAGTATCGCCATCTGGTAGGCCGAGGTTCTTGAACCATTCAGTAAAGGCAGCCTTGTGTCGCTTCATGATCCATGCATCAGAACGCCCTGTATTCATTGCTTGTAATTCCTTAAGGTGCTGATCTATGTACGGCTCCACTATCGCGAGCTCTTGCAGCACAGTGAAATGAGCTTCTTTCAGTTTCTTGTAATCATCGTTGTGGATTCTTTTCTGCCCTTTTGTCCCTCTTCCAGATAATCTACCTTCATGTCGAGGTACCGGTAAACCAATTGCTTTCCCCTCTTTTAGGTAATCAATGCAACACTCAACGACTTCCTCGGTAGTATATCCCTCTATCATCGATCCCTCTGGGTGGGCACGGTTCCGTACGTAGCCTTTTAGTATGGACATGTACCGTTCGAATGGCCACATCTGATGCAGGTACAGGGGACCAAGTGCAATAATCTGAGGCACAATATGAACTATGAGGTGTTCCATCATATTGAAAAATGACGGTAGGAAACACATCTCAAGCTCGCACACGGTCTCTATAGCAAAAGTGCGGAGAGGACCTAACTCGTCAAGATCAATTACTCTCTGTGAGATTGCATTGAAGAAGTAACACAGCTTTGTGATGACCACCTTAACGTGTAATGGTTCAATTGATCTGATGGCAATAGCGAGGAATACTGTGAGCATTACATGGCAATCATGGGAATTGTAGCCTGAAAATGACAAATCCTTCATCGACACCAGTCGCTTAATGTTTGAGGAGAAACCAGTAGGCACTCTCACCCCACGTAGGCATTTGCACATTGCCATTTTCTCCTCATTTGTCAAGGTGTAGCAGGCCGGCGGAAGATACACTTTTCCGTTACCCTCATCTACAGGGTGAAGCTCTTTTCTTATCTGCATATTCACGAGGTCCTTACGGGACTTCAGCCCATCCTTTGTCTTGCTAGGTATGTCTAGTAAAGTACCCATGGTGCTATCGAAGACATTTTTCTCTAGGTGCATGACATCGATAGAATGACGTATCTCTAAATCTTGCCAGTACGGAAGGTACTTAAAGAAAATGGAGTGCTTCTTGAATGGCCCACTAGCGCTTGCGGCTCTTTGGCCTCATTTCTCTTCCGCTTGTTGGTTTCCTTCTTTTTGGCCTTCCCAAAACAACCTTGAGCTTTTTCGTTATTGTGAACACCTTATCACCCTTCCATGGTTCTGGTGGATCACCATCCTCAACAGTGTTGTCGAAATATTCAGCTTTAGAGCGGTACGGGTGATTCTTTCTTAAGTAACGTCGGTGCCGCATGTACACTAGCTTCTTTGATCCCTGAAGATACCTGTACACTGTACCATCAACACAAATAACGCAGCCTGTCTTTCCCTTGAGCTGTCCTGATAGGGAAAATAGTGCGGGCAAATTGTTGACGGTGACAAAGATAATTGCATTAAGCGTGAAGTAATTCTGCATGAATTCGTCCCAAACCCGGACCCCGTGATTCCATAGATCAGCCATATCCTCCAGCAAAGGCTCTAGAAACACATCCATATCATTGCCAGGTTGTCGTGGTCCCTGTACAAGGATGGTCAACAAAATATACTTCCTTTTCTGACACAGCCACGTAGGGAGGTTGTACATGGTTAGGAGTATTGGCCACGTGCTGTGTGAGCTGCTCAAGTCACCAAATGGATTCATTCCATCGGTGCTCAATGCAAACCTTACATTTCTTGGGTCCTCTGCAAAGTCATGGTACTTTCTGTCAAATTCCTTCCACTGTCGAGCATCGGCCGGATGTCGAATCATCCCATCCTTTTTCCGCTTTTCATGATGCCAGCGCATCAGTTCGGCATTCCTCGGGTTCGAGAACAAACGCTTCAATCGATCTTTCACCGGAAGGTACCACATGACCAACTGGGGGATCTTCATCTTGTTGTTGACTTCTACCTCGTCTTGGGAACCATCCTGACCCTCGGACTGGCTACGGCTTGTTTTGTATCGACTAGTGTTGCACGTTGGGCATCTGTCCAAATCCTCGTACTCTTTACGAAACAGTACGCAGTGGTTAACACACGCGTGTATCTTTCACACACCCAGAGATAAAGGGCAAATAAGCTTCTTCGCTTCATAGGTGCTAGTTGGCAGGGAATTGGGTTGCGGAAACAATTTCTTCAACAGAACCAACAAATCGTTGAAACTACTGTCCGACCAACCATTTCTGGCCTTCAATCTCATAAGTTCAAGCACAGTCCACAATAATGTGAAATCCTTCATGCAACCATTTGCCTCATCGTACAAAAGAACCTTTGTTGCCTTTTGTAGTGATTCGAAGTTCTCCAACCCACGAGCGGACCCAGCTACAACCTTAGGTTTAGCATGACGTAACATCTCTTCCAAATCAAAATTACCATCATCTACGCAAACATTACCATCATCGACATCATCAACTATACTATGCTGACCATCATCGCCACCAACATCATCATCAACATTAATGGGCTCTACTTTCTCTTCTCCTTCTTCTGCTACTACCATCAAATCCTCGTCCCAGTTGAACACTTCATCCTGTACTATCACCCGGTTGGGAACTTGTTTGCTTGGGATCTCTTCATGATGTGACCAATTTGTGTAGCCTGCAACAAATCCATGCATCACCAAGTGTTGCTCGATTATAGATGGGTCGATCCAAATTTTCTGATTCTTGCGATGTAAGCATGGACATCTCATTTCCTTCGTCTTCTTAGATGCAGCATTCTTCTTAGCAGCTTTCATGAATATGTCAACTCCTTCAATGTATGAGGACCGGTATCTCTCTCTATACATCCATGCTTTGTCTGCCATCTATGCATTATTTGCGAAAAATATGTACAACTTCGTCACTTTATATATTTTTGATAATATGTCACATTAAAATTATACTAATTAATATTTATAACCACTATAATCTAGACAAGCTAATTAAAGCTAGCCAAAAATCTACAAACTACAAACAACTAGAAAAATAAAAAAACTAGCTCTTTTTCTCTTCTTCTCAGCGTTCTCTGCAGCTTAACTAATATATAGATCTACTACAAATAAACATATCAAAACTAGATATATATATATATGGAACATCGATCATGCACAATATTTCTTACAAAGTTTGCTCATTTTAAGCTCCAAATAACAAATAAAAAATACTTTTCTTTCCCCGTGTCACATACTTTTTGCTATGCAAAATCTCAACAAACAACCAATAAAAATGAAAAAAACTTTACAAATAGAGTAGGAGAAAGTATATGTAACCTCTGGTGTAGTAGATCTTTCAAAAGATTGAAGATCAAAACCTTCCCCCCTATGTATTTGTTCACAAGAGAGAGAAAATCATGCTCAAATATCATGGCTGCTAGCTGGACTGGTGGTATAGGTGATGGTATTTGTAACATCCTGAAAATCGAAGAAATTGAAATCGGAACGTAAAATCGGATTTTACAAAAACTTTCGCTTGTTGCCTTTTTCTCGAGTTTGTTGCTTCTTATTTGCCAGCTCAGTTGCATAAATTTAGTTGTGAGCAATTCCTCTCGGTATTTGTGAATGATTTGGAGTTTGTTGGGAAGAAAATTTCGAAATGCAGGATTAGGGATTTTAAAAGAAAATCGGAGAAGAGATGCGGATTTATGAAAATACAAATTTGAGAAATAGTGTATTAATTGTTGATTGTGGAAGATTAATTAGGGAGTAAAATAGACAATAAAATATTTAGGGATTTACAAGAAATCTAGGAAATTTTTGGAATCGAAAATAGGTAATTATGAAATTAGGAAAAAGGAATTTAAATAAATATGAAAAATATATGTGGAAAAATAAAAGTAGAGAAAAAGTTGAAAATATAATATTAAAAATTATTCGGGAATATTGGAATTTATTTTGAATTTTTGGAGCGGAAGAAAATGGAAATGGGAAATTAGAAATTAAAAATCGGGAAATTATGAAACGCCACTGCTCACAATGCGCCAGTGCTCGACGCCGTACTCGGCCCCGGATGCGCGCCGCTGCGCTGCCCGGCCGTACGCGCCATGACCGCGCGCACCACGCGCCGCGCGCGCCGCGCGCCGCGCTGACCCCGCCGCGCCCGTGCCGTACTCGGCCCCGCCGCGCCGGCTCGCGCCACGCGCCCGCCGCCCGTACTCGCCCCCGCCCGCTCGCGCGCGCCGCCACGTGCCCGCCGCCGTATCCGGACCCCGTCCGCGCCCGCGCCCGCCGCCGCGCGCGCGCCGCGCGCCCGCCCGGCCTCCCGCGCCGCGCGGGCACGCCGCGCCCCCCCCTTTCTCTCCCCGTTCCTCCCTGGCCACCGCTATAAAAGGGCAAAGCCACCCCGTTTCCACCGCGCCGCCGCTCTCCACCTCCCCTCTCCCTCCGGTCCCCTTCGCCTCCCGAGCACCGCCGCCGCAAACCGCCGTGCGCCCGCCGTCGCCGCGCCGCGCGCCGCCAACACCCGAGCCCCGCCACACTTCCCCAAAAGCCGCCGACGCCGTAAGCTCCGAGCTGCCGCCCTATTTTCTTCGCGCTAGCGCCGGCCGCCGCCTCTATTTTTCCCGCACCGGTCGAACAGCTTGTGGGCATTGAATAGTGGCGGAGAGAAAAGAAAAAGAAAAAGAAAAAGAAAGAAAAGAGAAATAGAAAAATAGGGAAAAATTAGGAAAAATTTTGCAAAATTTGGAAAAATATTTTGAGAAGACTTGAGTAAAATTTTGGGCAAAAATAAATTATTTTCTTGTATGTTTTCTCGATGGAAAATTTGAAAATCAAAATTTGAATTTTCCAAAATATCGTTCCGTCGTTTTCAAGTCCGGATTTCATTTAATCCTTTCTCGCCGTTTAAATGTGCTCTTTTGTGCTCGAATCTTCAAAACCTCGAGCACAAATCCCTTCGCGGATACTTCCAACTCTATTTCCTCAAACAAATTACGATCGTCGCTTTGCGAAAACCCTAAGGCATCGACCCGATTTCAAAACTTGGAGTTTTCCCTGGCGATCCTCGTACGAACTCAAGTAGAAATTTAGGCTAAGCGCTTGGAATCGTTTTCGTGGCTTTTATGGTTCTTTTCGATCTTTCGGTGTTATATTGGATTCTAATCGAATTCGATTGATCTTTCGCACGTACGGATAGCACCTGAAGAGGCCGGCATCGACTCCGTTGAAGACACCACTCCACAAGCGTGCGAGCAAGGCAAGTCATCACACTCTTTGAACATATTAATCCCAATTGCGAAATGATGTTATTTTAAACTTTAAACATGCATGCTATACAGAGTTACCTATACTTGTTATGCCATACCTTGTTATTGATTACCTTTAGAATTACTCCTTGTAACTCTCGATGTGATACAAACAACCGGAGAATAACTTCGTAAACCGCTTAGCCATGCTATACTTAGATTCATGCATACTCATGACTTTATGAAAAGCATTGTGCTTGGGCAACTACCTTAGGGAAGGTAGTTGAGATACGGCATGTGGAGACATGAGCGCCACATGGCCATGAGAATGATGAAATGAGTTTTGATGAAAATTGAAAGTACTAAACAAATGTTTTAGACTGGGCGCTGGATGATTTGGGTGGATTCCAAAAGGCGAGTGCCGACCCGGTCAATTAAGGACCGAGCCATGAGATAGCCGAAAACGAGCCGCACAACCGTACTTCTCGAATGGGTATAGACCTAGCGAGTAGATAGCCGAGCGGAGGCGGTACCCTTGCATAGTGGTTCTTATGGATGAGATGAGATGTGAAAAGAGATGATGGTAATTTGAAATTTATTCTTACTTGATGAATGGAATCTCCCCTTACCCCGGTGCGCGAACTCCTCTCACCGCTAGAAAATGACGGCTAGAGTGCATGAGGGCTTAAGTTCATGGAGCGGGTACTGCCAAAGTGAGGTTATCGAAAGGCTTTGTCGTGACCGTCTCATGTGTTGGGACGTAGGCTCATTTGTTGGGCTGTCACGGAGTACGGGTAAAGTGTACATCCACTACAGTGTGAATGAATCAATCTATTCGAATAGCCGTGCTCGCAGATATTGAGTATCATGACAAGACTTTCGCTTGGCTAGACTTTAAACTTTAAAATTCTGGGATGGGTTTGCATGATGATTCTTATTCGCTGGTGGATCAACTTCTCGAGATGCGAGAAGGGGTGGACTCCCCAGAAAAACCATGATGAACTGGAGGCGGGAAGCCATCCTTGGAATCACGATGGATGGTAGACAGAACCGTCGCCGAGTTAATGAACTATGGAACTAAAACTTGACTTGGCTAGTTGTTAGGCTTGTGAAAAGATTTGTGAAAATTGGCTTTATGCAAAAGAGCACCAGCCATTCCTTGAATAACCCTATCATATGCATCACTTCCGTGTTGGCTTGCTGAGTACGGTTGGTACTCACCCTTGCTATACGCACAAACCTTCAGATGGTGGGAATGAAGAATCGGAGGATCCATATGCCTACTACCAGGAAGGTGAAGAAGCTGATGGCACTTACTAGGTCTTAGTCTTCGGTCGTTGCCTGTGGCAACCGACATGCCGCTGCCTTTATTCCGCTGCCTTATCTAATTTCTACTTTTGGGTTGTATCCAGACCATGAGGTCCTATGTGATGGACATTGCCTCCGGGCCTACTATTGTAATAATTTCGATGTAAGACTATTCGTGCATGTGCACCTGATTATTCAGTACTGTATTTCGTGGGTACCAAACTACTCGATCCAGGGAAATGGTACCAAGAACACGAAAGATTTCCGTTCCAAAAATGGGGGTCCACAGAGCTGGTATCAGAGCCATGCGACCGTATGATAAGACCAACTGGCGCCCTACCCCTGACTAGTTGGCTAAAGGGAAGTATCCCTACGTAGGACCATTTCGCAAACTATTATTTTTGAAAAGACAAACATACTTTTTCCTATACCTTTATTTCCCTTTCTTTACCCAAATGGTTTTGATGTTATCTCTCTCTCCCTCTAACCCTAAGTTGCTTTCAAAAGCAGATGTCGGACCATGTCGGAGTTTGGAAATCACCATTCCACGGGATGAGGGATTCGTGGCGCAACTCCAATCATTGCTGTGGTGTCTAAGGTACCCAGAGCCACCCACTTACCAGATCAGGAGGCATGGCACCGAGGGATATCCGGTATGGGAAGCAGCAGTTTCAGTGGAGGCCCGCATGGGGAGTGAGACACCTTTTTGCTTCCACACCCGTTACCACCGAGATCTAGTGGAAGCAGCTATTCAAGACGCGGCCTGTGAAGCGTTCCTTCGCCTCAATGCTATTCACCGTGCTGAGCTCACTGTGACTGAGTTTGTGCACCACCCCTATCGCGAGGAAGGCAATCCGGTCTGCACCGTGGAAGCCACCCCCTGCTGCTACAACCCTATGGTCACCCGTCTATCCCGCTGGGCAGAGACAGCGGATGACTGCTATGAAGAAGCTTTGCTCGAGATCGACGACCAGCAGCGACGCCTCAATGATCTGGTCGAGGAACACCAGAGCTGCGGGGATCAGATCAACGTGCTGCAGACTCAGCTACAGGCCAACGGTGCCCAGTATGAGCAGCTCTGTGACCATTACATGGCCCGTGGAGAAGCCCTGGTGGAGCTGGAAGAGCAGCTCAGGAAGAGCAAACAACAGGTCAACCAGTTGGAGGAACAATTTCACTCCCACCCTGCCCCTGCTGCAGGTACTTCCACCGAAGTTGTACCAACACCTCCTGCCCCGGTGCCCGACCACTACTACCTCATGACTCCAGCATGCTTGAACACTTTTCAAGCCATGATGGAGCAAGCCTTTATGTCAAGCATAGAGTCGGCACCGTACCTGATAGACCCCACTGCTGCCACCTCAATGGGACCCACCTCGAACTCCATGGCTGTACCATCTGAGCCTTGTTCGGGAGAGGAGAACCCCATCCAGATCTGCACCGACTCCGAGTCTGAGACGGAGCCTATGGAGATCAAGTGGGAGTCCAGCGATACTGATCCAGCAGAGGAGGAAGCTCCTACCCGGCGCCTGACTCACACCGGAGGTCCCCTCACCCGCAAGACTGCTCGGAAGAGTACCCGACCACCAAGCAGGAAGATCAAGCATGACTCCGAGGCCACCACCTCTGAACCATGGGGACTTCGATTTGCTTCAGCAGATGATCACCCCCTTCCTGCACCTGGCTCCTGCGGTTGGTTGGATGATTAGGAAAGAGGACCGCCTCAACTTGATCTTGCTTTCGATGGTTTTGGCAGCAAGGATCACACCCTTTTCCCCCTAATAGCTAATGACAGTAGCACGATGTAGCTTTCGCACCATATCATGTGGGACTGTGTATGTACAGTCCATTGTATCCCCTTTGATGTAACCCTATGGACCTATATATCGTTTTATGGTATGCTATTAATGAGTTTATTCTACCATGCTTGCTTTGTTTGAAGATCATTTAAAAACAACTTGAAGAGAAATCACCTAGAAACCATGACCTTAATGGGTCCAATCTCTTAATTCATCTACCTCCTTCAGATGGCGCATCGTCGCAGGGCTACAACATCCAACGAGAACCCACCAGAGCCTAATCCCTCCACCCTGGCGGAGGTTATGGCTTTGCAAACCCAGTTACTTCAAGCAATCGCCAACAACCAAGGGAATCGTGGAGGATCAAGCTTAGGAGAGTTTATGCGAGCTAAGCCGCCTACATTCTCCACGGCCGACGAACCGATGGATGCTGAAGACTGGTTAAGAGTAATAGAGAAGAAGCTGACCCTAGTCAGGGTACGAGAAACCGACAAAGTCATTTTTGCTACCAATCAATTGGAGGGCCCCGCAAGTGATTGGTGGGACACCTACAAGGAGACACGGGCAGAAGACGCTGAAGAACCAACCTGGGAAGAGTTCACAACCACCTTTCGCGAAAATTTCGTACCAGCCGCTGTCATGAGAATGAAGAAGAACGAATTCCGCAGGTTGCGCCAAGGCAACACCACCATGCAGGAATACCTGAACAAGTTCACGCAACTCGCTCGATATGCTACCGGTGACCTGGCAAACGAAGAGGAGAAAATCGATAAATTTATCGAAGGATTGAGCGATGAGCTGAGAGGGCCAATGATCGGCCAAGATCACGTCAGCTTCCAAAGTCTTATCAACAAGGTGGTACGGTTGGAACATGACCAGAAGATGGTGGAAAACAACCGCAAGAGGAGGCTTGCTATGGCCCGCCCACTTCAGGGAGCGCCTCAGCGTCCCAAGGGAGCCACCCCGTCCGGATGGAAGCCAACCGTTCCGGCAACCAGTCGTTCCCCTGCACCCGACCATGTCAACAGGCCAGCTGCACCCCAGTTCCGTACCCTGACGCCAACTCTAGCCGCTCCGGGAAGAAGGAATGTGAATTGCTTCAACTGTGGAGAGTTTGGGCACTACTCCAACAGCTGCCCCAAGCCACGCAACACTCTCGTGCGTACCGGTGCCAATGCAACGGTCGTCCGAGGAACCACCACTCCTGTTGCGGGACGCGGTCTATTTAGGACCCCGCAACCCAATGAGACTGCCACCGGATTCCGGCGTGGACAAGTGAATCATGTGAGTGCTGAAGAAGCGCAGGAGGATCAGAACGTGCTGATGGGTATGTTCTCTATCAACTCTACCCCAGTTAAAGTCTTTTTTTGATTCCGGAGCATCGCATTCATTCATATCTTCACAAGTAAGCAAACAACACCACCTACACCAGGTAGAACTTAAGAGACCCATGTTGGTACACTCGCCTGGGGGAAACATAACTGTACCCCATGCTTGCATCAATGTGCCCATATGGATTAGGGACGTGGTATTTCTTTCAAACCTTATGGTACTATGACCCCAAACTATTGACATCATACTGGGAATGTATTGGTTGACTAAGAACAATGGAGTCATAGACTGTAGCCGAAGGGAAGTCACAGTATCCACCCCATGGGGATCACCAATGAACATAACTATGGACCAAAACCCGATGCTATGCGAGCAAGCTGCGGGAGTATTCACCATGCTACCTTTGAGCGGGATGCCAGTAGTGCAAGAATACCCGGACATATTCCCCGAGGAATTGCCCAGAATGCCCCCTGATCGTGACATAGAATTTAGCATCGACCTAATGCCTGGTACTGCCCCCATATCCAAGAGACCTTACCGAATGCCGGCTAACGAACTAGAAGAACTCAAGAAGCAAATCGAGAACTACAGGAAAAAGGATTCGTACGCCCTAGTTCTTCTCCTGGGAGCCCCAAGTACTCTTCGTCAAAAGAAGGATGGGAGTATGAGAATGTGTGTAGATTACCGATCGTTGAATGAAGTGACCATCAAAAACAAGTACCCACTACCCCGAATCGATGACTTATTCGATCAACTTAAGGGTGCACAAGTGTTCTCAAAGATTGATCTTCGGTCAGGATATCATCAGTTGAAGATTAGAGCCGAAGATATTCCCAAAACGGCATTCTCTACGCGTTATGGCTTATATGAGTTCACAGTAATGTCCTATGGATTGACCAATGCCCCGGCGTATTTCATGAATCTGATGAACAAGGTATTCATGGAATATCTGGATAAATTTCTGGTGGTATTTATCGATGATATACTTATCTACTCCAAAGACGATGAGGAACATGCAGAGCACCTACGACTGGTACTAGAAAAGCTGCGAGAGCACCAGCTGTATGCGAAATTTAGCAAGTGCGAGTTCTGGCTCAAGGAAGTCGCTTTTCTTGGCCATGTAGTCTCAGCCGGAGGAGTAGCGGTAGACCCTGCCTAGGTCGAAGCTGTTACGGAATGGAAGGAACCCAAGTCAGTAACGGAGGTTCGGAGTTTCTTGGGATTGGCCGGATATTACCGAAGGTTCATCGAAGGGTTTTCCACGATAGCCCGACCCATGACTCAACTTCTGAAGAAGGAGAAGAAATTTATATGGAACGAGAAGTGTCAAGAAGCCTTTGACCAACTAAAAGAAAAGTTAACCACCGCCCCAATCTTAACCCTACCTGACAACCGTAAGGATTTTGTGATGTACTGTGATGTGTCTCGACAAGGATTGGGAGGCGTATTAATGCAGGATGGAAAGGTAGTAGCATATGCCTCAAGACAGTTACGACCCCACAAGGAAAACTATCCCACACACGACTTGGAGTTAGCGGCAGTTGTTCATGCATTAAAAATCTGGAGACACTATCTGATCGGGAACCACTGTGATGTATATACCGATCACAAGAGCCTGAAATACTTCTTTACTCAGCCCAATCTCAATCTACGTCAGAGACGGTGGTTGGAATTGATCAAGGATTACGATCTAGGAATCCATTACCACCCCGGCAAGGCAAATGTAGTGGCCGATGCGTTAAGCCGCAAAGCCCAATGCAACCATATGAGACTGGAAGGTATGGCCAGCGAGCTCCAAGAAGAGATGGCTCGACTTAATCTGCACCTGATTCCTCACGGAGAAGTGAACTCACTGGAAATCCAACCCCTTCTGAGGACTCAAATAGAAGAAGCTCAAAAGGGAAATGAAGAAACACAAGAAATCAAAGAGCGCATGGCCGCTGGGCGCGCTAAGGAATTTTCGGTAGACGACAAGGGAACCCTGTGGTATAAGAAAAGAATCTGCGTGCCTGAACAAGGTGGTTTGAGAGGGTTGATCCTAAAAGAAGCACACGAATCAGCATATTCGTTACATCCAGGAAGCACGAAGATGTACCAAGATTTGAAGGAAGAATACTGGTGGCCCAATATGAAGAGAGATGTAGCCGAATACGTAGCTGTATGCGATGTATGCCAAAGGGTAAAAGCTAAGCATCAACGACCGGCAGGCTTATTGCAGCCACTCAAGATTCCCGAGTGGAAATGGGATAAGATAGGCATGGATTTCATAGTTAGACTACCCAAAAGGCAGCCGGATATGATTTCATTTGGGTAATAGTAGATCGGCTCACCAAGACCGCCAGATTTATTCCCGTAAAGACTAACTACAATAGCGCCAAGCTAGCAGAGCTATACATGAGTAGGATTGTGTGTCTTCATGGTGTACCAAAAAGAATTATATCAGATCGCGGTACCCAATTCACGTCCCATTTCTGGAGCAAAGTTCATGAGGCACTCGGAAGTCACCTTGCCTTCCGTACCGCTTACCACCCACAGACCGACGGGCAGACCGAAAGGACAAATCAAGTGCTTGAGGACATGTTGAGAGCCTGTGCGTTGGATTTCACCAAGGATTGGGAGAAATGTTTACCATACGCCGAGTTCTCCTACAACAACAGCTACCAAGCCAGTCTGAAAATGTCACCAAACGAAGCCCTATTTGGTCGCCGATGTCGAACCCCATTGATGTGGTCAGAAACTGGTGAACGAGCCGTGTTCGGGCCTGACATAATCAAAGAAGCCGATACTCGTCAAATCTCGATTACAAGCTGTCCAATCTCGACAAAAGAGCTACGCGGATACTCGTCGAAGGGATTTAGAGTTCAATGTAGGCGACTATGTGTATCTAAAGGTCTCACCACTACGAGGAACACAAAGGTTCAAGGTCAAAGGGAAACTTGCGCCAAGATATGTGGGCCCATTCTTGATAAGCGCTAGAAGAGGTGAAGTGGCCTACCAGCTAGTGTTGCCCGAGAACATCTCCGATGTCCACCCAGTGTTCCATGTGTCACAGTTGAAGAAATACCTGCAGGTGCCAGAAGAGCAAGCTCCTTTGGAAACCATCCATATCAATAGTGATCTCACATACCCGGAACATCCAATAAAGATACTGGACGAGGCAGAAAAGAAGACACGGACCAAGTCATGGCGCATGTACAAAGTACAATGGAGTAACCACACTGAAGAATAGGCCACCTGGGAAAGCGAGGATTTTCTGAAGACTGAATACCCACACCTACTCAACAACCGGTAAGAAATCTCGAGGATAAGATTTATTGTTAGGGGGGTAGGTTTGTAACATCCTGAAAATCGAAGAAATTGAAATCGGAACGTAAAAATTGGATTTTACAAAAACTTTTGCTTGTAGCCTTTTTCTTGAGTTTGTTGTTTCTTATTTGCCAGCTCAGTTGCATAAATTTAGTTGTGAGCAATTCCTCTCGGTATTTGTGAATGATTTGGAGTTTGTTGGGAAGAAAATTTCGAAATGCAGGATTAGGCATTTTAAAAGAAAATCGAATAAGAGATGCGGATTTATGAAAATACAAATTTGAGAAATAGTGTATTAATTCTTGATTGTGGAAGATTAATTAGGGAGTAAAATAGACAATAAAATATTTAGGGGATTTACAAGAAATCTAGGAAATTTTTGGAATCGAAAATAGAGAATTATGAAATTAGGAAAAAGAATTTAAATAAATATGAAAAATATATGTGGAAAAATAAAAGTGGAGAAAAAGGTTGAAAATATAACATTAAAAATTATTCTGGGAATATTGGAATTTATTTTGAATTTTTGGAGCGGAAGAAAATGGAAATGGGAAATTAGAAATTAAAAATCGGGAAATTATGAAACGCCACTGTTCACAATGCGCAAGGTGCTCGACGCCGTACTCGCCCGGATGCGCGCCGCCGCGCCGCCGCCGGCCGTACGCGCCGCGCCACGCGCGCCACGCGCCGCGCAAGCACCGCGCTGCGCCCGCGCACCACGCGCGCGCGCGCCGCGCCCGCGCCCGTACTCGGCCCCGCCCGCGCTCGCGCCGCGCCACGCGCCCGCCTCCGTACTCGGCCCCCGTCGCGCTCGCGCCTTCGCCGCCACGCGCCCGCCGCCGTATCCGAACCCCGTCCGCGCCCGCGCCCGCCGCCGCGCCGCGCCGCGCGCGCCCGCCGGCCTCCGTGCCGCCGCGTGGCCGTCACCGCGCCGCCCCCTTTCTCTCCCGTTCCTCCTCGGCCATCGCTATAAAAGGGGGCAAAGCCACCCCGTTTTCCACCGTGCCGCCGCTCTCCACCTCCCTCTCCCTCCGGTCCCCTTCGCCCCCGAGCGCCGCCGCCGCAAACCTCCGTGCGCCGCCCGCCGGTGCGCCGCGCCGCCAACACCCGAGCCCCGCCACACTTCCCCAAAGTCGCCGACGCCGGTAAGCTCCGAGCCGCCGCCCTATTTTCTTCGCGCTAGCGCTAGCCGCCGCCTGTTTTTCCGGCACCGGTCGAACAGCTTGTGGGCATTGAATAGTGGCGCAGAGAAAAGAAAAAGAAAAAGAAAAAGAAAGAAAAAGAAAAAGAAAAATAGGGAAAAATTAGGAAAAATTCTGGAAAATTTGGAAAAATATTTTGAGAAGACTTGAGTAAAATTTTGGGCAAAAATAAATTATTTTCTTGTACGTTTTCTCGGTGGAAAATTTGAAAATCAGAATTTGACTTTTCCGAAATATCGTTTCGCGTCGTTTTCAAGTCCGGATTTCGTTTAATCCTTTCTTGCCATTTAAATGTGCTGCTCTTTTGTCCTCGAATCTTCAAAACCTCGAGCACAAATCCCTTCGCGGATATTTCCAACTCTATTTCCTCAAACAAATTACGATCGTCGCTTTGCGAAAACCCTAGGGCATCGACCCAATTTCAAAACTTGGAGTTTTCCCTGGCGATCCTCGTACGAACTCAAGTAGAAATTTAGGCTAAGCGCTTGGAATTGTTTTCGTGGCTTTTATGGTTCTTTTCGATCTTTCGGTGTTATATTGGATTCTAATCGAACTCGATTGATCTTTCGCATGTACGGATAGCACCTGAAGAGGCCGGCATCGACTCCGTTGAAGACACCACTCCACAAGCGTGCGAGCAAGGCAAGTCATCACACTCTTTGAACATATTAATCCCAATTGCGAAATGATGTTATTTTAAACTTTAAACATGCATGCTATACAGAGTTACCTATACTTGTTATGCCATACCTTGCTATTGATTACCTTTAGAATTACTCCTTGTAACTCTCGATGTGATACAAACAACCAGAGAATAACTTCGGTAAACTGCTTAGCCATGCTATACTTAGATTCAAGCATACTCATGACTTTATGAAAAGCTTTGTGCTTGGGCAACTACCTTAGGGAAGGTAGTTGAGATACGGCATGTGGAACGCCACATGGCCATGAGAATGATGAAATGACTTTTGATGAAAATTGAAAGTACTAAACAAATGTTTTAGACTGGGGCGGCTGGATGATTTGGGTGGATTCCGGAAAAGGCGAGTGCCGACCCTGGTCAATTAAGGACCGAGCCATGAGATAGTCGGGAAACGAGCCAGTACAACCGTACTTCTCGAATGGGTATAGACCTAGTTGAGTAGATAGCCGAGCGGAGGCGGTACCCTTGCATAGTGGTTCTTATGGATGAGATGAGATGTGAAAGAGATGATGGTAATTTGAAATTTATTCTTACTTGATGAATGGAATCTCCCCTTACCCCGGGTGCGCCAGAACTCCTCTCACTGCTAGAAAATGACGGCTAGAGTGCATGAGGGCTTAAGTTCATGGAGCGGGTACTGCCAAAGTGAGGTTATCGAAAGGCTTTGCCGTGACCGTCTCATGTGTTGGGACGTAGGCTCATTTGTTGGGCTGTCACAGAGTACGGGTAAAGTCTACATCCACTGCAGTGTGAATGAATCAATCTATTCGAATAGTCGTGCTCGTGGATATTGAGTATCGTGACAAGACTTTCGCTTGGCTAGACTTTAAACTTGAAAATGCTGGGATGGGTTTGCATGATGATTCTTATTCGCTGGTGGATCAACTTCTCGAGATGCAAGAAGGGGTGGACTCCCCAGAAAAACCATGACGAACCGGAGGCGGGAAGCCATCCTTGGAATCACGATGGATGGTAGACAGAACCGTCGCCAAGTTAATGAACTATGGAACTAAAACTTGACTTGGCTAGTTGTTAGGCTTGTGAAAAGATTTGTGAAAATTGGCTTTATGCAAAAGAGCACCAGTCATTCTTTGAATAACCCTATCATATGCATCACTTCCGTGTTGGCTTGCTGAGTACGGTTGGTACTCACCCTTGCTATACGCACAAACCTTCAGATGGTGGGAATGAAGAATCGGAGGATCCATATGCCTACTACCAGGAAGGCGAAGAAGCTGATGGCGCTTACTAGGTCTTAGTCTCCGGTCGTTGCCTGTGGCAACCGACATGCCGCTGCCTTTATTTTGCTGCCTTATCTAATTTCTACTTTTTGGTTGTATCCGGACCATGAGGTCCTATGTGATGGACATTGCCTCCGGGCCTACTATTGTAATAATTTCGATGTAAGACTATTCGTGCATGTGCACTGATTATTCAAGATCTGTATTTCGTGGGTACCAAACTACTCGATCCAGGGAAATGGTACTAAGAACACAAAAGATTCTTGTTCCAAAAACGGGGGTCCACAGTATTTTCCTTGGCGGTCAATATATGTCGGTTGAATAGAACCGCCATAGAAAATATTTAGGGGTGGCGGCGACTTAAGTGGGCCGCCAGCGAAGATGTAGGAATCTTCGCTAGCGGGCCACCTCACCTTACCGCTAGCGAAGATGTGATATGTTCTCTGGCGGGGTCTTAAGATGGCCGCCAGAGAAAATACCACATCTTCGCTGGCGGCCAGCTTTAGGAGGCCGCCAACGAAGATGTGTTTTCGCGGCGGCCCGAGACCACCCACCCCCCTATCTTTTGAGCTGGCGGTTTCACCTCGTAGCCGCCAGAGAAAAGTTTTTTCAAACGTCATGAAAGATTGTTTTTGTAGTAGTGCTACCATCTCGAGGAATTCTCATTAGCCTAGATATATCTCATGCTTCTTTTAGTACTTAATGATGCGTCTAATCGACCTATTAAGTTGCTTTTAGAATTATGTAGATCTATTCGGCTCAATGTTTATTATTAGAGATAGTGTCGGGGTTTCAGCCGGTCTTACCTGTTCTAATCATCTTTTATGTATTATTACTGTTATGTATTAGAATTGCCTTTTATATTAAGATCTCAATCTACTTAAATGTGTTAAGCTCGGTATCAATCTGTTAGGTTATACCAACAATCGATTGATCTTAGTTTAGCGCATTTAGTTCAGATTTATATCTTTTTATAAAACATATCGGAGTACTAGCCGACTTACATTAGATCTGCGACATTGCCTAGGTTACGAATGAGTATAATTATTATTCTAATGTGCTTTGGATACAAGTGGTTTATACTGGCTCGATATACTACCGATCTATCCCAATCACTTGTTCTAAATGTACTTCAGGATAACAATTATATATTTAGTGATATCTATAGCCGATCGAGTAGGATCTAACCTTAACCAAACGCCTATCTTTCTGTTTCTTATTGGTTACAGGATCAAACCAACTGGCACGCCTGTTCAATCACCAAAGGCGACCAATTTGGACATGCACTGGAGCTAAACAGATCTCCCAGGCCAGCGTGTGGGAAAAATTCTCATCAACAGCATGTCCTTAACACTGAAACATTGAAACATGGTTCGAATTATTTAGGCATGTTGAAGGCTTGGTCGAATTCTTTTAGGGTAGAAGGAGATTTTGTGCGCACATGTACACCTCATATATACACCATATTACAACTTTCTACTCCCTTCGTTCATAAATTTCATAAATTGTGTTATGAACAACCGTAGATCAAATGTCGAACGAGAAAGCTCCCTCGGAGGCACCCAACGTCGAACCAACGCAAGAGTCTTCGAGCGAAGGTACATGGTGGACACCAAGCGATCCTTTAGTCGAAGTTATGCCAGCACCACCGGTTGAAGAAGACCCCGACTACATCCCTATCGAGCAAGCAGTAAGTCAAGCCGTATTATTATGAACTGACCGGTGTACCTCATCGAATCCCGTTTAAGGTTTTTCTGTTGTACGTACAGATGGAAACAAGGCGCCACTCAAAAATAAAGGCCGCCAAGTCTGTCGTCATAGCCGAAGTTGAGACAGACACAGCAACACCCGGTCCGGTAGAAACTGACACGTCCGTGAGTGCTGGAGGACGTCAAAAGAAAAGACGTGGTTAGAGAAGTAAGAACCAACCCCCCAAGGAGACATACTATATCACCTCTCTGAACCAGGATGGGAAGCCAGTAGAGCCCAAGGTAGCAATGACAAAATTCAGCAGCACTTGCAGGGTACTCGCCAGAACCCACGGCCCTTTAAATGTAGATTCCTAGGAGTAAGTTGATGACAACCTGAAGAACTTCATGTGGAATGAGTTGCAGAAGTGGCTTGTATATCCGCCTGGTTCAGAGGCTCTGGGAAAAGAGTTTGCCTTGAAAACGATGGCGCATCGGTGGAGGCAGTGGAAATCAGACATGAATTCTCACTACATGCAAAAGAACAAGTCTCCATTCGAAGAACACGGTGGTATTACGCCCGTCGAATGGGACAAGTTCGTGACAAAGATGACAAGCCCTGAAGCCTTAGCGCGGAGGAAAAAGATGTCTGACCTAGCAAAAAGGAACAAGTACCCGCATCGATTGGGCTCTCGCAGCTACGATGGCCACGTAGAGAAGTGGCGAGCAACCGAAGAAATGTTTGCTGCCCAAGAAAAGCCCCTGCTTGTAGATGCACTAAAAAAAAGAAGCAAAAACTGGGTTTGGGCACGGAGCACGGGCCAAGTCACCGACGAGGGAGAGATCCTTTTCGAGGATCCGAATATCTAGCGCGTGACCACTAGTCTAAATGACATTGCGGATAAAGAGAAGACAGAGGAATTCATTGCCAAGAGAGAAAATGATCAGTTGACAGCTGCATTGGGCAATCCCAAACATTCTAGACGAGTAAGGGGTCTATCGTCGAGGACGAGTTGGAAGGGTTTCCTGAGGAAGCTACAAGTTACAAGAAACAAGACAGGTACAAACAGAAATTGGAAGAGAAGATAACAAAACAAGTTGAAGAACATTTCTACTCTCTTGTTACACAAAATTGCCAAGCCTTCCTACACTTGTTTCAGCAATCCGAAGAACCAACAGTACAGATGCCCATCAGCGTCGGGTCAGTTGACACTGCACCTTATCCCGTAGATAACATAACTGCTCCGATGTCGTGCAGCCTGCTCGTGCCGATAGGAAGGGTCGAGAAGAGAAAGGAGGTGGGTACATGACTTGCTATACCAGGGCGTCAATTTCACAACACGTCAATCCCTAAGGAATATGCAAGGGTGCAAGTGGCCAAGGTGCATGCAAAGCATAACAGCTTAGAGCTAGATATTCTAGCACCGAAAGGGATAGAATTGCTTAGGGACGCGGTGAATCAGTTTATACTATGGCATCGACGAGATATCTTGCTGGTTGGTCCACAGTCAGCATCTCCAATCCCTCCGGTTCCTCAGATTGCTGCTGCGCCTGCACCGCCTTGTCCACCAGGGCCAGATTGCCACCTAATCGGCCCAC
Source organism: Oryza australiensis (assembly GCA_019925245.2). Classification (NCBI taxonomy): domain Eukaryota; kingdom Viridiplantae; phylum Streptophyta; class Magnoliopsida; order Poales; family Poaceae; genus Oryza; species Oryza australiensis. The sequence goes on along the minus strand of JAIFGZ020000330.1, from coordinate 895,986 downwards.
TTCCCCACCCCCTCCCCCCTAAACAAAAAGGTCCTGATTCGCCAAAGCTGTCAGCCCCTAAAGTCACCGCAGAACAACCTCCAACCGATGTTCAAGATATTCATCAATCTCCTCCAATACCACAGTCAGCATTGGCGGTACCTGAAAGGCCTTTTCTGAAAACCACAAGTCTTCCAAGTCCGAGCAAGCTTGAACCTCGTTGGCTTATCCCAAAAATGGTTAGATCAACCTATGATAAGAAAGAAATGGCCATATACGATGAGAAGTTAGTGTTCTAGGCTTTCAGGGGGAGAGCGCCGACTGACAAGAAGCAGGATCAAACTCCAAAGTTGTCGGATTCACAACAATCGGTGAAAAACCAAGTGGAGAACCTGCAAAACTGGACTTCGGACGAAGTGCCAACAAAGTATGAGTAAGGCAAGCAGTTCCTGCCGTGGCACGTCATGGAAGACATGCCCTGAGAAATGAGGCTAATGCATGACTGGTACCTAAAGGCGTCCAAAATGGGGCTCAGCATGATTACTATGAAGGTCCCGGCTCACGCTTTCACCAGTGGACCAAATGGGATACTGGTAATCGATTTCAACGATCTTCACACATTATTCAATATAAAAAAATGGATATAAATCTCGTTGTTGCGTTTTGCTTGTAAGTATCAATCGCACTTAATGTCATAAATGAATTCATTTGCAAACTAACTTCTAAAAAATTACCCGTTGCATTACTTAGAATGCAATTCCACGATGCGTCAAAGACCAACTATCCAGTTGGATACATTAACCCAACAAGGACATGCTGGACGGAACACGAGGTTCATTCGTATAGATTGTGATGAGCTCAAAGGCAAAACGAAGTCCCAAAGAGACGCAACCATCAAAAATGCACAAGGCGAAGATGGTCGCGGTAGCTATACTTGGGCCAATCTATGCTCGAGCACAAAGACAAAAATGTCCTCATGGTCCCTTATGCGCTACGGTACGTAATATTCTCCCGTACAACCAATAGTTTACTACGATATCACCTACAATTAACATATCTTCTTCGCAGCGATCATTACATACTTTTTCTGGTATATCCGCGGGACCACATGGCCGTAGTGCTTGATCCAGCACACTACAAGGAGGATACATTCAGAGAGTTCCTCGTCTTCTTAAATTTGTAAGTACTATCATGCACCATTTAATAAGTTTTGTCTGTTGTTACTCTCGAAGAAACAATTGACTGAAACAATTATTTTGTCTACATAGAGCACACACACATTACGTAAGACACAGTGGACCGGTCAAGGATCCACAAAAGAAGAAGCTTCTCGTGAAGACACAATGACCGATAATTACATGCCCACTATATGCCGATATTTTATACTGTGTTTAATTTCAAATATTGACATATGTATACAATTTTATTCAACATAGTTTTATAAGCAACCACCAGGCACTAACCTATGCGGCTACTACGTGTGCGAGATGCTAAGAATCTACGGGAGATACACTACAAAGTTTGAACAAGTAAGTTCAGAGAAAATATCTTTTCTACACGTTAAGATCGATCTTGTATAATTTTCCTAATCGTATCTATGTGTATTCCTTCTTAAACAGATCGAGTTCGTTCAAGTTGTAGCGAACTAGTTCGACAATCGAACCATGCTCAACTTGGTTGCAGATATTTGTCGCTTCATCCGCCGCGATGTCTGCAACCGTTTGGGCGATTTCTACGATCCGGAGAGCGAGCTTGCGATGAACGATAAATTCAAACGACTTAGAGAGTGGGAAAAAAACCATCTGTAATCATTTCTAATTAAGTCTATTTTTATGTGTTTTCGAACTATTGTAAATTGCGAGACGAAACTTGATGTGTATATGAACATGCACGATGTGTACATTTATATCTTTTTTATGAGAAAATAATTAAATATCTTTTAATTTTTATGCAAATATATATATACATGCATCTCGATCGATCGATAATATTACTGAGAGAGAGAGGAGAGGATAGAGAGACAGGGTGAGAGAGGATACAGACAGAGAGAGCTAGACCTATAGCTAAACACATGCAGCTAGCGCACATAAAATAATGCGCACGGGATGCAATCTTCCCGCATGGTCAACTTAACGAACCGCACGGAAAAATCAATTATCCTGTTCGGTCGGGTAGTGGCCCACACGGGATAATCGATCTTCTCCTGTGGGCCTCTTAAGCCGATCGCACGGGATAATTGATCTTCCCGTGCGGTTGGGCCGCCCGCACGCAAAAATGGTCTTTTCCCATACCATCTCGGGCATGCGGGCAGGCCTTCCGCATGGGAAGATATCTTTCGGCCCGCACGCAAAAAATCGTTTCTCTAGTACTGAGTTGTGCAAAGTCATGAGTCCTCGAGAATAGTGGCGCATGGTCTCTGCTGCATGCACATCATCCAACTGAATAGCATTACTCTAATCCAAGGGTATTTTAGTCATTTACATAGAGAAACATTTTACAACCTAAGAAAGTGTTATTTGCCCACGGATGTCACATATAAATAAATAAAGGAAGTATCCACACAATACACTACCATAAGACCAACCTTGAGGGCTTACAACCCCTCACCCCTCTATTCCTCACAATGGAGGCATCTTTATGTTTCTTCTAACTTACTGCATCCAATTACAATATTCTTATTGTTTCAAATTATAAGATATTTTGGTCTCTTCATTACTCGTCTAGATTCATTAATATCTATATTCATTTGAACATATATATATAACATATACATAGATAAATATATGAATCTATTCAAAACAGGGGTAGTAATAGACATCTTTGCCCCTTAGATATGAATTACGCCTAAGTTGAATATAACGTGTGTTGTTCCCGTCAATGAGCTCAAATATTTATGGACTTGAGAAAGAATTTCTTTTATGCAGTCATCATTAAAGAAAGATAACTTAAATGCTACGAGTAAAAAAAGAAAACTTTAATTAATCATATTTTTATCCTCTTTTTTACTTTTCTTAATCTTTTGATTACATTTTCAATGTGAAATATCTTATTTCTTTGTGCATAGTATAAATGTTCGTGGCATGGCAGATTGATTTAGTGTAGATGTTAAGTTTATTCAAAATCTATATGACAACAATTTGTATCATCATCTTTCAAAGAGGATACTGGTGAGTGCAACAGTGTTGCTGCGTTTATTCAACTAATCCACAAACGCCAAAATCTCTCTTTTGCCTGACTCTATCTTGATGGGAATAAACAAACGCTCTTTCTTACCTAATGATTAATCATTCGATTAAATCTTAAATGAGCCCCTATAAAGTTTGAGCCAGATCGATGAACATATATTTTTCATCATCTCCAACCTATATATCAGATCATTGAATCAAATATAGTGCATTTCCCTATATGTTGAAAAAGGAATCATTGTGCTAGTTAAATCCAAGAAACAATTTGCTGATATTTTTACCAAACCTCTTGATCGAGCCCGTTTTGAGTTCTTGCGGAGTGAGTTAGGGGTAATCCAACCCTATGGATTGCATTGAGGGGGAGGTCTTTACTCTTGCATGCATGTGTATCATATTGCATCATGTTTATTACTTTGCATTGTATTATACACATGTTCGCTAAAAGAGCTTTGCTTGTTATCTATTGGACATCTTTATAATATTTATGTCTTACTTTTATGCTAGCTAGATCTTTTGTCTAGGTTACATATGCTTAAGTAGCTTGTATGTTCATGCTATGCATTTTAGGCACATTGATACTTGCTAAATTTGAATCTATACTTGAACTAAATCAATGTGCGCAACTTACTCTAGAAGATTGTTTTTGATATAATATCCTTCTCATAGATATGCCATGTTTACATCCTCTTAGCAATAGCTTTTTGGTACATGTTATCGAATGCTCATGCTTGATTGTCCATCTTTTTTATCAGTCATTTCTTTCTTTATATCAGTTATGCTTTATGCATTTTTTCCCAAGCGATTGATTTAATTTACGCATGAGTAGTGCCGAAGATAGCACTGAGATTGCCTGTAATGGGAAATCTAGGTAGAAACCTGGTTAAGGTAAAAAACAATGTTTGGAGCTCCCATCACGTGCTGAGTGATAAGATCAGGTGTACTATCGTTATTATGCTGTAGTTTTTCTCTCAAAAATTTGGAAAAGGCAATAAAATGAAAGTTTCTGTGATCGAGCTGAAAGCTCATGCTATATGTTTTGTAATTGAGATGCTTCGAGTTGTGCAGTATAATTTTTGTTCTTGCAATTTATTTTCTCGCAATTAAAATTCTTACAATTTAAATTCTATAATTTATTTTTCATAGTTTGTTTAAGTTTTCCTTGAGATGATGAGAGAGCAAGCTCATATGCTTTTGAATACTTTGAGAGGTTGAAGCCTCGGATTTTATTAAGTTTTTCTCAACCTTTTCCTCGATATAGCTAAAGCAACAACTACGGTCTCAAGGAGTTTTTGGAGAAAGAATTTTTAAACGAGTATTTGAGAATATTTTTAGCACCCTATATTCATCCTCCTATAGCGGGTACCGATCCTTCAAGTGCACAAATCTTCAGGTATAGCCGAATATTAGAATATGTTCGAATTTCACACACACGTATGTATATCAACTAGTTGATGTCTGCTATAAACGAAATACCAAAACCCATCAACACTGTACATTTGCATAACTATTAAAGAATCTCAAAATGTATATTATAATTCAACTAAAACTTAACAAACCAAGAAGTCAGCATAACCACAAAGCTTCTTTTAATTAATCTTTCTAATTTTCTTTGCAGAATTTTAAAGCAAACTATTTGACCTGCGTGCAACTTCACTGCTTACATGAATGCACGTATGTAGTACTATTTTACAAGAAACACAATCTAGGAGTGGACTGTTTTACAGACCAAACCATTCAGCACCCTCGCAAATAACTTCCTACAGTTGCATAAAATAGAGGAAAATCAAATCAAATCAAATGAACTCCTAAAATTTCCGCCGCTCCTTGGAATCGACGACTCGTAATTCCTCCGGTCCAAAATACTAACCCTATTTATTTTGAATTTATTTTGAATGTCTGAACACCTATAATTTTTATATGATTTTCAATGATATATTTGATTATTAATTTAACATTATATTAACATATATAATTAACATCATATGAAACAATTTTAAAATACGAATCTAACGATATACATACGATATACATATATTAGTCAAACATTAATAAATTTGTTTTTTAAAAAATATGGATACCTTATATATAATTTGAGATGGAGGAAGTACTGATCACTAGTTGAATCTCAGTTTCATCCTTCTACCTGCAGAAACACATGTCTGAAAATATTCGGAGCAAGAAAATTCAGGACGATGATGTTTGAGCACTCGCAGTATTGTTTTCGCTGGCAGCCGGCGGCGCCGGCGGCGGAAAGATGCCCTGCCCTGGCGACAGGATCGCCCGCGGGTCGAACCGGGCCTTGAGCTCGGCGACCCTGCCCCATTTCGCGCCGAAATGCCGCCTCCACCCGTCCCGCGACGAGTGGTGAGGCAGGTATTGCCTGCACCCGATGCCGCCGGCGCGGTCGCAGAGCTCCAGCACCGCCGCGTTCTCCCTCTCCAGCTGCTCCACGTTGCCGCCGCCGGTGGCCACCGCCGACCGCAGCAGCCCCACGGCGTAGAACACGTCCTCGTCCGCCGGCGTCACCGCCGTCATCCTGTCGTCCCACCTGCACATATCCATATCGATCGATCGATCAGCTGGTGCGTCGCGTCGGAGCATCGCGATGAGCTCGAGGCACGTTAATGGCGGCAAACTGAACGTACTTGTCCTTGTTCATGGGGTACATGAGGATGAGGCCGACGGGGTTGGCGTCGCGGAGGATGCCCTTGAAGACGGCGGCGTCGAAGTCGAGGATGCGCGACCTGGGGACGAAGAGGTTGAGCCATGGGTGGGGCACGTCCCAGGCGCCGGCTGACCGGAGATTCTGCTCCTCCAGGCCAACCCGGTCGAGGAACTCCACGTACGAAGCGTCCCTTACGAACACGAAGCCCCGGACGAAGCTCAGCTCCTCCAGTAGCGCATCAAGTTTCTGCAAAAATAAGTTTGTTTTCCCAGTTAAAATCATCAATTAGCACGCTAGCTTCGCACGTTTGTAAAAATAAAACGCCCTATAAAAATCAAATTCAGCTCCGTCGTTTGTTTTTTCTTTTCAACCATAACCAAAATATAAATTATAAAACTTAATTTACTATTGCTTTTGATTTTTCGCCATAGTTTATTTTCTAACATTGGTTTTTGGCTCGCTAAGAACATAAATATAAAAGAGTTTATTCAAAAATATTTATTTTGGATACTTCGTTCAATTTATTAGCCGTTGACCAAAAATAATAAAATGTATTACTTGGCAAATGGGTTAATGGATTGTGGTTTTTATCATATACCTGATCCACTGAGGCGGCAATGTTGTCATCATAGTACATTGCGCCTTCAATGTAGTAGATCGCGATGGATCGGGTTTCAATGGCGAGCCCAGTGAGGCGAGCAAGGTCGGAAGCCGTAAAGAAAGAAGACGACCTGCGGCCTTCAGTCAAGGTTCGATTAAGCTGGATCTGGCCCTCAACATAATCGAACCCGGATCCGCTAGTCCGCTTCGAGATGAGCAGCTCTTGGTCTGTAGTAAACGAGTGGATATCCAAGTAGGCAAGCCGGACCCACTTTACTCGTTTCGGAGCTGGTTCAAGCCCAATTCTGGCCCGGGTTATGACCCCAAACTGACCCAACCCACCAAGCACCGCGAAGAACAGGGCCGGGTTCGCCTCCGATGAACAAGTGATCATCTCACCCGTTCCTGCAACCAGCATTGTTTGTTGATTAATTGGTTAATTGTGCTCTCTGTGCTCGTGGACACTAATTAACATAATGTATCTATAAGCAAACGTGGACCAAACTAGTCGTAGCTCATCAGATCTCAGATTATATGAAAGACCAAACTGAATTTGTACCTGTCACCACATCAAGTTCGTGGACGTTGGAGATCTGCGGCCCATGCCGGAAGGCCTGGCCGCCGATGCCAGCGTTGGAAAGCGTGCCGCCGACGGTGATGCGGAGGTAGTCGGTCCATACACGTGGCGTGAGGCCATGCTCGAGGGCAGTATGGAGCACGTCGATCCATAGCTGCTCGCCGCCGGCATCCACGTACGCCCCGTCATCCGACACGGTGATCCGGTGATCGTGGCGGCGGAGAGCCGACATGTCAACGACAATGCCGCCGGCGGCGAAGGCCTGTCCCCGGGAGGAGTGGCCCTTGCCTCGTGGCGCCACGGTGAAGGGTGTTGGCTGGGAGAGCGATAAGCGGATTAAGGCAGCAATGTCAGTAGGCAAGGTAGGACGAAAAACCCCGTTTGGTGTAGCCTCTACGATATGGCCAAAGTCCGATGATGCCTCGGCAGTCGTGTCATGATCGGTGTGGATTTTCGATATGATATCCAAGGAAGAAGCATCGTAACAAGTGAGGGCGCCGAGATAGCCAACAGTAGAGAGGAAGCTAGTGACGATGAGGAATGTGGTTAAGCGAGCTCTGGGCATCATGATGTTGTAACAAAGGGTTGGGGTGTTGTAAGTTGTGTAGCTTGAATTTGAGTACACTGCTTGCATGAGTTGAGGGATAGATGTCAGTGTTTGTAGTGTTGCAGAACAAGACCTGTCCTTGGTATTTATAGTGTTGCAGCATGAGCTGATAAAAATTCAGCGCAAGAGTGGAGTGCTTCCACTCTCTATTGTTTTTTTTTTAGTATTTGAATGTTGCAAAGGATTTGACTTCTGCCCAACAAACAATTCTTCCTAATAAACTTTACAAAGCTTGGTCACCCCTCATTGGCCTTGGCTTGACATGGACGACCACAATGATTATCATCAATACAATATCATGACCGCAATTTTCTCTAGTTTTGCCGGCAATTAGGAAATCAGTTTTGTTGTTTCAATATATGAAACATGAGATACATATATACAACATACTCAAGTGTTGCGCGCTTTCCTAGCCCAAGTCAAAATATTGTTGGCTCCTAAAGCATGGTACTGAAACTTCTAAATCACAGGCTTAATTACAGATAGATCTCATGATGGAAATACTTTTTAAAATGGGAGGTAGGAGATGATAGAACACTTCTATTTTACATTTTACATTAACTTAATGAGACCAGAACAAATTATTCCTATGGCCCAATCGAAGTCTACATTACTTCTACATGGCATCCAACATGGTAATAAAATGAACGTGTGGCAGTAATGGGGTTCACCTGTCAGCCTCTTCTTCGTTCCTGCTAGTTATCCTTCTTTCCTAAGTTCCCACTAAAATCCCATAGTATTCAACTTGGCATGGGAATGGTTTTGTGCAACTCCTCATGATTGAAAATGAAAGACCAATATCCCTCCAAGGGGCTCTACCAAAATCTTGTAGGCAGGAATGGAAAAATAATGTAGTCATGCTAATATGCCGGTCCATTTGAACCATTGGATTAATAAACGGGCGGTTGAGATTGTGTGTGGTGCAGCTATAGGCTCTGATTGTTTGACAAAATATAATTTATGGATAAAACTTTTAACTATGTATTATTAGCGATTTAAAAGCCAATGCTATTATGATAAAAAAACTCTTAAATCAACTCTAAATTTATGTTTCAAAGTTGCAACTAATAAGCTAACAAGCGAGCCGATGAAAGGCATAATAACAACCACAATAGATCTAAATCCCATGTCACCCCAATTCATGTGTGTAACCAGATTATCTACCTTCGCCTTAATAACAACCACAATAGATTTAAATCCCATGTCACCCCAATTCATGTGTGTAACCAGATTATCTACCTTCGCCTTCCCCGGCCTGTGATTCTTAAACTAATTCTAAGCTAACTCACAACTCAAAGTTTTAGTGTATCCGCAACCTAAAGATGCACTCAAAATTGTTGTTGTGAACTAGATAAAATTTGGCTCCACTAGTGGTTGCATCCATGTAAGGTGGATAAAATAAACATGAAAAAATGAAACAAATTGAAAGGTGTAATTTATATGTATTTGGCCCCTTGTACTTCAAACTGGACTTTTAGTTAAAGCTTCTATTTAATAGGGGTTTACTCTTCTCTTCGGAGAGCATGAATTAATTAATGGATTTTAATTTTATAGTACATAATTTTATTTATATTTTTTCTCAGCATATGATATCTTTTGGATGGTAAGTGGTGCAAAGTGTAGTATAATTTTGAGTTCCTGCGTCAGCTTAGGATGGCGTAATTAGATAACAGAAGATTTTTCAACAGGATAGCAGGATATATATATTATTGTACTGGTAGCATGACTATCAAGGCCTACTTGTTGTATTCAAACAAATCAGAGCTCGAGATATGTCAACTTCCTACATAAACTCCACGAACTGGAGGTGGCCATCTACGATCTGCCTCCCATTTGTTCTTACAAAAAAGGTCAATTTCAAATCTCCAACACAGGTAATGCTACCATTCACTACTCAAGAAACGATCTTTGGTTGAAACATCAAAATCCATAATAGTTTCGGTTTCCTGGTTTGAAAAGGCACCAGTTCTTTAGGATCTTTAGTCTCGGTTAATGTTATAAACTAAGACTAAAGATCATCTTTAGTCCTGGTTAGATAACTGTCAAAATCTGTCAGACCGACGGTCATCTTTAGTCCCGGTTTATAACACGAGCCAGGACTAAAGATCTCATCTTTTGTCCCGATTGGTGTTACAAACTGAAACTAAAGATCTAAAACTTTGTTGGTAACATCAATCGGGACTAAAGTGATCTTTAGTCTTGGTTGATAACATCAATCGGGACTAAAGTGAAGGAAGGTGTTTTTTAAACTGCATGATTTTGTTGTAAATGAATAAAATTAATTTGTTGCATGATTAAAATAGACTGAAATTAATTTGAGAGGATTTATAAGTGAAAAGGGGATGATGCCGTGTGGAGGTGGATGATTGAAGATAGAAGGAAGCTTTGATCCTTACATTGTAATTACAAATTACCATATTGTTATATTGTTATTAACTAGTGATTCTCAATATATTGTTTTGGTGATAATATATTGTTTTGGAGATAATATATAAATCAGAGTGATTACAATATTCATAATAACATCACTTTTTTGATACCTTCCGTTATATTGTCACTATAACGTTTCGTGCCATAGCCTTCGCATATTTCAGTTTCAGAGTTCATCGTGTCGAGTTTGTGTCCTGGTCGAGATCTTGTTACTGGTTAGATCGTGTTAGAGTCCAATTCGTGTGTTTCCCCCTTTGTTTCCATCAAACCCAAGCCGTCGCGTCTAGTCTATGCGCGTGTAATAAGTTTTTACGCGCATTGGTCCCGTTTCGTCCTCTAACTTGGAATCAGTTTTTAAAACGACCATAACTTTCGCATACGAACTCCGATCGAGACGTTCCATATATGAAAATCGATGAGAAAAACATTTCGGATGCGTTCATCCACTGCTTTGCCGCATTCAACGATTTTATTTTTCCTAAAAACAGTTTAGAAGATTGCCTTTTCAAGCCCGGAAGCTTTTTTCAATTATGAGCGCGTCTTCTGAATTTTTCAAAGGCAATGTCTTTTACTTTTTTAGGCTCAAATTTTATGTGGTTACCACTCGTGTGGTCCTAAGTCAAGAAAAAATATTTAAAAATAAAAATAAAAAGTTAATTTTTTTGTCTTGGTCAACAGTAGATGCATCTTTAGTCTTGGTTGATAACACCAATCGGGACTAAAGATGATGGAGCCAGTCACGTGACGCCACCATCTTTAGTCCCGATTGGTGTTACCAACTAAAACTAAAGATGCATCTTTAATCCAGTTATTTCACCGGGACTAAAGATGTCGATCTTTAGTCCGCTTTGTAGTCTCGGTTCGAGAACCGAGACTACGAAGGTTACGAATCGAGACTATTGTAAGGTTCTCCTGCAGTGATTGAAGCATCACCAGATAAATAAATAAACACGCCGGCTTTTAAAGTTTTGGTCTATACCAAGTCAATGGATCTACGTCTTTTTTTTCCTTTTTTTCCTCATGTACTGTTAAATTTTATAATTTTTTTATGAAAAGAACTTCAGAAGACTACTCTCCATTACACTGGGTCCAAAACCGTATCCCTGAATCCGGACAAGATAGACTAAACTAGTCCGGAAAACCAAACGAAGCCTTAGCGACGGGTTGGTTAGAGGACTAAAATTTTAGTCTCGTCACATCAAATGTTTATATTATTTTGAAGTATTAAATGTAAACTATTTACAAAACTTATTTATAATCAGAGAATAATTCGCGAAACGAATCTAATAAGCCTAATTACGTCATGATTTGACTAATAGATTCGTCTCGTGAATTATCCTCCGATTCTATAATTATTTTTATAATTAGTTTATGTTTGGTCCTTTAAATTGATGTCAAACATTCGATGTGACATCGATTAAAATTTTAGTCTCTCACCCAACAATTTGAGATTTTTATATCTACAAAGTCATCAGACATGTCCCCAAACAAACAAACAAAAAAAGAAGTTTGCCACAAACTCTGCAGCTGTCAACCCGTCAGGTCATCAGGCCATTACACGTGCAGTACACCAACCTAACAATTCACTGCCAAATCGATCGCAACAACAAATCAGGTCATTGCAGCCATATGAACCAGATTATTTAGCACAGTGGCTGAAACTTGTGTTAGTTTTTAACTTGTACTAACTACTATAGTTCATTTTGTACAATGGCTGAAACTTGTCTTAGTTTTTTAGCTTGTAGTTAGCCTTCAATAATACAGCAAAAGGGTCTTCAGTCTGACGGTAGGTAATAACCATGACAAATTTGACAACCAGTGCCAACAATGCAAGCCGGCAAATATATACATTGGCTAAGCTATTGAAACCAGCCAGTAGATCAAGAAAACAAACTAACATCCAGTAATCTTCAGAATATAACGCACTGAAAAATTAATCAACAGATGTAATACTATGTAGCAAGAGCAATAAGTTGAGCAAACCGGCAATGGCGAGGAGCTGATTCATCAGACGGCGGCGGCGGCGCCGATCAGTTGCGCCACTTGTAGCGGCGGAAGAGGTCCTCGGTCTGCGCGTTCTTGAAGGCACTGCAGCCGATGACGTAGAAGAAGATGAGCGCGACGGTGGCAATGACGAGCGCGACGTTGGCCCTGCGCCACTGCTCCCGCAGGGTGCCCAGCATCCCAGCCTTGCAGGAGCTGCACTCGTAGCAGAGTTGCGACGGGTCATTCCCCCACGCTGCGCAGTCCGCGTCCGCAGCCGGGTTCGCCGGGTTCACCCACACCGTCGGGCTCACGTATGAGTACCCGCACACCGTCGGCGGCTTGCAGCAGCCGGACTGCAGAATGCACACGAAGTTCATTGTGACTTAGATATGGCCACTCATTTGCATAAATATTCAGATTTCTGCTTGGAAATGGAATGGTAGATCCGTCGTCAAAAGTACCTCGATATTATTATATTTATTCCAGTTATTTTGCCAGCATAGAAGACACAAAATTAAGTAATGATCAAACATAAGCATTCGAGATCATATCTTTATCTTTGGTAGTAGACCTGTAAATGAACAAAAAGGTAGTACTGAAGAGTAACAATGTAAGCATTCTAGAATTTGGAACGAAACCAGGATATCCTAAATTCATGGAACGCTAGAATTTGGAACGAAAACAGGATATCCTAAATTCATGGAACGAAATCAGGACATTTTGATGTCAGGTAGCTGAACTTCATATAGCCTAATTGCGTTGTGATCTACTGAACAATGAAGATGTGTGCAAAATCCAAGATACTAGCCCAAGGAAAGGTCTTTTTTTTCTCCCTCTCTCCCCCCCCCGGCGGCTCTCTCTGTTTTTTTTAGGGAGAGAGTCCAAGGAAAGCTGTTACACAAGGAGACAAGAATGTGAACTGCATATGGTGACATGGGCAGCACATCTATCCTTTTTTTTCCTCCAAAAAGATCTTGCACACCGAGCCATGCTTGGTTTGCACTGATCTGAACCTCCATTGCTACATAAGAGAAGATTCATCTACAGAACATCGAAGTGCCAACCATAATAATGGAAAACTAATATTAATAAAATCAATTAAGTATATGCCTCCATGTGCCGGCCCATATGCCCATGTCACACCTAAGCTAGAATGATCGAGATCAACAATTCACTTACCCACCTTACTAGCAAATCTTGCTCGGTTTCATGGTTTCATCACTGTTATTTCTCTTGTACAAGGTTGGTACTTGGTACCATGGATGGATGGACCCACAATTCAAGTGCCCCCACAATGAAATTCCACACAAATCACCACCTTTCCATCCATGGATCCCTCTTTTCTCTTTAGACGATTTGTACACTAAAAATAAAGTTTTTAAAAGCAATGTGCTGCAACATTTGGGGATAATTTAACCCTAGTTTCTACTTTCTTTTTCTTAGACCCCACAAAATTGTTCCTTGATTCCTCTTGTTGCCAACCAGTGCTACCTAGCAACTGTACACTACTAGTAGTAGTCTAGTAGACACCACCACTACAAATAGAGATCGATTGTACTAGCTAGGTAGCAGTCACGTTGGTCATGTTAAACTAAGTCGATTAATTAAACAATGCGATTAGTAATCGACGCGATCTGTGATTAATCCATTAATCTAGGATTACCTGGAGCGGGGTGAGGTGGGATTGGTAGAACTGCTCTGGGGTGATGAAGAAGACGCTCTCCAGCGCCAGCTTCCTGCAGGTGTTGGAGGCGGTGAGGCAGGCCCTGATCCCTTCCCAGCGGCGCGGGTCGCCGGCGACGTAGTCGCGCAGCCAGGCGGAGTAGCCGTCGAGGCGGTAGTCGTCGTAGCCGCGGCCGCCGGGGGCCGGGTGGTAGGCGCCGGAGGGGCGGGTGACGGCGAAGGCGAAGACGAGGAGCGCGAGGAGGAGCGTGATGAGCGCCGCCATGGCGAAGAGGTAGGCGGCGAGGAGGCCCTGGCGGTTCCAGTAGGCGCCGACGAAGCCGGCGAGGGCGACGAGGAGGAGGAGGCCCCCGAGGATGGCGACCGGCCACCGCGCCACGCGGGCGCATTCCTCACCTTGCTTGGAGGCGAACCAGACGCCCGTGGCCACCACCGGGACAGCGCACACCAGCGCCAGGAAGTTGACGCACGCCGTGATGTTGTTGCTGACCGCCATGGCTGTGCCGCCGCGCGAGCTTAGTGTGAGTGAGCGAACGTGGGATGCGACTGTGAAAGGTGAGAGCTTTTTTTTTTTTTGTTTGCGAGGGGAAAGGTGAGACCTTTGCTGCTGACTCTGCTTTCTATCTTGTGAATTTCTTCGTTGCTGCAGCAGAGTGGATGGAGATTGGAGAGTGCACGTACGCTTTGCACGCGGCTGTGGTGTTCGGTTATAAGAGTTAGCGCACGAAAAAAAACGTTAATGTATGAAGGTGAAGTTTTAATTGTTATAAGTATTTTAAGTAATTTCTATATAAAAGTTTTTAATAAACGCATCGTTTGTCGTGTTAACATAAACTAATGTTAAATCTATATCTGAATTAGAAAAAAGGAAAAAGAAAAAATAGAGATGATAGTCAATTTTAATCTTGTTTACACCATGCATCATGACAAGTTTATTTATTTATTTACTCTCTCAATTTATTGGGTTTCTCCATCTCTATTTGAGTTTACATAGTGATCGTTCTGGTGACTATTTTTTTCATCTCTTCTCTCGTCCATCCTAACATGGAAACTTACATGACACTTAAGAGGAGACACCATCATCTTCAAGAGTTCCCAAAAATTTCATCCCAAAGCGTATTATTTTACAACTCTCCAAAAGATATTGGGAAAGAAAAAGAGATAATCTCTAATAGTTTCTTAAAAATAGTTTTCTAAAAATCAAATTTGGACCCATAGCTGTTTTTTCTGTTTTTATTTGGGCCCATAGCTAGGAGCAAGTCAAAAGAGCCCAACATAAGCATGATTATTTCAGAATAAATTCCATTCATCTGCTGCTCATGGTACTAGTCCAAAGGGAAATTAATAAGAACAAAAAACAAAAAGGAGGTGGATCTCCACACAATTGTTATTTGCAACACTGGTCATCTCTTGACTTTGTTCACTGGAGTAATAGTTTTGATGCTCAAAAGACTGGTGTAGGCATAGGACAAGTGCAGCAACATCAACCACCTTTATTAATCAAAGCACTGTAATATTATCTGTAAAACTTATTTAATATTATCCTGTAATATTATCCTGTAAAACTTATTTAATACAATAAAGTGCTCATAGTAAATCCAAATGTCCTAAATTAAAGTCCTACAGTTGCTAGAAATGTAATGACATAAACTAAGTCGAATCCTCCATACGACGAGCAACAATCTTCTGGCGCATCATAGTGTAATACTGCTGTTACAACGGATCGAGGTTGACATTATTTTCCCTTCCTTTTCGAGAAGGTCTGATTCTACCTCTCTCTCATAGATTGAAAGCCGTTTTTTATCTAGCTCAAGAGAAATCATGAACCTACCTTCTTTCTTCTTCTCCTTCTCCACCTCGAAAGCCTCCTTTCTGGCCCACATCTTGTCCAAAGCCTCCATGCAAGCTTCACCACCTCCTGGTCTTAGAGCTTTCTTAGCCTTCTTCGAATCCATTGGACGCTTATGTGCTTCGGATTCTGGTGGTGGAATCTTAGCCACTTCTTCAGTGTTAATGACTTGTACATTCACAGTCGTGGAATCCGCATTAATCTTCTGTTTTTTCTTAATCTTACTAGCTTGTTGTTCCGACATTCTCTTCCTCTCCGCCTTCCACTTATCTTCATCCTTCAACTTGTTCCAACAATGCATTAGAGTGAACGTCTTGTTCTTCTTGTCTAATTCCTTGAACATCTCGGGCGCGTCGAAAACCTTGAAATGTTATTAATTAACTCATCAAGGTTTATATATTTCTACATAAATCAAATTGAAAAAAAAATAAATAAGAAAATAAACCTTGTCTTGAATGGTTGCACCACTTTGATGCCTACGCTCAATTGCTTCGTAGCATCCACAAAACTTGTTGACTTGGTCTAAAACAGTCATCTATCTATGCATAATGGAACTCTCTGTTCTGGAAGCTTCAGTTGTCTTGTGTTTCTCATAGAAAGCATGAATTCTACTCCAGAATGAGCCACGAGGTTGATTAGCACCCCGCACAGGATCTTTGCTCGTGTTCAACCAAGCTGCAACAACAACTACATCTTCCTTCGGATCAAAGTTTTTGGTCCGCTTTGAATTAGGCCTGGAACAGCGAGGCCGTGGAGCACCTCCACTTGCCTGCACTGGCACATCAATTGCTTCAACTTCATTATTCATCTCTTCAATATTCTGGGTGTCCTGTGTCATGGTATAATTGTATTCATCGAAACCAAGGATAGCATCCTCTCCTGTGACCATATTTGTAATATTGTTCCTTCAACATTGGATCCATCCTACAATTAAACAGAGGGATTAATAGAGTTCATAGTCAATACAAAAGGATCTAAATTTCAGAGAACCATTTCGGATAAAAAAAAGAGCATATCATTGTCTTGAATCATTCTGTATAATGTTGTAAATCAACAATAGATGCACAAAAACAGCACAGTTGCTACAAATTTCATTTAGAACAAAAGTGATGATTCCCTATGAATAAATCCCAGATTTCGAAATACTATAAAAGCTCATAAAACTTTCATTAGTCATCAGGATGAAGTTGGTAAGCATGCCAACCATATGACTGTATTTGTAAAGTTTAAGAAACAATTCCATATTTTGCTTGTTCAACAAAACAAAAAAGGTTAATTTTGATGGTTAGTTCTTGGTGATTGCAGTGCGCTAAAAAATAAACTCAAATAAAGAATGAAAAATTTTCAGGTAAACTTTTTAGCTTATTATCCATCTTCTATGAGACAACAAATTGAAGTTCTTGCAGTACAGTAATACAGCTTCCACTCACGGTGGTCGGTGTCAGTAGCCTTGTCCTCCTGAAGCGATTCCTGCTGCACTCTTCTTCCCTGCACACACCAAACATGAACTTCAAATTGGAAAACCATCATTTCAATGTAAAAATCAGAGATACTAATTGGACCAACTTTCAGATTTTGAAACAATTCCTCATCTACACAATCAACTTTCACAATTCCTCATCTACACATGTTTCACTTCAGGAAAAAAGAACTATGAGATATAGAAGAAGAGATCGACCAGGAGAGGTGCTGACCTGTCGCACGGAGCTGAGAAGAGGAATTCCAGCGGGCGCGGCGAGGTGGCGTCGGGGGAGGCAGGCGGTGGGAGGAACGAGAGGAGGGCGAGGCGACGGAGGCGGGCGTCAAGGCAGTGACGGCGGCGGCTCCACTCGTGCGCGCTATCAAGGCGAGGCAGGGGGCGGCGGCTCCACTTCGTGCGCCCTTTTCAGGGTGAGGCAGGGGCGGCGGAGTCGGGCGGTGGGAGGCGGATTTGTTGGCGCGGGGATATCTTGGCACCACGGGAAGGAACACAAAAGGCGCCAAATGCATCTGCGCGCGGGGGGGAAGAGATGCGAAGTCTTTTTACGCGAAATACTAGCGCGTATTTTTACGCGTCAAGCTTCCGAATTTGCGAACTGCAGAAAATTTAGGATTGTATATGCGGCACTGTTGGAGAAAGATTTTTTCTTTTTTTCCTAAAATCAAAGGATAGGAAAGATATATGGGGTACTCTTGGAGATGCAGCAAGTGCTTGGATGTCTATAAAATTAAAGATGATTGTTACCTTTAATTTTATACATAAAATTAAAAGTAGTATATATTAAAATTAGCAATCTACTCTTGTTCATTTTTCTTTTATTTTTAAGTTTATGTAGAGGTTAATTTTTGATAATAGATAGTTATTCTAATCATATAATCCAAAGTGACATCTTGAGTCCAGAGCTTACTTCCTACAGTACATGCTCTAAGGGGAAAAAAAGAAAGCGAGGAAATTTGGTTTGGTTTAGGAAAGGGGAAGAAAAAGGCTTCGAAATTGTCTCGTGTTACGGGAGACTATAGCCTTCTGCCGGCTTGGCCGCCGTGAGGTCTCCTGTGATTACGAGATGCCGGGGACACGCGCCGCTCGCCGAACGGAGTAGCGCGCATCGGCATGGCTGCTTCCGTGCGTCGTCTTGGTGGGCGGCCGCAGACGAGGGGACCACGTGCCCGGTGCTTTGCCGCGGCCGTCCGCGACGTCGGCCGTGTTGCCATGCCGGAGCTCAAGACCAGATCGTCACCGACCGTGGCCCATCTCTTTCAATAAAACGGAGTCATATATATTAAGTATCTTTTCAATGAATTTGAATTTTAAAATTAAAGTTGATTTTGATTTTTTATTATGGTTTATTTTTTGCGTTAGCTTTTAAGTCCTTAAAAATACATATACAAAATATTTTATTTATAAATTATTTTTTACCACTAATAAACGATAAGGTTTATAATCATCTGTAAGTCCTACATGCTACACTGCTGGAGAACCACACAATAGTCCCGTCCCGGTTTGTAACCCCTTTTAATCTCGGGTTGCAAATCGAGACTAAAAAAGGGGACTAAAGCTCCTTATCTTTAGTCCCAGGTAAAATAATCGAGACTAAAAATAATTTTTAGTCCCGATTAGTCTAAATATATATATATATAGGGGTCACATGATCCTTGACATCCCCAACTATTTTTTCATTGTTTTTTTCTGCTAAAATTCACATCCCGATCAAATTAACATTCTCAAATCGAATTCACATCACAGATCTCAAATCACAAATCAAATTCACAACACAAATTAAATGAACATACATCACAAATTCACATATATCGCATATCAAATTTGAGTAATGAACATCATAAAATTCTAAAAAAATCATTTCGCCTGCGAGAGAGAGAGCTGAGAGAGGGAGAGGACTCGGATCCGGCTGCCGTCGGGCCGTCGACACCGAGCCGCGCCCGCCTCCGCCAGATCCGGCCGTCGTCAAGCCGTTGCCGCTAGAGATGGCAATGCGTAAATACCCATCGGGTATACACTCCTCAGACCCATACCCACGACAACAACATGAGACCCATGGGTATACCCATACCCGGCTGCGGGTGAGAGAAATTTCTCATACCCATACCTAGTCGGGTAAATCATACCCATCGGGTCACCCATACCCACAAAAATTTTTTTGCAGACACATAAACAATCAATAATTCAACAACCAACACTCCCAAAAACACACAAATTTTAGACAAATAATAGCATAATGATTTCTACTGCAACCACCACTCCACCAGTCACATAGCACAATAATAGTTCATAATCCATACACATAACACATTAGCTAGTAGATAGTACTTCGCTAGCAGTAGTAGGCACTAGCACTTAATACATCATAGTTTGCAAGTGACTCAGGGGCAGGGCGAGTGGGCGAGGAAAGGGTGGTCGGCGGCTGGCCGGTTGGGGTGAGGGGGTTAAGTACCTAGGGTTTTCACTAATGGGCTGATGGGTGGGCTGTGTAGTTTGGTGGGCTTCTTTGAGTTTAGACCAGGTTTTTTTACCCATGGGTTAACGGGTATGGGGACTGCTAAAATATACACGTACCCACGTATCTAATGGGTAAAGGATTTTCCCCGTTTAAGTACCCACGGGTAATAATTTCCCCCCACATTGGTACCCTAATAGGGTAAATACCCATCGGGTTTCGGGTCGCGGGTACCCATTGCCATATTTAGTTGCCGCCCGTGGCCGCCGAGCCGTGCCTGCCTTCACCGGATCCGGCCGCTGCCAGGCCACTGCCACCCACGACCGCGGAGCCGCGGCCACCGCGCCGCCGTTGAGCCGCGCCCGTTGCCGCCCACCACCGCCCGCACCACCCCGCCCCCACCACGCCACCCATCGACACCCGCCCGTCGCCCGCCACCGCCGGATTCGGTCACCGTCCCTCTCCTCCCCCCCCCCGCCCGCCCGCACACATCTCCATTCATGGCTAGCCGAGAGAGGAGAGAGAGGGAGAGGGAGAGAGAGGGAGAGGGAGAGGGAGATAAGGCTAAGAGAGAGAGGGAGATAAGGTCAGCCGAGAGAGAGAGCTCGATCGAGGAGATAAAGGCTGAGGGAGGAGACACGCGCCAGACGAGGAGAAAAGATTTTTTTAATGGTCCCGATTGGTATAAAAAATCGAAACAAATGTTGATTTTTATTCCCGGTTGATAACATCAACCGGGACTAAAAATAACGGGGGTCTGACACAACGTCCAGAATTTTTTGAACCGGGACTAAAAATAACATTTTGTCCCAGTTGATAACACCAACTGGGATTAAAGATTATAACGTCCCCTTGCACTTTTTAACCGGGACTAAAAATATTTTTAGTCTGGTTCTTATTGGAATCGGGACTATTGTGAATTTTGACTTATGGATCAAAAATCATTTCTTCAGTAGTGTCAGCGAGTAATTAAGGCCAAGGAAACTACTGACAGTTATCTATATGACTATTACTTTTACATATAATAGACTGTCAAAACGTTAACACCTGGACTAAATCTGGGGTAAGCTTCATGCGTTTAGCCTGCTACAGGCTACAGCTTACCGAAATACCCAAACTTTGCTCGTCCTAGTAAACATGCCCTCGTAATTTTTTAATCTTTTTGAGAGAAAATAAACTTGGCTCATTGAATTCTTTTGATATGCGTGTGGCTTTGCAGGTTGGTAGTAGGGAGGATGATTCGGTGCCACGCATGCAACACGATTGCACGATGTTACCTGTGTTGGTGTTGCAAACAAGTTGCAGGTTGACTTAGTTTTGTATTTTGCTCAGTACGTAGTCTAGATCTCAGATGTGTCCAAACTGTAGTATTTAAATCATGCCATCGGTTTTGAATATGGAAGTTCATCACACTGCACAATAATGTTTTTTTGAGGGCGAAGGAATCATCCCGCATTTTTTGTTGCTATATATCCACGTAACAAAATAATGGAAATATGTTTTTCCTCAGAATTGCTAATCACATTCGACGTGGTGGATGCGGGAGGGTGAGGGAGGGGGAGGGGGATCTTACAGAATTTTGATTTGAGTATTGGTTCCGTGATGATTCATGTCATGCCTTGTTCTCCTCCAACAACCGATAATGACCCGATGAGTTAGGGTTTAGAGTTTGAGAGTTTAGGTGGAGTCGAGATGGGAGGCATGGGCTAAGGGGGAAGTTCCTTGAGCTTAGAGAAATGATCATGAGAGATGGTGGGCTGACGACGTGCAACGAAACATACGAGCGGTAAAGTGTCGGAGACACTGCCAGAGCCATGAGGTTAGTAAGAGGTAATGCATCGACGTTGACTACGATAGCAAAACGAAGCGAGTGGTTAGAAGGCATGATGACGGTGCCATCTTCGTTGGACAGGGAGCCACTAAAGATGAAGAAGATAGCAAGATAAGGGCACTTTGCCACCACCAGCTTGAGGAGGAGAAGAGGCGGGAAGGGAAGGTCTGGCGGCATAGTGAAAAAAACAGACCGATCATTGATCCGCTTGAGGTCCTGGTTCACCGGCTCAACGGTTCAACCATCGAGTTGTTCGGTTCAACTATTGAACCGTAATGTTTTATTTAGTATGTATAGTTCGTGCAAAACAAGGTGAAGGAGCTAGATGGTAGGAACACTATGATTCAAACCCACCAGTGTGGGTTCGATGCCTCCTCAAGCCCACCGATCCAAGTGCATGTCCAATCTTTGAAGCGAACGGACTTGGCGAGGACACTGGTTTCGATTTTTTCCGATTGAAACCGTTGGTCCGATCCATTTATTTGTATGTCTGGCGGGCCTTGCTAGCTAGCATCATTGGCCTCTTCCGACGCTGGCAAGGCTGGACGGTAGCGTGGTACGGCAGTGGTGAAAGGGTAGGAGAGAGTTTCGGGAGGGAGGAGAGAACAGGTTTGGGTTAGGTCGCACGAATCTCAAAAGCGATTCAATGGTCCAGAATTCGTATGGTTTTGGGTTTTTTTAAATACTTCCCCATTCCAAAATATAAGAATTTATAGGTTGTTTAAGGTCAAAAGATTCACTTTTAAATATTTCAGTTATCAATTTTTTAATTTTGAATTGTTTAGATTCTCTTTCCAAGCATCCGATCGGCTTCGCAATCATTGAAATGATGAGAATCATGGGAATAAGTGCAGCAATACCTATATTATTATTATGATATAAAATTTGAATTCTATAAATGAAATTGCTATAACAGAAAATCTTATGCTGAATCTGTCGTTTTTTTCAACCAATCTGTTTGAGAACGTGCTTTCACTGGGCTGTGGGATGGACATCGGTGAGTTCTTTTCTTTTTGTGGGCTGGGCTATATGGGCCCTCTTTTTTTGGGCTCTGTGGATCCCATAGCTACTGTTCAATTTTCAAAGTCCGCGTCTGCTTTTCCTTGGTTCTTTTTGTTATCTATGACGACTGAAAATAAATGATTAGAATATCTATATATCATGCGCACGTGTATAGATTTAGATTTTAACTTGTAATCAAACATACCTGGAATTTTAATATTACTTACTACTATTATCAAACAACAATATCAATTTTAGCTTTAGCATCAATTACATGAAATCCATATTGAATTTACAATGACTTAACTATGTAAATCATTAACAAAATCAATGTAATTTAAAAATAGTGACTCATACCTATACTTGATATCTTATTTGTCATAGTTAAACTGCTATTATCATCATTATCACCTTTTATACATTCAAATGTAAGGAAATTTCATAATTTTGGTTGCAAACTTTGTCGCCACATGATGAGAAATGAGATTTGAAAGTAAGTTCATCATAGTTTTGCCATTTACATGATTTTTATATTGAAATTACAGTGTTCTGTTTGTGTATTTCTTGTACAATTACGATGTTATTTGATGGAAAAGTTATAAAATAGAAGCTACTGATAGATTTATCTAAATATAGTTTGAATTCAAATGAACTACTACTTATATAATTAGTATTAGTTGGATGTAATGTTTGAATTTTAAGTCAAAACTCATGGATCGAACCTAGTGATACATTTAACTGAATATTTCTTCAAAATACCTAAGATGCAAATACGCTAAAGTCAAATCAATTGCACAAATACATGCATAAGTTCAAATAGACAAAATGTTGTTCATAACTCTACACAGCTAAATGCATAAGGGATGTGTTGAAGTTGAACAATTACAAACCTCTACATGTGTTTCCATATTGGAGTTGCTTATCTTCCACCATCTTTAGAATATTTCATGATTTTCCTTTATTACTAATGCTAACAATTCTCTCTTTCTTATCTATGATGCCTGCAAATAATTGTAGAAAATAAACACCAAATGAAATCATACAAAATATCTTTAAATACTGAACACATGGATTTTGAACCAATTGAACTGTTCATTTCTTATAATATTTGAAGATTAATCATCTAGAAAGCTGATAACATATTTTACAATAGTAATTATAATCTAAATTAAAGATTTGGCATCACTTACATGAAATTTATACTGAAATTATAGTGTTTTTATATGTAATTCTTAAACAATTGATACTGAAGTTATAAAAACAGAACCTACTGATAGATTTATCTGAATAATTCTTTTAAATATCTTTAGATATCAAAGTATATAGTTTGAATTGAATGAACTGCACATAATATCATGCATATGTATACAGTTTTGCACATAATATCATGCATATGTATATAGTTTTAGATGTTAAGTTGTAATCAAACAGACCATATTTGTTCCTTTCTTTATGAACATGAATGCTTTCAAATTTGAAAACTTTATAATATTAGTGTTATTATTCCAACATTATTCTACTTGGTGTGTACATTCCTGACTATGAAATTCATTCTCTAGGTATATAATTGCATATCTTTTCATTGACATGATCTAAAATAAACATCTGTTCAGTTATATGAACTTTATATTGAAATTACAATGTTTTTTCAATGTAATTCCTATTTAATTTCACTGTAATTTGATTCAAAAGTGATAATATAGATTGTACTGATTTTTTGTTGAAAATAGCTGAGATGCATATAATTTTGAATTCAAATGAATTACAACAAATCTAGATAGGTACAAGATTTTTTTTACAATATTAGTACAAGAATGAAAGAATAATTTTCCAATATTGACAAACTTTGTGTTTCGTCAGACTATGTGTATAAGCTTAGACTCTTCTTGGGTCTATTATGTACAATTTTGATTCAAATAGTTCACAAAATGACTTTCGTGATATAGTTCAAAGTAATTTCACTTTAAAATCCATATATATAAATGACTCGTACCAATCAATTTCATCATTAGTTCATCTTTTCCTTTGATGTATCTCTAGTCAACTGTTGGTTTGATCTCATCTTTCCTTGTTGATTAAATTTGAGAGAATAAAAATTTTGTATCTGAAAGCAATTTGTAGATCAAGAAACAACTTAAAGTGTCACATGAATGATTCAGACAAGTTAACATGGTTTAATGAAATATTCAGAAGAAGAAGATCTATAAAAAGAAGAAGAATCACAAGAAGAAGATTTAGGAATAGGTACTAGTACCTTCAGATTTTGGTCTAGATATTAGGTTTAGGCCCTGGTAGTTGCAATTGGATTTGGGCCCTGATAAATGGGTCCTAAGAAATAGTTAAACCTTTCAGATATTATTATTACAGTTTTTATGGCTGGTTGTGATTTTTTTATTTTTATTATTTTTAGTTGTCAATCAACTGTGGCGGTCAGATGCAGATCTTAGATCTTAAGGTTAGAAAATTTGATAGATTTTAGATGTCTGTAAATATTTATATTTTAGAACAGAAAGAGTTATGTAGCTTTGCTACGTGGTCTTTATTTCTTCTTTCTGCTCAAATGGAATCCGATCTTCTTCTTTTTTTCATCTCAGATGCCAGCTATATATAAGAAGGATGCATGAGGACTGAAAATGGCAGATTGGCAGTGAAGTAGTTAACAACAAACAGATCAAACGAGATCAAACGAGAGAGAGATGGAGGGTAGCAAGAAAGTGGCAATATGTAAGGTGCTCGCCGTGATGATGCTCCTCCAGCTGTGTGGTTGGTTGCTACTCCGTCAGCTGCCCAGTTTTTCGCCTGTACTGAAGCCTACACTGAAGGCTGTGTTCCTTCGTGGATGCCGTGTGTCCATAACGTTGGGTCGTTGTCGCCATTTACCGAGCAAAGCAACTGTTGTGAGCAAGGGTTTGTATGTTTTAACCATGTCTAGTTTCGGTTTGTTACCAACTGAGACTAAGGATAGTAAGAGTCATTGTTTTTTAACCGAGATTAAAAATGTTTTCTAATTTTGGTTTTTATTGGCTCCGAAACTATTATGAATTTTGATAGATAGATCAAAGATCACTTAGTGGACCACTTAGTGGTTCTAAAGCATGCCATCTAACATTGATCATTGCATATCAAATCCTAATGCGGAGAATCCCTATAATGGTTTTTTTCTCATTGGGAAGTGTTCTCTTAGTTGTTAATTTTATCTATTTCATGAGAGTATTCATGAGAGTGCTCGAATTTTTTGTTGTTAACTGCAATGTTTCTTTTATTTTCTCTGTTATTGGGGAGGTAGGAGAGGATGTACTGTACACCCTTTTTTATTTTCTCTGGTTGTCGAAACTTGGTTTCGGCAATGTAATTTCTGGGGTCGCAGTCGAGATCGCCAAGCACGATGGGTTGGAAGAAGAAGAAGATTTAGACAGGTTCAGGCCCTCTCGTGAGGTAATACCTTACTCCTGTTTCGGTGGATTCGATCCGCCGAGTGTCTTTATTGATCTCGTGATCTAAGGTTGAAAGCTAAAAGCTGATCTAGCATAGGATTCTCTGATATCCCTCAAGGGACGCCCCTTACCCCTCTTATATAGTCTTGGGAGGAGGGCTTACAGATCGGAAACCCTATCTTACTCTAAGTTGGTTTCCTCAATCTTACCAAACCGTGACTATAGGCCGATTGCCTTATCTCTATCGACAATCGTAACACCCAAGTCATGTTCGGTTTACAGATATGGCAGGCGCAATCTATCCCTACCTCCAGTCGGATAAGCTTGCCATGTAGATACCCCATTGCCATAATCTCCACAGTAGCCCCCGAGTCCTTTTCAGTCGACGAGACAACTCAGCTTCAGACCAAAATAGCACACAGCCAAAAACCTCTTTGACCGAGTGCTTTTGGCGCCGAGTGATTCCATCATCTCTGCCCGAATCTTTCCGAGTGGCTCCAAATACTGCGAAGGGCTGGAAAATATCTAAAAAGTTCTCAAAAATAAATATCTAGGTGCATCTCTTGATGCACCTAATTAGGTGTAGCCTCGACTATGTGGTTAGTCAAAAACAGACTAAGCATATAGTCAAGAACTATATAAAAAGTTATTCTCATGTAGATGCTTAGCTCAAGCTAAAGCAACCTCATTACTCGACAAGCTTGTGCTTATCCGAGTGAATTTGCCCGAGTATTCTCAGAACAAATAATTCAATCAACCCTCGTGAGTGAAAAGTACTCGGTAAGCTCATGCTTATCCGAATGGATCTGCCCGAGTCATCCTGGAACAAATATTTCAATCGTCCCTCATGGGAAAATGAGTTTTTTCATTTGTATGAAAAATATGACCAAGTTATTAAATAGCTCCTGCCATAATATCGGTCTTAATCTATAAAGATCTTCACCAAGGTGGAAAAATAGATAGCATTGATAAAATTACTTAATCAAATGCCAAAAAACCAAACAGCCCTTGTCATCAAGGCAGCTATAAAAACTTAGTTGTTGGTCACCTTCCAAGTTGCATCGTGCCAGCTTCTCATGAAGTCAAGCAAACCGCGGTATGGAAGGATTTTCAAAGGTACAGGGCATTCGGACACGTGTATATTGCCAGCACAAATCTGCTTAAGCTCATCCGCCTAAGTCCCTAAGGACACGCGTCGGGCCACACCTTAACTGGGCCACAGATTCTCTTATGGGCTCGGCCCAATCACAAGAAAACCTAGCGCAACCCTCAAATCTTTCTATAAAGGCTCGAGGTCGTCCCCGCCTCTTCATCTTTCAAAAGATTCCTCTTTTCGCAGCACTGTTCACCAGTTTCTTGCGAAGAACCCTAGACTCGCGCGCTCCCAAATCCATCCATCCAGGAACTCGCTCTTTGCAACAACCAGCTTCTGCAGCCAAATCTCCCAAGTTCCCTTGTCAAAATCCCCACTTTTTCCGACCAGATCCACTTCCCATCAACACCACACTCATGGCGGAGGAAAAGAGGATTCCGTTTGACCAATGGGCCACATCGGATGTGAGGGAATCTACCCTCAAGGAGATGGTGAAGCATGGCGTGCTTCCCCCAAAGGAGATCGTGGGCTGGCGCCCGGCGGCGGGTGAAGACTTCCCAACCCCGAACACCGGTGAGCTCGTCGTTTTTACTTCTTTCTTCTATTGCGGGTTTAGCCTTTCCACCTCCGAGTTCTTTCGGGGGCTTCTAGATTATTATGGGCTTCAATTCTACCACTTGAACCCCAACTCGATGCTTCACATTGCTCTCTTTATTCATGTATGCGAAGCATTCCTTGGCATCCTCCCCCACTTCCAACTCTTCCGCCGCATGTTTTATCTTAAACCACATCCGAATAAAGACCACCCATGCGTCGTTGGCGGGGCAGGTTTCCAACTCCGCGGATCTCTCCGCAAGGAGTACTTCTCTCTTCCTTTAAAGTCCTCCAATAAGGGATGGCACGCGGGCTGGTTCTACATTAACAACCTCGAACCCAGCCTGCCAGCCTTCGTCGGTCTTCCCCCTGTCCCCAGGCCAACTTGGAGCACTGTTCCAGTAGCCCAAGATTGGGACGAGGCCAATAAGCTGCTTGCGAAGATCCTGGCAATGAAACAGAAGGGTCTTCATGGCGAGCAGATCACTCGGCACTTCATCCGGTGCCGACTGGCTCCGATCAAGGAGAGATCAAAGCCAGCCTTCGAATACGAAGGTGGGAAGGACCCCAATCGAGAAGATCCAGATCCACTCAGCTACGAGATTCTGAAGATCCGGATGTACAAGATCTTCTCGACTGGAATTGCAGTTGAGCGCGCCCTCATTCTGCCAGTTCTCCCCTTCAGCATCCACCGACCTCCTCCTCCGGTAAGCCGACTGGTTGCTTCATAATGTCTTTCAATCTTGATATCTTGTCTCTTAGTGTTGTGCGAACTTCTCTTGCAGGAAAATGCTTCTGTTACCTCCAAGCCGTACAAGGTGTCCCACGATGACGCGCCGCGTCGCCCCGCCAAGAAGCCGGCTGGCGGGATCAAGATCCAAAGCGATCCAGTTGGGAAGCGGGCGGCGCCGAGTGAGGACACAAACAAGCGGGCGAGCAAAAGGAGGCTAATCATCGAGGATTCGGACGATGACGTCCCGGTTCCTCCAGTCGAGACCCCTCCTCCAAGGCGATCGCCGCGGACGGCGCCGAAGATCCGCCGGTCGTCCAGGTATGCTTTATAACCGAAGTCCGAACTTTTTTGTTGAAAGCTTTCTTTGTCTTTACCCCAGCTGTATTCACTACCGCAGAAGGCCCCAGGACATAGATCCTACCGGGGAGGGTGAGGGGCCGATCCCTACCGCAGCTCCCGAGGTGCCAAAGCCCCGGAGCCCGCACCCGAGCGAGAGCGCTCCGGGCAAACAACCTTCGCCTCCGAAGAAGGATGCCCCAAGGAAGGAGCCCCCGACCGCCAGCCGGGACGTCCCGACTGGAAGCCAGTCAACGGCCGGGAAACCTCAGGCCGCGGCTCGGGCAGCCCCGACTGAGGATCACTCGGCGAAGAGCCAGAGGAAAGAGGCCAGCCGGGCCGTTCCACCTAAGCGCGCAGCCACTGAAGCTGGTGAGACTTGTATCAAAGTATTCTTTTGCTCTTTCAGTTTGAATCTTTCATGTCTTCATTCGTTCCTCTTATCTACCAGCCACAGTGGAGGAAATCCCCAGGTTACAGTCTTCTGAAACCTGGGTTCCCCCAATCAAGATCGAGTGGCGGGACTCGGAGGGCCAAAGACAGGGCATCATCCTGGACAGGCAAGCTGAGAGGGAAGAGAGGGATGCCCTTGTCGAAAGTTTGAATGAAGCGACTCGGCTACTCAACGTAAGCCTTAGTGTTTTTCTTTTATTGTGTTATCATCCTTTTCCAGCCGGTCACTCTTTTGATTTCACGCACAGAAGGAGTACTGCCGCTCCATGGCAAAGTCCGAGGTGCTGGAGAAGCTGGTTTCTCACCTGAACTCCTTAGAGGACGTTCAGCGAAAGCTGAAAACCACTCAGGAGGAGGCCGTGTCGAGGGAGGCGGCTCTAAGGAGAGAGATCGCGGAGCTTCGGGAGGCGAACCTCGACCTCCGAGGATTAATCGGGAGTAAGCCCGTCTCTCCAAGTTTCTTCACGATTCTTATGTTAACCCCAGTTGCTGATGATCTTCTTCTCTTGTAGAAAATTCTTCGGAGGTCCATTCGCTTCAAGTCCAGCTGGAGGCAGTCAGCCTCGACAAAGCCGAGATGGAGGCCGAGTTTGAAGGTAAGCCTCTTTGAAGTAATATTCCTTGCGCCGCTTTATTTTCGAGTGCTTTGCATGATCAGATGCTTTTGGCAGCTTACAAGGTTAAGACCCGAGCTCAATATGACGTCTTGCTTGAGCGGATCAAACGAGCCGGGGAGACCCGAGAAGAGGTCGCCAATGCTGCCGCGCCGATCTTGCTATCTTTATTCCATCAAGGAGTCGGGGCCAGTTCGCTAGAGCCGGTAGAAATTTTTGACAAGCTGTGAAGGGCTCCTGACCAGTATCTGGCCAACATCACTGAAGCAGCCAACATGGGGGCTGGTCTGGCTCTTGCACAGACCAAGTCCCTTTACCCCCGAGTGGACATCCACTCGGTCGGGGAGGGCTTTGCTGACGGAACCACAGATGAGCAGGCCTTGGATATGCTGAGTGAGGCGCAGGAGTCAGCAAAGAAGATCTCCGTTGATGTAGTGAACAATTTCCGGATTTGATTTATCTTTCAAACATTGTCTTTTAAATGTCGCGTGATCATGATGCTCTGATATAGGACTTGTGATATATTTTGTTTATTTATGTTAATGCCTTGATCCGAGTTTTTGTGTGGAATTTCTTAAGTAGTTTTCGTCTGACGGTCACCAAGCCTAGGCTCGATTAGGTCATCGGGAAACTCTCAGTCCTTAGAAACTAAACTCGAATCGAAGAACATTAAACAATGATAAACCAAATCATGCACAGAAGTTGATGAGGAAAACTTAAGCTTTATTGACATATGTACATCCCCCGACTGCTAACTCAAGAAGTCATCTTGCTTGAGGTTGGCAGTCAAGGAAAACATGAAGCCTTAGCCAAATTAGGCATAAAATCGTCGAAGATGCTCAATGTTCCAGGAGTTCTCCACCATAGACCCGTCTTCACGTTTTAGCCGGTATGCACCGGGCCGAGTCACCTCGGCGATTATGTACGGTCCTTCCCATAAGGGGGATAACTTGTGACGGTCTTTGGTGGTCTGGATCTTACGTAGGACCAGGTCGCCAATGGTGAAAGCTCGTGCTCGAATGTTGTGACTGTGGTATCTTCTGAGGCCTTGAATGTATTTGGCCGACCGGATGAGTGCTGCCTCACGGGCCTCTTCCAATCTGGTGAGGTCATCCACTCGGTCGGGGTCGTAGCATTCATCGTTGAAGCTGCGGACCCGGAGGGATTCGTACTTCATCTCGTTTAGCAACATGGCATCTGCGCCGTAGACCAAGAAGAAGGGAGTTTGGCCGGTAGCCCGACTGGGTGTGGTCCGCAGAGACCATAAGACCGAGGGAAGCTCTTGGACCCACTTGCCCGCGTAAGGGTTTAGGCGATCGAACACGCGGGCCTTGATGCCTTGGAGGACCATGCCGTTGGCTCGTTCGACTTGTCCATTGCTTTTGGGGTGGGCAACTGATGCGTAGCAGATCTTGATTCCGAAGTCCTCGTAGAATTCCTTGAAGATGCCTCCCGTGAATTGAGTCCCGTTGTCAGTTATGATTCTGTTTGGGACGCCGAAGCGGTGCACGATGTTGAGGAAGAAGTCCCGTGCCTTGTCAGCGGTAATTGTGGCGACCGTCTTGGCTTCAATCCACTTGGAGAACTTGTCGATTGCGACGAAGAGGTGTGTGAATCCTCCTGGAGCTTTCTTGAAGGGGCCGACCATGTCCAAGCCCCATACCGCGAATGGCCAGGATAGTGGGATTGTTTGTAGTTCCTGGGCTGGGACATGGCTCTGTCGGGCAAAAAATTGGCAGCCTTCGCAGGTTTGTACGACTTTGTCCGCGTCGGAGACCGCGGTAAGCCAAAAGAAACCTTGCCCGTAAGCTTTGCCGACCAGTGCGTGCTGCCGCGTGGCTTCCGCATATGCCCGAGTGGATGTCTTGAAGTAGCCGTCTCCTTCCTCGGGTGTGATGCATCTCATTAGGATTCGGAGGGGCTTCTCTTGTACATGTTGGAGTCAACTATGACGTATGCTTGGCAGCGACGTCGGACGCGTTCTGCTTCATCCCGGTCCTCCGGCAGCTCTTGCTGAGTTAGGAATTTGATGAGCGGCGTCCTCCAGTCGGCATCGGTCATGGCGACTTCGTTTGCAGCTTCTTCGTTGGAAGTTGTCTTTGCCATGATGGTTGGTTCATAGAGGTGCTCAACAAAGACGTCTGTTGGGGCAGCTTCGTGCTTGGACCCGAACTGTGCCAACTCGTCGGCTGCTTCGTTGTTATGCCTCAAAACATGTGAGAGTTCGAGCCCGTCAAACTTGTCTTCAAGTTTGCGGACCTCTTGCCGGTAGGCCTCCATGGTGTCATTTAGGCAGGATCAATCTTTCATTACTTGATTGACGACCAGCTGGGAGTCGCCTTTCACGATGAGCCGACATATTCCGAGTGAAACTGCGAGGCGCAGTCCATGTAGCAGAGCTTCATACTCGGCAATGTTGTGTGAGGCGGAGAAGTGGAGGTGAAGGACATATATTAGCCTTTCCCCGGTCGGGGAGATCAGCACAACTCCTACTCCCAAGCCGGTGATCCTCTTGGATCCATCGAAGTGCATGGTCTAGTGTTGGAGGTCTTTCCGAGGTACATTCTATTGTTGCTCAGTCCACTCGGCCAGGAAATCCGTCAAGGCTTGTGACTTTATGGACGTCCTCGCCTTAAAAGTCAAGTCCAATGGCATCAGCTCTAGAGCCCACTTGGCGATGCGTCCGGTTGCCTCGCGGTTGTGGATGACATCGCCGAGTGGGAAAGAAGTGACGACGGTGACCGAGTGACCCTGAAAATAATGTGCCAATTTCCTCGCGGTTATTAGAACACCATAGAGTAATTTTTGTACCTGAGGGTAGCAAATTTTGGCTCCTGCCAACACTTCGCTAACAAAGTAGATTGGCCTCTGAATCTTCTGAGCCCGTCCTTCTTCTTCGTGTTCGACCACGAGGACCGTACTGACCACTTGGTGAGTGGCTGAAACGTACAACAGCAAAGGTTCCTGGGGCTGAGGCGAGGCCAGGACGGGCGGCGTTGTAAGGAACTCTTTGAAATCTTCAAAGGCCTTGTTGGCTTCCGTGGTCCACTGGAAGTCATCCGTCTTTTTAGCAATCTAAAGAAGGGTGTGCCTCGTTCGCCGAGTCGGGAGATGAAGCGGCTTAGCGCCACCATGCAGCCAGTGAGCTTCTGGACGTCTTTCTGGTTACTCAGGGGCTTCATGCTCAAGATGGCGTTGATCTTCTCCGGATTAGCTTCAATGCCGCGATGTGACACCACGAAGCCGAGCAGTTTGCCTGATGGGACGCCGAAAGTGCACTTCTCTGGGTTCAACTTCATTCTGAAAGCCCGGATGTTTGCAAAAGTTTCTTCTAGGTCAGCGATCAGGTCTTCTTTCTGCTTGGTCTTGATGATGACATCGTCGACATAAGCTTCCACGTTCTTGCCGATCTGCGTCTGAAAACATCTTTGGATCATGTGTTGGTATGTGGCGCCGGTGTTCTTCAGGCCGAAAGGCATGGTGATGTAGCAGTAGGCCCCAAACGGCGTGATGAATGATGTCTTCAGGCAGTCGGATTCTTTCAAGCTGATCTGGTGATAGCCCGAGTAACGTCCAGAAACTCGGGAGTTGGCAATGCTGTTGAGTCAACGACTTGGTCGATGCGAGGCAGCCCGAACGGATCTTTGGGGCGGCTTTGTTGAGGTCGGTATAGTCAATGCACATACGTCATTGCCCCGTCTTCTTGCGGACCAGGACTGGGTTGGCTAACAAGTCGGGATGAAGGACTTCTTTAATGAAGCCGGTAGCCAAGAGCTTTGCGAGTCCTTCCTTGATAGCGTCTTTTCGATCCTGCGCGAATCTGCGTAATCGTTGTTTTATCGGTTTGGCGTCATCTTTGACGTGCAAAGAGTGCTCGATCACCTCCCTAGGAATTCCAGGCATATTAGATGGTTTCCAAGCAAAAACATCTTTATTATTTTGAAGGAAGGTGACGAGCGCGCTTTCCTATTTGGGATCTAGGTCAGCGTCGATTACAGCAGTTTTCGAGGGATCCAACGGATCAAGGGAGATCTTCTTGGTCTTGGCATCGTCGGATCCCGATTTGGCTATCTTCTTCGCGGGACTTCGCTCTCTGCCGAAGTTGATGCAGCCAATCGGACTTCTTGTTGGCCACGTAATCTCTCGCGAGATTGGGCCATGTCGCAGCTCTCCTTATCGCAGGTGAAGGCTTGCTTCACATCGCTGCGAAGAGTGATGACGCCGTTGGGACCCGGCATCTTCATGCAGAGGTAGGTGTAGTGCGGGATCGCCATGAACTTGGCAAGCGCAGGTCTTCCAATGATGGCGTGGTATCTGTTTCGAAGTCGGCCACCTCAAAAGTGACGTTCTCCGTTCGGAAGTTCTCTCGGGCCCCGAAGGTGATTGGGAGGGAAATGTTCCTGAGTGGTGTAGACGATAGCCCTGGGATGACTCCGTGGAAGGGGGCTGAGCTTGCCTTTAGTTCGGCCCTCGGGATGCGCATCTCATCCATGGTCTTGACAAACAGATGTTGAGGGCGCCGCCCCATCGATGAGGACGCGCTTAAGCCTCGATGTTGCGGACCACGGGATCCGGGGCGAGTGGATAGCGTCCGGGTGAACCACTTGGTCGTGGGTGATCCGAGCGGTC
This sequence comes from Oryza australiensis, assembly GCA_019925245.2. Taxonomy (NCBI): domain Eukaryota; kingdom Viridiplantae; phylum Streptophyta; class Magnoliopsida; order Poales; family Poaceae; genus Oryza; species Oryza australiensis. The sequence continues at coordinate 861,774 of JAIFGZ020000330.1, read as the reverse complement.
AAAAGTGATGGCCACCTCCGACCATCGCAGTGCGAGGACTTCGGGTTGAGCGCGTTGACCTCTCGGTCGGTTAGCTTCTGTTTCCTCTTGGATTCATAGGCTAGCGGCCCCGAAGATGTGGTTGAGCTCTCCCACCGGGTCTTGAAACGGTTCGGCGTTTTAGCCGCGTTGTTTTTCTTGGCGCCCGACGGACCGGCCTCATCGGTCGGCTTTTTGTTGAGCGCGGCCGCGCTCGCTTGGCGAATTGTTTGTAGATGAAGCGATCCTTCGCCGCGTGCTTATGATTTGGATGATGGGTGCATTGGGCGTTCATGATGGCGTCGTAGGCGGCGACTCGGGACGGCGCCGAGTGTTGGAGGTTGCGGCCACTAGGTCCTCGGATCGACGCTTGCGATCTTTCTGGCCCTGGTTGCTGCTGTTGCCGCCATCCTTCTTAGGATTGCGGCTCCCTCCCGCTTGCTTGTCTTTCCTCCTATCGGGCCGGTCTTGACGGGTAGCTTTGATGGCGTCGTTGGACTTTGCGTAGGAGTTCGCTGTCTCGAACATTTGTTTCACCGTCTTCGGTGGCTTGCGCCCGAACTTCCTGATTAACAGCTCATCACGGACTCCCTTCTGGAAGGCGGCGATGATGATGTCATCGGTGATGTTGGGGATCTTGTTGCGCTTCTCGGAGAAACGGCGGATGTAATCCTTAAGAGGCTCGTCCGGCTTCGGATGACGTTGTATAGATCGAAGTGTGTGCCGGGCCTCTCGAAGGTACCTTGGAAGTTGGCGATGAAGTGGCCCCTCGGCTCGCTCCACGAGCCGATTGAGCCTCTTGGCAGGCTCGTGAGCCAGTTTCTGGCGGAGTTGGGGAGGGCCACTGGAAGATAGTTGGCCATAGCTTTAGTGTCGCCACCTGCTGCGCGGATGGCGAGGGTGTAGACGGTAAGCCATGACTCGGGGTCAGTCTTGCCGTCGTACCTTTCGATTCCTGTGGGCTTGAAACCACTTGGCCAGTGCACTCGGCGAAGCTCCCGAGTGAAGGCCGGTACTCCGTCGTCGCCGCTATCGGGTGATCCCCTCCGATCTTCCCGAGTGCGTCGGTCCCGCTCCTGGTAGCGGCGATCGAGGACTTCCCGTAGATCACTCGGCGGGGTCTTTGGTTGGCTGGTTGGATAGCTGGAACTGTTGTTGCGGCGGACACGATGGTGGACGGGTGGACGTCCGTGTCGTTTGTTGCGGGAGTCAGCCGTTTGCTCCTGGTACTTCTGCGTGGATTCGCGGGGTGGGCCTCTTGGCCTTGTTGTCGACCGGTCTGGCTCGGGCCTCTTATAGTCTCCTAACATTAGAGGCGGGAGTCGAATTTTGTCGGGCGTTTCAGCCACGGACTCAGTCGGCCTCCATGCCGAGGTGGTGGGATGGCCATTAGCTGTGGCTGCGACGATGGTTTTGATCTTGTCGAGTATCGGAGTCACATTGGCGGGTGCCGTCTCTATGACGGTGTCCAAGAGAGTGAGCGCGGCAACAGCGTTTTGCTGTGGCGTTTGAAAAACGTTGGTGTTGCGAACCCGCGTTTGGAGAATGGCCTCCTGGGCAGATCGTCCGGCTGCACGTAGGTCCTGCTTCCTCTTGTCAGCCTCGTCCTTGCGTTGCTTCTCCTCTTCGGCCGTTTTGCGCTCGTGCTCAATCTTGGCTCGCTCTTCTTCGCAAGCCTCCGGCCATGGCTGAGTCGGACTCGTCCGGCTCGGCCATGAGGACATCAAAGCACTTCGGCTCATAGTCCATGCGGCAATCGGAGTTGTCGGCTTTGTCAGAGGGGATGCCATAGAGGTTGTCGAAGCCGGCGGAGCTGAGGTATCCATTGAGCTCCAAAGATGAGCAGGAGCCGAACGATGGGAGGATGACAAACCTTCCTTGATCTGGGTAGCCCGGTCCGGATCGTTCGGCCGAGTCGAGCTTGGGGATGAGGGCTCCTCCGAGTGGGTCGCCGCCGACTCGGGGAAGAGAAGTTTGCTGTAGATCTTGGCGGCGTTTGGTAACCCAAACGGCACCGAGAGGTCTTCGTCCGAATAGATCGCCTCTGTCGGGGAGGTGAGAAGATTGGCGCAGATTTCGGCGGTATTCGGTAATCCGAATGGTGCGGAGTGAAGTCCGTCGTCGGAGAAAGTAGATTGCATCTTGGTCTTCAAGACGTCGTTGTAGATCCTGGCGCTGTTCGGAAGTCCGAACGACGTCGAGTGGATTTCTCCTTTCGACTGGTCTGAATCCGAGTCGAAGGAGGAACTGTAGAAGAAGTTGGCGGTGAAGTCGCCGAATCCTGAAGGAGATCCCATCACGCTTGTCGGCGAGATTGTTGAAGAAGTCTCGACGCGCGGTCCCCTACCTGGCGCGCCAACTGTCGAAACTTGGTTTCGGCAATGTAATTTCTGGGGTCGCAGTCGAGATCGCCAAGCACGATGGGTTGGAAGAAGAAGAAGATTTAGACAGGTTCAGGCCCTCTCGTGAGGTAATACCTTACTCCTGTTTCGGTGGATTCGATCCGCCGAGTGTCTTTATTGATCTCGTGATCCAAGGTTGAAAGCTAAAAGCTGATCTAGCATAGGATTCTCTGATATCCCTCAAGGGACGCCCCTTACCCCTCTTATATAGTCTTGGGAGGAGGGCTTACAGATCGGAAACCCTATCTTACTCTAAGTTGGTTTCCTCAATCTTACCAAACCGTGACTATAGGCCGATTGCCTTATCTCTATCGACAATCGTAACACCCAAGTCATGTTCGGTTTACAGATATGGCAGGCGCAATCTATCCCTACCTCCAGTCGGATAAGCTTGGCATGTAGATACCCCATGTAGATACCCCATTGCCATGAGAGACGTAATGATTTTTTTTCACTACAACGGTCATCCTCATCTTCATCGAACGGTAATCCTCATCTGTATCGGGTATGGCCTTCTTCACGGAGCAAAGGTCGCTGATGTGAGTAGTTATCTCGGGCAAATGCCCGTCACCGATGTGTGTCATCTTTGTCGGGCCTAAAGAACAGCCCGTCACTGATATGTTTGACCCATAAGACCAGTCAAATAAGGGCCCGACACCGATGATATAATCTTAAACGGGCCCTAATTAGTGCCTGTCACGGATGACTAACATCTCAATCGTTCTTTAACATAATCCCGTCATGGATGACTAATATCTCTATTGGGCTTAAGTTAAAGCCTGTCACCGATCAGTCTTTTCCAAAAAAATTTCTCTGTTTTTTAAACAGAGATATTTCACATACATTCACATACATCTGATACTCCCATAAATCTATTCACATCCATTATTCACACATATTTCACTTTGCAAGTATAAAACACATATAACAAAATTATAATTTAATAATATCAGAATTGATTATATATTTACATGTATTTGTCAAATTACAAAATGTATTTGTCCGCTATTTTATTTCTTTGACTTTAACCCTGTATTCTTACTGAACACATTCCATTGGAATTTAATATATCATGGACTATAAAGTCTGCTATCTCTTCTTTAATCCCGTCAAAGCTAGTAGGCGCAGATTTGGATATATTTTCCTACATGTACATTTAAAAATTAGTTGATCGATATATATATATATATATAAATATATAATTCAAAGTAGTTAGTACATGTCGACGGAATGGGTCGGCAGTCCTCCAAGGGGGTCCCCGAGGAGGTGAAAGAGAGAGTGGTAGGGAAGTTGCTCTCCACTGGATTGGATGGTCTACTCAAACTTAGAGATGAGCCAAGAAACAAGACATAGAGAGTTATACTGGTTCAGCCCTCCCGAAGGATAATAGACATACGTCCAGTGTGTGGTGTTCTTCATTGGGGTGGATGATGAACGGTAGTTACAATGGAGGTTCTGAGAGAGATTGGATCCCTTGGCCCCGTCGCCCTGCCCTCCCTTTTATACCTTAAGGGGTAAGGAACAAGAGAACTTGGGGGCAAAAAAACTAAGCCTAAGAGAGAGAGGTAAAAGGTGGGGGTATAGAAAACATATGACAAAGTACAAGCTGATCTGCTAGATCCTATACACCGTGGGCATCTTGTGATCTTGCTATCTTGGGATCCTGCTCCTGTGCTGCCAGGTGGTGCCAGACGCCACCGGGTGGTCTCCTCCCACTTCCTTCTTGTCTGCTGCGCCATCTCCCGAGGTGGCTTGAGGTCGGGCGTCGAGTCGAAGTCGATCGGAGAACCGAGGTCGGACTCGGGGTAAGGTCGGAGGGATCGACCCCGCGGAGGAGGGTCGAGACCTCGACCTCACCCCGAGGACTCTTGGTTTGACTTTGGTTGGAGTCCGAATCGAGTCTTTGGGGTACCCCGAGGTGATACCCCCCACAGCAGCCCCCGAGCCTAAGAAGGAATGAATCATTCTTTCTTAGGGTCAAAGTTCTTATGGGCGTAGTCTTCTTCGGATCCCGAATAGCTTTGATCCAAAGATTTGGCAGGTGCACCTGCCAGGTGTAGCCCCCGAGCCTAGGGTTGGATGATCCATTCGAGCCTAGGGTCAAATCATCAAGAGTGTTCTTTCGTTCTCTCGACGGTCTGAACCAGTACTCGGGGTGAGGAAAGGATTGCCGGGATTGACAGGTCTACCGCCCGAAGGCTCTTGGTAGCTCCTGCTCTGTATGGGGAAAAGGCAGCTTAGCCGCCAGCCCCGAGTTGGAGAAACCACTGCCCAAGAGTAGTGGTGACTTGCGAGGTGTTCAAGACTACGGGCCCGGAGGCGCCGGGTAGTCCCGACCTCGCCCGTGGGTTAGCTCGAAAGCCCACGCTCGAATCTCCGAGGTCACCTGCCCTGGGGTGGTGAGGTCCATGGCTGCCGTCGAAACTACTGCCCATGGGCATGTGGTAATCCCGACTTCGACTGGGGGCTAGCTCGGAAGCCCGCTCCGAGTCGAGGGACCCGTTATCCATAGTTAATGGAGATCCGGGATACGGTCGAGTCCACGGCCCGAAGACTTCCTGTGGCATCGACCCTGGTTGAGGGCTAGCTAGGAAGCCCTTCTCTCGAGGCATTGGAGTTTCGACTCGGGGGTCGGTGATGTCTTAGCGAGATCAGAAGAAAAGAAGTATTCTGACGCCCTCTGTCATGTCATGTTCACGGCGCAAGCATTAGGGATGCCTCTGCGACATATCAAACCTTTGGTATCCCACCTTTTCCCAGTGTCAGGTGGCGCCAAGAGTTGAGATGGGAAAGGTGGTGTGACCTATCACCGGTTTCCTTGGAATGGGCGACGAAAGCTCTGCAGGCGCCGTGTGCCACTCCATGGTGCCAACGGTCAAGATTTCGCCCAAGGGTGACGTGTCACGGTAGGAAGCCGAATGGGCAAGGGGTGTTTCGGATACAACGCGCTAGTCATGAATGACGCTGTGCACGTTTTCCAAGATGCAGCCACCAAGCCCACCATCGCTTTTCCATTTAAACCCTGGTTTACACGGGTTCCTCCCTCCTTACGCCATCTTACTTCTTCAACCTCATAGAGGATTTAGTTCTCTCGCCTTTACTCTACAACTTTCTTCTTCCTCAAAGCATCCGAGGCTCATGGCCTCATCACCGAGTTCCAACGAAAGTTGGAGTTGGAGCGGGAGTAGCGAGAATCGGCGGCGAAGGGTAAACTCTTTTGGTGTTGTTGTTTTGTTGTTTTTTCATTCCTTCATTCGAACCTCACCGAGTGTAGACGCCACGGCAGGATGTTGATGTATTCCTCCGTTCGGAGCTTACGGAGGCGAACCCTCCCCTGGAGGCAACCGGGCAGAAAGGAAAACAGAAGTTAACCGCTTTCGAAAAGGAGGCGGGTGAGCAGGCGTCGGGGCTTGCTCCAAAGATCGCGCGTCGGGGTGCTATGAGGTTGACAGCCTCCTCCAGGTGAGCGTCGTATTTTTTGTTTTATTTGACATTGTGAATGTTGAATGGTGTTGTTGATAGGGAGCCGTCGAAGGTGAACCCGTGCATCAGTAGGACCTCTGCGGAGGCCACCATTCTTGAGCAGTGGACCGAGGGCCTCCTTCACGACTTGACTATCACGTTTGACCAGCAGGCGTCATCATTGGAGGCCAAGGCCAAACTGGAGAGGAAGCTGCCCGAGATGCAGCCCAGGCCAAGATGGTTGAGAACCAGGCCACGCGGGGCGGCAGCCGTCTGTAGGTGTTGTCTTCTTTGACTTCCTTGCTTTTGAGACCGGAGCACGCTCTGACCGTCCTATCATACGGCCAGGTAAACTTGCGGGAGCTGACTGAAGGCTCCGTCAACTCGAGGACAGCCTGAAGGTGGATGAGGGGCGATGGAGGGTTTGCTCGGGGGCTACCAGATCACTCCTCATCGAGATCGACCCAGAGACGTCGTCGGCTGTCCCAAACGACGACGTTCTTCAGGCGCGTCTGGTGAACAGGCGGGAGCTTCTCCGACGTTACGCCCAGGGGGTTGTGTAGATCCCCGTTTTTGGAACGGGAATCTTTCGTGTTCTTGGTACCATTTCCCTGGATCGAGTAGTTGGTACCCACGAAATACAGTACTGAATAATAAGGTGCACATGCACGAATAGTCTTACAGCGACATTATTACAACCATAGGCCCGAAGGCAATGTTCAACACACAGGACCTCATGGTCCGAATACAACACAAAAGCAGAAATTAGATACGGCAGCGGAATAGAGGCAGCGGCATGTCATTTGCCACAGGCAACGACCGGAGCTAAGACCTAGTAAGCGCCATCAGTTCCTTCACCCTCCTGGTAGTAAGCGTAAGGATCCTCCGGCTCTTCATTCCCATCAGCTGAAGGTTTGTGCGTATAGCAAGGGTGAGTACCAACCGTACTCAGCAAGCCAACACGGAATTGATGCATATGATAGGGTTATTCAAGGAATGGCTAGAGTTTCTTTTGTATAAAGCCAATTTTCACAATTCTTTTCACAAGCCTAACAACTAGCCAAATCAAGTTTTAGTTCCATAGTTCATTAATCCGGCGACGGTTCTGTCTACCATCCATCGTGATTCCAAGGATGGCTTTCCGCCTCCGATTTGTCATGGTTTTCTGGGGAATCCACCCCTTCTCGCATCTCGAGAGGTTGATCCACCAGCGAATGAAATCATCATGCAAACCCATCCCAGCATTTTTAAGTTTAAAGTCTAGCCAAGCGAAAGTCTTGTCACGATGCTCAATATCCGCGAGCACGGCTATTCGAATAGATTGATTCACTCACACTGCAGTGGATGTACACTTTACCCGTACTCCGTGACAGCCCAACGAATGAGCCTACGTCTCAACACATGAGACGGTCACGGCAAAGCCTTTCGATAACCTCACTTTGGCAGTACCCGCTCCATGAACTTAAGCCCTCATGCACTCTAGCCGTCATTTTCTAGCGAGAGAGGAGTTCGGCGCACCCGGGTAAGGGAAAACTTCCTCTCTCTTTAAGTTCAATTGATATCGATTTAATTCCACCATTCACAGCAAAGGCCGCAGCCTCATTCTCATCACATAAACCACATCATAGAGAACCATCTATGCAAGGATACTGCCTCCGCTCGGCTATCTAGTCAGCTAGGTCTATACCCATTCGAGAAGTACGGTTGTACTGGCTCGTTTCCCGGCTATCTCATGGCTCGGTCCTTAATTGACCAGTGTCGGCACTTGCCTTTTCTGGAATTCACCCAAATCATCCGGTCGTCCCAGTCTAAATCATTTGTATATCATTTTCAATTTTCATTAAACTTAGTTCATCATTCTCATAGCCATGTGGCGCTCATGTCTCCACAGGCCACATTTCAACTACCTTCCCTAAGGTAGTTGCCCGAGCACAAAGCTTCTTTGTAAAATCATGAGTATGCAGGGATCTAGTATAAGCAAGGCTAAGCATTTTTACCGAAGTTAACCTCCGGTCATATCACATCGAAGGTTACAAAGAATAATTCTAATGGTGATCAACATCAATACAGGGTATATCAAGCATAGGTATTCATTTGTGTATAGCATGCAATTTGTAATTTGAAATCAACATCATTTCACAAAGTAGGATCAATATGTTCAAAGAGTGTGATGACTTGCCTTGCTCGCACGCTTGAGGGGTGGTGTCTTCAACGGGGTCGATGCCGCCTCTTCAGTGCTACCGTACGTGCAAAAATCAATTGATTCCGATTAGAATCCCGATAACACCAAAAGGTCGAAAAGATTCGAAAAAGTCTCGAAAACGATTCCAAGCGCTAAGCCCAAATTCCTACTTAAGTTTGTACTACGATCGCCCCGGAAAACTCCAAGTTTCGCCATCGGGTCGACGACTTAGGGTTTTCGTAAAACGACGATTGCGATCTGTTCGAGAAAACGGATTTGAAAATATCCGCGGAGGGATTGGGGCTAGAGGTTTTGAAGGTCCGAGCTCGAAATGGAAACATATTAAAACGGCGAGAAAGGTCTAAGCGAAATTCGGATTCAAAAACGACGCAAAACGGAATTTCAGAAAAGTTCGGATTTGATTTCCAAATTTTTCACCTAGAAATCATGCAAGAAAATAATTTATTTTTGCCCAAAATTTTACCCAAATCTTCCCAAAATATTTTTCCAAATTTTCTAAAATTTTTCCCAATTTTTCCTATTTTTCTTTTTCTTTTTTTTTTTTTTTCCCTGCGCACTGTTCATTGCCCGCCATCTGTTCGACCGGGGTCCCGGCAAAACAGAGGCGGCGGCGGCGCGAGCGCATGGGGAAAGGAGAGCAGCGGCGGGGCTTACCGGCGACGGCGGGCTTCGGGAGGTGTGGTGGGGCACCGGGGCTTTGCGCACGGCGACGGCGGCGTTGGCGCTCGGGAACGGGGAGAGAGAGCGACGGCGGTGCAGCAAAAGGGGCGGGGGCGCCGGCCTTTTATAGGCGCGGCCGGGAGGGCGCGCACGCGGCGCGGGGTGGAGATGGGAGGGACCGACGTGGCGCGGGCGGTGGCGACACGCGGCGGCACGGGGACGGGTCGGGTACGGCGGGCGCGACGCGGCGGGCGAGGCGCGGGCGCGGCGGGGTCCGGCGCGGCGTGGGCGGTCGGCGCGGCTGCATCGGCGCGTGGCGGCAAGGGCGCGGGGCCGGTGCTGCAGCGTGCATGCGGCGCGGCGCGCGGAGCGGCGGGCGGGCGCGTGGGGTCCGGCGCGGCGGGCGCGCGCGCGCGTGTGGCGCGCGGGGGTAGGGCCGCGCGGGCGCGGCGTGGCGCGTGGCGAGCCCGCGCGGGCGGGCGTACGGCGCGTACGGCGTCGAACACCGGCGCGGTATGAACAGTGCACTTTTCTATTTTCCCAATTTTCAATTTTAATTTCCCATTTCTATTTTCCTTTCTTCTAAAAATTCCAAAATAAATTCCTATAATTCAAAAATAATTTTTAATATAATATTTTCAACTTTTCTCCACTTTTATTTTCCCACATTATTTTTCATATTTATTTATTTAAAATCCCTCTTTTCTAATTTCAATATTCATCCCTTTATTTCCCAAAATTTTCCGGATTTCGAGTACGACTCCGAATATTTTATTATTTATTTTGTGTCCTAATTTATCTTCTCCCAACCACAATTACTATTTTATATCTCCCAAATCGCGTTTGCATAAATCCGCGCTTCTCCGATTTCTTTTTAAAAATCCCTGATACGGACTTTCGCATCTTTCATTCCGACAACTCCAAATCATCCAAAAACACCGAAAGGGGAATTGATCACGACTAAATTTATGCAACTGAGCTGGCAAATAAGAAGCAACAAACCCGAGAAAGAAGGAACAAGTGAAGGTTTTTGAAAGTTCAGATTTTTACGTTCCGATTTCAGTTTCTTCGATTTTCAGGATGTTACAGGTTGCCAAGACGGCGGTGACGCATGTCCTCGGTGTCGTGCAGAAGCTGTACCCGATGACATCTACGCCTCTGTAGAGTCGGCGGCGGATGAGATCGTCGGCAACATGGTCCTGTAGGTCAAGAGATCCTCAGACCATGTTGTTCCAATCATTCCAGCATGTTCACACTCCCGCGACTCAGCCCACGGATCTGCTGCCGGAAGGGTTTGTTATCTCCGCGGACCTGTATGATAGGGGGACCTCAGGCCCTATGTATGATCTTCACCCCGCGAAAATAGTAAAGAAAACTTTTGCAAATCTTCTTTGTACGTTGTCTCCGATTCACGATATGCCCGTTATAAGAAAACTTTTTTTGGGCACCCGACGCGCTGCTATGTGACAGGTCGTCCGAGCGACCTTGCCCTTCGACGGTCCGAATCCGGAGGGCAAAATAGTCAAACTCGGGATCGGCTATCGCTTTGGGTAGGATACGCTGAGTGACCTAGGCCGTCTACGGATCGACGTCCGGAAGGATTCTGGTCCAACTTGAGGACGCCTGCCGCGTGGAGTAGATCGTGTTGAGCGATCTCGACCCTCTACAAACTAAGCCCAGAGGGCTACCGATCGATCTCTAAGCAGATCCTTCTCCTTCATAGAGGGTCAGAACGCGAAGAGTCAACCTTCTATTCATCACATGTCCAACCTTAATTCCGAGTGTTCTTCGGGCCTTAACGGACTAATCCGAAGGCTTCCTCAGTCTACTCGAATCAACTTAGCCGAGTCCAGGTGAATAGGTGAGCGGGGGAGGATCGGCGATCACATGATACACATATAACCCTCGTGACCAAGCGACGGAAGCCGGTGAGACAAATCCCGACTATGCCCGATGACCATTTGAAGGGCGCAGCCTTCGGTCGAGCTAGGTCACTAGTTGTTTATGTAACAAAATGACCACAAGGTCGTCGACGTCCGACCGATCTCTGTGTGTGTAACCCTCGAAGTAGAGCGAGTCAGGCCATTGACAGACATTGTCTGGGTGTCCCGAGTCGAGCTCCTGGCGTCTTAGTCATGTACACAGGATTCAGTCATTTTTGAGCCCCAAACTCATTCGCCGGCACTTGACCAAAGCATAGTCGGTCATGGCCCCAGCCAGCCTCGAATAGGAATGAAGTAAACTACCTGGAGGACTTGGGGCCGAGCCAACCACGCTCAGCCAAAGCGGGTAATGAATGAGTCCCCGAGTAGCTCAAGCTTAGCGAGGGAACAACTTCTCTTAAACCCTTAGCTTGCAAGCTAGGGCCGCACCACTCGGGCTTCACCTCGAGGGGAATTGCCTAAGAAGGGATTGACGTGACTGGCGATGCTTACTCGGGAAGGCTCCCGAGGGCCCGAGTTTTGTGAAGGTTGGGTGAATGATCTGCAAAAGAGGTTAGCAGATAACAAGAAATTGCAGAATTAAGAAGATTGGGGTCGTGTACTTAGCTGTTCACGCATAGAACCGACGCAGGTGCTCGATGTTCCACGAGTTCGGCACTTCCTGTCTGTCTTTGCGATTCAGCCTGTAGGAGCCCGGGCGGGTGACAGCGGAGACGATGAAAGGGCCTTCCCATGGGGAGGGAAGAGTTTGTTTGTGCCGGCGATGGACTGCACCCTTTGAAGAACCAGGTACGTGTAGTGAGGGAACGCCATGAACTTGGCGAGAGTGGGACGGCCGAGTACTGCGTGATAGGCCATCTCAAAGTCGGCCACGTAAAACCTGACAAACTTGGTGCGAAAGTTCTCCCTCGTCCCAAGAGTAACATGGAGAGAGATCACACTGAGGGGGAGGCATCCCCGACCTAGGACGATGCCGTAGAACGGCGAGTCTGTTGGCTCGAGGGTGGAGAGGGAGACCCCGAGCTCCCGAAGGGTTCCTCTGAAGAGGACATTAATGCCACTCCCCCCGTCGACCAAAACGCGCTTCAAGCGCACCTTGAGCACCACCGGATCCACCACCAGTGGGAACCGGCCTGGCTTGGGGACGTCGGCCCATTGATCAGCCCGAGAGAAGGAGATCGAGACCTCGGACCATTCAAGGCGCTCAGGTGGGTTGGGGGAGATCGCATTCACGCGACGCGATAGGAGCTTCTGCTGGCGACGGCTCTCCGAGGTCACCTCGCCTCTGAGAATCATATTGACGGTGTGGGTCGGCTCCTGGAAACCGTCCTCCCGTTGCTGATTCCCTTTTCGGCGCTTTAGGTCCGAGCCTCCTCCCTTCCGCGGTCTTGGAGGTCGGGGATTCTATGCCTCCCAGGCCATCTGGTCATGGAGGGTGTAGGTGGCCATCCGGATGGAGGAAGCACGGCTTGTCTAACGCTTCCCAGATTGGTATTGCCGAGGGCTCTGCCCTCGAGCTTGGCTCCTCGAGGGCCGTGATCTCTGGGGTCAGCGGGCACTTTGCATCGACCCGCCGGTCTCGCTGGCGCGGGCGCTCGGTCCGACCTCCTTAGCGAGCGGCGCTCGGAGTCTGCCCGTTCCTTTCCCTTCGACTCCCTTGGGAGGCGGGAACTGGAAGGCATCATGAGTTGGTTTTTGGCATCCTCGGCATCGGCGAAGCTTTCAGCGATGGCAATCACTTGGGCCGGGGTGGTCGGCTTTGTTAGTGATATGCCCTAGAGGCAACATAGAGATGTTGGATATCACGTCAATGTTTATGTATTTATAAATAAAGTGTTATTCAGTTCCATGAAATAGACATCTTGTATTGATCAATAAGTACGTGACTTATTTATGAGACTCGATATGTATGAATCTATTTCTAAATGATCCCTGATCATATATCATATTATTGGAACAAATATGATTCTAAGATCGACATGTTTATTGATTGATGATCATGTCTCATAGATCATGGGTATGGAGATACCAAATCAATAAACATGGACATATGTGTTAGAGAACACATTGTTGGATAGACCCACCATGAGACACTACAGGAATCAATGTGTCATTAGTTGGTCTCAGGTAGTGTTGGTACAAAGTCCTTAGACCTGAGATCACCATGGATTCCAACATGGGTAGTATCCTACTTTGGGACTATCAAACGCTATTCCGTAACTGGGTAGTTATAAAGGTAGTTTTCGGGTTTGCTATGAAACATGGAGTGGGATGTGAGTGATCAAGATGGAATTTGCCCCTCCTTTGGAGAGATATCTCTGGGCCCCTCGAGGTAATGGATTATGGAAATGCATGGCCATGCTAAGTTGATTGAGGAGTCAATCAACAGACAGATAATCCAATACGGTTCGAGTGAAAGGTTAATCTATTGAAGGGATGTAACACCCTAAAAATCGAAGAATTTAAAATCAAGGATTTAAAAATCGGAACTTACAAAAACCTTTTGAATTCATTGCTTCTTATCATGGTTATCGTTCTTATTTGCCAAGCTCAGTTGCATGAGAGTTCTTTTTGAATTACTTTGATGTGAAGTTGGATAAAAACCCTAAGCTTTGAGATCCCAGTGGGAGAAATGATTCAAAATATATATTTGGAAAAGGATAAATATAGAATTTTGTGGATTTACAAAAGATTCTATGAAAAGAATATATTTTGGTTTAAACCCTAATTGGTGAAGGAAAGATAATAAATATTTGGATTTGGATGATAAAAATATTTTTGAAAAGGAAATATGAATTTAGAAACTTATTTTTAATAAAAACCCTAATTCATTGAATCTAAAAGAAGAAATAAAATAAATATAAAAAAATATTTTGATAATAAAAAGTGAGGAAAAAGTTTGAAGATATATTTCTAAATTCAATTTGGGAATATTAGAATTTATTTTGAAATTTTAGAGTGAAAGGAAATGAAAATGGGAAAATAGGATTTTTAATTCGGGAAAATCAGAAAAGTCACTATTCATTGCGCGCCACCTGTTCGACGCCGTACCCCGGACCCCGGACCGCCTCGCCACCGCGCGCCGCGCGTCACTTGCCATGCCAGGCGCTCGTGCATGCACGTTCCAGCCGGCGTCGCCCGCCCGCGCACGAGAAGTCGTACATCGCACGACGCCGAAGTCGCCGCTCGCCATGTCGCCGCGTCACCGCGTCCCGCACAGCGCCGCCACGTCGCCCGCCATGCCGTCGTACCTCGCCGCGTCATGCCCTAGCCTCACACAGTCCACGCCGTACGCCCGCGCGTACGCCCGCACGTCGCGCACGACCACCACGCACGCGCGCCATACCGCCGAAGTCGCCGCGCCATGGTCGCCATCGCGTCGTCCTTTCCCTCCATCGGCTACAAGAAGCCTCTTCGAGCCGAGCTCCAAACACGAAACTTGACCGCTTCTTGTCCCTCTCCAAAACCCCTCAAATATCCTCAGCCGCCATAGCCCGTGCGCGAAGAATTTCACAAAAGAACGAAGCTCGGTCGGAGGAACCCTAATTCGGCCGCCCGAGGCACAATCCAAAATTCGTCGCCCTCGGTCGAGTTCTTCCCAAATTGAAGGTACTTACACGATCTCTGTGCTCTAAACTATATTTCCCCCATGTTTCCCGAGCTGATTAGCCACCGGAGTTCGCCGGCGACGAGCCCGCCGTGTTTCCCCTGCTTCGGATGCCGCCATGTGCACGGTGCCAGCGCGCTCCATTGCATTTCCGGCCGAACCATCGCCGCCATTAGCACCGTTGAGTCGCTAGGATGCTCCCAGTGCCCTCTTCGTGGCTGTTCCGTCGTCGGATAGCCGCCGCAATGTGCGCCGCCGTCGCCATGGCCGCCTCGCCGTCGTCGACCCATCCCACCGCCTCCCGGTCCGGCCGTACCTCAAAATAGCATCCCCGTGGTTCGAGGATGGTGCTTGGCCCTTTAGTGCCCGAGCTCCGGCCTTCCTCGCCGTTGTTTGCTCTTACTCCACCGGCGCCCGCACGGGAGGAAGAAAAACAGTGGAAAATGAACAAAAGAAAAAGAGGGAAAGAAAGGAGCAAGAAACTGCTTGGCGCAGTGGAGAGAGACGAGTGAGAGGAGCGTGAGGTCCTGCGTTCGAACCCCTAGCCGCGCAAAATTTTGGTGATTTTCATTTTTTTTTCTTTCTCCTCTCCCGCCGGCCCACACGTCAGAGAGAGACTCAGGGAACAGAGAATAGAGAAGGGAGAAAAAGAGAGAAAGGGGAAAGGAAATGAGAAGAGGGTGCTGGCCCAGTGGAGAAGGCTGGGCTGAGTGAGAGTGAGGGCGCAGGTTCGATTCCTAGCCAATGCAAAGTTTAGCAAAATTTTTATTTCCATTTTCTTTTGAGAATTAAAATTTGTAGGAGCCTAGTAAAAATCACAAAAATTTATATTTTCTCTTTTTAAACCTTAAACTTAATTTACAAGAATTTTCTCAAGAGTATATTATTTATCCTTTCCCAAAATGTTCTTACAAATAAAAATGAACTTTATATTACCATTTATTTCCCATGAATAAAAACTTTATACTCAAACTCCTTAGTCTATTCCCTCTCGAAAATCTCTATCTTTTGTAAAGCCCATCCATCTATCTATTGTTTTTTTTGGAACCCTTATAATAATTTCAAAACCATCTTTATAAACCCTAGTCAATCCTTTGCTATATGTATATATATGCATATATGCATATATATATATATATATATATATATGTATGTACATTTGACGGCGTTGCTCCATAGAATCCTTCCCAACCCATTTTCGGTAGACCGCGACACCAATTAATTTGGATTATTATAAACCCTAGGGCTTCCCGACCCGAGAAATAATTTGATGAAATTGAAGGGAAATCACTTTCTTTTATTAATTGAATCATCAACTCTAGTATTTCTCAAACTTTAAGCATATTAAAATAAATATCGCTCCCTTCTTAACGAAAGCGGATTCAATACAAAACTTCGAATCCTTATAACCCTTTCGCTCTAACCCGGATTTCGTCAAAACTCGAGCCTAGGTTCGCATAGAGTCATAGCCTAGTGTTAGGAGCCGCTATTGCGATTTACTTGGTTTTCTTTTGGATCTTACTGGATTCTATTTGAATTCTAATCGAATTCAAATTTGATTTCTCGCACGTACGATTAGCGTCCGAGGAAGGCGTTGAGTACACAGAAGACCCCAACCAACAAGTGTGCGAGCAAGGCAAGTCAACACATCCCTTTGGACATATTGATCCTACTTTGTGAAATGATGTTGTTTTCAATTATAAATTGCATGCTATACACAAATGAGTGCCTATCCTTGATATATCCCGCCTTGATATTGAATACCCTTAGAAATATTCTTTGTAACCTTCGATGTGATACAACCGGAGGTTATCCTCGGTAAAATGCTTAGCCACGCTTATACTAGATTCTTGCATACTCATGATTTTACAAATAAGCCTCGTGCTTGGGCAAGTATCTTGGGAAGATGGTTGAGACACGGCAAGTGGAGACATGAGCGCCACGTTGCCTTGATCATGTTGGAAATGGCTTTGATGAAAAATGAAAATACAAACCAATATTTTTAGACTGGGCGGATGGATGGATTTGGGTGGATTCCGGAAAAGGCTAGTACCGTCCACAGTCGGTTAAGGACCGAGCCATGAGACTACAACTTAGAACGAGCCGGTACAACCGTACTTCTCGAATGGGTATAGACCTAGGCGATTAAATATCCGAGCGGAGGCGGTATCCTTGCATAGTAGGTTCAGGTGTTGGCGTTGAGGTAAGGGCTTGCCGGTGGGGGTGCACCACTGGTGGGTGCACTGGACGATAGTTAAGGGCCTTCCGACGGGGGTGTACCGCTGGTTGGTACAGGCGAGAGATCGGGCATGCGATCAACATAAAGAAATGAAGACATGAAGAAAAGGACATGAAGATGGAAAGTTCAAGGATAGAGCAATTCTTTCTCTTACCCAGGAACGCCGAACTCCTCTCACTTGCTAGGAAATGACGGCTAGAGTGCATGAGGGCTCAAGTTCATGGAGCGGATGCGCCAAAGTGAGGTTATCGAAAGGCTTTGCCGTGACCGTCTCATGTGTTGAGACGTAGGCTCATTCGTTGGGCTGTCGCGAGTACGGGTAAAGTGTACATCCACTGCAGTGTGAGTCAATCAATCTATTCGAATAGCCGTGCTCGGTTAATGAGCGACGTGACGAGTGTTTCCGTGGCTAGACTCATAAATTTTAAAATGATGGGTGGGATTGCATAATGACTTTATGTGCTGGGAAACCAACTTCTCTATCCGAGAGAAAGGAGAAAGACACCCCGAGGAAAACCATGACGGATCGGAGGCGGGAAGCTATCCTTGGGATCACAATGGATGGTGGACGGAACCGTCGCCGATTTAATATACTATGGACCTAAAACCTGATCGGCTAGATGTTAGGTTTGTGAAATGATTTATGAAAATTGGCTTTGCGCAAATAAACCATAGCCATCCTTTGAATGACCCTATCATGTGCATCATTCCGTGTTGGCTTGTTGAGTACGTTGGGTACTCACCCTTGCTATACGCACAAACCTCCGGATGAAGGAGATGAGGAAGACCCGTACACATACTACTAGGAGGAATGAAGACAATGGAGCGCAACAGTCTTAGTCCCGGTCGTTGCACTGTGGCAATCGGCATGCTTCTGCCTTCCGTCTGCTATCTTATCTAATTTCTTTTCGGATGTATCCAGACTGGTAGGTCCTATATGTATTGGATACTGCCTTCGGGCCTATTATTGTAATAATTTCGTTGTAAGACTATTCGTGCACTTTGCACCTGGTAATTCAGAACTGTATCCGTGGGTACCAAACTACTCGATCCAGGGATAAGGTACTATGAACACGAGTGATTCCCGTCCTCAAAAACGGGGGTCTACAAGGGATGGCACACATCTTGCCTATAGCTTAACTGGTATCATGAGGCAAAGGGATTTGTGTACACATTACAGGTTCAGAACTGATATTATTCTTGTATACTATGGTGTCAATATGTGCTGCTAGGCGCCGTTGTTGACGGGTCGGCTGAGTTGGACTCGAGCTGACGGTCGGCTAAGTTAGACTATAGTCGAAACTGAGTATACCAAAACCTACAGGGTCGCATGCTTAAGGAGATAGAATAGATATTCGAGTTGGACTCGGATACGGCTCGATCGGATAGGGATCCGATCGGATAGAGTCCTATGGTCTTACGACGTATGGGCGGTCGACTCTGTGAGATTCGGATAGGATCCGATTCAAAATAGAGTCCTGATCGGCCATGAGTCCGAGTCGGCCAACTCTATATAAAGGAGGGAGGAGTGGAGAGCTAACAGAGGTCAATCAAGTCAATTGATTTGCAAGTCGCTGAGATCAAACTCCACGGAAACCCTCCCATCTTCGAGCCAAAACCCCAGCCTTGCATCGCGTGCTAGCACACGGGTGTACGGCGTTCTGTCCCTGGACGTGTGGATACCGGTAGAGGCGCTGCTACGTTGCGCGCTGTTGATCAGCTTCGAATCGGCTGCGGTCGGGCGCATCGGAGCGAGGCACGAGAACGCGGTCGGACGACTCAAATCAGCTGATTGGTGAATCGGCTGTTCCCCGAAATCGGCTGTCATCGGCTACACAGTTCCAGATCAGATAGCCCTGATTGGTTGTTTCCGCTGCACACTCCAATCGGTAACGATCTATCGGCCCTTACTTGCAAGTGTTCCTGGTTTGCGCGGTTAAAAGTTTTTGTTTTCGGCTAGCGTAGCCTCCGCGTAACCCTTCAGGCTTTGTCCGAATGAGGTAGCGAAACAACTCGGAGGGCCTTTGAAGACCTTCGGAGAAGATACGCATAACATCACAATCGGAGATGCTCGCAACAAAGTTGCGACGCTCCAAGAAACGTCGGATGTAATCCCGGATGGACTCGTTGGCACCCTGCTGAACCTGGCCGAGGTCATAGCAGGTGGCTGGGCGCTGCCAAGTGCCGTGATAGTTGGCCACGAAGGCGTCGCAGAGCTCGTCCCAAGAGTCAATGGAATTCTCGGGGAGGCCGACGAGCCAGTTGATGGCGGTCGGCGCCAACATCACCGGAAGGTAGTTCGCCATGACGTGGGCGTCACCATTCGCAGCTCGAATAGCCGTACAGTACAACTGGAGCCACAATGTGAGGTCAGTCTTGCCGTCGTACGGGTCAATCCCCGTCGGACAGAAACCCTTGGGCCATGTGACCCGCCGGAGGTTGGCAGTGAAGGTCGCGAAGCCATCGTGGCGAGGCGCAGGTCGAGAATGGCATCAGTAGGTCCGCGTAGCAGGTCATACTCGTCCCGACGTCGGATGTCCTGGCGCCTCCGATCAGCAGCACGTTGCTCGATGGTGTTACGGGCATCCATCTTCTACGCAATCACCTCACGGAGATCACCCGTGTGGGAGCTTCCCTGATGCTCGGAAGTGCGAGCACTCCTGGTGCGTCAGGCCGAGCCTGGGGGAGTGGCCGTCGTCCCCGTGGCTGCGACCGCAACAAGACACGCGAAGCCGAATGCCCAGCGCTGCGCTGCTGCCGAGACCTTGATCGTCGAGCACTCCCTGAGGGGCGCTCGGATGGTCCCAGGGCGTTAAGCTGCGCAGCGGCGGCTTGGGTCATGGCCATGGCTTTTCGGATCTTCGGGAAGTCGGGAAGGCCGTTGAGGGCACGCTCGATGGCGACCAAGTTGGCTGACGGCTGTAGGATCGAGATGTCGACTAGAGGAGGGTGAATAGGCGATTTAAAACTAAGTGTCACTAAATCAAAATTAACCTAAGTTGCTAGGCTTGGTGAGGAACAAGTCTAACTAAGCAACTAAGTTATGTTTTGCAAACCTAGGGTGATAATGGTTTAAGTATGTCTCTACAAATGTAAATTGCACAAAAGTAAATGCAATAAGTAAATGAGACAAGAGACAAGGAATTTTTCGCCTGAGGTTCGAAAACTCGCCGGTTTCCTAATCCCCGTTGAGGCGAGCCCAACTCCATCGCTCAACCACGAAGCCACCGCACGCCCCCTTCGTCAAGGCGTAGGCAAGGTGGGAGCTGGCCCACGGAGAGGACTACCCAAGCCTCGATCACTACGGGTAGTTCTTTCTTCGCTCCGAAGGTGGTGAACTCCAAACCACTCACAAAACCGGCACCGGGCCTCCTCCACAATCTTCTCGGAGAGGTCACCGGGCAACTCCTCCACAAGCCGTTTAGGAGGCGGCAACCTCCAAGAGTAACAAGTAATGATGCGGCTCAGAGATGATCAAGTGCCACACTAGCACTACAATGGAAGCAATGCACTTGGCTCTTGGCTAAAACAACCCTCAACCACAACAAATGGATGAATACTAGCTCAAGTGAGTGTGGGAGAGATGCAAGGGGTGCATGCAAATGAAGTATGTGCCAAGAGTGCTCCCTTGCTGCCAATGGAGAGGTATTTATACCACACACCAAAAAAACTAGCCGTTGGGGACGAAATCCACCAACTCTGTGCACTGCCGGTCAGACCTCCATAGGGTGGCCGGTCAGACCAGACTACTTTATAACGGCTAGAAAACTAGCCGTTACAGAGCAATTATTGAGCCCACTCAGCCTGGCCGGTCAGACCACAGTGTAGCGGCTGGTCAGACCGGCCTCAGCTCGGTCAGACCGTCAGAGGCTCGGTTAGACCGGCCTCGGCTCTGGCGGCTCTAGATCAAGCGCTCAACCAGCATCCACCCGTCCGGTCAGACCGATGGGTAATGGACGGTCAGACCACCCTATATCCCCGGTCAGACCGTCAAGATTACTGCGATCAGACCGCAAGTCACTTTTCAGCACAGCCAACCGTTAGTAAAACGGCGATATCTCCTGACTTGGGTATCGGAATTTTACGTTCTTTGACTCTATGAAAATCTGATAGAAAGGGCTATCCAACCCATGAACAATCCATCCAAGAAACACAACTTAATACAGGGATAAAAGGCTCACACTCCAAAGGATACTTCACCGGATAAAACCACATGAGGCTACCCAAACCTATAGGATATACCCACTTCTCTCTTTGTTTGGGACTTGAGAAAACTCATCACATTTGGCTAGAGAAGCACACAAAAATCATCTATATGCATATGAACTAGTATGGCACAAGATCATCCACATGCTCACTTCATAGACCCATCTTGATAGTACGGCGTCTATCTGGCAAATCCGGTCTACACCAAACACCAAGACCGGAAAAAGACTAAGAAAATATTTTTAGCTCCATTATACCTTTGCCTTGCGCCATCCAACTTGGGGTCAAGCTTGAGCCGAGATCAACACTTGTGACCATTCGGTTGAACCATGTTTATGTCGAGGTCTTCGTCCATTCTTTATCATTGACTTTCTTCTCATCACAAGCTTGACTTTATTCTTGTCAACAAGGCGATGTCCTTGGTTTGGTGACCATGAACCAATGGTGTCATCCATTTGCCTCATCACAATTATACCTATTTCTTTGCATAACTCAAAGAAAAACATTAGTCTCAACAAATTGGTTGTCATCCTTCACTTGATGATCAACCGGTGCATATAAAAGATATGGATATGTTTGTTGAGTATTCATTAACACCACAAGTATCATATACTCGTATGCAAACTCAGGTTCAAAGATCTGATATCAATAATAGGTGAACAACATGGATCTAGAACATGCACAATAAATGTATAGGATTTGCTCCCTCTAAGTATATGCATACAAAGAAATATACAAGAGAGGCAAGTGTATGCATAAGAAAAGAAGAACCAATGTGGTTTATCCTATACACATGGAGAAGGCATGTAGCAATGATAAAGACCAACAAAAATACATACATTCATGATCTCCATGTTCTCAAAGTAAATGAGACTAAATAAGATAAGACTCAAGTAATCATTAGTCTCACACTTATATAACAATAACATGGAAATCATATATATGAACCTATTAAAAAGTAGGATATAAGAAGTGATACATATCGTTTTATCTCCATGCATTTCATCCTCGTCATGATTGAGATCCATCGCAAAAGAATGGATGTCTACCACATCTCATTATCGGAAATAACCTAGTTGACAACTTATGTAAAAGAGAGGTTAGTCCCATAAACATTGGTTTATCATCTCACCAAAGCAACAATTACACAAATTGTTTCATCTAAGATTTTTCAATCTTTTCTCTCTTTTGTGATAGATAATAACCCGATATAAACAATATAAAGAGATGAGATGAAAGATAATTTCAAATCAATGTAGAGATCTTATAATAAACAAAATATAGAATAAGCTCCCCCTCAAGATGTGTATACATATGGATACAAAGGAACGCGTATGCACATAATCAATCAAGATGAATGAGGGAGCTCACACTATATTTTGGATCCACAAGAGAGACTAAGTTAGAATATGTAAAGTTTAATACATACCTCTCATCATTTTTATTTTCGTATCCAAATGAGACTAGTCAAAGATAAGCTCATAAAAACATTAGTCTCACATAATTAGATTTGTCATTAATCACCAAAACCAAATTAAGGCACTTGAACTTACACCGGTGTCCGAAAAACCTGTTGTCCCTCGAACTCCATCGTGAAGTCGGACTCCAGGTGCCGGGGCTGAATGTGAGGCTGACGGGCTTGCTCACGCACGCTCCTCGCCCCGTGTTGCGGAAGCGGTGTGCGTTGCGGTGAGCGTCGGACTCCTAAGAGCCCGAGGCCTCATCGTCGGAGACCGCCTCCGCCATCATGACGAAGTTGGCAGGCCAACAGTTGCCAGGGATGAGCACTAGTCCACAGTGCCGCCCTGCCGACGCCGCACGAGGAGGTGGGATGCGACGAGCAGCCTTGCTAGGGGCTCAATGCGCCAAGAAACGCAGGAGCTCCTCCAGTGGAGCGTGAAGGTGAGGAAGACGACCTCGACGCGGAGAGGCAGAGCGCGTGACACGGAGCCGAGCCGGACGCTTGATCCGGTTCCACGCATCGTCAGTCCTCAGGACCGCCGTGCAAGCCGTCGGGGGTCCGGGCTGCCAAACTGTGGCAGTCGCGCAGGACATGGGGGCAGAGGCCGCAGAGCGTGAAGCCTCATGCCTCGGCCCTACTACCGAGCCTTGCGACACAACCCCGCGCCCCAGCTCTCCAGAAGCCATCTGGAAGAGGGTGAGGTGGCGGAAGTTGTTAGCGCGGAATACCAGAGTGTCGAAGACGAAGGTCGTCTCAGTGGGAGCCACGAAGTTGGTGGCGAAGGAAACAGCCATCAGATCACTTGAGATGAAGAACAGCACCCCTACCTGGCATGCCAACTGTCGACGGATTGGGTCGCAGTCCTCCAAGGGGGGTCCCCGAGGAGGTGAAAGAGAGAGTGGTAGGGAAGCTGCTCTCCACTGGATCGAATGGTCGACTCGAACTTAGACATGAGCCAAGAAACAAGACACAAAGAGTTATACTGGTTCAGCCCTCCCGAAGGATAATAGGCCTACATCTAGTGTGTGGTGTTCTTCGTTGGGGTGGATGATGAATGATAGTTACAATGGAGGTTTTGAGAGAGATTGGATCCCTTGGCCCCGTCGCCCTTCCCTCCCTTTTATAGCTCAAGGGGGGTAGGAACAAGAGAACTTGGGGCCAAGAAAGCTAAGCCTAAGAGAGAGAGAGAGAGAAAAGGTGGGGGTACAGAAAACATCTGACAAAGTACAAGCTGGTCTCCTAGATCCTATACACCGTGGGCATCTTGTGATCTTGTTATCTTGGGATCTTACTCCTATGCCGCCAGGTGGTGCCAGACGCCGTCGGGTGGTCTCCTCCCACTTCCTCCTTGCCCGCTGTGTCATCTCCCGAGGTGGCTTGAGGTCGGGCGTCGAGTCGAAGTCGATCGGAGAACCGAGATCGGACTCGGGGTAAGATCGGAGGGATCGACCCCGCGGAGGGGGGTCGAGACCTCGACCTCACCCTAAGGACTCTTGGTTTGACTTTGGTTGGAGTCCGAATTGAGTCTATGGGATACCCCTGGGTGATACCCCCCTCAGTACATATCACAATTGAGATCACAAACCATAAATTCGGTCATAGTCTTGAACTTCTTGTTGTATAGGAATCACATGTTGTGGCACACATGGAATCCACACTGGTCGCCTACTTGTTGTTTGATGGGGATGTCCTTTTTGTGGATGAGGGTTTGTTGATAATTGCTATGCGCCCTCCTTTCTTCACATATGTTCCCCACGCTTCGTCGATTGCTTGTTGGATCGGGGTCCAGTCATACGTCTTACTGATTTTGAAATTTATGTAGTGGCATGTGCTCCACTTTGGCGTAATGACCAAAAGGATCCAATGGGCACTACGACATTAATATAGTGAAAGTTAAATTCTAAAACACTACATGTCATGCAATTGCATATACTTAGGGTACACACTTACTATTGATTATAGGCGTAGAGAAAGTAGTCCTTGTCTTGTTGGGCCAGCAAGGTCTCACAAATATAGTCCACCATGGACTTCCTGTCATGATCTAGAGTGGCGACCGAGACAATTTGTGGATCCAGAAAGGTCACTTCCGGTGCATTTCTCTGGCACCACTTTCAACTAAACCTACACATAAGACAAACGCTCTTATAAGCGTGTTATAAGGATGGTTTTTTACCAAAATTGAGGAACGCAAGAATACTTACAAGGAGTAGCACTTAGGTAGACTTGTGTCCAACGCTCGTAGTCTGTAGAGGTCGAACAAGTCCTTGAAGTCTATGACGAGGTAGGTATCAGGCCCAAAAAATGGTTCTTTGCCGTGATAGCCTACGATGTCAGTGTCCTTGTTCCTCCTCTTGGCGCTTGTCCTCTCTATGTAGTAGTGTTGGAGATCCCTGCATGCGGTGCCCATCGTCCGTAGGGCATCGTCTCCAACCAAAGGCATGCCATTGGTGAACTCCGTTGATATGTTCTTGCCCATTTCTAGCTTCTTTGGTTTTAGACTCGAGGGCTTGGCCTTGCCTTGGGGTTTTCCTCTCCCCCTTGTCGCAGGTTTGTCGTTAGTTATTTGCGGAGGAGAGGAACGTGCTTTCCTTGATTTCTTGAGCGGTGGGGGATTAATTTCTTTTGCCATGATGTCGGCCTCCATTTCAATGGCTAGAGCAATGGGAGCTGGACGGGCTAGAGGGGCTGAAGGAGCAGGTGTCGGTCGGGACGGCGGCTGAACACTTGGTGGAGTGGCTGACTTCGCAGTCAACTTGATATCAATAAGCTCCTTGGGCCATTGGATAAAACTTTCACATGCAGCTTCTAGAGTAAGGATCTCGTCGTTCGGTGGGTACTGCTGGCAAATGAGCCCATTCGTTCTTGATCGCGTCAACTTGCACTTTTGCCGTGTCGGCTATCAGTTGCGCCCCATGCACTCTTGTATCTGGGGTCGGCTTAAATGCAAGTCCCTGGGCCACCGCAACAGTGAAGGACGACATCACCTTAATCAATAGTGTGCAGTGTGTCGGTTCCTATGACAGATTCATCCATATTTTTAGAATACTATATTAGAAGGATTGTTAAGACTGTTATGCCTTGTGGCCGAGAGTTTTACCATTATTTGATCGACGGCGGTTGCGAATGATTGTTGAGGTTCTGCCAACTCAGTTAATGTGCAACTGCTCCGCCTTTGTGTCGGACTATCTCGATGCGGAACAACGGCTCGCTCGGCATTCTGTTGCGCCTGCTCTTGTCGTATCTCTTCCCTTATCTTTACAGCCATGTCATCGAGTTGTGCCTTTACTTCAACGCTTATCTTGGCTCTGACCTGCTCCTAGATCTTCTCGACCAGCCGGGCATCTTTTTTGGCCTTTGATAGGGCCCGCTTCTTGTATTGTCCTGAGTACTCTGGAAATCCATATTTCCAAGGGACCAAAGCGCCAACTCCCCGTGTACGTCCACGGTGTTTGATTTTTGAAAGGGATGAGAAAGGGAGGATTATAAATTTTTGAAAGTATTTTTGAAAGTATTTTTGATACTAATGAGAAAGGGAGGAAAATAAATCGTTGAATTTATTTATAAATCTATGAAATTGCTTTTAAAGCTTTTCCAAACTAAGTATATTAATTTGCTTGTTTAATCATGCAATTATAGATCTATTATATGCAATAGCTTTTCATAAATCCTATCCAAACATAGCTTTGCAAAATTCACTGTCCAAACGTAGCTTAACAGTCCCATTATAACAGTCCCATTATACAACATTGACTGAATAATACACAGATTTCACAATGCACATACACAAGATCACAACATGCATTTTCAAACATCATGACATACTGCATTTTCAAACATCACTTCATATCTCACATATACACACTTCATATCTCACTTCACAGCAACTAACATCAGGGCATCAAATATCAAATATACACACATGCCAAACACACACATATCTCACATATACACAGGGCATCAAACATCAGGGCCATACACACATGCCAAACAACATATCTCACATATACACAGGGCAAATGAGGGCAACATATCTCACACATACCCTCGGACAACATCAGGACAAATGAGGGGGATGGAGACTAACCTGGAGCAAGGTGGTGACGAGGGAAGAAGATGGCCGACGGCGCTCGGTGGCGACTAGGGGTCGAACGGCGGCCGGCGACGAGGGAAGAAGATGGCTAGTCTATGGCGACGGGCTCAGGGACAGCAAAGACGACGAGCAACATCATATATACACACATGCATGGCACATCAAGAGAGGCTAGGGTTATATGCATGGAAACTAACCGGCGTGCTCCGGGATGATGCGTGCTGCTCGGTGTCGGTGAGGGAAAGGGATGATGCGCGGTGCTCGGGGACGTCGACGACGGGCTCGGGGACGATGGAAAAATATTATCGATAACTGGCCTATTATAAGGCCCATCACGGATGACTCATCGGTGACGGGCCTTAACTTGAACCCTGATTAGTAAATTAACCATCTCTGTCAGTATGAAATTAAGGCCCGTCACCGATGACTCATCGGTGACGGCTGTTAAGTTAAAACCCGATAAGTGAGTTAATCACCGATACAATTCTTCCACTTGTATCTATTTATTTCACTGAATAATTCACTACATAATTCAATAGTACAGTAAATCACTAAATAATTCAGTAAGTTCACTAAAGTACTATTATCATATAATTCACTAAATTACTATTTTCATATAATTCAATAAATAATTCATAGTATTCACTATATTAATTACTATTTTCATAGTATTCACTAGATAACTAGTAAAGTTCAATAATTTATTTTACACAAAAGTCTTGTTCATACAAAATAATTCATTCATTACAACAAATAGAAAAACAAATTAGTACAAAGTCATCAGTCACAAGGTTATGTCTTCCGTATGATCTGACCAAGCATATGCCACATCCTCTTGGGGATCATCTCAAGGTCGATTTGAGGTTTGACATGAAGATTCTGATTGTATTCTTCTTCGTCGACGACATTGTCAACCCCGACAATTCGGTGCTTGCCATCCCTGACGATGTGCATCTTCTTGTTTGCAGGGTTTTTTATGTAGAATATCTGCTCGACCTGTTTCGCTAGCACGAATGGTTCATTGGTGTATCCAACCTTGGATAGATCAATTGAAGTGAAACCTTCCTTGTCGACTTTGACACCGGTGCGTATATTCACCCAATGGCATCGAAACAGAGGGACTTTGAATCTCACGTAGTTCAGCTCCCAGATCTGTTCAATGCGGCCGTAGTATGTGTTGGACCCAACTTGATCCTGCTGGAATGCATCTATACGGACTCCATTGTTTTGCACTGTGCTTTTGTCATCTTGTTGTACGGTGTAAAACGTGTAATTGTTGATATCATGTCCTTTCCATGTGTCTATCTCCCAACACGGTTCCGTCGCCAACAACCGTACTGCCTCAGTTGAATCATCCGTCGACGTTGTAATATGCTTCTTGAACCATTCGTTGAACCTGAAGTTATGTTCTCTGTTAATCCACGTGTCCGATCGTCCCAGGTTCTCCTGTCAGATTTCCGCTAAATGCTCCTCAAAGTATGGGGCTACTTCTGCCATATGTTGGAGCACAGTGAAATGAGCCTGCGAAGAGGAGGCTCGATCAGGCACAACTCTTTTCCTGCCTATTGTGCCAGTGCCTGACAACCTTCCTTCGTGACGAGACGCTGTTACTCTGATAGGATCGACCTCGGCCATATAATCAACACAAAATTTAATAACCTCTTCGGTTGTGTAACCTTCAATGATGCCCCCTCTGGTTTTGCTTTGTTTCTCATGTAAGACTTTAGAACTCCCATGTACCTCTCGAATGGATACATTTCTCTTAGAAATGCAGGGCCACAAAATTTTGTTTGCTTCACAAGATGTACAGGGAGATGAGTCATGATATCAAAGAAAGACAGAGGAAGAAACATCTCCATGTGACAGAGGGTATTGACAATATCAGTCTGCAATCCATCTAGGTCTTCAGGATCTATAACCTTCTGACCGATTGCATTAAAGAAGGCACACAGACGTTGGATCGTGTGGCGGACTTTGGATGGTAGAATGCCTCGGATAGCAATTGGCAAGATTTGCGTGATGAGCACGTGACAGTCATGAGACTTCATTCCAACCAGTTTTAGCTCGTCCAATTTGACGTATTTACTTATCCTTGTTGAATAGCCTGATGGAACTTTGATATCTTTGAGGCATGATAGCATTGCGATCTTCTCATCCTTGGCCAATGTGTGGCAAGCTGGAGGAAGGTACACTCTGTCTGTCTTTGCATCTGTTATAGGCAGGAGTTCACTGCGAATATTCATCTCCTGTAGATCAAGGCGCGCGTTCAGCCCATCCTTTGTCTTCCTGGGAACATTCAGCAGTAGCCCTACCAGACTCTCACACACATTCTTCTCGACGTGCATTAGATCAATGCAATGATAGACCTCGATATATTTCCAGTAAGGAAGTCATCAAAATATGGATTTTTTTCTTCCACATACCCTTGTCCGTTGCCTTACTTCATTTTCTTTTCTTGCCAAACTCATTAGTTAGGTCCTTGACCATGTTGTGGACCTCATCTCCGGACAGATGTTTGGGTGCAGTCTGAAGTTCCCTTTTACCGTTGAAAAGTTTCTTTTTCCTTCTAAATGCGTGTTGGAGAGGGAGCCATCTCCTATGACCCATGTAAACCATCTTTCTGGATTTCTTCAGCCACCTGCTACATGTATGTTCCATACAGTCGGAGCAGACCTTCTTTCCTTTCGCGGTTTGTCCAGAAAGATTGCCCAGTGCGAGATAGTCATTAATAGTGCAGAACAATAGAACACGTAGGTTGAAGTTCTCCTGGCCGTAGCATCCCAAGTTTCCACACCTTCTTTCCAGAGAGTCTCAAGGTCATCGATAACAGGCTCCAAGAACACATCAATGTCATTGTCGGGTTGTTTCGGTCCTTGGATTAATAGGCAAAGCATAATGTATTTCCTTTTGAAGCACAATCATTGCGGTAGGTTATAGTTTGCAATCAAAACTGGCCACGTGCTATGAGAACTGCTCATGTCTTCGAAAGGATTCATGCCATCTGTACACAAACATACTCTCTTGTTTGTAGGGTCGGCTGCGAAATCTGGGTATTTTCGATCAATATTTCTCCATTGAATGGAATCTGCGGGGTGTCTTAGCATACCATCATTTCTTCTCTCCGTGGCATGCCAACGTACTAACTTTGCTTTATTAGGGTTGGCAAATATTCTCTTGAAACGATTGATGATAGGTAGGTACCACACGGCCTTCGTCGGACCACCCCGCTTTGACTGTTTTCCTTTGTCAGCACTTGTATCGAGAAGCCTTGCAAACAGGACAAGCATCTAGGTCTGCATATTGCTTGTGATACAGTATGCAGTCATTTGGACAAGCATGAATTCTACAGACCTCTAACCCCAGGGGACACAAAACCTGCTTTGCTTCATATGTCGTCTCGGGCAATGTGTTCTCATCTGGAAGCATGGTTTTTAGAATTTCCAAAAGTTGTGTGAAACTTTTGTCTGTCCATCCACTGCTTGCCTTCAGCTTTATTAGCTCCAAGGTAGTTGATAATTTTGTGTGTTTTTCCTTACATCCGGCGTATAGAGGCTTCTTCGAATCATTGACCAACCTGCTAAACTTCAGGGAATCTCTCTCGTTGTAGTTCTTGTCCTCAACGTCACGTAACATGTCTTACAGCATATCATGATTCACATCAACCCTTTCACCGTCCAGTGGAAAAGGTACAAACATGTCATGTTCATCTTCATCTTCTTGATTTTGTGCATCACTTCTGTCTGTAGCTACACCACAGTCTGATTCTTGCTCTCCATGTTTCACCCAACATGTGTACCTCTCCATGAATTCTTGTTGCATCAGATGAGCGTGTACGTCCACTCTACTAAGAAGCATAATCTTATTTTTGCAATCTGCACATGGACAACACATGTAATCACTCTTTTTTTCTTTTCCTATCCTCCTCTGCGGCGTTTATAAAATTTACCACACTATTTCAATACCCTTCGCTATAACGATGCATATTTTTCCCTACATCCAACTTCGATCCATCGCTGAGCTGAAAAAAGTAGAAAAATATTAAATTAACATTTTGTACATAAGTATCTACTAGATTTATGAGAAATGACTACTATTTTTTAATTAATTTTGCACTTTCTGGTTTTCTAGAAAAAAATAACAAAAAATCGCCCTCTTTCTCCTCTCACCTAGACAGTGAACAGTGGGATAACCACTCCAACTATCTGCTTGGGGTATTTATAGAGCGCAATAAATATCTGTAATGGTCAACGAACCAGCAACTGTGACGGGTATTACAGTTATATTTGTTAGGTCTAACTTCAAACCCGTCACCGAAGGCAATCATCGGTGACAGGCCTAATTATTATCTCAATCGGGCCATGAGCTAGAGCCCATCACCGATGACAAACATCGGTGACGGGCTTATATTAGGGCCCGACAAAGATAACATTTGTTATCTTTGTCGGTCCGTTAGTTTGGCCCGTCACAGATGTTTGTCATCCGTGACGGGCTCTCACATATTACATGTCTGTGCGACTATATATTTGTCAGTCTCTTCTTAGACCCGTTTGAGATGAGTTAGTTGTGACGATCTGCAACACTCAGATATGTTATGGGTCATCACAGATAAAAGAATCTGTTGTAGTGTTTGCTTGAAACCACCGGAATAGAAAAATAATGATTTTCTCTTATTCTTTCCAATTGACTTTAGAAGAAAAAAATACTTATCTAGCCTTCCGAAAAACCACTTAAGTTAATAGCTGACCCACATTTTCAATAACTTTTCATTTGTACCTCTCGGCTTAACTCGTTAGATTACCGGTCATCAATGGCTCAAGTGTCACATTAATATTGTTCGCACAATCCGAAACTTGCATTGCATATCTCTACTACGTTAAAAAAAGTTGCTTCCAACCCGTAGTCCATTGTCTGTCTTTGTCCGTCTCACACAGGAGAAACGAGGCATCGCGGTCTTTTTTTTAAAGAAAAACATGGCTTTCTCTGGCCATTTTCCGCAATCCATCGGTTAGTGTCACATGTAGGCATGTCGTCCGTGCATATTCCCAACCCACGGCGCATGATCGCAAATCTGGTTTGGCCACATCTCTGCCCGCGCCTACGTTCACGAGCTCCTCGCCATATTCTGTTCTCCATCCACGACACCCTCCACCTCTTGGGTTCACCCTCATTGTCACCTCATCACCACTTGCGAGTTCTGTTAATTCGGCATAGTTCAATCTATCATTTCACATTGGTACACCTATAAATTCGATCAATTCAATACACTATTGGTGTGGTGTATTTGTCATGTTATTTTCAATTTGTTCACTAAACTATAAAAACAGATTTAATTGCTCTACGCTTTAAAAAAAACTTTTTTTAGTTGTTCTACTGTGCTAATAATTAATGGATAGAAATCCGGTCTTTATGGATATCCATAAGTGGATATACACTGTGCTACTACTTTTTATAATTATGTGTTAAGTTTAGTGTAAGAATATTTAATTAATCCTTTTAAGAAAGCAAATGGTCCGCGGTAATATTTCGTTCAGTAATTTAAATCAAACCAGCGCGTAGCCGTAGATCAAAATTTCAGTTCTTATCCTTGCAACTACAGATCAAAGAATTCTCAACACAACACATAACATCATCAGTTATCAATCACCCGTGCTAGTTAACCATGCTACGCCGTTCTTGGATCGAATTCTCCATGGCAGCAACAAGCCGCTGATCCCATTGCCACACCCGAACTGCTCACCTCCTCCACCAAAGCCTGCACGATGACAGCGATAGCTGACTGGAATAAGTTCACCTAACATCCCTCAATTTTACGTCGAGTCTGTTTAAGATCCCCAATCCCCAATCCCAGATATCTTTACCCCTCAACTATTCAAAACATTGCAAAGTAGTATAGACCAATTTTTTCATGTTTTTGCTGAGGTGGCATATGTCGTGCACCACATGTCAGTGTGCCATTGATGCCGTTGTTAGACATAGTCATCTCTCTCGTTGGTTGGCGCGAGTTTTCCCCCTCCTTCTCTCCTAAAGGACCCTAGGTTAGGCGGCAATGGCAACGATAGATTGGTGTGGTGGCAGCAACGGTGACGAGAGGAGGAGTACAGGCGCCGTGATGACAAGTTCGCTTAGTCAACATTCTTTGGCTTCCTCCCATCCCACCAATTATGCTCCCATCCCGCCTCACGTTGGGCCCTTTGAGTACCAGCCGGTGGTGATATGCGGGTGTGGTGCGAAAGCGGCATGGTGGATCTCGTGGAGCATCGACAACACAGGTCGTCGATACTACATATGTCGCAATCGGGTGAGTGTTGTCGATTTGTTTTGTTTGGTTGTTTTTGTGGGAGCTGGGATTTAGTTTGTGGTGATTTTGCATCTCGAACTTTCAGGGTGCCAGCAATTAGTTTGAGTGGTATGATCCCGCAGCTAGCAGTTTCATGAGAGAGCTGTTGAATGATCTTCAAGATGTCGTGTTGTCGCTAAGAAGAAAGAAGGCTGAGCTTGAGTGTGTTGTTGAAGAACGGAGGCCGAAGGAAGAAGAGCAATGTGCAGAGCTTACTGTAGCAAGGCAGGAACTGGCAGCTTTGAGGCTTCTGACATCTGAGGATGAAGCAAAAATTGCTGGAATAAAGGCAGGAAACAGTAGTATAGAGAAATAGAGATTTGTGCTTGTAATGTTATTGTTGGCATGTGTGTTTGTGCTGTTTGTTTTGGTATCATTGAAGAACTGAGTTGTAATATGTTAGCAACAATGATGGTATATTTATGAAAGAATGTATGGTGTTGTTTGTCATGGAAAGATGTATGGTGATAGTTGTCATGTCTGAAATTTGAGTGAATGCAGCAATATGTTAAATTGTCTGTCATGAAATGTGAGTGAATGCAGCAATATGTTTTATATGAGATAAACTTAAATGTAATCAGCGAAACATATTGCTCATGTCATATCAATTCATTTAAGGTGGCTAAGAGTTTGCCAAAGCTAATAATATTACATGCCTAAGAGTTTGGCACATATATTACATGGCCATCACTTAGCCATTGCATACACACCACATGACATGCCCAAGAGTTTGGCAATACATCACAAAAGAGCTGCCTAAGTTTCGGCAATACATCACAGAAGAGATGCCCATGAGTTTGTCATTACATCACATTACATCATATAGTTCTAAGTAGTATGAAGCAGTACTAGAGCACATCATAGCTTGTCAGATTTCCATGGGGGGAAGAAGCATCAGTGGACCAGGTCCTCATTTATTTGGCTTGGCCCTAACTGGTTTTTGAGCTTGAAAAAACACGCTTTATTTTCCAAAAGTGATAATTGGGAAGAACCTACCCTCAAGAATCCATTTGTTGAAAGATTCACATATGTTGTTATCAATTGAGTCACAGTTAGAATCTAACCTGGTGAACCAGGCCCTGCTCCAATGCTTTGGATGTGTATTCAAGATGGCTTGTGCTCCAGCTGGGGTAAGTTGTGCCAGCTTTGCCCTAGCCAAGTTAAATAGCATTTTACAAGGAGCGTTGGCACATTTCCAAATTTTCTTCTAATATTCTTTGTCACTGAAGTGTCTCTTCCAATTGGCATAGATATGCCTGGCACAATTTCTATGTTCAGCTTCAGATGCCCACTTGGAGACAGCATTAATGATTCCCTGCAATGAGCACTGTGCAAATAAATATGAGAATGACATCATTTAAAACAAGTGGTAGAGTGTTGAATGAGAATATACTGGAGATTAGATATTACCTTTTGTTGGTTAGAAATAAACACCCATTCACTGCCAGAACC
Source organism: Oryza australiensis (assembly GCA_019925245.2). NCBI lineage: Eukaryota > Viridiplantae > Streptophyta > Magnoliopsida > Poales > Poaceae > Oryza > Oryza australiensis. Next base: position 827,693 of record JAIFGZ020000330.1, on the reverse strand, counting down.
AATCTTTAGGTCCCTGCTCAATAGTTCACAAAACCAGTCCCACTTGTCATTATTCTCTTTGAAAATCACTTCCCATGCTATTGGATACATCTAATTGTTGGGACCCTTTCCTGTGGCACATAGCAGCTCTCCATTTGTGAACCCCTTGAACAAACAACCATCAAGTCCTATCACCTTCCTGCACCCAGCCAAAAAGCCTTGCTTGCATGCATCTAGACATATGTAAATCCTCTTGAATACAGGTGGTTCAAGTCCTATAACTCTGTTGATGACCATAGTGCTACCAGGGTTGCTCCTAAACAGCTCTTGCTGGTAATTGTACAACCTCTGTTACTGTCTCCTCATCAAAAGCCTTCTTCACCACAAGTGATTTGGCCCTCTTTAGCTTTGATATTGAAGCATTGGCAAACATTTCCTATTGAACTGTTGCCTTCATATGGTATAGATTCCATCCAGGATTAGCAACAATAAACTTCCCATGTTCTCTGAAATCCTAATTGAGGTGATCATCTTGTTATCTCTTCTTGGTAGACAAGCATGCAGGCTTTCATAGGTTGCAATCTACCAACTATCACTCCTTGTGGTTTTTAACAGTGGACAAACCCAAGGGCAGCAAGCCCCATCATATTTTGCCTAACATTCTTGTTGTCATCTTTGATGAAGTTGATCACCTTCCTCTGAGCCAAAGCATATGCTATTACTATCTTGAAATGCTTCTTGGAACTGAACTTCATTCCTAACTCAAAAGTAGGAACACCTGACTGCTTGTTGAACCTTGGAAACTTGCTCTTTCTTCTACTAACCTCACCATCACTGCCAATCTCATCAAATGACTCTTCATCATCACCGTCAATGTCATTTCCATTTGGTTCAGCACCACCATGCATATCTGGCTAACTTCTGTACCCCTCAAAGACCACATCATCCAGGTTATGAACCTTTTCGGCCTTCATCTTTCCCTTGATCTCTTTGTAATGTCTCTCTATCTCCTTAGACTCTTCATCATCATCAGATGGACACTCATCTCCAGCAATGTAATCACTATCATCCTCACTGTCAGATAGCATCATAGTGGCCAGAGGTGCTGAGTTGTTTGTGTAAACCACCACCATTTTTGTCACCAGCATCAGTATATTCCTGCATTGCTTTGCCCTTGAGTGTTGCTCTCATTTCGTCACCACCATTAGCATCTTCTTCCACAACTTTGCCCTTCACTTTGGTTGTCATCTTGCCATCCTTATCCTCCCATTCCTTAGATTCTTCATTAACATCCAATTCCATTTTAGTCTCATAATCACTTTCTTCTTCTGAATACTCGGACACATCAATAACAATAGGCTCCTCGGCATACACCTTAGCCATACCACCCTCACTGACAATCAGACATAAACTCGCATACTTTATCATCCAACAACAAACGTAGCACTAAGCCCAATCTTCCCCTGGAATAGCCAATGCAATAATGTCCCCTCAACAACTTTGCAATGGTTACGCAGGTGTCCGATTATCTCAGGAAGTGAAACCTTTTCTATGTCTATGTAGGACATTGCTTCCCTCCCGTTAAGTACTGCTTCTTTTTGCCTTTGTTGATCAATTCCCCATTAAAATGAAATCTTTATGTATGAGTCCTTAAGGGATCCATAATTCCACTTCTCAACTAGCCTACATGCAGATTGACAACTAAAAAGTTAAGCACTTGCTAACTAAACTATTAAAACACACTACATCTAGATTCCTAAAACCACCTCTGCACGTAACACCTAATAAAAAAAGACCACCCAGTTCAACAAATCGACTACATCCACATGCACAACGATAATATACTAGTCTGCATCCCACACCGAATCCAATAGAAAAACAAATCTACCACATTTTAAAACTTCCTCAAAATCAAAACAATGGGTGCTCGCTTCCAACAAAATGTCAAGAACACAAGAACTTCCCTCCACTGAATCCGCCCCGCGAATCAACGAGCATGACGCTCGTCGACGCCGCCACGCCTAGCTCATTGCCGGCTTCCACACCGCCGTCCCTCCGAGTTGCCTCTGCTCTAGGGTTTTGAGGGAGCAAGGACGGGGGAGAGAGATGAAGGGTACCACGCGTGTCTATTTTAACTCCGTCAACAACGGCATCAACGTCACACTGACATGTGGGGCCCGACGTATGCCACGTTAGCAAAAATAGGGGAAAGTTTGGTCGATACTATCTTGGACCTATTTTGTATGGTTTAGAATAGTTAAGGGGTAAAGATTTTTGATATTGAGGAATGGGGATCTCATACAAACTCGACGTAAAATTGAGGACGTCAGGTTTTGTTGAACTGAGAGATCGGCCCACAACTGAATTTAACCCAGCTATTTCTCGGTAAAATGTTTGGCCTGCAAGTGAATTCGGCCCACTTAATTCCCATCAAAATCAACCACAGTTAATTATCGCCGAAGTTTGGCCCACAAGTGCCGGCTGTGTTCGGTATTGGGTGTTGGAACTAATCCCGTAAAACTGAGTGCCTCGTTAGCGGTATGATGATTTTTTTTTAAAAAAAAAAAGAACTTCCGTATAGAATTTTTCTGCAAAAATGTACCGTGAATTCGTCCCACTTAATTCTCGCCAACGATTGTTCTCGTGGATGAATTCAGCCCACATTTGAATTTGGCCTACCTAACGCCATTCAACGAATTCGGCCTCCGACTAAATTTGGCCCACTTACTGGCGAACAACGTATTCGGCCCACCAACTTCATAGCCCGACCAGCGAGGAGATGGTGGGCCGTGATGAATCTCACCGCCGGTGAACGCGGCCGCCGCGGCGGCGCAGCGCCGGAGCGTCTCCAGGCGACAGGGCCGGAACAGCCCGCCGGCGCGTGCTCGGTGCTCCGCCGACGACTCCGCGCCGCTTCCTCGGTGACGTTACCCTCTCTCTCTCTTTTCTGCGTCTCGCTCAATGAGCAATCTCGATCCGTAGGTCGCTTCACATCAGCGTTTGGTGAGCAGTTTGCTTGGTCCTCTATATTCAGGAAAAGATACTGTACTGAACTAGACCTGCATTTGCTACAATATTTTTCACCACTGACACTGGGGATAGTCGTAGTAATTTCGAGATGAGGAGCACTGCACTGCAGATGGACCTGTGTGTGATCGTGGGAACTACCGTCAGATAGTCGCTCGTTGGCTTGTTGCACATACACTTGGAAGTACGGGGAATTAGGGATAGAACCATAGTGAAGCGAGACCAATCAATGTGTGGCAATTGGCAGGGGAGAAAGAAAGGGAGACCTTTTCAGGAGATTCAGATTTAATATTGTGTCAAAGGTAGTCTATAAGTTTGCACATGATACTACACAATACACATCCACACATTTCATTTTCTTTTTTCGAGGGAAGCAACACATTTAAATTTCGTCATATATTGTTTTTTTGACTGAAAAGAATAGAATCGACTCACCGATCATAGTGGTCATTTTCCCATGCATTCCATGTTTCACGGTGTCGTATAGCCGCGGTCAAGTTTGGGCATGGTAGTGGTTAAAGTCTTGTGGTTTAAGGTACCTGGGGCCAATTTTTCTTTCATCGTCAAACATGAGCAGCCATTCTCTACTCAAATCCTTGCGATGATGTTGAAGTTTGTGTTCAACACCCACAACTCATCTTTATCAGATAAGATTGCGCGGAATTTTCTAAGATAAGATTGCAATAACTTTTTTCATGCCATTGTCATTAATCAAAGCTAACTCTGTGGTTACATTACAAGCATCTTCTCAACAAATGGGATAAGAGAAGATAAATGCCCTTAAATTAAATGCTTAGGTGACAAGATCTCAAGGACACATGAGTGTTGAGAATGGAACTGTTTGATCAAACATGAGTGTTGAGAATTCAAGGACGCAAAAGCATGCTTCTGTGCCTTATCCCCGTTCATGGGTCCTCATGTACTTAAATGGGTTTAGTTATCAGTTTTATCATTGACCTGATACTAGTCACAATCACCGTCCCTACGGTGTGTTGTGACAACTCTGAGATGGACCACCAGTACCATAATGGTAGGCTTGTAATGTAGTAGCTGAAGGGTCAATCTCATCCAGCAAGATTGTTTTTAATTTCCTAAATTTATTTCAGAATCTCTTCTACCTAAAAGAGTAACAGGATAGAAGTAAAGAAATATAAAAAAGTAATTCCATGACACCCAATCCATCATGATTCATGATCTATTCAGACCAATGTGGCGTTCTGGATACACTTCGATTCTGCAGTGCAGGCTTACATTTTGCAGATTTTTCACGCATTTGTTCATGATTATATAGCACAAAGCAGACATGCTTGATGCCTTTATGTTCCCTTTATACTGTGGTCCTTGAGATCTGCACTTTTTTATCCACCCGGCAAATATCTCTGTCAGATTCCATCTTTCATAGGTGCTACCATTGTTCAGCAACCACTAACATTATATGGTTAGATGGACCTTAAGCACAGACAAGTGAGCTATGTTCTATGTATAAGGTCATTGCTGCATTTTTGCGGAATCTGTCCTCTTTGGAGCTGAATTGGTCGTTTCCTACGATGGCGTAGTTGATGGTGTGTTGCAGGGCAGATCATCAATTAGGCCATGGATGCACCAATTCAGAGATTGTCGACAAAAATGCCGGATGAAGGAAGCGCTCATCTTGAAAGCAGTGAGCAAACCACCACTAACAGGTGGCATTTTTTTTTCTGTTTTCAGATGCTAACATGTTGTCAGTATGCAACTGGTACGAAGGGCTGGTCTTGTTTGAACTAGCTAAATTTCTAGGTATCCAAGTCTGAAGTTGAAGCTTCACTTGTTTTTGGTGTCAATATTAGAGTTTGTGGATGGGGAGCTCTGGCTATTAAACCATCAATCAGGCCAAGCTCCCTTGCGCATTGTTGGTGTCATATTGCTGTAGTTCTGATGTTTGTTTCTTGGAACTATGATTGTGATTGGCATTAAAACGTGGCTTAGAATGCAGATCCTGGTAGCTGGAGTGCTACAATAGGTTCAGGGTGGTGGTTTAGATTTCTCAGTCCAATTTTCTTTGAGCAGAAAGTAAGTTCATCTACCATATGTTTCAGTTAATACCTTTGCTGATCATCAACTTATTGTTACTCTTACAGATAGGATTTCTGGGACTGTGCAATGGCTGTTTTGACAGATAAGAACAAAGAATGATAAGAGTTCCCAGTAGGATGGAGCTGTGATGAAGTAACTGAAGATCAGAGCTTTGGATAAGGAAATTGCGTGTGGAAAGCTGCTAGTTGCATGAAGCTGATGTGTTATCCAAGATCAACACATCCTTGTGTGTGTATATTCTTTGCCTAGCTGCCCCTACCATTTGTTCCTGAGCATGTGCTTCTACATTAAAAAAACTAGGTGCGGTTGTTGCGTACTGGCTCATTGGATAAGAGGTCTTAGGTGTTGAAATTTGTCGTCAGAGCAGTCTTAGTGGATCTAGTCATAAGAGATGTGATCTGTAGTCAATATTGTGTAATACTGTATTGAGCAGTACATGTTTTGCTAATTGTGATGCAAGCTTTGAGTGGTTGGATTAGATCACTAGATTGGTTTATTTGTCAGGCTTAGAGCTACCATGCCTCCTAGAACCTAGAAATAACACCCTTTTGTTTTACTTGTCAGAGGAAGCTAAGCAAAAGGTGCACGAGAGGGTAACAAGAAGGAAGCAAGTAAGAGGGTTAGCTCAGTATTTTCAGGAGATAGGATGAGCATACACATATTACTTGCACGTCGTACTTTTACAGGTCAAATTGGTTGCTTTTTTTGTGCAACATAATATATATACCTCTTCCCCATATCTACTCAATTTACAGATCAAAAAATGAAAAAAAAAAGCATGTGCCTTTGTCCTCTCTCTCTCTCTCTCTCTCTCTCTTTAATGACATACTCTATCTTTGTTAGTACTGTATTGCAGTGTTCTATAAAAAAAATTGTATTGCAGTGTTCTATAAAAAAATTGTATTGCAGTGTGAACTGAGCATCTAGATGACAAATGAGATTGCAGGCAAGAACAAAAAGAGGGTAATTGCAAGCCAAAATTTACCTCACTGAACTCTTCTCTCTCTTTTTTCTTAACCTAACTGAACTCCTTTTCTTTTACTTCAGTGAACTCTTTTTATACCTCACTAAACTGTAAAACAGTATGTTGTAGCTTGATTTTCCAAACCCTTGCACTTATTCGAAATTAGTTGAACATGCCTTTCTTTTGCTTTCAAGGTGTTACAAATATTTTGCAGGGCATTTTCTTGGTCCATGTTGCTATAATTTTAGTTAAATATGCTAGTGAAAAGGTGAGATCATTGTGATAAGGTTTGCATCTTGCATCTCTTGTTTTGGCAACTATGTTTTGTATAGGATATATACCAGTCATGAAGAACCGTTCTGATCTTGAACTCCTCCAGGCCTTAGGTCTGGAGAGATAAACAGATTAGATCTGGATTAGATCACCGCGGTTGTAAGGTGCATGATTCTTTGTAGATTTCATCAGCGAAAAGCATAAGAAGTACTATTTTCATAAAATAAAAAGGATAGCGACGTTGCATAGCTGCGTCTTGGTTACTAGTTTTCACCGTCGCTTTCTGAGTATTTTGGCATCTTTCAGTAAGAAAGATAGTAACGTACAAAGTTCAGATTTCTATTCTGTTCATCAGATAAAATGGAGGATCTGATATTCTTTTTTCATTCTCTTGTTACTGTTAGTCTATTAATTGCTGTTGCTTTTGTTCCAACTTGAGGTTGAAATTTATTGGGTCAATTGCTTTCGTATAATCTATTTGAGTGCCAATTGACATTGCATCCAGACCACTTGTAGCATGCGGTTGTTAGCTATGAGAAAGTGAAAAGAAGGGAATATATCCTCCTCTTTTTTAATTTTTTATTTTGTGGTGATAGTATCTTGAAAACTTTACAAGCTAGTCAGATTGAAAAAATTGTGCTGTCATTTAATATTATTAGATAATTATGTCCATCTCTAGTACTAGTATAAGATCAAAAGTTTGTGAGTATTATTTCCCATTTATCTTGATCAGTGCACAACTATGTCTGAGAAAGATATATGGCCAAAGGGAGGGTATGATTCAATTATTGACTTGAAAAATGGTGTCAAGACTCGACCAAGGTCATCAAGGGTAGTTAGTATTTGGTAGAGAGAGAGAGAGAGAGAGAGGGCGCAAGATGCTCCCTAATGAATAAACAAAAGAAACAAGATTGCCAACAAGTATAGTGCTATTGTTAGGTGTGCTATCAGTATTCTTACCCTCTTTGTTAATGCCACCAAAAACCTGCAGCGGTTCATGTTTGTGTAATTTATGTCACCGCTATGTGCTTTAATGGTAGTGGTATTTTTACAATGTTCATCACTAAACTGCAATCATATTTTAATATGGTATGTTAACCACGATCTATAGCTTTCTTAACCTTCAGTTTTACCCTGGAAGTCTTGGTAAACAATTAATTGCTATAGATTCTTGTATTTAGACTTTCTATATTGCAATAACAAAAGTCATTTTCATTTTTTTGCAGAGCGAACTCTGGCCATCAGAAAGATGATGGATCACACTCTCAACCAGGTTGATGAATCGATGCTTCTTTTCAGAGGTTCGATCAGTAGGCTTATTGATCAAGCAAGAACTTTAGACTTTTGGTGCCTAGCTCATGACTTCATGCTGTCAAACAGCATTAGTTCTTGTCACTGGAGTTGTCAATTAATCCAAAGAAGTTGGTCTGTCTCCCATGACACTATCCATCACCTGTCCAACGGAATTAACAGTTTGATTATATTTGATAGAGACCTGACACTTCGACAGTTGATAGAACTACAGAAGGATAGGATTGTTGTGAGAGGCAGTACGCCCAAAGGTGGTTTCAGTCTGAACTGATTCAGATCCTTGAGCATTGCAGAAATGGAGGGGCATTGAGCATTGCAGAGGATTCCTATTGCTGAAAGTCAAGCATTTTTTCTGCATCATTTCTCACCATAAAGAATTTTTTTTCCCGGGTCGTCCGAAGGAATTAGCCTTGTTTTATAAAGATTTTCCTTATGGAGTTATCTTTTATTTTTATGGAAGATATGAAAAGAGATACACATCATTATCAGCATGCATCATGCACAAAAAAACAGCTTGGTCTCAGGCCTCTCCTCAAAGGCTTGAATTTTACGCATTCCTTCCTGGCACCCTTAGCTGCAGACTCACCAATTTCTTGATGCCTTGTGCCAAATTTTCAGGTTGCGTCCTCTCTTGGCTAATCCTATCACAGTTGTCCTCTCATTTAAGTTATTATTCTTTTTTTCAGAATATTAGTCCAATGATTATTTGGCCAAGGAAAATAAAAAATGTACTACGTATCAGCAAAGCATTATTCTTCATTAGTTGTACTTAAATTGTCCATACATGTACTGACACTGTAGATTAGATCTTAATCTTATCACGGCCATGTATGTGTAGGTGATGAGTGTGGTCACTGATGAGTTGGAAGTTGTTAGGGTAGGCCTAACTCATGAGGTACTTCATTGTTGTTGGCTTGTTGCCTTGGTGCTGGTGTTGGCTGTTCTTTTGGGCCCCAGAAAATCTCCAAACATGGCAAGCCAAACCTCATATGACACCATCTGCACTGAATTTTTTGCATTTTAGTCTGTTTTGAAAACCTATTTTATAAACAGGCTGCTAAATAAATTTATTCTAACCTTTTTCTTGGCGCAAGTGACCCTGACGTTACTTTCGCTATGTGAAGGAGGTCAACACATTGGCACAGACCGCTTCACATACATTAATAACTTAAGCTTTCACGTGATGCGAGGATATCGACGTCAATGTCATTAACGCCAAAATATTGAACCGTAGCATCAATGACTCTGCTCACGAGAAAAGAGTCCATTTTAGAACAGGGTTTTCTACAAGTCTATTTATAAAAATAAATTTTTAAAAATGGCTAAAACATAAAAAAATCAGCCATCCGCACAAGAAAACACTATTTAGCTAGGTTCCATTAAAATGAAGATATTTCACAGGAAACAGTTTAACTTCTACAGCAGCATAAAAAACAGTCATAATAAAGCTTGGATTCCAAAAATGGGGATTAATGGTTTAATTTCTTCTAATTAGTCGACTAAATATTTACTTAGTTGAGTGGCACTGTCGTCACGATCCATTGTCCCTAAGGTAGCTGTCATTTTGTCTTGTTTTCTCCTAATTAGCAATTTGCCATCTTGTCTCATTGTCTTCTTTTTAATTATGTTCTCTTTTGTTGTCTAGAGAAAGTCTTGTCTCATGCATGATCTAGTAGCTGGCTCTACAGTACTAAAATGTTTTGTTTTACATATCCATGCATAGCTAATCATTCCAATGAGGCAATGATGTCACAAGCACGTCCTCCGTGTATTACATTACACTGACAATGATCTCTTTAGTTACTCTGGGAGATATTGTATGAAAGAAAGTTAGAACCCACTCTTTTCAATCTATGGACTTATGGTATTATGCGTATCACGTTTCTCAAACTATAATTTTATCAACAAACTCTGTACATCAATATTGTTTAGATAATTTGTTCTTAGTTGTTTTTGGATTTATAATATTTAATTCATATATATATATATAATAAACGATTATTTATAATATGTCCAATCACCTGTAAAGAATAGAGCTTTACTCTAGTGACCTTTGCCTGTCTACTGCAATTTTTTTTAACAAAAGGCCTAATACAAGTAACCATTCTCACTTTTTTTAAAGAAAATGTGACCAATTTCAGCTGAGGAATCTAGAGTTTTAACTGCCAGTAAATCAAAACTGCTCGATTTGCGTATCTTCTAATGTGGGCTCTATAACTTTAGTTAAAAAATGCTGGCATTAACTGGTCCTCACTAATTGGTGGCCACTCTCGGCCTAATGAAAATTAATTCGGGCCTACATATATAGAACTGCCTGTCAAGCAAATCAACCTTTTAATTTCTTTAATTAGCTGCATGAACGGTAATGACTAATAACTGATGAGCTAGCTTTAATTAGTCAGTGCAGTTCAGCATAGTCGTTGGGGATTTATTTTTTTTTGATGAGACGTCATGCAATGGAGGATTAATCACACCAACTAGTTAATTGACCCATGAATTCTTTCTCTAACCTCCGCGTAGCACGCATTGTCGGTGCAGCTAGCTTTGTGAGTGAGTGATGAGCTTTTGGTTGTTGAGAGATCTTGTTCAGGGTCATGATAATAACAGAATCAAATTATGATTTTGAATTGGTGACGACAATTCGTTGACACCCTTTCATTGTCACTCGCAATGGAGAGGCCGAAAAGATGGTCTTAACCACTATCTTGCATGGGCAGTGCCAATTTAATCACAATATTAGTCACCACATACTCTATATTTGTATACTTCCTCCATTTAAAAATATAAGACATATTTTATTTCGTCGTGACAAGGTTTGATCAACCATTATTCATTATTCTGCTACGATATAATTTTTTGACACAAAATTGAATTTATTGATCAACCATTGCTTTTTTATCATATAAATATCATGGTAATAGAACAATCGTCGACAAAGTCATGTTGCAACAAATCAAATATGTCTTGTATTTTAAATAGAGGAAGTTGGGCCTTGGAACATTCATTACAGTGATACATTCTGACGCTTAAAGGATGTACTAAATTATACCAGCCACTACTGTTACACTACTACTTCAGAAAGGCAGAGATGATACAAAGTTAAGCAGGACTGATCATTTTTTATGTGCTACTTAATAAAAGATAAAAGCTGCACGTCGATACGCTGATGATTGTCCTCTCTGATTAATTTATGACTAAGCACTGTTTCGAGCCATGTAGCTAGAAGATTAGTAAGGTTTAAGAAATCGCATGCATGGGGAATAATCGAATGGTGAACTGATGCCAATCATCAGACCAGTGTCCTGTTCAGTACCAGACTACCAGAGAATAATCACCTTGCGTGTAGCTAGCAGCCGTTTTGCATACTTTGAATCTTTTGTGATGTGATGCAATGTGAGCGTTAATAATTTTCCTTCTTTTGGTTACACGAAAGACACTCCCACATGCCAATCATCACACACACCGTTAAATAAAGAAAGAAGTTCATAATTGATCATTTATATTTGACTATCCAACTAGAAAACTGGGTATCCGACATCCTCAACTTAACTATCAAAACCATGCATTTTCGATCATCCGACCCGGTTTTACAAATTCACATGTCACGTGGCGCGTCGAGGATTTTCAAAAACTTCCGGGGACTTTTTTTAAATCACAGGAGATACTTTCTCGTTTTTTCTATCTTTCTTTTTTCCTTCTTCTCTTGTGCGGCGGCGAGGGAGAGAGAGGGGTTTGTGCGGCAGCGACGGCGTCATCCCCGCGCTGCGACGCGCACGGCGGCCCGCTCGGCGGCACCCTCAGGCGAGGCTTGGTGGCGGCGCGTGACTCCGCGGGGGAGTGACTCTACAGTGGCGGCGAACCTCGACGGGACACTGCTGGTGTCCTTGTCAATGTTCTCGTACTACTTCCTCGTCACGCTCGAGGCCGGCAGCTACCTCCGCACGCTGGTGCTGCTGCTCGCCGCGCTGTGGCTCCTCGTGCTCTACTTGGCGTCTCCGAAGCCGTCGCCATCGGCCTGCTCATGTTCATCACGTTCACTGGGTTGCGCATGCGCGACGTCGAGTCCGTGGCGCGCGCCATGCTGCCGCGCCACTACGCCGCCGAGGTGCGCGCCGACACATGGGCGGTGTTCCGCGGCTGCGCCGAGCGCTGGGTCGTGGTCACCGCGTTGCCGGCCGTCATGGTGAGGGAGTTCGTGCGGGAGTTCCTCGGCGCCCAGGTGGCCGGCATCGAGCTCGAGACCTTCGCCTCCGGCAAGTGATTCACGGGGCGCATCAAGGTCGGAGCGGATGAAGGACAGTTCGTTCTCAAGGACGCGGTCGCCGAAGTGAGCAAGGTCTCGCCGGTGGGCACGTTGAGCACGAGCTACAGCCGGCGCTTCACCGTGTGCGTGTTGTCGTCGCGGTCGAGGTCCATGCCAAGCACGCACCCGGTCTCCGTCTGCACGAACACCCGCCGCCGCCCCGCCGGCGACGGCGGCACCGGTGGCCGCTGCTGCAATGCACAGGGAGGCCGCCGCACGCACGGGAGGTGGCGTAGCCTCGCCGGAGGCCGCCGCCGCCGCCGAACCATGCCTAAGGGTGCACGCTCGAGGAGGCCGCTGCCGCCAAGCCTCGCCTGAGGGCGCCGCCGAGCGAGTCGCCGTGCGCGCGCTGCGCGGGATGACGCCGCGACCACCGCACAAGCCCTTCTCTCTCCCTCGCCGCTGCACAAGAGAAGAAGGAAAAAAGAAGAAAAAGAAAGGATCTCCCGTGATTTTTTAAAAAAAAGTCCCTGAATTTTTTTGGGAATCCCTCGGCGCGTCACGTGGCATGTGATTTTTGTAAAACCGGGTCGGATGACTGAAGATGAATGGTGTGATTTTTGTAAAACCGGGTCGGATGACTGAAGATGAATGGTTTTGATAGTTGGGAGTGTCGGATACCCGATTTTTTAATTTGATAATTTGATGACTAATTATGGATTTCTTCCTTAAATAAACAAAGGCAAAAGAACAAAGCTGTGTGCTTCGTCAAAATTCAACCCCTACTTATAAGTGAGCGTAGCTCTAGCTCTGATTAGGTTGGCCCACGCGCAGTGATGAGTTTAAAACAAAAATTAACCGGGGTCCTTATGCTCATCTCACCCATAAATTAGTCTTCTCATGTGTCCAATTTTATTTGAATGGGATACATAGCTTATAACTATATAAACTGATGTACAAGGATCCATGTTGGTAAGGTGGCCCTTACCAGGTATGCTTAAATTTACGGTTAATTATTTTTTAATGATAGGCGACGTAACCATCGACAGCGAGACGCGCATAATAACTTTATCAATCTCAAGATATAAGCTTAGTATTTTGAAAGATGTTTATAGAAATAGAATAGGTGTGCGCGTGTTATGCCTGTCTACGGTTGTATCGTGTTTAAAAAATTCAACCCCTAATTAATAGTGTTATGTATTTACAACTTCAATATAACAGACGTAATAATATTGCGTGGCCTAGGTTAATTTTCATAACTAGAAAAAAAGGTTTCATATCGTTTTTTGCATATGTATTATGGGCATGTTGGACTGTCCTCTTCGGCTAGGCTGATAAGCTGATTGTCACTCTTGTCCGGGAGCTGTGACACGTGTCCACTCCCAAAACCTGCCACGTGTGCAGCTCGTGACAACACGCAGACACGTTCACCATGCAGTCCTTGCATTGAAACTGGATCGATGCATTTCAATCATGGCGATCTCGCTGAGGATTTCGAAAATAACGGAACTGCATTGCATGCGTTGGAGCCTTGGAGGCAACATTTTATTTTTCTCCTTATCTGAAAGCTCAGTTTCACCTCTCTGATCATCTTGCAAAAAAGTCATGGGGTTAGTTACGAGTTGCTACACCTTTAAGAAGCACAGTTTTTACTTTGTAAAAAAAGGTTAAGCTTTGGATGCAGAGAACTAAGCATTTCTGCTTTAATTATTCGTTGGAAAAATGACTGATTTTGTGCAACTGTGACACATCACATTTTGATACGAGGTATATACTGTATTTCTCATCATCTGAAAAAAAATGTATTTTAGTGATATTTCAAGTTGAATTAACCATCATTTTAATATAAGTTAGCCATTTTAATATCATTTTTTATATTAGAAGCTGCGACTATGCGACTATAGCACACATGGCCAGGCAGCTGCCAACTAAAGTGTGTTGTGCCCACCTGTGTTCGAGGTTGATGCGGGTGTTCATCTTTTTTTAACCATCGATATAAAAGCTTCTTCTTTTATATTTTTTTTCAATATCGAAAACAACTCAGTTTCTATATCAAGATTATCCAAACTCGGTTTAGGATTGTTAGCATTGAGTACCTAATTTTCTCCCATGCTGCTACAATTAACTTCTCTCGGAATTGTCCGTTCTCTTTAACCATAAGAGACTAAAACCTGGGGTCCCTTGGTATCCACTTCTACACAAGTGTTAAAGACTTCTGTGACCATCAATCTTGAATGCTTTCCAGGAGGAACAGCTACAACTGAAAAGTGAGTGTAACCGCTTCATCAACCGCTCATGAACAATGACCATCCGGGCATATAATTGGGATGACTGGGACTAGGATGAACGGATGGCTTGCTTATATTGTAAATTTGTCATGCATTATCATTGGAAGTAAAAGGCATGGCTGAATAGATGGCATGATCTCTGTCCAATTATCATGCTGTTTATGCTATGAGATTTCTGATGCTTCCGCCATGTTTTCCCTCTTTATCATTTAAGTTTTTCTCTACATCATTATCGGTATCGAACTTATGGGTGATCGTATTTGATAGAATTTTCAAAAGAAGTAGAGATTTTATCGGACAAATTTTTAGACAAGCTTAATTTCGAACACGGTCTTTATCTTAGACGTAACTCGTAACAGATTGCTCCATCGGTTATGATGTTGTTACACTTTCCTTTGTCAGCGTTGGCATCCATCTCTAAACACAAATGTATCCAAACCCCCAAGCTAACCCTTCTTACATAACTAGGAAGATGGCCCACGCTCGTATGCACAGGCATTGTAGTTTATTCAGAAATTGTCTCGTAGATAGCAACTTTTATAATGATTCAAAAATTCAGGGGTCCTATTTCTTTAGCATATCTCAAAAAACATTCATCGACTCTTTGAATAGAAGAGAAAAATGGATTAAGTTCATACGACTTTTGCATCAAGTAAATATTAAACTATTGCTAGCTAATTATCATGCATATCATTTGTACGCATACTGTGCAAATAAAATTGGGAGCTCAAAGTTCTTGTGATTGAATCGCCTTATGAAGTCACATGACAAATAAATTAAGGGTAAATTAAAAGTTGGATTTTTCCTCCTCTATATAAGTTCAATAATTTCATATTTTCTCCTTAATTCTAAAGAACATTAAAGGGTTTTGGTGCATACAAATCACCTACACAATCGCGTTGCTTGGTAGTGCAAAATATCAACATTGTTTGAAGCTAATTTCTTTTTCACAAGTTTGATTGTTTTCTTACAAACAATATTTGTTTAAAATAAGACCGTAACTATATAAATTTAATTAGTATGGGTAGTTGACTTATACATTTTGAAATGTTCTGTAGTGAAGTTTATTTCTGTCATGTGTTTGTTTATATCAAGAATATAATATATAGTTTTGCTAAATAAGTTCAATATGATTGACATCACCAGAATTAATTAAATTTTGTAAAACCAACCATGACTACTTTGTTTTGTCTTATTTGTTTTTTCTAAAAATTAAAATAATCACATATTCTTTTTTTATCGGTGTCTTTGTTATTATTTATAATCAAAGAAAAACTCATTGTACAACTAACATGTTCTGTCGTCACTAAATCACATATAAATGTAATATATTTATCATTATTTTTGGTCCACTCACCCATCATCTTATGTAATTGTATAGATCATATTTTATCTAATTTATTTATTTAGTTTACATAAGGTGCAACACCACGCTGCTCCTCTCTTGTGCATGAGACACACAGGGTCTAAAATGTTTTTTTCCAAAGCAAGTTGTTAATTAACACATGTAATATATATGTAGGTGACACAGGGTAATTTTTGTTCTAGCTTTACCTGTTTATATACATATAGAGATAAATTAATTATATTTAACTTGCGGTGCTTGATTCTTCTTCTCTACATCACATCTTCGATTTGTTTTTACGTTATTAAAAAATCATTATCCATTGATCATCTTGGCAAAACAGTAGCGCTGCAGCGTCGTGATCACCTTAGCTGCCGTAAGTACGATGTCTCGTCATGCGTGCAGAAGGCAAAGACGCGCATGTGCGTTACGCAGAGGAACAAAGAGAGATCTAAGGCTTTTCTTTTTAACAAAAGATAGATTTGATTGTCTAAATAATAGGTCAAGTATAAATAGATGGACAATTATTTTTGTTAAAAAAATAGTCTAACATAATAGATACATAATATAATATAATGATGTAAACTTTATTTTTAAATATTATATTGTAGAGCTAATTTATTTAGGTTTGTACAAACAGTTATATACTGATATATTCAATATTTGTTAATTGTTAAGTAACTATTATTTAAAATGTATTATCACTGATAATAATATTTGGTGTCTCAACTAAATACATGAAAAAAAGAAGAAAAAGGGAAAATATGGAAAGTTATATACTTACATTCCTCCTGAACGAAGGAAAGGTGGGACTACGTATACACGTTGGGGAGGAGGAGAGGTGAAGTCTCTGTTCAATTTGTTTTAAGAAATCTAATCCAAACGCTTATAATATTGGATCCATCGTCCATCAATTTAAATGAAAAACTAAAGGATAAATGTTTTTCTTATATTTTCTAAGATTTTTAATTTATTAGAACGCCATGTGATGCTTTAAGAAAATTTAAGAAAGTTTAATGAATTTTTATTATACTACAACTGTGTGTCCGTTACAATAGGTGAAGTCGAGGCGTGGCATGGATGGAGACAGAAGAGAGGGGCGCAGGCGCAGCGCGGGGCACGCGCGCGAAAGCTCCGAGCAGCGACGGGAGGGAGGGGCGCAGGCGCAACGTAGATGGAGACGAGAGGGAGAGGCGCAAGAGGTTTTTTAATCTAAGTTCTTTATTTTTTCAGCATTGAACTAAGAGTTAATTTTATAAACACTGAGATATAGATAAAAGATATTGACATCCACTTTAAAACTTTTTCGCAAACGTATCCAAACCTCCGAGATAACCCTTTAACATAAGGAAGGATATAAGCACGTAAACAACACGAGAGGGTCGAGCTGGCAAATCCAGCGTGGAAAATGCAAGGCTACATACAAGGAAAGGGGGAAAAAGAAAAGGAAAGAAAACCAACCCGTCTGTAATAAGGCAGAAATTTAGAAAGACAAAAATAATTTGATAAAAGAAATGAACAGTGGGCCCCACCCGTCTCCTCCCGTCCCTGGGCTCCCTTTCAGCAGCGTCAGCCAAAAACTCTTCCCATGCAGAGTTCTTCTTCCTCCCCTGCTTCTGCTTCACGTTTTCACCATTTCACACCTCGCACCTCTCTCTCTCTCTCTCTCTCTCTCTCTTCCCCCTCCAACGGTGAACAGAGTGGCGGTAATCCAAAAGCGAGGAAAAACAATCAAACCAAGAAATTAAATGAGAAAAAAAGCATAGATAATATAAATTCAGAAGAATCCAACACCGAAATCAAGAACACATATAAAAAGGCCACCATCGCCGCTTCTCTCCTCTCCCACTCCTCTTCTCCTTCTTCCTCCTTCTTCCTCCTTCTCCTGTCCTTCCATTGCATCTCATAGAAGTAAGCTTCGAGCTCGGCCACCGGCCGGCGCAGCTAGCCGGCGCCACCATGTCCGGCGGCGCCCTCGTCCTCCTCCTGCTCGTCGCGGTCGCCGCCGTCGCGGCGCCGGCCAATGCCGCCGTCACCTACGACCACAGGTCGCTCAGCATCAATGGCCAGCGCCGCATCCTCATCTCCGGCTCCATCCACTACCCTCGCAGCACCCCCGAGGTATGTATCCGTACAAACTCACAAGCGATATGAAGCTAGCGAAGAAGTTGAGAGTTGAGAGCTCGCCTGACGAATCCTCCCGTTTCCATGGCGGCGGCGGCGGCGGCGGCAGATGTGGCCGGACCTGATCCAGAAGGCCAAGGACGGTGGCCTCGACGTGATCCAGACCTACGTGTTCTGGAACGGCCATGAGCCGGTGCAGGGACAGGTATGTTCTTGCAAAGTGAAACCAACAAAAAAAAATATGGGGACAAAAAAATGACTGAAATTGGTCTGTCTCGGCGACGATCGCCATGGATGGCAGTACTACTTCAGCGACCGGTACGACCTGGTGAGGTTCGTGAAGCTGGTGAAGCAGGCCGGCCTCTACGTTAACCTCCGCATCGGCCCCTACGTCTGCGCCGAGTGGAACTACGGGTCAGCAATCCGAATTCCAAACGAACCAAGCAGCAGCATTCGTCAAAATTCAGAACTTCTTTTCCATTTCTGACAAATTTTGTTTCGGTTTGGATTTTGCAGCGGGTTTCCTGTTTGGCTCAAGTACGTCCCGGGCATCAGCTTCAGGACTGACAATGGCCCATTCAAGGTGTTGACAAAAGATTTGCGAATATGTTTCTGAAGAACAAAAAATTGGAAATTTTTTTGGGGTTCTAATTTGCAACTCTGTTTTACTCTGTTTTGGTTTTGACTACGCAGGCGGCGATGCAAACGTTCGTGGAGAAGATCGTGTCGATGATGAAGTCGGAAGGGCTGTTCGAGTGGCAAGGCGGCCCGATCATCCTCGCCCAGGTAATCAGCCAAAAAAAAAGTTCAATCTTTGCGAAGTACATTAATTGATCGCCGGCGATCGCCGGAACTTCTTGATTTGAGAAAATGGGAGATGATCGGTCCGTCCGCCATTGACAGGTGGAGAACGAGTACGGGCCGATGGAATCGGTGATGGGCAGCGGCGCGAAGCCGTACGTCGACTGGGCGGCCAAGATGGCCGTCGCCACTAACGCCGGCGTGCCCTGGGTCATGTGCAAGCAGGAAGACGCCCCCGACCCCGTGGTAATTCACTTTCACCTTTTTATTCCTTTTATTTTTTCTTCTCATTTCTCACTGCACTTGTGTACAAAGACCGCAAATTTTACAAACATGTCGTGTGATTTTACGGTTAACATGGAAATGAGGTGTTTTATAGTCATCTTTAGTGACAGTAGAATTAATCTATAGCGTTGTTTTTTTCATTCTAATGGATCATATTTACTATACTACCACATTGATTACTGATGATGGTAGAATTTTTTTTACCGATAGTATAACTTAATATTGCTACTGGCAAGATTATTTCTAAATAATTGGTATCTTAGTAAAATTAGCATGTTTTTAGATGGGTAATAGCAGTAAGAAATTTGCATTAACCCTACACTTTGCTAGCGACTAGCCCATGCTTTCGTTAGGACATCACTACCAGCAGCATTCCTTTCCAGCAAGGCTGCCAACTTTGCTTGTTGGTGCCAAACAATTATACATGCCCTGCTATTTGTGCTACACTTTATTTTCCCAAAAAAGAAATCTCTTTTGAACATATTCTTTTTTATATATTTGTTAATTCTTGCCTTACGCCATGGATGACCACAGATCAACACCTGCAACGGGTTCTACTGCGACGACTTTACCCCCAACTCGAAAAACAAGCCTTCCATGTGGACAGAGGCCTGGAGTGGCTGGTAATAATTCAATCCAACTAAAACTGAATTGATGAGTTAAAATTTTGAAAAAACAGAATCTGAACCGTAATCTGAAATACGAAAAAAAATATGATCTTTTTTGTGTTTAAGGTTTACGGCTTTCGGGGGCACGGTGCCGCAGCGGCCGGTGGAGGATCTGGCGTTCGCCGTTGCGAGGTTCATCCAAAAGGGCGGCTCCTTCATCAACTACTACATGGTCAGTGCACCGGCTTACCTTAGTACCTTACCTGAACCCACATGGGTCTCACATTTGGTCACACCAGTTGTTGACTTGTTTGATGTACAAAACATCATGTTTATGTTCAGTACCATGGTGGCACCAACTTTGACCGGACAGCTGGCGGCCCGTTCATCGCGACGAGCTACGACTATGACGCGCCGATCGACGAATACGGTGCTAGTTCTTGCGCATCTGCGTAAAATTTCAGCTTTATTTTCAGTTTTGTCTGAATTTCTGAACATCTGAAGAAATTGTGTTTTGTGTTTCAGGTCTGCTTCGGCAGCCGAAATGGGGTCACCTGACGAACCTGCACAAGGCTATCAAGCAGGCCGAGCCGGCGCTTGTCGCCGGCGACCCGACCGTCCAGAACATTGGCAACTACGAGAAGGTCCATCTCATCATTATTTTTTTTTTGCAAAATTTCAGATTTACTTCATTCATTCTAAAATAGACAAATCAAATACGATATATGACACATCTTGATGTTATTAATTTAAACATATAATAATAGAATATATCACTTATGTCCAGATTTGCAATGTGTCAAATTTTGTATTAAGTTTGTTTATTTTAAATTTTGTATTAAGTTTGTTTATTTTTGAAAGAGGGAGTAATCTGCATGTTCATGGCCGTGATCTTTTTTTTTTGTTTCAGGCGTACGTGTTCAGGTCGAGCGGTGGCGCGTGCGCGGCGTTCCTGTCCAACTACCACACGAGTTCGGCGGCGAGGGTGGCGTTCAACGGGCGGCGGTACGACCTCCCGGCGTGGTCGATCAGCGTGCTGCCGGACTGCAAGACGGCCGTGTACAACACCGCGACGGTGACGGCGCCGTCGTCGCCGGCGAGGATGAACCCCGTGGGCGGGTTCACCTGGCAGTCGTACGGCGAGGCCACCAACTCGCTGGACGAGACCGCCTTCACCAAGGACGGCCTCGTCGAGCAGCTCAGCATGACGTGGGACAAGTCCGACTACCTGTGGTACACCACCTAGTGAGTCATCCGATCCGATCCCGACCAAACCAAACCCTGCAAATTCTCTTCTCCGATCATGTTCTTCCGATCTCCGAGGAGATTCTTTTACCTGTTTTGTGTTGGCAGCGTCAACATCGACTCCGGCGAGCAGTTCTTGAAGTCCGGGCAATGGCCGCAGCTGACAATCTACTCCGCCGGGCACACCGTGCAGGTGTTCGTCAACGGGCAATACTTCGGTAACTCTCACTGAATTTGACTTGTTTCTTGATCAGACAAACCAAGATTGATTTTGGATGAATGAATTCCGATCGTGTTGCAGGCAATGCCTATGGCGGCTACGACGGGCCGAAGCTGACGTACAGCGGGTACGTGAAGATGTGGCAGGGCAGCAACAAGATCTCCATCCTCAGCTCCGCCGTCGGCCTCCCGGTGAGCTCATCTCATCAGTCACGATATTCAGATGATTCAAGATTCGTCATTCAGATTTCACAGACTTTTTCATGTTCAGAATTCAGATGATGCTTAATTATTTCTTCTTCTTTTTTTCAATCTTGGGCGCTTGATATGTGCAGAACGTCGGCACGCATTACGAGACGTGGAACATCGGCGTGCTCGGCCCGGTGACGCTGTCCGGCCTCAACGAGGGCAAGAGAGACCTCAGCAAACAGAAATGGACATACCAGGTATTCCCTCCGTCCAACAATATTTACCATTTTGAGTTATTTAAGTATAAATTAAGATTTTGAAAGAAAAAGAAATATGATGTCTCTATTAAAGGATGTATGGTTAGAAGGTAAAGAGCAGTTGAGAGTAGAATGAAAAGGAATTTGGATCATAAGACAGATAGGACATCTAGTACATAGTAGCGACACCTGTTTCAACACAAATTTTAAATTATAGAAAAACAACGACGGATGTAGTATATTAGCATATTAACGTACTGAGAATCTCTACTGTTTTAGTTAATATTGTATTGCTAGTATTATGACTAGCTAGTACAAGTAATTTCAGCCGTTAATTTATAAGTTTTATTACCAGTCGATAAAAATATTTTACTACTAGTAGATAAGTTGTAATATAAATACATAAAATTTTACAAATTTGATTTTCATGAACTAGCAAAATCTCTATCATGTATGAAAAAGAAAAGTTTACGAATCTTAAAGCTGATCACCATCTCGGTCGGCTCGCGATGCTTCAGATCGGCCTGAAAGGGGAGAAGCTGGGGGTGCACTCCGTCAGCGGGAGCTCATCCGTGGAGTGGGGCGGCGCCGCCGGCAAGCAGCCGGTGACGTGGCACAGGGCCTACTTCAACGCGCCGGCCGGCGGCGCGCCGGTGGCGCTGGACCTGGGCAGCATGGGGAAAGGCCAGGCGTGGGTGAACGGCCACCTCATCGGCCGGTACTGGTCGTACAAGGCCTCCGGCAACTGCGGCGGCTGCAGCTACGCCGGCACCTACAGCGAGAAGAAGTGCCAGGCCAACTGCGGCGACGCCTCCCAGAGATGGTAAATAAAATTCAAAATGGTTTGGAAGAAATTTGATCGCGGCACCTGCCCAGCCACGAGCTGAATTTGATCGAATTTTGTTCTTGTTTGCGTGAAATTGATCAGGTACCACGTTCCAAGATCATGGCTGAACCCTAGCGGGAACCTGGTGGTGCTGCTAGAAGAGTTCGGCGGCGACTTGTCCGGGGTCACGTTGATGACGAGGACGACATGAGGAGGAAGAACTGGAATGGAGAGGATCAAATTGTGGATAATTTAGCAGGGGAATTGAAGAATTGGGGATTTGGGGAGGAGATGAGGGGTATTAATTTCTTGGTCTATATCTATACATACGGCGTAGATACGGATACAGGCTGGTGCTGGGTATACGTACATACGTATACGTATACGAACTAGTAGAGTACCATTATTTATTGATGGCTGCCGCGCTGGCCTGCCGTACGCCGGAGCGGCTGCAGGTACTGCGGCTCCGGTCACGGCAGGCGGCCGGTGTACGGTCGCCGTCGATTATAATTTGCTAGTAATTTATTCTGAGCCATTTATGATGGCTTTGAGATCAGTGCACAGATCCTTGGCTCGCTTTACTCTCTCTCTCTCCAATTTTCTTCAATTCTATGAGAAAATTTGCAACGTTGAGTTGTAAATTTGAACAGTTCTTAGCATTATGAATGATAAGTTATTGTGACCTGATTTGTACAAAGAGGGAATAATTATTCTCTTGTACTAGTATCTTGTAGTTCTTTTTTATGTTGTGAATATCTCTCTGTCCTTCCCAGAAATTAAATGGTATGTATATACACATAAGCTAACATGATGCAAGAGCTGCACAACTGCATGTACGGAGCATAGACAGCGTGAGAAATTGGGAAAAAGTTTGGCCAGTACTGTTCTAGTACAATCAGATACCTATTTTCAAAGTTTCAAAGGTACAGGCAGAGAAAAATTCAGCTACGATTTATTCGGAATTTTAGGCAACATCCTTCTGTCTGTAAAACCTCAAAAATATCAAGAGGGAGGAACGATGTTTGGTCCAAAAACGAGAAGGGAAAAAGGGTAAAGGAGCAATTTGAATGCAGTTCATCTGGTTCTTGACCATCTATAGACTGTAGTACTGACTACTGAATATCCCTGTAATGTTCAGGTTTTGATGATGATGGAAGACTGAGTCCTACATGTGAAATTACGAGACCTCTATATTAGCCCTAGTTAATGTCAATTCAGAGACAATCAATCTTTCAGAAAATTCAGAGATATTCAGAGGGGCTTGAAAAAAAAACAGAGAGAACTTTGTTGAGTTGTTTCTGTTAGTTGGCAAGTCAGTACAAGAGCAAAACAGCTGGACGTACGACCAAGATCAATGAAGAAACTGCCACTGCTCACTGCCAGTGTCACCGATCAGCAGCTCCCCTAGCTTGAGGGCAACCATCAAGAAAATGACGGAATATTGAAGCAATAACAACCAACAGGTTTATTTGACGATCCAGCAAAGATAGATCATGATCAGTTGGTGACCAGTTCCTTTCTTTCCTCAATTCTTCTTCACCCAACAACCATGTCAACAATCTTCACGGCTCTCATTTTGCATTGCATGAATGAATGAATGCATTTCCTTGCTATATTGCACGCATGGCCCTTGCAATTAGGAGGGTTCGATGGAGCATCTCATCACCACAGATCACCACCACACGCCACTGACCAATCGATCGAGATCTTTGCAGCTAGACCAGGCATCCATGGCAATAATTCTGGCGGTTGGTGCGAACAGGGAAAAGGGGGGTGTCTTCTGGTTGGTGATTGCTGTGCTCTTCGTGTGATTGCTTCCATGGATTCGTCTGATGGATGATGATGATGATGATGGTGATGATTCGTTCGTTAGGTTAGATTGCTCGATTCGATTTTGGAGCCGCTCGTGAAATACTAGTACTGTACAAAGCTACAGCAAGAGCATGTTCGTTCCAGCTCGCCCTGTCAGAGTAATGTCGTTTCGTCGCCATTTCTTGTTTTCCTCTCGTTTTTATTTATCCTGAATGCAATGCATCCAGTATTGCACATTTGCATCGTTGCGTGCTGCTACTAATGGTGTATGGAATGCACTGACAATGTAAACCCAAGCAAATGAACGGTTTAGATTAACCCAAACTTACATTCCAACACTGTTGGTGTTACTGTTCATAGCATGCTTTTGTCCACCTAGAACGGCATAATTCCTTTAGAATATTGTTATAGATTTAGAATATTTTTAATTCGATTTTTCGTTTGGATAGTATTAGAAGGGAGATGAGGTTTGTCTCATAACCTCAAGCTTTTTTATCTTTTCTTAATCATTAGCTGTGTTTGTTGACAAAAGCCGGAGATGTAAAGCATTTCCATTATAAACAAATTGGTGTATTGGGGCTGGACAGCAACGTGTCTGTGGGGCCCACACAGACACCGTCGCTTATGGGCTATACTTCCTTCGTTTCTAGTTAAACCAGACTTTATTTGGTACGGGCCAAAGTTTGAGTTGAAATCCAAATCCTGGCCTATCTAGAATTTTAGCATTTTTATTTTTTTTAAAGTTTTGCAAAACTAATTTTTGTTTCAAAGAATGGCAAAAATAGTCCCCATTGTCCTCCGGAAGGACGAGATTTAAAAATCTTCCTCCCAAAGAACGATTTTGCTGACGTGGCAGACGACCATTGGGTGTCGCTGCCGTGCCACGACATTTTTGTGGAAAAACCCCTTGCCGATCCCCTCGGTAGGGCGTTTTTCACCGCTAAAATAGAGGGTCGCCGCAAAAGTGCGCGCCGCCCGGCAATTTGCGGCGGCCCCGTCGCCGCCTCTCTGTTAATCTCGTCCTCTGCAAGAGCGTTTTTTGGCTGGCTGGGCCCACAGAAAACCCTAAACCCTAAACAACATATATCGATGTTTGAGTTGAAGTAAATATTTTTTCCCAATAAGTTCAAGTCATGGTAGAATTCCTCCGGAGGAAGTTTGGTAAAGTAAATCCAGAGTGAATTATATTTTTCCCAATATTTATTGTTTTTACCCAATCCAAAGGAAGTTTAGTAAAGTAAATCCACATGAAGTTTATAAGAAATTGTTAATAACGACATAGTAAAATTTTTCATAGGATTAAATTACTACAAAACTTTGTACACGATTCTTTTTTATAAAGAAGCCCTAGGCGTATTATATATTGAAAGCAGGATGCTCCGCAGTTGACACAGTGAACAACTTTTTTTTAGTAATACAAGCATAACTCAGCATATATTGATGATACAATACATGGCATACGTTTCATAACAAGTATTGCACGTAATTAAACCATGGGACATATGCCATGGACACGCGATACAAATTAATCGGACCCGACGGGTCGAGCCTCATCTTTCCTACGGACCTCTTCTACGGCGTTCAACGTGTCTTGCATTTCCCAGTCCTTCTCGGCCTTGTACTCTGTTTGTGTTTCACATTCAGTTATCTTTAGGTCGTTATATTAGGGAATGACATTGTTGATCCACATAGTGAATCCGTACCTCCTTTGAATGCGCTGATAAAGAAACGTAGGTATCAGTTAGAGTGGCAATACTATTTAGATGTTAGCGGAATTGAAAAAATGTAAGACGTACAATGAAATCGTCATCTAAGTTGAGGCAAATGAAATATCTCCTGCCATATGTTCGTGGTTCAAAGGAGGTAGCCATCTTGCAACGGTCCCTACAACCACACCTAGGACGCTCCGACCATTTAGGGTAACCTAATGGATTGTTCCTCCAATCTAAGCTTGCGATTTTCATTCGACGTACATACTCCATTCATGCCTGCATGAATTGTTCGGTCGACTCAGGTCCATTACCTTCGGACCGATGGAAGCAGGTATCACCGTATCGATCCACGTTTGAATCGACATTGCGGTACAACCTCCTGGTTGTACATTTGTGATAGCAGAGGTTAGACAATGAAACAAGTGATTAGCTTTAGCGGAAAAATTGGTACTCACGACAAAATTATCTTCGACAATCTCAGGACACACGAAGCATCTTTGTCCTCGAGTTGCATGTCTAATGGACCTTATCACCTGGCAACAGAGACCACAATGACATTCTAGACGTTCCCGCCATGTGGATAGTGCAAGTGGATCTAGAGGCCAATCCAAAGCTTCCGTAGCAATTCGATGTTGGTACTCAGCCTTCCGCTGAAGGTAGTCCGACCTTGTTGCGCTAAGTAGGTAGGAATGTGCTCCATCGATTTGTGGGTTCTCCAAATCTATCCACTCAATGAAGTTACATACCCGACGATATGCCTACGTAAGATGTTACCATGATGTAGGAACAAGTTAGCGTATTGTGTATTAAGAATACGTATTACAAATCAGAGCACAGTAGTCATACCTAATCCATGTTGGTGCATTGGAAGAATCGCCTTCCTCGAGTTTCTGAGTTAAGGGACGACGTAAGTATACAGGCATCCCCACAATGGCACAATGGACGGTCACAGATAGTGAAATCCAACCACCCAAAGGATGAAGTCGCTAGTCCAGACGCTCAGGAAAGGGATGATCCATTCTAGCTAGAAGTGTAGGAAACAGAACGAAGATATGAAGAGCTCGTATTCGGGTGGTGCAATATATAGTGGAGAAAGCAGAGGCACATCTCAAACTAACGTGAGTTAACTTAATGAACGGATGTGACAACATGTTCACGTGGCAGCACAAAGTGATTGATTCTACCATAGAAAGCAGCGGCAAAAGCTATGTCTGGATGCCTTCACGCGCCAAAAGATGATAGCGACATATCGTACATGTATCTCACACGCCAAAAGCTGATAGCGACATATCGTAGACGTCTCTCACGTGCCAAAAGTTGTTCGTTCTTTTGTTGAGTTGATGTTGCGCATACTGTGTGCCGTACGATCTATGTGATCACGGGCGAGTACGAATGGCCTGAAAGGTGCTCATGACATATCAGTGCGATGACCGAATAAACTTATATACAAACAACTAGCACAAAATTACTAAGGGTAAATATTACAAATAGGTAGCACTAAAATACTACTATCGAGGCCTCTTACCCCTCCCCCTCCTAGCCTGCGCCCTAACGTGCCCCTGGGAGTATGTCAGCCTGTCGGGGGACACGACACGTCCTGCACGAACATCTGGTGTGGGCGTCTCCTGCGGCTGCTCTTTGCTCTGCGGTGGTGGTGCTCCGCCAAGCTGCGAGGCGCCGATGACGTCCTGCTCTAGGTCGTCGAAGTCGTCGCCACCATCTGACCCGCTTGCGTCGCCAGCACTTGACCCGCCTGCCTGTGACGAGGATGCGCCCGAACAGAAAATCCCCGCTGAGTAACCTGCTGGAGTTTTGCAATGTTAAGCAATAGTCATGGCAACTAGTATAGTTGTATTACACAACAAACAACGCTTGCTCACCTTGCGACTGACTAAAGGGACGCGGGATCAACGAACCACTCGCTCCAGCAAAGGCCGTTGTGCTGGGCAGAGTCGTAAACGGACGAGGGATCGACGAACCGCTCGCTCCAGCAAAGGCCCCTGTGGGCAGAGTTAGACCTACGAGCCATGTAGTTTGTGAAAACGTGGACAAGGTTTGCATAGTAAACAATTTGGCAAGGAACTAACCTGTGGATGTTCCAGCACCGTGCGAAGTTGATCCTGGGGTCGGGGCACATGGACGGGGAAGTGCAAGGACCGGTGGTGGTATCGCGTCCACGGCCAAACGCCAGGAAAAGACGCGCATTATAGCACGAACCTTGTTGTTCAGTCGGTCCACGAGGGTCCTCTGCTTGACGTCGGTGAGGTACAGTCCCACGTCTAGCCTCTGTGTCAACGTGCTGACATCGATGTGCAAGGCTCATGCGGCATCGGCCTATGAAAGGAAGAAGCGTGCAGAAGATGGACTTACCACCATAAAGTAGTCCCGGTCACGGTGCGAGGGGTACGTCCGTGACTGAAGACTGGTGGAGCTGCGGAGCGACCGTGGTGAAGGTCACGCGGGCACACTTGCGCGGCATGTACCAGCGAAGGTACGTAGTGTAGTTGTCCTCGGAGTGGGGGAAGAGCTTGTCGATCACCTCCTCGGTGGCTATCAACCAGTCCTCCACGTATCGGTTTAGCTGTGGTTCCCATAGTGTCCCTGCTTGCTGACCTCGATGAGTCAACCTGCAAAAAACATTACGATTATCGATCTGTTCAAAGCAATAGACATAATAGTAGTAAAGTGGAACAAAAATTACTCACTAGTGGTCCTAGGGGGGACGGGCATCGCTATGTTTAATTGAAACCCCTGCCTCAGTCCGAATTGCCTCATAACACGGTGAGGGCAGTGAGGCTCGACGTAGATGTCAAACACCATCGACACCAACATCAGCCAGTACGCCGCATCACGCGTGCACAAGGCAGACAGACCTAGAGGAGCTCTCCCGGCGACGGCCTGCTCCATGTAGGGCTCCCAGACGACGTCGGAAACCTACAGACAGTCGAACTCCGGGTAGCTCCATCTGACCTGGACGCGGGCGTAATGGCGCTGTGACACACAGAGAACCAATTGTTGAGAACGGAGTCATAAATAATATGAAATTTGAAATAAAGACAAATTGTACTTACGTTGCGGCGACACTAGTAAGTGCCCTCGTCGTCCCGTCTTCTGGGGCGTTGGCTGTGGGTCCCGACTCGTACTAAGCGTTGTCCATGATCGGTCGGCTGATCGCGAACCGCTCAGCTGCCCAGAGCTAAATAAGGAGGGGGCAGCCAACGAATATCGTCCCCGCATCCATCTTGCAGCAGGCCTCGCACAACGCATGGTATGTGGCTGCGAGGACTGTCGATCCCCAGCTCCACTGCGGCACGCACCCTAGCTCAGCATCCGCGATTGCCGGGGCATAGTGGATCAGGCCCTTGTCACCGCGTGGCCTGTGGTGCTGGTGAACATCACCCAGCCGAACATCCACAGGAGGTACGCCTCTAGGGAGCGTCTCACGGAGTACTCGTCGACATTAGGGTGGAGCTTATTGGTCTACAAGAAAACGCAAACAATGTTACAACTAAGAAGATTTCAAGAAAATAACAAAGCTTTCAAGTAAACTTACTGTGAACTGCAGCAGCCAAGCCTTCGTAGGCCCGACGGTGGTGTACATGTGCAGGGGAGAAACTGGCGGGATCCCAGGTAGCCTCATCACGGGCGTGAATCGCTCCGTGATATCGTCCCTCCACCCACCCGCACCGTCCACTGGGCCGACAGCCTCTCCGGCTAGTGGAAGCCTTAGCAGGTACGACATGTCCTGCAGCATGGGTGCCATCTCCCCACAGGGTATATGGAAGGTGTGCGTCTCTAGCCGCCACCGATCTGCTAAAGCAGCCAGCAGAGACCGGTCCACATCCCAGCGCTTCGTCGGGTCCTTCTCGTCCGCCCGCGCCTCAATAAGCCTGCATATCACAATCAGGCCTAACTCACGCAACTTGTGTACTGTCAAGTTGAACATTAGTACCACATAGTTCCAATGAAGCCAAAATTGCCATCAAGTAAATGAGTTGAAACATACCACGAAACGTGTCACGGATTGACATGCAACAACTCGCGTGACGGGCGGGGACGGAAGGTGCTAAGCTGCGCACCCTGCACTACCGACAGGTAGGACGGGTGGTTCCTGTCTAGTCCAGTGCTGAAGAGCTCTGGTGTGTCGTGCGCCATACCTGCATACATAAGAGTGATTACAAATAAGCAACATATGACTGAATCAAAATCATGTGCAACATAAAATTAAGAGAGATGAATAAAAGACATTAAACAAAAATTACAACATGAACAAGTGGTAACACTAAGACATGCATGGCACAACTGGCGGATCCATCTTTCTCGGAGCGCTCGGTGACCGGATTTCTCTTCCTCGTCGATGGATTCTAGCAGGCGGCGATCTCTAGGCAATGGGATCTTCTTCAGATCTTGTGAACCGACTGGATTTCGATCTTGGCCTTTGTTTTCAAGAAAAGATTCGTCACCGCTTCCATTCTCCGGTACATTACCCTCTTCCTTCTCCAGATGGCTCCTTTTTTCTTCTTGCCACCTTTCGGAAGATTCGGTATCTGGCTCTCTAGTCTTGTTTGGGTGGTTGTGCTCATTATTTCCATGTGACTTTTCTGAGCAACAACCATTTTCGCTTTTCGGTCTTCTCCAAAGAAGTTGGCTTCGAAATCTATCGTCTTCGCAGAGTGATTGCCAAAACTTTTGATGTTTACTTCCATCTCTGGAATAATGGTGTTCCCCATTGGGAACGAGAAAAACACGCTTGGGAAATTGAACAAGAAAAAGAATGGACTCTCGTTCTCTCTAAAGTAGAAAAGAAGAAGTTACAGCAAAAATGCAAATCTCAGAAGCATGTCAGTTTTGCTAAAAATATAGTTCAATCTCCTCCCAAGTTTTTTCACCAACCGAGGTTTTTAATTTCCTTTCGGATCTGTTCGTACTGAATTTATTCCAGATCTTGCAATGAATTTTGTTCCTCTGGTGTTTGGAAGACATTCTCCGGCGAAGACCTGCCATGGCCAATCTTCTCAGATCCAAAATTGCAGGGTCAGTTCCAAAATGTCAAGGCTTCCGGTATCTCAGGCTCCACCTAAGCCTAGATTGAAGCAGCAAGAGGGGTATTTAAATCTCAAACTACTACGCACCCAAAGTGCAGCTCGGCCCAATATAAAGCCTACTCAGCTCTTAGTGGGACAAATCTGTAAGTCCCTTCCAGGTAAACAGATTTGGGTAGCAAAACCCAAGAGTATATGGGTCCCTAAACAGAAGAGTTCATCTACGAAATGGGTCTGGAGGCCCAAAGATGTTGCAGTTCTTTCCAAAAAACAACCGTCCTCTCCGGGAAAATCTATGCCCCTGTTAGACAACGCCCGCCTTGATTCTCGTGCCGGCTTTTCAACTCCTGCAAACAAGCAAGCACCGGACGCGGAGATCATATCCCCCATTTCACAGTTTTCTATCCCCTTTTCAGGTCCGTTCTCTTCCTCTCTTGTTGCACCACATTCATCTACTCTCCCAACAGAACTTGATCAACCCGAGCAAGAAGAGGGCAACCAAGCTGAGAATGGCCAACTTCCCAGTCAATCCTCAACCCTTCCTAGTAGCTGGCCTCAACATTGAACATGGTTGGAATCGGCCAGCTCGTAGCAGAGTGGCGCTTGGTGGGAAACCAACCAGAGAACATGAAGACTTTGCCATTGTTACCTTGAATCCAATGCCGACAGAGGTAAATCAGCTCAGGCCCACCCTCAATCTTGTTTGCCCTTTTTTGGAAGACACCCAGCGAGTTCAGATCGAAATTGCTCATCTTTCATCGCTAGGGTTAGGGTTGATCAAATTAAGAACCGTCACATAGTGTGATAAACTAGTAAGAGATTCCCCTTTCCTTTTCCAATAGCAGGAAATTAGGGTTATTAAGCATGATGAAGGAATCAATGCCAGGGCTTGTGTCTATATCTATGTTTGCTGGTTGATGCTATTGGGTTTCCCTCTAGATTATCAGAAGGATCTTTTTATCAGAGCTGCTATTGCCCCTTTTGGTCGGTTGTTAGAATGGTTCCAAGATCAAAACAAGTCACGGATTCTCCTTTGTGCACTGGTTCTTAGTCCGGACAGAATTCTCCGCAGCATTGTCTTCTCCAGTGGCACTCTTTTTGGTGGTAACGGACGATCTTGGTCAATTCCCGTTTATATCTTGAATGGTAACTTCCTGGATGATTTCCCTGCTGACGAAGATCCTGTCCCGTTCGATGGGGAACCCCACCCAGATTTTGCTCCCATTGTCTTGGGTCCGAATCCAGGTGCTCCCAACTGGCAAGCTGAACAGCAAGGAGCTGCACCGAACCTAGGTGTTTTTGGTGAGGGCCATCAGGGTCCTCCTCAGCAAAATCAGTGGGCTCCAAATCCAATACATGATGACAACAATGCAGATGGGGAAGTGGATGATCCGTGGTCGACATGGGAAGGGCTAGAAGAATCCATTGATCTGGACATGTATGTGTCTTCCATGGAGCATCTCCGCTGCACTGGTCATGACATTACAATTGATGAACTTGCCAGCGCCTTACATGCCAGGGACAACTCTTCTTCTTCCAGTGAGGCCATTTCATTCCCTAGTGAAGAACAGGCCCGCTTTCAAGCTGCTCTGAGCCGATGTGCTACCATATCCTTCTTTCATCGGCGGGATTTACGAAGCTCAGGGATTTGTATTCTACAGCAGGGAAGTAGCACGGTAGTCTCAACTCCAATGCATCTTAGCATCCTTGTTGATCTGCTTCAGGACGGGCCTGCTACATCATCCTCAGTGGCTGGGAAGGAGATTGTACTTTGGAAACCCTGTAAGCCTGCTCTTGCTCTGCAGCTCTGGCCAGCGATTTTGGAGGCGCGATGTTGTGCTCTAGAAATTGTTCAAATCAAATCTACCAGCCCAGTCAATCAAGGCCCAACTGACCCATCAGCAAACCATCGTAGCTACTACTGCGCAAAAAAAGTCTACTCTTGGTCTCCCAGATGTGATCTTAGATCCTTCCAAGCACCTGACAGAAAGAAGTATTCGACGCAGCGCCCGTATCAACAAGACAGATGGCTACCGCACTGTCAAGTTAGAAACCAAAAGGCGCAAACTATGTCCTGTCCTAATTGATGCTGATACGGGTGCAACTGAACCAATCCCGTTGGAGATTTTGCGCGGATGGGGAAGAGATTGTGGTATAGCTCCTGGGGAGCTATTCGACGAGGTGCTCCGTCAGGCGCCTGCTTCAGACAAACCTTGTGATGCCAATGATTAAGCGACTGCAGTTCCAAAGCTTGCTATCTCGTTTCTGTCAGACAATATCTATATTTTGCATTGGCTCGACCTGAACACTATCTTTATTTTTGTATATTCATATGATCAGTGGACTTATGTTCTCTCTTCTGGGGATGTTTGAGGAATACTCTATTTCCTTTACTAGCTGGATCTATGAACGTTTCTCCTACTCTGCTAGTCTTAGTAGGTTTTCTCTGTATGCCTTTTTGATTTCTATGATTGCGCGCAATTGGAATATTTTGTGCGGAATATTCGTGGTATCAATTCTCCCAGCAAGTGGGCCGCCATTCATGACAAAATTGAAGAAAGCAACAGTTCAGTTGTATGTCTCTAGGAAACAAAGAGAGATTCTTTTGACTCCAGCCTCATTCGAAAAATTGCCCCTCGTAGATTTGATCAGTTTGAGTATGTTCCGTCAATTGGTGCTTCTAGTGGTTTGCTGGTCTATGGAATAGCTCCCTCTTCTCGGGCCAAGTCTTGGATAGCCAAAGTTTTGGGATCACAATACGTTTTGTTTCGTCTTTGAATAATGAGCATTGGAATCTCACAAATATTTACGGGCCGTGTGATGAACCTGCTCGTTCTATTTTCATTGATTGGTTCAAAAGCCACCAAACTGATGATGACGCCAATTGGATATTTTTGGGTGATTTCAATTTTTACAGATCTCTTAGCAACAGAAACAAGGCTGGCAGCAATCTTTCTGATACCTTAATTTTTAATGAGGCTATTGGTCATCTGAGCTTCATTGAACTTCCTTTAAAGGGCTGGGCCTTTACATGGAGCAACATGCAGCAGGACCCGCTCCTAGAACAATTGGATTGGTTTTTTACCTCTCCTAATTGGACCATCTCTTTTCCAAAAACTAAAGTTTATCCTTTAGCCAAGACAACCTCAGATGACACTCCCTGCCAGGTGGCGATCATCACAACGATTCCACGCTCCAATATTTTCAGATTTGAAAATTTCGGGTGGAACACAGTTCTTTTCAAGAACTGTTCATGACGCTTGGTCTCTTCCCCAAGAAATAGTGATCCAAAGAAAGAATATATCACTCAAATTCAAAAGACTTCGAGCCGACCTCAAAGTTTGGACCCGCCATCTGTCAAATCTCAATTTACTGATTAAAAACATTAATACAGTGATTTAACCCTCACACGATCATACAAGTCATGACACAATAGGGATTCCCGACGAGATGGCTTAACTGGATCAAATCAATTCTTTTGTCTGGTAGATCAGCCATCCTTCTTAATGGTGTTCCTGGAAATTCTTTCATTGCAAATGAGGTGTGCGCCAAGGAGACCCACTATCTCCGCTGCTTTTTGTCCTTGCGGCAGATCTGCTACAGGTCTTGGTAAACAAAGCAGCAGCTCAAGGTCTTCTCGCAAAGCCAATTAGACAACCCTTAGAGGATTTTCCTATAATTCAATATGCGGATGATACTCTACTTATCATGCAAGCGGACTCCCAGCAATTGTTATTGCTAAAGAGTCTCCTAAACAGCTTTAGTATAGCAACAGGGCTTAAAGTGAATTTCAGTAAATCTCAAATGCTTCCGATAAACATAAGTCAAGAAAGATTGAAACACCTAGCATATACTGTTGGCTGCGAAACAGGATCTTTTCCTTTCACATATCTGGGACTTCCCATGGGAACCACCAAGCCCAAAATGGAAGATCTTGCTCCAGTCCTAGACAGAATAGAAAGAAGGCTTTCGGGTGCTTCAACTTGGTTATCTCTCTCAGGCAGATTGCAGTTGCTCAACTCAGTCTTATCACCAATCACCACCTACACTCTTTGCTCAATCAAAATTCTTACTGGCATAGTGGAAGGTATTGATCATGCAAGAAAACAATGCCTCTGGCGTGGAAACATAGATAAAACTCGGGGGTAATTTGGTGGCCTGGGATAAAGTCCAAAGACCAAAACAAAAAGGTGGGTTAGGTGTAATCAATCTCAAGTTGCAAAATGATGCTTTGCTCCTTAAACAGCTTCACAAGTTCTATAATAAGGAGGATATCCCTTGGATAGAATTGTTTGGTCAAAGTATTACGCATATAAAGTACCGCATACCTGCAGGGAGGTAGGCTCTTTCTGGTGGAAGGATATCTTTCGTCTCAACGGTCTTTACCGCGCCATTGCTCGTTGTGAATTGGGAAATGGCTCCACTGTCAGTTTCTGGTTTGATTCTTGGATAGAGCCTCCCCTCTATCAAGCATACTCTAGGCTGGCCTCCTTTGCTCTATCTGACTCAATTTCTGTTCAAAAACTGATGGAATATGATGACCTGGACAACCTTTTATGCTACCTATCTCAACCCAAGCATTAAAGGAATTAGAACTGCTTCAGCAAGAGCTCCAACAGCTAGACTATGATGAGTCTACTTTGGATTCGTGGAAGCCCATTTGGGGAAAAGACTATACTTCTAAGAGATTCTATGATTATGTCTACAACACTATACCGACCCATCCCATCTTCTCCAAATTATGGAAATCACATTGTTTGCCAAGAATTAAGTTTTTTATTTGGCTGGTTTTACTGGATCGGCTCAACACCAAGGTGATGCTCTCTCGAAGGCATATTGGAAATTGAGCTAATGATCACTGTGTTATGTGAAATCTCAGTATTGATGAAACCGCTGAGCATCTCTTTTTCACTTGCCCATTTGCCAATCAATGCTAGACACGCCTCAATTATACATGGGATCTGACCACGTCGCTTGCAAATAGACTCTCTCGGGTCAATGGCCGCAGCTTCAGCTTTGATGCGTGTTTAATTGCTATGTGGGAAATTTGGAAACTCCGAAATGACAAGATCTTTGACAGATAAGATCCAATGCACTCCAGGTGGTTGCACAATTTTCGTTCCTAAGGCTATCTCCAGTCAGCTCGTTTCAAATCTGTAACTAGAGAGGAATTTTGTGTTTGGCTCGATGCCTTCAGTTAGATCCTTTTCCTTTGTTTCTCTAACCCAGCTAACTTCTCTGATCCCCCCCTGTAAGATGTTCTTTTCCACTAAATTTAATTGATTTGCTGTGGGGATTTTTTCCCCACAGTCGTTCCTTTCAAAAAAAAAATTACAACATGAACTACAAATTTCAGAATTGTTAAGACATTACACAAATTGTTCATTACAATGGTATTTCAAATTGCTAAAAGACACATTACAAAAATGACAACAACATTACAATACTTCATGTTTCTTAATGATAAATATTAGACACACAGTTACATCAATTACAACACCATAAGACTACATGGCTAACAGACATAATCATGCCATTGCATCGCCAGCCGAGGATGTAGTCACCGCACGAGAATGCCTTAGACATGGTTGCCTCGTTGTTGTTCCTTCTCCCAATGGACGACTGCCATCAGTTGCCTGTCCAGATGGACCTGCACCTGGGATGCTTGGAACTTCAGCATTCTTCGGGCATTTCTTGTAAGTATGGTCGCGCTCATCGCATTTGCTACACCTTAGAGTCCCCCCGCTTGCCTCTGACTCGTCCATGTCGTTTCTGATGCGTCTCGACTGACGTCGTCCCTTTTTCATCCTTAACTTCAACGGATCTGGAATGTAGAACACTTGTGGCCTCAGAGTTGTATAAGATCCAGATATCCCGAACCCATATATCTCCTCCCTCCATATATGAAATATTGCTTCTTTATTGTAGTAGGGTGAAACATAGATATTGGGAATTAAGCCGCAATCCCCAGCTGCCACCAGTACATGTGATCAGGGCAGATGTCTAAGCTTGGGCTTCATGCAACTGCAACTACACCGCCCTCGCATGCAACACACATTCCTGCACAGCTTGGACGCGGTTGATGCCATGCCTTCTCCTGTCGACACACATTTCTCGTACCTATGAACTTGGGTACCTTGGGGAATAACTCTGTGCTTCATAGCCTTTGATATTTTGTCTTGCATATACTTTGTCACCACATTCCCAAATACAATATTGTTATCAGCCATTAATCAAGCAATTTTCTTGTATCTGTCCTTGAAGTATGCCTGTGTGCCATGAAGGATAAATTTGACAATACAGACCAGTGGGAGTCCTCGCACTCCTCACATTACCTAGTTGTACACCTCGGCCAAGTTGGTTGTCACTATACCATATCGAGATCCGTCAGTGTCATACAAAAGAGACCACTTTTCTTTCAGTTCATTCTTTATCCAGTGCGAGAAATTACGGATTGATGATGCGGACCTCCTTCTCATTGTGGGCGGGTCATCATGTAGTGGACTAAGAGGTACTGGAGCCTCGTCATCCTGTGGCCGACGAGAATTCTCGTCGGTTTGCTTCGTTGTTAGCTCATCCAACCTCCTCCACAACTCATTGAATTTCTTCTCTTGATTCTGACCACATAGCCTCTTAAAGAGATCCATCAAGTGCTTGTGTCTTGAATTGCTTGTAGAAATTTGCTCTCATATGACACATGCACCATCTACTCTGAACATCATGCCACCTAGCTGGAAGTCCCCTCTCCGGCCAACCATTCTGCAGGTAGTCAATTTCCTTCAACATACCCGCATGACGATCATGTATGAGGCAAACATTGGGCCTCATACGCAAGACTTGGCAGCGAACTCTCTCCAAGAACCAATACCAGCTTTCGGTGTTCTCGCTCTCGACAAATGCAAATGCCATAGGTAACACCTGGTTGTTCCCATCAGCTCCAATCGCCGTCAGTATCTGACCTCTGTATTTGCCTATCAAAAAAGTTCCATCTATGCACAACATAGGGCAATAGTGCACAAATGCGTTGATGCAAGCACCTAGCGAGAAAAAGGCTCTTTGCAGCACACTCTTGCTCGGGTCAGTAGACGACGGAAATGTCTGAATGTTGTAGTAGGTATTGGGGTTTCTCTAAGCAATGGTGGCTAACAGACGAGGAAAATTATCATAGGATGCTTCAAATATGCCATACATCATCTCTAAAATCTTTTGTTTTGCCCTCCAAGCCTTGGAATAGCTTATAGTACACTTGAATTTGTTTTCAATGTGTCTAATAATGGAGCCTGATTCAAAATCTGTGTTACAAACAACATCACTGTATATCTCACCGGCTACAAAAGCTGAGGTGATGTTGCGGTGATACTTATCCACCCTTGGCAACCAACATGTGTGCTCGGTCACAATGCTCACTTTCCAATAGTCCTTCCATTTGCCCTTATATGCATGAACACGCCATGGACAATCCTCCTTCATGCATTTCACTTCATACACATAGTTGGTTAACTTCACCACCCTAAACTCTCTATGCAAGGAGACCGCCCAATGCTTCACCGCCTTTTTCATGTCTTCCTTATGAGCATACCTGGCACCCTGGATTATCTTGTTATCCTTGCATTCAAAGGATACTTGCTGCCCCTCTGACATAACAAGTCCAAAGAAATCTGCTTTTGTCCAATCAATAGGCATTAAATCTTCTTTCTCGTCGGATGATTCATTGTCCTCTGCCTGCTCATCTTCAGAATCTTCCCTCTCCATTTCCTCAACAATTGCTTTGATTCTCTCCCCCTCGTCCGCCACGCCCATCGCCTCCTCCAACCTTGCTTCATTACCCCCAGTTTGCACCGATGGTCCAACATTCTCCACCATATTGCTAGGAACCTGACCATCCTCTGTTTGCACTGTAACACTGCTATCGACTTCATGCAATGCCACAAAAATAACAAGGAGCCAAGACCTTTCAAAAACCATCTCCACATAACGTCTTTAGGAATCAATGTTATCTATAGGCATTAGTTCCCAATAATATCCTTCTGTTGCACGACTCACTATAACGGACAGGGACATTGTGTTCACTCTTGTATCCACTTTAAATTCACGTAGCAACTAACTATAAAATGACTCAAAGGTTTTCTCAGCAAACCTATCGATGCCCTTTGATTTCATCCTAAATTCAGACAGATCAACACCATATGGACCAAATCTAACGTTGCCTTGACCGTATACTATCTGAAATATGACCTTACTTGCCATTGTGCCTGATAAACATATTGACTGAGTTTATTTCAATATGTGGCTAAGTTAAAGTCTCTAAAAATATGTTAATATGTTCTCTGCTCTAGATTTTAAAATATACCAAATAGGTTTGTTCATCTTGATCTACCGTCCATCATATATATATTTTACATATGTTCATCTCAATCGGTTTGTCCTAGGTCAAATTCTCTAAAATAAATCATGCCCTAATTTTTAAATCTTGATCTGAGTGCTACACATCTATTCAAATATTATAAAAAAATCTACACATAATAATTAGACATAGATCGAGATATATTCT
Organism: Oryza australiensis; assembly: GCA_019925245.2. Taxonomy (NCBI): domain Eukaryota; kingdom Viridiplantae; phylum Streptophyta; class Magnoliopsida; order Poales; family Poaceae; genus Oryza; species Oryza australiensis. The sequence goes on along the minus strand of JAIFGZ020000330.1, from coordinate 788,519 downwards.
ACTATGTTAATCTAAATCGGTTTGTCCTAGGCCAAATTCCCTAAAATAAATCATGCCCTAAATTACAAATCCATCCAGATCAGAGTGCTACACATCTATTCAAATAATATAGACATAGCTCAGGATATATTCTACATATGTTCATCTAAATCGGTTTGTCTTAGGTCAAATTTTCTACAATAAATTATGCCCTAATTTATAAATCTAGATCCGAATGCTATACATCTATTCAAATATTAAAAAAATTATTTGTACTAGTATTCTACACAAAATAAATAATATAAACATAGATCACGATATTGTAATTACCTGGGATCGAGTAGGCACACCGACAGGGCGTCGACGCTCTCCTCCTTCTTTCTCACCTCTCTCTGTTTTTTCTTTTCTGGAATCTTGCGTGACGCAAATGAACTCCTCCTGGATGGATTGGGATTTTATGAGGTGGCGCCCAAAAAACTCCCTTGCAGAGGGTGAGATTAGGGCAAAAATCGCCCTCTACAAGGACGACGAGGGGCCCAATGCAAAATGCCAAGGCGGCCGCCCTTTCGAGTGCACACTGTCAACGGGCAAAAATCGCCCTTCGGGAGGCGGCAAGGGGCCGCCCAAAATTGCTAGGCGGCCGCCCTTTGCGGCGGCCCCTATTTCAACAGTGAAAACGCCTTGCGCAAGGCGCAAGGAGTTTTTCCGAAAAAGCCTCGGCGCGCAGACGACGCCGAACGGTGTCTGCCATGTCGCAAAATCGCCCTCGAAAGAGCGATTTTAAATCTCTCCCTCCCGAACGGCGATGAGGACTATTTTTACCATTGTTTGAAACCGAAATTAGTTTTACAAAACTTAAAAAAATTAAAAATGCTAAAAATTCACCTATCCACATGGATGGGCCGACATTGAATAGGCCCATATTTAAATATACGACCCTCGAAACCCCGGCCCAAGTTGATGGGCCGGTATTGAGGCCTATACAAACGAAGGTATCCAGGCCAGTATTTATTTGACCCATGCCAAACGAGGCCGTGCATTTATTCTTTTTGTTTCTTACTTTTACCTCGAAATAAAAACGCGGGAAACCACCACGCTCCCGCGCAACAGCCGAGACGATGGAGCAATGGCTGCCGCTGTTCCGCTACCTCCTCGCCTCCCCGGCCCCCAACGCCGCCGCCTTCTCCTCCTCCGGCGACGTGCAGTGCCCCACCTCGCCTTCTCCGGCCGCTGCCCTCCTCCGCCTCCTCCTCTCCCCGGCGCCCACGCTCCCGGCCTCCGATCCCCCCGCCATCCTCTTCCAGACCCTGCCGCCGCTCGTCCAGTCGCAGGCGCTCTCGTTCCTCGCCTCCTCCGCCGGCCTCCTCGACCCGACTCTCGCGCGCTCGCTCGCTACGCGCGTCCTCTCCGAGCCGTCTGGCAGGTACGACTTCTGGGCCCATCGCGGCGCCCGCCACCTGCTCGACGGATTGCCCCAGAGAGGCGGCATTGATGCCCCTGGGGAATTTCTTGATGAGTTCCACGAGCCGCCCTTGTGGCTTAAAGAAGTGGCGACGAACACACATCCTGCCCTTCCATGGTTGCCCCTTGATTGGCGGAGCATCAAGGCGAGCAATGGGGATGGTGTTGATAGGGTTGGTTTGGAGTCTCTGGTGTTGGACCAAGACGAGGATTCGGAGAGGCAGGAGGTTCAGTGCGTTCCATCACCTCCCGCTCCTCTTGAGGCTCATGCTGTTCAGAGGGCGCTGGCTCTACAGAAGGATATTTTGATGGCAGAATCAATTTTGGTAGCCCAGCACCTCGCGAAAGATTTGCAGCAGCTTTCCGTCGAGTCCGGGAATGCTGAGGCTGTTCTTAGCATAGTTCAACCATGGAAAGCAGATGATGATACTGTGAGGGTTCTGCTTTCTAGTTTGGTGCTTGAGGGAGATGGAATGCATGGAAAAGGGCCAGTGCTTACGTTGTGTTCTCTTTTCTTGCCAAAGTTACTTGACCTTCAGAGACCAGTTTCATCAGTTCTTCTTTCTGTTGCATTGGATCTCTGCAAACGCCACCCAGCTGCTGCACTGGAGGCTATCATTTTACCACTGGTTCTTAGAAGGGAAGGGCTAAATGTTCCTCAGTGCGATGTGCTCACACGCATTGTCAAGGATTGCATGCATCCATTGCATGTCACTGCCTTCTGTCATAGATTGCTTTCAGGGGATGAGAGAGAGCGGAGACCAATTTGTATGCCTGAGCACCAGGGAAACATTGGTAGTAATTTGGTCTGGACAGAATCCCTCTTTGCACTGTTCTACAGCATACTGAATCAAGACATTTGCTTGACACCAGTTACCATTGAAAATCTAGTGTCTATGATTGATGAGATGGCATCAAAGTTCCCAGCATCGCTGAAATTTGGTAACTTTCTGCTCTGCTTCGTCTCGAAATGTTGGCGCGAGTCTAAGATTCAAAGTGTTTTGCTAGAGAGAGCTGCTGAGAAAACTGACACTTTCCTGACTAAAGCTATATTAGCAAAATTGCGAATGGCAAATTGAAATACTTAAAAACTTCAAAGCTGAACATCTGGTGAGCCTACATTTCCATTCAGATTATCTGAAATATGTGATTTCATGAATGAACTGTTTTATTTGAGTTTTAATATGGATATGCTTTTTTTCTTTCTCAAAAAAACCATGGAAGAATTATTCTTATATAACATGGTAATTGAAATATTGTAGGAAATTTTATATGTGTTCACACATGGGGTACAAATCTGTTATATATCAATCAAAAGCAACAAATATGTCATATGATTTGAAGTATCAAGTGAATGCCTTGTTTATATAGGTTAAGTCTGTAGGATTTATCTAGTAGTTCAACTTCCTCGTGAGTCGGCTCAGATCTTGATCCATTCAAACTGGGTCTAAAGGGTATAAATGAGGCCTGTTCAAACTTAACTGGATTCAAAGAAATATACAAGATCTAATGATTGTTTTCACCAGCCATTCCTATTTAAAGAATCGTGGCTCTTAATTTTAGACGTGTAAACACATGGTATCAGAGCATTCTCCTCATAGATACATCTCTTAGCCATGAGTACATAATCTCGTCTACTCCAGCCGGTGCCTCGCTGTTTGGTGTACCGGTGACAGAGAAGCTACGGAAGAACAATTATTTGCTAGGGAAGGCACAAGTCTTTCCTGCCGTGAGGGAAGCCCAAATGTTCGGCTACCTTGACGACACCATCGTTGCCCCGTTGAAGGAGATCGATGTAATTGAGGGTGACATGATCACCCAGGCACAATGGATGGCCTCGGATCAACAAGTCTAGGTATCTAATGTTGTCCCTCGACATTGTAACACAGGTGGTGTATGTTGGCGGCATGACTACGGTAGGCGCTCGAGGATATGTTTTCCTTGAAAACTCGTGCACGGGCGATCAACACTTAGATTGCACTATCTACTAAAAAAAGAATTAACATGTCAATCAATGAATATATCACTAAGATGAATGCTTTTGGAGATGAGATTGTGGCTATTGGAAAACCGCTTGATGAAGAAGACATCGTGTCGTACATACTCACCGAGCTTGATATCAACTATGAACCGGTCTTGATGTATAACATGATGTCTTCTTTATCAAGGGGTTTTCCAGTAGCCACAATCTTATCTCCTAAAGCCTTCATCTTAGTGATACATGAAAGTGCATCTAGTCTCCTAATTTTTTTGTGGTTAATGACAATCCGATTAGTAAGGACTAATGCCTATCATTGAGATTGTGTGAAGGAATATTAGTCCTCCATGAGATGATGTTCAATGCAATATCCTTAAGTATGGAGTTTTTAATGAAAAGTGGCAAGACACAATTGGTAAAATGTAATTTTTTTTTGTTTCTTTGGTGTCGATAGGAAAGCCATACTATTAGATATATATATGAATGAGTTAGGTGCTCAAAATCCTTTTTTGAAGTGGTCCTCATTCCTGTTTTTCTCTTCTGGTGTTTTTTGGACTTGTCCGAAAGGGATTTTCGAAGTTTCCAAAAAAGGTTGTGTGCTGAGTTTTGGTTCTGGACATTTTCGAACTTGTCCAAAAGTAACTTTTGTAATTTCCGAAAATGACTGTGTGGCAAAACTCGATTCTAGACATTTTCTGATGGAAAATGTCTCTGTGCTCAGATATGGTTATGGACATTTTTGGACTTATCTGAAAATGTTGTTTGGAATTTTCAAAAATGTTTGCACAGCTGTTTGCAGCATTGGTCATTTTTGGATTTGTTCGAAATTAATTTTTGGAATTTCCAAAAATATGTTTTGCCTCTGTTGATTCTCGAATTTCTTCGAAGTGGTGAACTTGGAAATAGGTACTGATGTTTTCTGGACTTGTTTGAAAATTGTTTTCGAAATTTCCAAAAAAGAGAATATTTGCCTCTAACGGATAGATCTGAGGTTGTGGTTATAAGTAGCCCCTTCCTCCTCTAAGTCAAGGTTGCTGCTTCGATTGAAAACTTGGTGTCCTTGGCTTGCAACTCTTTGAGATCCACTTTGAGCCTTGCTTTCTCATTTTCCCTCTCTATTAATCTTTGAGTTTGGATTTTTGTGTGTGTGTGAGAGTTGTGCTTTTGAGTTTGTGTGAGTGCTTGGTGTTTACTTCGTGAAGATTCGTTGAGCACTTGATTCACTCCCAAGAGGTAATTGCATCATCAATTTTATTCTTGGAGGTTGAGGACTCCTAGACGGCTACATGTTACTTTTGAGCCACCGATCTACTTGTGGTTGACCGGGAGAAATTTGTGAAGGTCAGATCTCACCTCTGAAAGGGAAAAGATACAACTAGTGAAAGAAGGAGTGCTTTGTGCAACCTCTAGAGGAAAGGCTCTTTGTGAGCTCCTCAATGAAGACTAGAATCCCCTCAAAGATTCGAATTTTGGGAACACCTCATCATGCAAAAACCTCAATGATCTCCTTCTCTTCCTCCTCTAGCTTTGCTTGCTTGTGTCTCTACTAGTCTATCTATTGTTTGTGCTTGCTATTCATTCTTGTGGGTTGCTAGATCTAGTTTACTTTGTGTATTTCGTCTGCTCTGTAATTTTGGATTTGTCCGAAAAGTAATTCACGGAATTTCCAAAAATTACTGCTTTCGCATTTACTTAAGTTTTAATTAGCCTATTCACCCCCTCTAGACCCAAGTGACCCTTTCAGTATATTCATTGGTTATCATGTGCCGGGTTTTGATCGCCCATGAATGAGTTTTCGAGGAAAACATAATCTGAGTGTTTTCCATAGTTGTGCCTCTGTTGTTACACACCACCTGTGTTAGGATGTCGTGTACGACATCATATAGCCTAGGATTTGTTTATTCGAGGCCATCACTTGGGCGTACGCCAGATTTGGCACCTGGGTGATCATGTCACCCTCCTTTACATCGATCTCCTTTGACAGGGTGATGATGGTGCCGTCGAGGTACTGAACATTTGGGCTCCCCTCTTGGTAGGAAGGACTTGTGCCTTCCATAGCAAATAATTGCTCTTTCCTAGCTTCTCGGTCACCGATACACCAAACAACGAGGCACTGGCCGGAGTAGAAGTAGACGAAGATGATGCACTCATGCCAGATATATCTATTTGGAAGTCACTTTGATACCATGTAAATTATGGTGGAAGTGTTCTCTCACCTCTCTTGAGACAACATATCTTTGTTTATACAACCGACAAAATGTAGCATGGGAGATTATGATTGTGAGGCGATAGCTATTCTTATCTTTACATTTTTAACACACTTCTATCTATCTGTAGAAGGAGCCTATCTTTGGAAATCTATCTCTGTCTCTAACAAGACGATCAAATTATCATACGTGCACAATCTTTCTATCAATGGAGGATTTTTGGTAAAGCGCCTCTTTGTTTGATATGTATGGCATGCCACACATTTTCTAGTGGACAATTTGTTCATCAGGGGTTGTGGCATATCTTTGCAAAGAAATGAGGGTACGAGAAGTGGACTAGGAGAAAGTGAGGCATGTAGTGATTATGTTTCTGATCGAAACACAAGGTTCACTTCATCAATTCACCTGGTAAGTGTGGCAAAGTTCGGCCCAGCCCAAACACCAATCTCTACTATGCCACAATTCTCTTCGGTAGCAAATAATTACACATGTTTTCCAAATGCCCAGATCATGCACTTTTTTGTTCTTGAATGAATCAGCTGACAGTGGCATGATTTCTTGTATGAACATGCTTCAGCGTCCTTGCTGTGTAATTGTTTTCTAGTCATATTTCACATGTTTAACATATGTAAGTGGCATACGATAAGTCATAAAACGATACCATCACTGTGGGGGTATCACCTCGGGGTAGCCCACAGAATGAAGTTAAGATCAGCTGAAGTCGGACTGATAGTCCTCGGGAGGGGGTCAGAAGCCCGACATCTTCTTGGGGTCGGCCGCCCCAACCTCCCTTCTGTCCCGACTCCAGTGTTCTATATCGACTACGACTCATCAGCCCGACCCCAGATCTCCTTGGGAGGAAAGCTTGCTTTGCAAGGATCGCAGAGAAGACAAGAAGAGGACAATTCGGTAGAAGATGACGTTACCCGACAGGGCTGCGCAGTAGGTACCTACGGAGGACGGATCCCAATGCAAGATGGAGCACGAGATACCCATGGCGCGCCGGACCCGGGGGAATCTCTATGTACTTTTTTGATATTGTTTATACTTGTTTTTTTAGCCTTTAGTCTTAGTTTTCTAGGCCCCAAGTCCTCTTGTAATTGTCCCTCTTGAGCTATAAAAGAAAGGTAGGTCCGCGGGCGAGGAGGATCGGTTCTTTGGAAGCTAGATCTAATCTCTAGAGCCCCAAGAACTCACACCATTGTACTCTGATTCATACACCACACCAACAAAGAACACAGTACATAGTTTTGTTATCCTCTGAGAGGGTCGAACCTATCTAAAAATCCTTGGCTCGCATTGTCACCAAGTCGACCATCGTATCCTTCCGATAGATGGTTCCCGACCACTCTTTCACCTCCTCGGGTTGCTCCTTGGAGGACTGATCGACCACCCATCGACAGTTGACACGCCAGGTAGGGGTGCGTCTTCATCGACACGAGCGGTACGGTGGCAGTTTTCTTGCCTGTCGGCTTCATGATGGGAAGAAGATGCCAAACTCGTGAAACATGGAGTGCTTGCACTGATTCTACTCTTGAGCAGATAAGTATTCTGAACTCAACTCTTTCTTTAAAGCTTTTGTGTTTTGTAGGAACATGTCTCCAGTTATTGCTTGTTCTCCATTACATCTTTCTCCCGAACCCCTAGGTAGCCTACGCACGTTCAATAACTTCTTCGCTACGCTCACGGTTTGCCCTGAGCTACGCGTCCCTGACCAGCTATGGTCAGGGTTCCCTAGAAGGAAGTCTATTGAGTATGCCTCGGCTACTCGGTGGCTTGGCAGCCTCCCCGAGAACTCATGCTCAGCCTATCCAACTAAACGTGAAGGTACCCCCTGATGCTCTTTGGTGTAAGGGCACGCACCCTATCGAGGCCACCTAGGGCCGAGACCGATCATGGCTTAGCAAGATATTGTGCATAAGAGCTCGGGGGCTCCGCCATCTATCACCTAATCTCTCTGTTAGCCTATTCGTTGCATAAACGACCAAGTTTTTTGAGCTTGACTTGGGAACCCCTGGATCCGATCTGTCGAGGACCCAACCTGCTCAAGCACGATGGCCAGACACGCAGCGAATAGAAGTTAAAATATAAAAACTTTCTTCACAAAAGCTAAAATTTGATCTTCTTCCATGAGCAACAGTCAAGAGCTTTTTCATAACAATGTTAATTTTAGAACTTTACAATTCGTGCAATGGGACTAACCCCACTTATCTACTCTACCCTAGGTACATGGCTGCCTAATCAAAAGTGCATCTTGGATACAATCTTCTCAGCCATCGGCTCGACCTCGATGTAAATGTCTGGGACGTCGGCCTCCGAAACGCTGATCGGCCAGCCGTCGGCGATCGCCTCAATCTTGGCGCGTGGGTACAACTTGTGTACTACGCCGAGAACATGCGTAGTCACCGACTTCATCGCGAGCCGGATAAAGTCTCGAAGGCACTTCAGTCCCTTAAGAAGCCGCTCCATGAGCGCATCCTCGGTCTCGTCGGCAGGCACCACCTCGGTGTCGGCCTCCACAAGGAGTGCCCGGGATGCCTCCCGGTATTTTTCCTACCTGGGTTTGGCCACCTCAGAGCGTGCCTTGAGGATGCGCATCTGCTTTCTGATCCTTGACAAGCGGCCTGCACGGGAAGAAATCAGTCAGCGCAGGTGAGAAACGGAGAATTGAAGAGCAAAAGGAATTGGTCGTTACTAACACTTACTCTCGGCATCTTCCTTTGCCTTCTCCGTCGACTCCAGCGCCACCTCAACCTTGGCCTTGGCCGCAGCTTCGACAGCCAGCCTCTCCGTGACCTCGGCTTTTGCCACTTCGGATGCCGCCAACTTGGGCTTGGCCTCATTGAGCGTAGCGTCTGAGATCCGAAGAAGCTCCTTTGTGCCCTCCCGCTGCGCCACCGCCTTTTCAGCCTGCAGCTTGGCGTCCTTGGTGGCTGCCTCAAGTTTCTCGACCCCTGTGCAGCATAAGAGGTTATTTGACGAGCTTGGCAGAGTTCCCTGAAGGGGGTCGGAAAGCTTATGCTGGGAGGCCGCGTCCAACTTTGCCTCAAATTCTCGGAGTTTTGCTTCCGAGGACGGTGACGGGCGAATGACCTCCTGCAGATGCTGGAGCATTAAAAAAGAAAGAAAAAGGGGGGGTCGGGCAAGCGGCGAACAAAAGTTTATACAAGGAGCTCGAGGACCTACCAGGAAAAGGTCGGACAGGCGGCGAAGAGTTTGAACGAACTCTTCTGCCCTTCTCGCCCCATCGCCGAGGACTTGTTCAATCCTCGGTCCGCTGTCCGATGCAGCGTGATTGCCACCGCCCTTGATGGTGCATGTCGTCATGCTGTTCTCGACGGGCGGGGCTTGCCCCTCGGTCATCATAACCGCAAGGGCCTCAAGCGTCCCGCCAGATGAGATAATGGGGGAGGAAGCTGGGAGGATCTTGTCCCAGTCAATCCCTAGGATTTCTTCCATTTCCACCTCCCCCAGCCTCTCCTCGAAGCCCTCCTCCATCCTTCCCCTGGCCACTACCGCCAGCCTCGAGACTGCCTCGGGCCTTTCCTCCATCCTCACGGTAGCGGCAGTTTCCTCCTCAGGCTGGTCGTCTTCCGGGGGGGCAACCGCTGACTCCATGGTCGCTAGGGACATGTTAGACCCTCCCTATTCCATTGGGAGGTCGGCTTCATCGTCTTCGATGGCTCACCGAGGGAGAGGTTGGCATCCTCCACGTCACTGCCCATGTTCCCGATCAGTACAAGAAAAAGGGGGGAAAAGAAAGGGAAGAGGGGTAAGTTCGGTACAAACGTGGTCGAGGTCTCAAACCTGAAGCTAATGAGCCTCGACACCTTCTTCGGGGGCGCCGACGACTCCGGCTTCGGTGAGCCGCTCAAGCCCAACGATGTGCTCACGGGCTGCGCTTCGATCCCCTCTGATCCTTCATCATTGGGGTGATCACGCTTGCGCTTGACGCCAGGGAGCTTTAGACTCCCCAGCGCGGCCCTCCATACCTCCGGCTTTCGCTTGGGGGGCTCGGGCTCTTTCCCGTTTTCCTCCGGCGTATCGCGGGGGAGCCGAGCCCTCGGCCTCTCTTGCTTGTCACTGCCTTCCCCGGGATCGGCGACAGTGACACGAAAACTTCCAGCCCCTGTCAAGTGTCATCACCTGGTAGGTGAGGCGTCGAATACACAAACAAAGAAAAATTTAGGAAAAAGAGTGGTTGGGATTACCTCCGGCCGAGGGTGGAGGAGGCTGAAGGCTCTGGGGCCCCCTTTGCTAAAGTCAGCCACGTTGGAGAAGAAAATCTCTAGCCTTTGGTCCATGCTCTTAAGGGCCGCCTTCTCTTCTCGAGTCTGGTCTTGTCTGCTCGACTACTCGTAGGCGTTCACCCTATCCTTGCAGGGCTGCAGTCCTCGGAGGGTGAAGTTGTGGGCCACCCGAGCTCCGATCAGGCCCTGTTCCCAGAGGGCCTCAATCTTGGCCACCAACTCCTCCACCTGATCGAGCTCGACGTCGGGGCAGGGTGCTGACCAGGTAGTCGTCGCGATCGGCTCTCGGTATGTCTCGGGGGAGAGCGCCAGTTCATGGTTCCCGATATAGAACCACTCAGCGTGCCACCCCTTGTTGGATGAGGTGGGGCTGACGGGGATGTAGCGTTGGGCCATGTTCTCTCGAAATTGAATCTCGGCCCCACCGATCACGCCACCGACTGTTCGCCAGAAGCAGAAGTAATGACGGAATAAATTAAAGTACAGGTCTATCCCAAAGTAGGCCTCGCATAGGTGGATGAAGAGAGAAATTTGGAGAATGGAGTTGGGATTAAGGTTGCAGAGAGAGATGTCATAATAGTGGAGCAGGCCTCGGACAAACGGGTGGGCCGGTACTCCAAATCCACAAAGGAAGAAAGAGAAGACCACCAGCTCACTAGAGTCGGGGGTCAGGAACGGCTCAGCCGGGCGCCAGTCTGCGATCTTCCACGATGGGAGGACACCGGCTTGCACCAGCTCCTCCAACATCTCGCTCCCGGCACGCGAGGGGACGGAGGCCGAGCTCCGCTCGGTGCCTTCACCGTCGCCAGTCGAGCTCTTTCTACCTTTCTTCAAGGTATTCTTTACAGGTGCCATCAACTTCAATGAAAACAATCGCTAACCCTTGCGGTAGCACACCACGCAACGACAATGGAGATGGCGGCCTTGTGCACTAGAGCGGTGAGGTGCCAGGAGGCGAAGCGATGGCGTGAGTGCGAAGGGTTTGTGAATTTTGAGCAAAGAAGGCGTGAAGGAGGAAGAAGCCAAAACGGCGGGGCTTAAGAGGGGGCCATGATGGGCCTGACAACACTATTTTCAGAAAGTACGCAGCGTCGTTAACGGCGTGTGTGGGATATTCGAGGCACCCTGGCCCATCTGGCTTTTGGGTTGCCACGTCATCCCATCGGTTGATCAGGGTCGTTGACTACCCCGGGTGGATAACGACGCGCGTTCGGTGCGCGTTACGTGCCCCGGTTAAACCGTCACCGGGCCTGCCACTTCACCCGAGCGACAAATCTCGATCATTGGATCCGCGAGCTGTTGGGGATAAGTGGGAAACCTGACGTATGTTCAGCCATTAGAGGACCCCAAACTTGGTGGTCTTAATGGGACGTGACTACCGCACAGTTCAAACCATCAACGGCCCACGTGCATAGCACGCGTCCCGAGTCCCGGCAACTGCCCGATGACCAACCCCTCAGGATCTTCCTTCGGTCACGCCAACCACCATCAGCCTCCGGGCTATGACATCGGGCCGATCGCCATCAGCCTTTGGGCTATGGCATCTCGGCCAATAGCCTTCGGGCTACGGCATATCTGTCATCAGCCTCCGGGTTATGACCTCGGACCGATCGCCATCAGCCTCCGGGCTATGGCATCTCAGCCAACAGCCTCCAGGCTGTGGCATCTCAGCCAATAGCCTCCGGGCTATGGCATCTCGGGCATCAGCCTTCGGGCTATGGCCTTTAGCCGACCGCCGCCAGCATCCTAGCTATGGCATGACCGATCGCCATCAGCCTCCGAGCTATGTCAACTCGGCCATCATCCTCCAGGCTGATGGCCTCAGGCCGACCGCCATTGGCCTCTAGGCTGAGGTACCTCGGCCATCGGCCTTTGGGCGATGGCCACTCGTCGACCGCCATAAGCCCTTGGGTGATGGCTCTCCTGATCCTACCAAATGCCACCAATTCGAAGACAATGTCCTGAAGGTAACCCGAGGATGATGTTTTTGGACTTGACCCCAAGCATGGATGTACCATCCAGCCTGTCACGCCCCGATTTTCGATCGGGATTAAAAATCGTCTAAAAATACATTTTCTAGAAACTATTGAAAGTGAAAGTTATTAAATCAAGTAAATTAATTAAGGAAAATTAATTTTCCTTTAAAAATCATGGCTGGAAATATTTTTGAAATATTCTCCATTCCCTAAAGTACTCTCGAAATTTTTCGTGAAATTTTGGAGCTCCGAAATAATTTTAATAATACAAAAAGTATTTAAGTAATTATTTAAATAAATTATTTAATCATTAAATGAGATTTTTATATTTTTATTAAATACTTTGGATGCCCATCTATTTTCTTGATTTTTCCTAGAATTAATTGAGCAAGGGAAGTATTTATAAAAATATAAAGATTATTTATCCGATTAAATAAAAGGAGAAACAAATTTAAATCTTGTTCCTGTTCTTGGGCCGCTTTCGGCCCGTTCTCCAAAAGTCTAAATCACCTCCCCGGTTCGGCCCAGCTCGTCGGACGCTCCTTGCACAAGTCTGTTTTGCGTCCCTCTTTCTCTTCCCTCGGTGACGTGTGGGCCCGGGCTGTCAGTCTCTCCCTCTCCCTTGAGCCGCCGACAGGTGGGCCCCACCTGTCGGGGTCATCCCTCTCCTCCAGCCATCCCGCGCCAACAACCGCCGGCCGCCGTTCTCGCGCCACGACGGCCACCCTATCCGCGCGCGTGGACTGGACGCTCGCACCCACGACACCGCCGTTTCCGGCCGCGCCTTTCTCCCCCGCACTCCCCGCGAAATCCGTCGCCACTCGCCGTCGCCACGACCCACGTTGGCCGCGCCCACTCCGCCACCAATTCCGGCCGCCTTCGGCCTCGGCACCGCCTTCCTGCGCGTATAAAAGCATCCTCGTGCGCCCCCTCCCGTTTCCCCTCTCTTTCCTGAGCTCGCTGCGCACCCTATCTCCCTCCCCGCGCTCTCCCTTTCCCCGCCGCTCGCCGGCCATGTCCTGCAGCATGCCACCGCTGCCCTAGCGGTCGGCGCCTCAATCCCGAACCACCATCGCGTCCACCGTCCCAAGGGCGACCTCGTCCGCCCCTCCTTTTCCTCCAATCGACGCCGGAACCATGCTTCCACCGTGAACCCGAGCCGCCACGGCCACATTCCTACTCCGGCCGCTCAATACGCCGCCTCCACCGCTCGCCATCCGCGGATCTTCGCCAAAAGGCTGCACCCACCGCACTCCTGAAGTCGCCGCCACCTCTTTTGCCTCTGGCCACCTCTCAGCGCCGCGAGAGACCGCGCCAGTCCGTGCCGCCTCCATCACCCGCTTCGTCGCATCGCACCGTACCTCGTTCACCTCTTCCCAAGCGTCGCCCGCCACCGGAACACCATGATCACCGTGCACCCGGCCTCCTTGTGCCGCTGTCGCGTGGGTCCCACCCTTGGTGGACTCGGTCCACGATGGACCGGTCCTTTTCCGCGCCGCGCCGCCGCGCGGCCCTTGCTCGCCGACGTTAGCAGCCACCTTACCCTTTGAAAAATAAATAAATATTGCGCAATAAATCGAATTAATTTCTAGAATTCATTTAAATGGCCTAAAACTTCTAAAATTCATATCTAATCCATACAAACTCCAAATTGGGCCATTCAAATTGCAAAATTCATCTAAAATTGAGCTCTACATGTTTGTTTACTTTTCATGTATTGTTTATTTGATTTTTATTAGAGTTTTTCCTTTTTTACGTGCCAGCATGTAGACTTCGTCGTTTCGGGAGTTCGCGCTCGCGAAGAAGAGAAGGTCAGTTGAAGAAGCAAGGCAAGTCACATTTCTCCTTGACGCATATTGATCCCAATTTATGAATTATTTATTGTTTGCAAATAAAATTGCATGTTATCCATTCATTGTCAACCTGGGTGATTAAATTGATTAGCTTGCGTCACTTACGTGACCTTGCTATAATTGTTTACGCTTAGCCATGCTTAATTACACTAGCTCACCTAATGGGAGAACTATACTACTAGCTGATAGTCACATGAAATGACGGTCTCGGACCGGAGGTACGTTGGCAAAGGTTCTTGGTTAATTGAAATATGACTAAATGGTGGGCTGTGGGTGCATGGTTTTACTTGTCGCACCCATGGCAGTTAAGGACCGGTTTATGGGAAACCCTGGAAGACTTACCGTACTTACCACAAGCCAGCATGGGCAACGGCTGGACTTGTAGTGTAGCTTTTCCCTTGCCGACGCATCCAGGCAAGGGTGGGCGTGATGGAGTTCGGATGGACCGGGCAAGGTCTATGCGGCTGTCGGATTCACCTAGGCACGAGAGGGGGCTGCCTACCTTGGATATAAAGGTAGGGGCGAAACTTGAGGTGTGGTGTCGCTTGGTCAGGGGAAGTTATGCGAAGGGTCTTGTCACGATTTCCCCCTTTGCAGTATCATGGCGATACTTCGGGGCATGACAACATGTGTGGAATTGTGTCTTGTAGATACAGTTGTACACCTCTGGCTAGAGTAAAACTATTCGAATAGCCGTGCCCGCGGTTATGGGCGATCGACCAGATTCACCATGATTAGTCCCACCTTAATAATTTGACTTAATGGAACTGGACTAGTTCAGGTGGTTTGGTTGAGCCTGTTCAACGTGGTGATAACGTTGTTCAGTGGAAGAATGAATCTTGATTAAATAATCAACTATTTTACTGTTTGAAACTAGGAAAGGTTTTACAACCACATTTACGCAAAATAGCCCAAGCCACTCTTGTCTCCCCTTGCACGTCTGCATCTCTCCGTGTGGCTTGTTGAGTACGGTGGTTGTACTCAGCCTTGCTATTTCCCCCTTTTCCCAGAAGTGTAGTGGTTCTGAGTTGAAGACGAAGTTAGAAGACCAAGGCTCATACCCCAGTTGAGGTTGCCTGTGGAGTGGAGCTGAAGCGCCGCTAGGATCGCCCTTTTCCGCTGCTGCTGCTTTCTTTCGGATGTGAGGACTAAGTGCCTCTTCTATAAGTATTTTATGCTTTAGTTACGCTTTGGATCTGTTTATGGATTTGTTATTTTGTGTACCCTGGCTAATTCCTGGACAGGGATTTAATACACAAAATAGTCTAGAAGTTTGGCTAAATTTCTAGGCGTGACACAGCCCCAGGCTTGGGGGTTGCATCTGGTATGTACACCTGGGTGGTGCACCTGCCAAAGCATGCTTAGGATGTCACGAAGACTTTGCCCATGGTCCTGACCAGGAAGGATTTTGACCCTAGGCCCGGATGTCCCATGCGGCCTCGAGCTCGGGCATTTGCACTGGCGGTGTACAGGTGGTGCACTGCACTTTGAAGCTGTTCAAAAGACCCCAAGAGTCGGCCGTGGAACCTGACTAGGAAGAACTAAAATCCTAAGGTTGAATATTCTATTCACCCCTAGGCTCGGGGGCTGCTGTGGGAGGTATATCCCTGGGGTTGCCCACAGAACGGAGTTAAGATCAGCTGAAGTCGGACTGGTAGTCCTCGGGAGGGGGTCAGAAGCCCGACCTCTTCTCGGGGTCGGCAGCCCCGACCTTCCTTCTGTCTCGACTCTAGTGTTCTGTACCGACTACGACTCATCAACCCTACCCCAGATCTCCTCGAGAGGAAGGCTTGCTTTGCAAGGATCACAGCGGAGACAAGAAGAGGACAACCCGACAGAAGATGACGTTACCCGACAGGACTGCACAGAAGGTACCTACAGAGGACGGATCCCAATGCAAGATGGAGCACAAGATACCCACGACATGCAGGACCCGGGGATCTCTATGTACTTTTCAGATGTTGTTTGTACTTGCTTTTTAGCCTTTAGTCTTAGTTTTGTTGGCCCCAAGTCCTCTTGTAACTGTCCCCTTGAGCTATAAAAGGGAGCACAGGTCCGCGAGCAAGGGGGATCGGTTCTTAGAAGCTAGATCTAATCTCTAGAGCCCCAAGAACTCACACCATTGTACTCTGATTCATACACCACCCCAACAAAGAACACATGACGTAGGCTTGTTATCCTCCGGGAGGGCTGAACCTGTCTAAAAATCCTTGGCTCGCATTATCACCGAGTCGACCATCGTATCCTTTTGATAGACGTTCCCGACCACTCTTTCATCTCCTCGGGTAGCCCCTTTGAAGGATTGATCGACCACCCATCGACAACCACAGTAAGACATTGAAGTAAATCTAACGTATTAAGTCTTCAGTTGTCGTACGTAGCATATTTAGCATAACCACATAACTTTTATCACCGCAAATTATTCTTTGCCAGACATCTTATGCTGTTTTTTCAGACGCAGAAAATTAAAATCCATACATTTCATATTAACTTATAAGTTACAACACTACTGAAGAAACAATCTTTGGTTGAAGCACAAAAATCCACAATAGTCCCGGTTGGAGTTGTACCCAGGACTAAAAAATATTTTTAGTCCTAGTTTAAAAGGGAACGGCTCTCTAGCATCTTTAGTCCCGGTTTATGTCACGAACCGAGACTAAAGATCATTTTTAGTCCCGATTATATTCCTGTCAGAACATGTCAGAGCACCCACCAACCGGAACTAAAGATCATTTTGATCTTTAATGTCGGTTGGTAAGACCAATCGGGACTAAAGATGGAGTCACTTTTTATACTTTTTCTTCCTTCTCCAGCCCAAGCCAGTTGCATTTGTCTTCAAACTTTGCTCTAACTAGAGGGGAGGTATTGCCAAAATTTTTTGTGATTTTGTTTTGGTGATAATATATAAATCTTTGCTATCTACAAGGTTAGCAACTTCTTTCTTTTATGATCTATGCTTAGCAATTTGTTTTTTACGGTTGTTTTCTATACATTTTTATCTCTAGATATGCTATAAAAAATAGAGGGAAATTTGTTTGGGACTAATTATTTTGCTAAGCACATTACATTGTGTTGAGAAAATTATTTTGGAAAATAAAGAGGAAGAAAAGTATGCTAGCACGTAACATTTGTAGGAATTTATTACGTATAATTTTATCTCAAAAAATATTTATGGAAAATGATGAGAGAGAAACTTTTGGAAAAAAGTTATAAAATAGATGACAAAGGAAAAAATATAGAAAATTTGATAGTAGATTAGAAAAATAAGGTAATTTTAAGATCGTTAAAATAGTTAGAACTTTTAAAATAATGTATTAATTTTATGTTTACAACTTTAAAAGAACTTTTAAAAATAATTCTATTTTTTAGTACAACACATTACGTATGTTGGATTAGTATATAATTATTATCTAATTACATATATATAATTATTGTAATAATATTTAAATGGTTTGACTTTTGTGGATTTTTCTTACGATTTTTTTCATTCCATGTAGATGGATCGACATTGGATGTACAACGCGGATCGACGGTCGACAGAGTTTATTCAAGGCATGTATTTTTTTGAGTATGGCCGATGCCAACAAGGAGAAGAGTTTCATACGTTGTCCATACAAAAAATGCAAAAATGAGAAGGAGTATTCTACATTAAGAAGTATTCATGCCCACTTGTTTCAGTCAGGATTCATGCCTCACTACAATTATTGGACATCGCACGAAGAGGTGAGGGTTGCAATGGAAGAATATGAAGAAGACGACGACAACATTTTGGACCGTGGTCAATACGGTGGGTTTGAAGAGAATACAGCAGGTGAGACGGGCGAGGATGCTGAAGAAAACGATGGTGCCGATGATGGTGTTGATGACCTTGGTCAGATGTTGCGTGACATACAGGGGGACTACGAAGGTGAAAAGGAGGTGCAGAAATTGGATCATATGTTGGCGGACCACAAAACGTCCTTGTACCCAGGCTGGAGCACAAAAAGTTGGGTACCACGCTGAAATTCTTGCAATGAAAGACCAAAAATGGTGTCAATGACAAGGCATTTGGCGAGTTACTAAAACTCGTGAAGAACATTTTTACAGAGGGAAATAAATTGTTGGAATCAACGTATAAGGCTAAGAAGTTAGTTTGCCCTCTAGGACTGGAGGTACAGAAGATACACACATGTCCTAACGATTGTATCCTCTACCGCGGTGAGGAGTATGAGAACCTAGAATCATGTCCGGTTTGTAAAGCACATCGATACAAGACCAGATGAGATGATCCAAGTGAAGTTAACGGATGGCCTTCGAAGAAAAGGGTTCCTGCTAAGGTGATGTGATATTTTCCTATAATACCACGGCTAAAGCGTCTGTTCAGGAACAAAGAGCATGCAAGGATGATGTGCTGGCACGCGAAAGAACGCCTAAAAGACGGCATGCTGAGACATCCCGCCGATGGGTCGCAGTGGCGAAATATCGACAGAACATTTAAAGACTTCGGCGAGGATGCAAGAAACCTAAGGTTCGGCTTAAGTACGGACGACATGATTCCTTTGGAGAGATGAGCAGTGGGCGTAGCACTTGGCCTGTAACTATGTGTATCTAAAACCTCCCGCCTTGGCTATGTATGAAGAAGAAGTACATTCAGATGCCGGTTATTATTCAAGGCCCGAAACAACCTGGTAACGACATCGATGTGTACCTAAGACCGTTGATCGAAGATTTAAAACTGCTGTGGAAGAAAGAAGGTGTCCCCATGTGGAATGAGGATAAACAGGAGCAATTTAACCTACGAGGGTTACTGTTTGTTACCATCAACGATTGGCCTGCACTTGGCAACTTATCCGGACAGTCAAACAAGGGGTACAACGCTTGTACCCATTGTATAGATGAGACCGAATATACGTACCTGAAACACTACAAGAAGGTAGTGTACATGGCCCATTGTCACTTTCTTGTTGCAAGCCACCCTGTCCGGAGAAGAGGCAAATATTTTGATCAAAAGGCAGACCATCGTACTAAGCCAAAGCATCACAACGGAAAGGTCATGTTTGCCATGGTGAAAGACCTCAAAGTAGTATTTGGAAAGGGACCTCGCAACCAACCTATAGCAAGTGAAGGTGGTCACGCGGCGATGTGGAAGAAGAAGTCAATTTTTTGGAAGTTGCCCTATTGGAAAGTCTTGGACGTCCGCCACGCAATCGACGTGATGCACCTCACTAAGAATCTTTGCGTAAACCTGCTGGGCTTCCTAGGTGTATATGGAAAATCAAAAGATACACTTGAGGCACGATCTGAAACATATGGCACAACGCGATGGCCTTCATCCGCAACCAAAGAAGAAAGGATCCCACTACCTAAGTCCAGCCAGCTACACTCTGAGCAAGGCAGAGAAGGAAATAATGTTTGAATGCCTGGAGAGCATCAAGGTACCGTCTGGATACTCCTCGAATATAAAGGAAATAATAAGCACGAAGGATAAGAAGTTCACAAATCTAAAGTCCCATGACTGCCACATGCTGATGACACAGCTACTTCCTATTATAATTCGGGGTATCCTACCCGATAATGTCCGGGCAACAATAATAAAGCTATGTGCTTTCCTGAACGCAATTTCACAGAACATCATCGATCCAGACAGACTAGAAGACTTTCAAAATGATATGGTCCAATGTCTTATCAGCTTTGAGATGATCTTTTCGCCTTCCTTCTTCTATCATGACGCATCTCCTATGCCACCTTGTCAAAGAGATCCATATTCTCGGTCCAGTATTCCTACACAACATATTTCCTTTCGAGAGGTATATGGGTGTTCTAAAGAAGTACGTCCATAACCGTTCTCGTCCGGAGACCAACATCGCCAAGGGATATGGAACAGAGGAGGTGATTGAGTTTTGCGTCGACTTTATTGAAGAACTTCGTCCCATCGGGGTGCCTGAATCAAGCCATGAAGGTAGACTACGGGGAAAGAGAACTATTGGAAGGAAGGCAATAATGACCATAGACAATGACTTGTTCAGGAAAGCACATTGAACTGTGTTGCAACAATCTTCCTTGGTGGCTCCTTACATCGAGGAGCACTTGGCGATTGTTCGCTCGGAAAACATTGGTAAGACGGATGCCTGAATTACACGCCATCACATTGATGCATTCCTTGCTTGGCTGCGACAACGTCTCATGGGCAACACGATCATTGATCAACAACTAGCCTTCTTGGCTATGGGACCATCTTGCTCGATCACCACATTCCAGGCATATGAAATCAATGGGTACACATTTTACACACGGGCCCAAGACATAAAGAGCACGAATCAGAACAGTGTTGTCTGCATTGATGCCGTGGGATACAATGGTATAGCTAGCACATATTACGGCAGCATCGATGACATATGGGAGCTGGACTATGGACCTCTGAAGGCTCCTCTGTTTCGGTGCCAGTGGGTTAGGCTCAGTGGTGGAGGCGTAACCATTGATGCAAGTGAGATGACAACGGTTGACCTGAGCAAGGTTGGATACTCAGACGAACCCTTCGTCCTTGCCAATGATGTACGACAAGTTTTCTATGTCAAGGACATGGCTAGCAAAGCAAAGAAGGGGAAAGGGTCCGACGAGCCAAAGCGCCATGTGGTTCTCCCAGGCAAAAGGAAAATCATGGGAGTCGAGGATAAAACTGACAAAAATTACGATCAGTTTGACGGGCAACCTCCGTTCGCGGTGGCGGTTGACCCGAGCATCCTCCTATCAAATGAGGACACCCTTTACTCACGCAACGATCATAATGAAGGAACAATTGTGAGGAGAAAGTACGTGAGGACAACCATCACTTAGCTAAATTTTTGTATGGACGAAGTAAATTAGATTGAATTATTGAATTTATTGTAACCATTTGAATTTATTGTAAATTATTATAAATTATTAAATATTATTGTAAATTATATATGATTGTTACAATTTAAAATACTTTTGAATAGGGCAAATGTTAATTATATATTATTATTTAAATTTAAAATACTTTTGAATAGGTCAAATGTTAATTACATATAATTGTTAGAATTTAAAATAGTTTTGAATATGGCAAATGTTAATAACATATTATTGTTTAAATTTAAAATATTTTTCAAATAGGCCATCTGTTAATTATATATGAATTTAAAATATTTTTAAATAAGGCAAATGTTATATATGATTGTTAGAATTTAAAATAGTTTTGAAATAGGGCAAATTTTAATTATATATGAATTTAAAATATTTTTGAATAGGGCAAATGTTAATTCTATGTGATTAGTATAATTTAAAATACATTATAGTAGGGCATTGTTTAAATATTTAATCCTGATTTTTAACAAAAACCGGGACAACAAAAATTTGGAAAGAGCGGGAAAACACCTTTAGTCTCGGTTGGTGGCTTCAACTGGGACTAAAGATGCTCACCTACCAGGGGACACGTTCTGCTCCGTCATCTTTAGTCTCGGTTGGTGGCTCCAACCGGGACTACATATTTTTCTTTTGTCCCGGTTGAAGCCACCAACCGGGACTAATGTATCTTTAGTCCTGGTTTGTGGCTTAAACCGAGACAAAAGGGCCCGATGACTATATATAGCAGGGGCCGCGGGGGGATCCAACACTTAGCCGTTTTTCGCATCCGCACTCTTCGTCTTCGTCGCCGTTGCCGTACCCTAAAGCCGCCGCGTCGCCGTCGCCATCTTCACCAGCACCATCGTCATCGTCGCCAGGAGCCACCATCGCCGCCGCCGGTTCCACCGCCATCCCAATCGGTTAGTCGATCCGACCCATCTCCCATTTTCCTCTCTGTGCGCGCCGCGCGCTTAGGGTTTTGGAATCGCAGCCGCCACCGCCGTCGCCGCCGTCCCTTCCTCGCCTCCCTTGACGCCACCGCTGCCGCCCTTTGACACCGCGCGCCCCCTGCCGAGATCCCTTGGCACTGCCCCCTGCCTCCCCTCGACGCCGCCGCCGCCCTCCGCCGCGCAGATCACCGCCGCTGCAGCCCTCTGCCGCCACCCCTCCCAAATTTGAATTATATATGTGCAAATGTGAATTATATATATTTGAATTTTGAATGAAAATTTTGAATTTTGAATTAAATATGAATTTGTATTAAAATGGATCGGCTTATGTATTAAATGTGAATTTGTATTAAATGTGAATTTTGTGTATATATTTGAATGGACTTTGATGGACTATAAATGTGAATATGAATTTTGTGTATACTAATGTATTAAATGGACTTATGTATTAAATGGACTTATGTATTAAATGTGTATTAAATGGACTTATGGACTTTTTATTTAAATTCAGATGCATGAATAGATTTAAATTTGAATGTGAATGTGAACTTGTGAGTATGACTTGTGAATTTGAATTTTGTATTTACGAACGAACGAGAACGATAAAATGATAGAACGGACGTGAACCGCAACGACCGAACAATACAACGCACGACCGAACGACCGAACAACTGAACGCACGAACGATGTCCGACCGAACGACCGACCGACCAAATAAACTCGTTCGGTCGTTCGTTCGTTTGTTCGTTCGGTCGTCTGGTCTTTCGTTCGTACGTTCGTTCCATCGTTCGTTCGGTCATTACAAGGATTATATAGAATCAACGTACCTCGTCATGCATCCTCCTCTCTTTCTCTCCTCTCCTCTCCACTTCCTCTTCTCTCCACCTTATCTCCCTCAAATCATCCTCCTCTCTTTCTCTCCTCTCCTCTTATCTTCCTCTCCTCTCGCACGATAGCACGAACGATGGAACGACCGAACGAACAAACGAACGACCGAATGAATAAAATCATTCGGTCGGTCGTTCGTTTGTTCGTTCGGTCATTCGGTTGTTCGTTCAGATGTTCGTTCTGTCGTTCATTCGGTCGTTACAAGGATTTTATAGAATCAACGTACCTCGCCATGCATCCTCCTCTCTTTCTCTCCTCTCCTCTCCACCTTCTCTTCTCTCCACCTTATCTCCCTCACGTCATCCTCCTCTATTTCTCTCCTCTCATCTTCCTCTCCTCTGCACGATAGCACGAACGATGGAACGACCGAACGAACGAAGGAACGAATAAACTTGTTCGGTCGATCGTTCATTTGTTCGTTCGGTCGTTCGTTCGGACGTTCGTTCCGTCGTTCGTTCGGTCGGTACAAAGATTATATAGAATCAACGTACCTCACCATGCATCCTCCTCTCTTTCTCTCCTCTCCTCTCCACTCCTCTCCTCTCCACTTCCTATTCTCTCCACCTTATCTCTCTCACGTCATCCTCCTCTCTTTCTCTCCTCTCCTCTTATCTTCCTCTCCTCTGCACGATAGCACGAACGATGGAATGACCGAACGAACGAATAAACTCGTTCGGTCGGTCGTTCGTTTGTTCGTTCGGTCGTTCGGTCGTTTGTTCCGTTGTTCGTTTGGTCGTTACAAGGATTATATAGAATAAACTCGTACGTTCGTTCAGATCGTTGGTCGGTCGGTCGTTCGTTCGTTCGTTCGGTCGTGTTCTAACAAAGAGAAACAAAGAGATGAAGGAAAATATAGATGAAGTCCGACACATTTTTTCCATCTTCTCTTTGTTCATTCTCTATGTTTTTTCTAGGTAGACATACATGATTTAACTGAATAATTGATACATGTATTAACTAAATAATTTTTTCATTATTAGAATTCCTTGATTAAGTACTCGAACTCACAACAATCAAATGGCTGATCGTGAGGACGAACAGTTTCTCCTTGACGAGATCGCCGAGGGTAGCAACCAATATTATATTGAGGAGGGGAACGAGGATCCAAATCAATACCTCAACGAGGAGGGGAACGAGGGGGGACAAGGAGAGGAATGAGGACACCCCAGCCATTGGAGAAAAGAGGACACGCGGGCAACACGGTGTCAGCAAGCGAATTGAGGGTCGACATGTCATAACGGAAGTAGCATCGGACGGTCGACCAAGTGCCCCAGCCGACGCCGCAAGGAAGTTTGTGGCACACAGCGGATGGGTGGTGAGGGATCACGTGCCCATCAGCGTTGTGAACTGGAGGCGATCAAGGACAGGAGGAGATGAGCAGAGCTATCTCTCGGACACAGAGAAAGAGATGTTGTGGACGATAATGCTGCAGACGCTCACCATCCTAGACTCCGAACATGCAAAGGTCAAGGAATGGACGTTAAAGAAAATGGCTGAGCTCTTCAGGAACAATAAGAAGGAGTTACACAAGAAATACATCCTGAAGGGTCAGAACCCAGACTTTGACAAATTCCTAAAGCTTAGAGATCACTGGGAGGCCTTTGTGCAACACAAGACTGGGGAGCAAGCGCAAGCTCTCATTGAAAAGAACAAGGCCAACGCAGCCAAGAAGAAATACCATGACAAGCTAGGGTCGGGCGGCTGTCAAAAGGCCATGCAGAAATGGGAGAAGATGGAAGCCGACCTGAAAGCGCGAGATATCGTTCCGGGCACAACCAACTGGCCGGAACAATCAAAACATTGGTTCTATGCTCACGGGGGATCGCTTAATCCTGCAGATGGATCAGTAATCTTCAGCGCTGAAATCCAAGAAGCCGGGAGAAGATTAGAAGAAGCGCTGAAAGCCTCTGCCTCGGGCTCGTTCAAGCCTGACAGAGAGAAGGACGAGCTAACGCTCGCACTCCAGAACCCCGAGCATCTGGGACGAACGCGAGGAGAAGGCGTCGTTCCCTGGAAATACGGGTTTCAAGCGGACGTCGACACATATAGGAGCCGCATGAGAACGAAGCGAGAGACGGATGCGAGATTCACAGAAATGGAGATCCATCTCTTGCAGATCGATCAGATAGTGAACCAAAAGGTGTCCGAAAGGATGGCAGAGGAGCAGAGCCACTGGGTTAGCCGACAACTAGATCCAACAACAACAGCTCAACTACAGCAGCAGCGCAGCAGCTGCGCTTCAACGGGAAATGAAGGCGAATTGGCGCTACAAGCTCCAGTGTGTCCGCCATGCCTTGTTGATGATATCACGCAACAAACACTGTGTGAGCTACACATTTCACTCAAGAACATAACAATCAAGGTATGTTAGTAGTTTTATGTTAGTTATTTCCTTGAATAACTTGAACAATCAAGGTTCATTACTAATTAATAAGTTATCTTCTCGAACAGGTGGCGTCGAACATGGCGATTTCAGTAGACCGAGACAACACCTACCACTGCAGGCCCGTTCCACCTGGGTTCTCAAAAGTCAAAATTGAACAGGTGGAACGTGGATATGAAGATCTCGAGCTGGATATCCCCGGAGGAGACGGGGAGACGACGCTAGGAGAAACAACTCACGGGATATTTCTTTGGAGGAAGCCCTTCATCATATTTCCCGAGCGAGAAGCGATGCCTTTCGTTCCTCCGCCATCGCCTCCACGTGGACCGTCTCCTCCCCCTCCTCCGCCTCCTCCGCCTCCTACGTCGCCTCCACGAGCACTCACTCCTAAACGGCCGTCTCCCACTCCCCAGCCTTCTCCGCCTCCTCCATCGCCACAATGAGCACCGACTCCTAAATGGACTGCCTCTCAGCCTCCTCCTCCTCCTCCGTCGCCTCCTAAGCGCAAAGCTCGAGACACGCGGTCAATGTCAATTAGTGGACCAAGAAGCAAGAGGCCTAAACTTGACCCGCTCCCGCCAGCCCCAAAGAAAACGACGTACGACAAGACTCAAGAGGAGTTGGACAAGACCATCCGAGCCGAGGTCAAGGCACATTTCAAGAAGAAGTCTCCTGAGAAGCCTCCTGAAATTGCCAGGAGACCAAGAATTTTTTTTAAGAAGACATTCCTAACGCCACAGCCTAAACCGCAACCGCAACCGCAGTCCGACTATGACAGGACTATCCGAAAGGCTGCTGGCAAGGCACAAAGAAAGGGCAAAGATGTACCGCAGCTCGGCATGCAACCTCAAAAACCCCTGGAGTTCAGCATGGTTCCAAATGTTCGAGCCGAGTTAATACAATTTATGAAATCTGCTGGAATATCAATGGACCAATTATCCGGGCGTGCACCCCTCGAGAAGGCTCCGCTGAAGTACAAGTTCAAACTTGGAAAGCCTCTTGTAAAGCCGGATCAAGTTAAACATCAACCTACACAGATGCACCGCTTCCATAGGTGATACATGCAAGAATCCATCAGAGGTAAAAAGATGGTCATGGGAAAATACTCAATGGACTATTTCTTCGATGGAGGTGACCAATTCTTTATCCGATTTGAAGACATATTCGACCTGTACCAACTGAATGCCCTCGACGTCTCCCTTCTAGCCACATGGGTTTTGTAAGTATCGTTCAGTTATATTTATTTCGTTCCTTAGCTCCTTGTATTTAGCTGACTAAAATTCTTTTAACCATTGTAGATTGGCGATCCAATATTGCAACAAGCAAGAATCTCCCAAACATGGATTCATGGACCCACGAAAAATCAACACCGTGATGGTTGATCAATATCCGGAGCAAACAGAGGATAACATATACAATGTGCTGGTGCAGCATCACCACAAGACGTTTATCCTTCTGCCCTACAACACATCATGAGTTTTTTCTACCTTTCGTACCAATTTCAATCCCGTGCATACATAAAGTTTCATATGTGCCATCTCATGCAATTTGCAGATTCCACTGGGCTCTGTTCGTAATTGACATGGATCACTCGCAGATCTATGTTTTTGACTCAATGGATAAACCAGAGTCCACGTACGCAAAGATCTTTGAACTGTTAAACAGGTAATGTCATTTTACTTGCTATTGCATATATGCGGTTCTCGGATAATTACTATTTATCTTTCAACTGAACGTAGAGCATGGGCACGGCTCAGGGTGAATTGTAAACCCCCGTTTTTGAGGACGGGAATCATTCGTGTTCGTAGTACCTTATCCCTGGATCAAGTAGTTTGGTACCCACGAATACAGTTCTGAATTACCAGGTGCAAAGTGCACGAATAGTCTTACACCGAAATTATTACAATAATAGGCCCGAAGGCAATATCCAATACATATAGGACCTACCGGTCCGGATACATCCGAAAACAGAAATTAGATAAGATAGCAGACAGAAGGCAGCAGCATGCCGATTGCCACAGGCAACAACTGGGGACTAAGACCTGTTGCGCTCCATTGTCTTCATTCCTCCTAGTAGTATGTGTACGGGTCTTCCTCATCTCCTTCATCTGGAGGTTTGTGCGTATAGCAAGGGTGAGTACCCAACGTACTCAGCAAGCCAACACGGAATGATACACATGATAGGGTCATTCAAAGGATGGCTATGGTTTATTTGCGCAAAGCCAATTTTCACAAATCATTTCACAAACCTAACCTCTAGCCGATCAGGTTTTAGGTCCATAGTATATTAACTCTGGCGACGGTTCGTCCACCATCCATCGTGATCCCAAGGATAGCTTCCCGCCTCCGATTCGTCATGGTTTTCTGGGGTGTCTTCCCCTTCTCCCGATATAAGAAGTTGGTTTCCAAGACATAAAATCATTATGCAATCCCACCCATCATTTTAAAATTTATGAGTCTAGCCACGGAAACACTTGTCACGTCGCTCATTAACCGCGAGCACGGCTATTCGAATAGATTGATTGACTCACACCGCAGTGGATGTACACTTTACCCGTACTCCGCGACTACTCATTGAATGAGCTTACATCCCTTTATATGGGACGATCACGGCAAAGCCTTTCGATTACCTCACTTTGGCAGTACCCGCTCCATGAACTTAAGCCCTCATGCACTCTAGCCGTCATTTCCTAGCAGTGAGAGGAGTTCTGGCGTTCCCGGGGTAAGAGAAAGAATTGCTCGATCCTTGAACCTTCCATCTTCATGTCCTTTTCTTCATGTCTTCATTTCTTCATTTTGATCGCATGCTCGATCTCTGTCCAGGTACCAACCAGCGGTACACCCCCTGCCGGTAGGCCCTTAACTTTTGTCCAGGCATCCACCAGTGGTACACCCCCACCGGCAAGCCCTTACCTCAACGCCAACACCTGAACCTACTATGCAAGGATACTGCCTCCGCTCGGATATTTAATCAGCTAGGTCTATACCCATTCGAGAAGTACGGTTGCACTGGCTCGTTCTAAGTTGTAGTCTCATGGCTCGGTCCTTAACTGACCAGGGACGGTACTAGCCTTTTCCGGAATCCACCCAAATCCATCCATCCGCCCCAGTCTAAAAACATTGTTTGTATTTTCATTTTTCATCAAAGCCATTTCCAACATGATCAAGGCAACGTGGCGTTCATGTCTCCACTTGCCGTGTCTCAACCATCTTCCCAAGATAGTTACCCAAGCACGAGGCTTATTTGTAAAATCATGAGTATGCAAGAGTCTAGTATAAGCGTGGCTAAGCATTTTATCAAGATAACCTCCGGTTGTATCACATCGAAGGTTTACAAAGAATATTTCTAAGGGTTTTCAATATCAAGGCAGGATATATCAAGAATAGGTACTCATTTGTGTATAGCATGCAATTTGTAATTGAAAACAACATCATTTCATAAAGTAGGATCAATATGTTCAAAGGGATGTGTTGACTTGCCTTGCTCGCACACTTGTTGGTTGGGGTCTTCTGCGTACTCAACGCCTTCCTCGGACGCTAATCGTACGTGCGAGAAATCAAATTTGAATTCGATTAGAATTCAAATAAAATCCAGTAAGATCCAAAAGAAAACTAAGTAAATCGCAATAGCGGCTCCTAACACTAGGCTATGACTCTATGCGAACCTAGGCTCGAGTTTCGACGAAATCCGGGTTAGAGCGAAAGGGTTATAAGGATTCGAAGTTTTGTAATGAATTCGATTTTGTTAAGAAGGGTGCGATATTTATCTTAATATGCTTAAAGTTTGAGAAATACTAGAGTTGATGATTCAATTAATAAAAGAAAGTGATT
The DNA here is from genome assembly GCA_019925245.2 of Oryza australiensis. Taxonomy (NCBI): domain Eukaryota; kingdom Viridiplantae; phylum Streptophyta; class Magnoliopsida; order Poales; family Poaceae; genus Oryza; species Oryza australiensis. The sequence continues at coordinate 759,923 of JAIFGZ020000330.1, read as the reverse complement.
ACCTTTCAATTTCATCAAATTATTTCTCGGGTCGGGAAGCCCTAGGGTTTATAATAATCAAAATTAATTGGTGTCGCGGTCTACCGAAAATGGATTGGGAAGGATTTAACATAAAATATATATGACGAAAAAGGGTTGATCCGAAATTATGAAGATAGTTTATAATCTTTTGAAAAGATTCTTGTTTTATGAGTATAACCTAAATGAATGAATGGACCCTCCAAAATATATAAACATTTTGGACATTTATCGGATCAAAAGTTCGATGTTTAAATATAAACTCCATAATTATTCGTAAAGCAATTTAAAAGTAAATAAATAAACTCTTTTGAAAGATGAAAAATCTTTGTGAATAAAATTTTAGAAGAGTTTAAAAGAATTTAAATATTTTTCTAGGATTTTTACCAAGCTTATTCTTATTTTTAATCCCTCGAAAAAAAATTAAAATAAAAATGTTCAAAACTTTGCTTCGGCTGGAGTCGAACCTGCGCCTCTCCCTCTCACGGCTCGGCTCAAGCCACTAGGCTAGCGAGCCTATCTCGTCCTTCTCTCTCCTTCTTTTTCTTTTCTTCGTTCTTTCCTCTCTTGCTCTGGCAAAGGAAGAGAAAAAATAAAATCAAATGGCGCGGGGAGGGATTCGATCCCGCGACCTCACTCTTCTCTCTCTCGTTCTTTTCCACTGCGCTACACAGCGCTTCGCTCCTTTTATTCTCTCTTTTTCTCTTATTCCTTTCTCCACTGTTCTTCTTCCTCACGCGATACCGACGAAGCACAGAGCTACGGCGGCGACATAATCCGGCGCTGGTACGGCTGCCATAACGGGTCGTAGAGCACCTAGGGAACCTAGGGAAGCTAACGGAGGTGCTTGCTTAGCCGGGGAGGCAACGGAGCGGGCTAGCGACGGCGGCCTCATAATGGCGACGGTGGTGCACGTCGACGGCGTGTTTCCGGCGACGGCATGGCCACGGCGACGGGTCACTGAGCATATACATGCTATGGGGATGCTAATGGCGGTGGTGGTTCGGCCGGAAAAACAACGGAGCGACCTAGCAACGTGGGCATGGCGACGGCCGAGGCAGGGGAGTTCGGCGGCGCTCGTCGCCGGCGATTTCCGGCAGTGCATTGGCTCGGGGAAGTGGGGGAAAAGGTAGAGCTGAGTGTGGGGAGCATGATCGTACCTTCAATTTGGGAAGAACTCGACTGAGGGCGACGAATTTTGATTCTTTGCTCCGGGTGGCCGAATTAGGGTTCCTCCTACCGGGCTCCGATCTTTTGCGAAATTCTTAGCGCACGGGCTATGGCATCTGGGGATATTTGAGGGGTTTTACAGAGGAAAAGATGGCGATCAAGATTGGTGTATGGAGTTTGTGCTATCGAGGTCTATTTATATCGGTTTTGCGGTGAGACCGCGGTGGTGGTGCAGGGCATGGCGCGACATTGTCGCGTGCGTCACGGGCGTGGCGCGCGCGTGGCCGACGTTGGCGAGGCGTGGAAACAGGACGGTGACGACGGCGGTATGGGCACGGGGTGAAGGGTGACGCGTGGGCGCGAGGGGCGGCGGGACAGGGCGCGGGCACGGCGCGTGGCGGCGCTCGGGGCGGGGTCCGACGACTTCGGCGTCGTGCGACGTACGGCTTCTCCTGTGCGTGGGCGAGGCTGACGCCGGCTGGAACGTGCATGCACGAGCGCCTGGCATGGCGAGTGACGCGCGGCGCGCGGTGGCGAGGCGGTCCAGGGTCCGGGGTACGGCGTCGAACAGGTGGCGCGCAATGAATAGTGACTTTTCCGATTTTCTCGAATTAAATTTCCTATCTTCCCAATTTTATTTCCTTTCACCCCCAAAATTCAAAATAAAATATAAAACATCTAAAAATAAGTTGTAAAATATATGTCCATACCCACTTTTATTATTTTAAAAATATATTTTACATAATTAATTTAATCCTTTTCCTCAATTCCACAAAATGTGATTTTGATTCAAATAAATTTCTAGATTTCATATATATACCCTAAAATATTTTATTACTCATTTTGCTCACTAATTAATATTACTCAATCTTCTAAATAATGTTTTTCTCCCAAATATATATATATACATTTTTTTATAAATCCATAACCCTTTTCCTATTTTATATTAAAATTCCTAATTCTAAACTCCGAAAATTTTCTCCCAAGGAAGTTCAAAATCGTTTGGTTTTTCAAAAACACCGAGATGAATCGCTTGTGTATAAATTTATGCAACCAAGCTGGTAAATAAGAAGCGAAAACTCGATCAAGAAGCAATAATCAAAAGGTTTTTGTAAGTTCGATTTTTAATTCCCGGTTTTAAATTCTCCGATTTTCAGGACGTTACATGAATGTTCGCAGAAATTGGAAAGATAAGCTCACTGTGAGGATGAACTTTCCAGTGAGTAACATGCTCCAAAGTTGTATTTGAAGGGTTACGCGGAGGCTACACTAGCCGAAAACAAAAACTTTTAACCGCGCAAACCAGGAACACTTGCAAGTAAGGGTCGATAGATCGTTACCGATTGGAGTGTGCAGCGAAAACAGCCAATCAGGGCTATCTGATCTGGAACAGTGTAGCCGATTCCCGCAAGCCGACAGCCGATTCCTAGGGATAGCCGATTCACCAATCAGCCTGTTCGCCGATGTAGTCGATTTGCCGAGTCGTCTGATCGCGTTCTCACGCCTCGCTCCGATGCGCTCGGTCGCAGCCGATTCCTCCACAGTCGATCCATAGCCGATCAACAGCGTGCAACGTAGCAGCACCTCTACCGGTATCCACACGTCCGGGGACAAAACGCCGAACACCCGTGTGCTAGCACGCGATGCAAGGCTAGGGTTTGGCTCAAAAGTGGGGAGGGTTTCCGTGGAGATTGATCTCGACGACTTTTATTGCACGCGATGCAATTGACGTGTCCCAGCTCTCCACCCCTCCCTCCTTTATATAGAGTTGGCCGACTAGGACTAGTGGCCGATCAGGACTCTATTTTGAATCGGATCCTATCCGAATCTCACAGAGTTGGCCGCCCATACGTCGTAAGCCCATAGGACTCTATCCGATCGGATCCCTATCCGATCGAGCCGTATCCGAGTCCAACTCGAATGCCTGTTCTTATCCCCTTAAGCGTGCGACCCTGTAGGTTCAGGTATACTCGGTTTCGGCTATAGTCTAACTTAGCCGATCGACGGCTCGAGTCCAACTCAGCCGACCCGTCAACAGCGGCGCCTAGCAGCACATATTGACACCATAGAATACAAGAATAATATCGGCTCTGAACCTGTAATGTGTACACAAATCCCTTTGCCTCACGATACCAGTTAAGCTATAGGCAAGATGTGTGCCATCCCTTCAATAGCTTAACTATTCACTCGAACCGTATTGGATTATATGTCTGTTGATTGACTCCTCAATCAACTTAGCATGGCCATGCATTTCCATAATCCATTACCTCGAGGGGCCCAGAGATATCTCTCCAAAGGAGGGGCAAATTCCATCTTGATCACTCACATCCCACTCCATGTTTCATAGCAAACCCGAAAACTACCTTTATAACTACCCGCATTACGGAATAGCGTTTGGTAGTCCCAAAGTAGGCTACTACACATGTTGGAATCCATGGTGATCTCAGGTCTAAGGACTTTGTACCAACACTACCTGAGACCAACTAATGGCACATTAATTCCTGTAGTGTCTTATGGTGGGTCTATCCAACAATGTGTTCTCTAACACATATGTCCATGTTTATTGATTTGGTATCTCCATACCCATGATCTATAAGACATGATCATCAATCAATAAACATGCCGATCTTAGAATCATATTAGTTCCCATAATATGATATATGATCATGGATCATTTAGAAATAGATTCATACATATCGAGTCTCATAAATAAGTCACGTACTTATTGATCAATACAAGATGTCTATTTCATGGAACTGAATAACACTTTATTCATAAATACATAAACATTGACGTGATATCCAACATCTCCATGTTGCCTCTAGGGCATATCACTAACAGTATTGAATCATTAATTTGTTCTAAATGAAATGTATATTCAATCTGTCGTCGTTTCTCCTTTAGTGTGCAAAACAGGCGTAGGGGACCGACTTATGCGGCTACTACATCTACGAATACATTCACCGCTTTGTTACCGAAGTGGCAAGTCTCGACGATATAGATGTACGTATAACGGCCATTCATACATTACGTCTTGATTTCTTATTCATTTCATATATTTATTTCTCGTTTATTCGAATTAATGATAGCTTATGCAAGCAAGAGACAACCTCCCTCACGCGACTTCCATACAAGCTGCTCAAGAAGAATTGATGGGATTTATAAATGAGCAGATCATTGATCCCGTGGGAGAGTTCTACTTTAGTTTAAGTAACTTTACCACTGGATTCACAAAGTAGACAATTTTTTGTAACATACGAAATATATGTGGATATTGTATATGTGTACATATTTTGGTAATATATGTATATATTTTTTTTATTAAATTCATTTATATGTGTGTAAAATATATATTTATACATATATATGCATGTTGCATATATATGTATAAATATATACGTGTGTAAAATATTTATGTATAATATATAATTAACAAGCTAGCAGCTAGCAGAAAAAAATTTAAAAAAAACTTTAGTCCCGGTTGGTAACACCAACCGGGACTAAAGATGGCGGAGCCAGCCACGTGGCGTTGTCATCTTTAGTCCCAGTTATTTCACTCGGGACTAAAGATGCCGATCTTTAGTCCCGCTTTCGTAGTTTCGGTTCGAGAACCGGGACTTCAGGAGGTTATGAACAGGGACTATTGTGGGGTTCTCCAGCCGTGCAATAGATAAAAGTAAAGCAAGCACTTTATTCTCTATTGAAAACAAAGTACAACTAATATTTCTTTATAAGGACCAACCACTTGACTTTTCCTCTAAGAAGGTACACCGTATAGATTGTAGCTTTTGACATGTTGGTCACTTAAATATCATCTTTGTACTTTGGAACCTTGATACCTTGTCAGTGAACTTCATAGTGGAGTAGAACTCGAGGTAGTCTTTGAAACGGTATTGGCTAGGATACATAAGCTTTGGAGCTGGGAAGACTATAGCATCAGGACCTGGGTTGTAGAATGTGGCGAGAGATAGGCGGCTCCCGTTCTTATTGGGTACTACCTGATGGCAAATGCTCTTATATATTCCATTGCTTATCACTTCAATCTGATCTCCAAGGTTTATGAAAATTCGATTGCCTTGTGTTGGTGGTATTGGCATCCATCTACCATCTTTCAAGAACTCCAAACCAGGGACCAAATCATCTTGGAGTAGAAGTATGATTCCCCCAGCATCAGTGTGTCCACGTAGTCCCATCACAAGTTCTGGATGACTGCACCTGGGGTATTTGGCGGCCTTTATGCCTACGGAAGGATTAGAGAATGCTTTCTTCAAGTAATCCTTGTCAAGCCCAAGGTTCTCGCTCATAACTTCTGCTAGCCGCTCAGCCAACTTGATTACTTCTTCAGCGTATTCAGGAAGCGTGGTACTGCATGATTCATTGCATTTTATTAGAATGCCTTGAAAATTTCTGATTTGTAAGTCTTGACATTTACTGGAGGCGACTACTGTGATTCATGTTAACATAACTAATACGTTTGGTTGTAGTTTACAGATGAAACTCACCGGACCAGCTCAGGAATATCATGAATGTTCGATTCTGGCTGATGACGATACATAAAACTGCACTCCCAGTCAACATTTGAGACAACATTATCAGGACCTAGGTTCTTTACTGTCTCAGAATCGTAGAAGTTCTTCTCCATGCTTTGCTCGTAGTGTTTGTTCACCAATCCCTTGATTTTGCGCATGAGGTCCTCGTTGATCCCGTGGTTCTCAAGCTAACATACAAAAGAAAATCCCATATTAGTTGTGGTAGAAAGGAGTTTATTTTATAAAAGCAACAATTTTAAATCTCTCCCTTACCCAAAAGAAACCCCATTGTGCACAGGCATCATGGAGTAGCTGAAGTGTCTCCGACCTCTTCTCGCCATGCAGCTCATCCATCTTTATCACTGGGATTTCCATTTCCTGAAACACTGGAATATAGTGCTTCGACCAAATGTGTTAACTCTTCTCAAAGTTGATGTGCTACAGCTACAGCAAGATAGGTATTTATAATGGCCTGGATAGGTGATGGGAATGTTAGGAATTTCTTATCCTTGATTTTGAAACATGATGTGGTTTAAATAGGAAAAAGGCTTTGCTTTGTTAGGAGGCATATGTAAAAAGTCCTGTCCAAGTACATTTCACTACTCCCATGTGGTTTGGCTAAGATGACTTGCCTAGTATCCTTCAGAACTCATCATCATTATGGTTATGGGGCCTATTTGTCAATCCTGTTTTACTTCTATATAAAAAATGAATGATGATGGTAGTCATCTAGTTATTGAGATAGCTAGTTGCCTTCAGCGTTTCAGACTTTGCAGTTCAGCCGCCATGAATCGTGGTGATGGTGTTACCGTGCGGCACATACTGGAAGGAGTAAATCTCAGGTATGAGATCTCTCAGGCCACAATAATCATAATATGTTAGTTGACTTTACAATTCAATGCATGAACCCTGTATGCAGAGTCAAATCTCAGGCAAAATACATTGCATTCCTTGTGTTTAAACTTTAAACAAGCCTAGATTTTCTCAGGGATTTGCTAGATCATGTTCGCAATTTTTAAATTTTTATGCCACACTTGTTGGACAATATTTTGGTAGATTGATTCATATTTACACAATTGTTATTAAGTAGATAGTTCCTTGCTGATCAATTAATATCTGCATTGATCTAAAAAAAATGTATTGTTGCTTTGGCATTAGCCTCACGAAGTTGTAGCTTCTGTTTTGTCCTCAACTTATCAGGCCTCTTTGTCTCTGGGCGTGCCTTGGATGGTTGCCTCTCTTTGATGGACTGTCGAATACCGAAGGCCCAACAGAATTCGGCCCGTGGGATGTGAATCATTTCGCTACAATTTACAAATTTGACGATGTACTTCTGTCGTCTCAAAATAAATTTATTTTTCATCTATCACACACGTACCAATAAAAAAACCTACTTCATCAAATCTCAATGCATTTTTTCATTCTATCTACTTCTAAATCTCAATGCATTTTTCCATTCTATCTACTTCTAATGTAATTGTTCACTATTTTCACAAAATTACTTAAAATTAAACTCATTTTTTATAAATGGGAGGAGCTAAAAATAAACTTATTATAATATGGATGAGTATTTTTAGAGAAAATTAAGCATGAAAGTTTTTTTATTTTGCATAGTTGTTTTAGACTTTTACTGATGAATTAATAGAATTTTATGCTTTAGTGGCTACCAACTACTACTCCATCTGTTTCATATTATAAGTCGTTTTGATTTTTATTTTTAAAATTTAAACTTTTAAATTTAAATTTGACAAAGTTTATGGGTAAATTATTAAATCTAATATTGAATATATTTTAATATTTTATGTTAAAAATATTACTATATTTATTTATAAATTTGATTAAACTAAAAAAAGTTTAACTTATAAAAAGAACAAAACGACTTCCGAAACGAAACGTAGGTAGCAATAGTATATACAAAATCGGCCATGCAGTTCCCTCGAGCATATTATTTTGCTTGACATTTAGAAAATGCGGAGTTGCTGACACAAATGAAATGAAATGAAAATATGTTAGCCACTAAGACACCACCAATCCGGCACTAAGTCCATGACCTGACGCCTCTGTTCAATCGCTTCATGCTCTCCACTACTACACCTAAAAGTCAAAACTCCATTTCTTTTAAGCGCCTCGCGCGCGCCACCCCGTCGATCAGTTCATGCACCACGTAGCACGAGATCATGCCCACCATGCAGATGCAGCCACGCGAGAAAGACTCCGAGCTCGCCGCCGGCGAAGCGGCGGCGCCGGTGGAGAAGCCGGAGGAGTTGGCCGCACCAGTGAAGAGCGGTGACGGCGGCGAGAGCGCGGCGTCGCCGACGATGGGCGCCATGGATAAGGAGAGGCAGATACCAGTGGATCCTGTGTCGCTGCGCCACCTTGGCATGGTGGCCGACGAGGACTCGCCGCTGTCGGCGCCGTCCGTGTTCACGGAGGTGGTGGTGCGCTCGTCGCCGATGCTCCCGCCGCTCCGGCGGCCCACCTTCGTCGGCGCCAGCCTCCCGTGCTCGGCGACCTCTTCCCCCGTCCACGGCGCCGCCGAGAAAAGGGAAGAGCCCACCGCCAAAGCCGCGGCGACGCCCAGCCCCACGGCGGCGATGCGAGCCCTTGCGCGCCAGCACTCCGTCGCGCTCTCTCACTACGTCGCCGCGCCAGGCGCCGCCTCGCCCTCGCCCGTCCCCGCCCTGGCGCGGAGCGCGTCCCGCGCCGAGGGGAGGTCCATGGTGCCGCACGACGAGGAGGACGCCGAGCCCAAGGCGATCGCCACTGACGACGAGAGCTTCAACTGCGGCGCGCTGTGCATGTTCATCCCGGGCTTCTCCAAGAAGAAGTCTTCCGCGGCGGCGGCGGTGGTGTCGAGCATGCAGAGGCAGCAGTCGGTCGGCGCGAGGCAGCGACGGAGCAGCGTGTCGCGGCTGGCGTCGCTGGAGAGGTTCGAGTGCGGCTCATGGAGCCCACCGCCACCGATGGTGCCGGCTGCGCACGAGGCGGAGTACTTCGCGCAGGAGTTGGCCAAGAGCAGCTGCGCCGATGACACGGAGGCGCCCGTGAAGATGGCGTTCGTGTTCGACCACGGCGAGCCGCGGGGGATCCTCAAGAAGTCCGCGTCGTCGCGGCAGGAGCCGGCGAGGCCGTCGACGTCGTCGCAGCGGCACGTGAGGTTCTCGACGGCGACGGCGGCGATGTCCTGCCCGACGTCGCCGTGCGTGACGCCGCGCCTGGCGAGGGCGAGAGCGGAGTTCAACGCCTTCCTCGAGGCGCAGAGCGCGTAGCGGGCACTCATGGCACGCACGACGCCGCGCGCCGCTGTGGCGCAGCGCGCTTATTTATTTATTTTTCTTTTTGAGAGGGGCACAGTGTGCGGTTGGAGGGGAGGATTTTGTTTCCCGGCCATGCATCCTTTGTTTGATTATGTTTTCTTTAATTGGATCCATGCCATTGTAAATTTGTCCCATTACTAAAATTTTACAAAATTAAAACCATGCACTGCCGTCATATTTTTCATCCATCTCTTCATTTTCCATCTTCTTCCTTCTCTCTTCTCATCTTTTTGTGTTGACCACATCGGCTGACAAGCTCCGGTGCCCGTGGGGAAGAGGAGAAGCTCCATGGCAGGTGGATGCGAGCAAAGGAGGATGGATGGATCGATCAGTACGACGGAATTGGTTGCGACAGCCTTGAGCAAGGCCTGCACGTCGCCGCTCGATCCGCCACTGCCGAGGGTGAGCGGGAGGAGCAAGGCCCCATCGCTGCTGCCCCCTGCCAGCGAGCATCCTCCCAAGCCCAGGAGCATCATGTGGTGGCCCTACCTCAGATCGGCGAGCTGTTGCAGCATGATCTGCTTCATCGTGGCCACGCCTCCATCACCGCCGTCGCCACTGATTTGGTGCTACTGGAGCCGCGACACCAGCATCACCCACTCCTTGTATGACCCTCCCCGCAACTACAGCTGCATCCCCTCAGTGTCATCCTCGGCTGCCTTCGCGGTGGCAAAGTTGGGCCACACCGAGGGTAACAGCTTGCTGAGAATCTAGTTGAGGAAGTCGTTGTGGACGTCGTCGGCATTGGCGGCGGCCCCGGCGTGGTTGTTGTGGAGGTCATCCAGGGAGATCTGGCCCATCCTCGCGACCGCCGCTACAGCCATGGCTTGCATTTTCCGCCGCTACAACGCAAGAAGATGAGAAGAGAGAAGGAAAAAGACGGAAAAAAAGGAGATAGATGGAAAACGTGATGGCAGTGGCACGGTCCCAATTTTGTAAAATTTCAATGGCACGCTACAAATAGACGAATTGTAATGGTATTTATCTAAATAGACAAATTTGCAATGGCATGAATCCAGTTAAACTTTTTTCTCCAAATTCTAAACTGCCATTAATGTCATTTGCTATGGAACTGGAAGACTATGAGAGGTGACCAAATGATGTTTTTTACATCTAAAATCTGAATCAATCTAAGTTGTAAATCCGTATCATCAGCACACTTGTAGCATTTGCCCTTCTCAGAGAGAAGTACCATGGCGACACATTCATATAGAGGAAAAAAAATAAACTTCCAGTGTTGATTTTTAAGCAATGTCAAAGTTAATACTACCTGTTCTCGAAAGAAAAGAAAAAAAACTAATGGTAGTATATTTGAATATAAGATACTAGTGAATTACTACTTTTGTTTACAAATCTAATGGTATAACTATAATGCTAAATAATTTTATTATAGAAAAAAATATTATTACTCAAAGTAATACAAAACCAACGGTTATTTATCTGAACTACAGCAATCATACCAAGAGCGGATACATCTGAAAATCATGAGTTTAGAAACATACCAAAGTCTGTCCAAAATATATTGGTTAGACTTCATTCAAACAAAGCCTTAAGGGGGAACTCTTACATGCTAATGGTGGCATATTTTGATGTAACCACTTTGCTATTGAGTCAACTCTTCCTCCTTGATTGCAAGTTTCTTCAAATAAGGAGAGCTCACCATTGTCGAGTGTCTAGAGGGAAGTAGGGCATAAGGAGGAAGATGTAAGATTTGAGGGGTCACCGAAAGTTGAGCGGAAGTGAACATAATGAAGATGAGAGGCATCATGAAAGGCGTGGATGTTATGAGAAGAGTAGAGCTAAAGATGATGATAGAGAGGAACAAGAAACCATTTTGGTGGCAATGGTTTTGCAAGGATGGAGGAGGAGAAGAGGACTGAAGCCTAATGTCCTGAAATACTATTCCCTTGTATGATAAATATTAATGTATAGAACAATATTTTTTTAAAAAAATTAACACTTTTACCATCAACACCTTCTCAAGTGCTTAGTTAAAAATGATATGTGTAGATTTCTATAAAAAGTACGATCATAATATCATAAACCTATAGATTTTATAAACTTATTCTCATTAACATTTTTAAAAGTTTAAATAAATTTTATCTAAACGTCACAGAGAGTAAATTTTAAATAATTTTGGTTGGCACTAAAATTATTTGCATGTCGTCTAAATAGTCATAGAAATTTTAAAATATATATAATTACTATAGCTTAATTGTGATGATATATATATGTGTGTGCGCGCGCACGTGCATAGTTAAATATGATTTATCCCACGAGACAAAAAGTAATAAAATTTGACATTACATACGAACAAAAATTATTATTTTTAGTCACATGTTTTTATATGAACTTATATTATCACAATATATCATGTCATTTTTTTATATTTTCACTTAATTATTTGTACCACATGTATGGTTTGTTTGGTTAGAGGGAGTTTTTAGAGGAATTGAGAGTCTAGAGGGATGACGTTAACTATTCTGTTTGCTTGGAAGACATAAAAGTTTTGGTGAGACGTGGACGGCGAATTGAGGGAGGAACTCTTTTCTTTTCAATACCTGGGTAAGAAATGGTAATTGAGAGAAAATTCCTCCTTTACTTTGCACAAACAAATCACAAACATCCATTTTTATTTAAGATCGAGACTTCAAGTAAACCACATGTCAATTCTCACGCCTATACCAAAAGATTAGGACTAACAATCAAATTTCTATGTTAACCTCACCATCAATTTTCTCGTCTAAACTTCCAATCCTCCTTCAAGAGTTAGGCAAACAAGTCACAGGTGTAATTGCACTTTTTTTAGAGCGTGTAATTGCACCAAGACGTAAAAAGTGCTACTTACTCACGAATCTGCGTGCTAAAGAGATTCCTTAGCCGACGTGTCTAGCTGGGCGTCCGCAGGAGCCACCCATTGACGTCCCCTCACGATTGGCTTATCGTCGGCTATCCTGTAAAAAAGATGACGACGGCGGCCGTGGCGGCGCGGGCGTACCTGGCGGCGACGCGCGCGGCGCTGGCGGCGCTGGAGCGCAACGTCCTCCCCGACGCGGTCACCCGGCGCCTGACGCGGCTGCTGCTCGCGCAGCGCCTCCGCCTCGGCTACCTCCCGTCGGCGCCGCTCCAGCTCCACCACCTCATCCTCTTCGCCCACGGTGAGTTTAGGATGAACATGTGTTCTTGGTGTAGAGTAAAAGGTGGAAACTTTGGGGGGTGAAGTTTGGTTTTTGTTTCTTTACTGACTGTAGATTTTAACATGGTTTTCTGGTGCAGCTCTGGAAGAGATGCCCATCGCAATCGAGACGGACAAAGCTAAAGACCAGCACTACGAGTTGCCGACGACATTTTTCAAGCTGGTTCTCGGAAAGAATCTCAAGTACAGGTTTGTGCTGTGCTTCATGCATAATAGTACACAGTTCACTGTTTTGGGAAACTATTTTCTTTCCTTATATGGAAATATTAATTGCATCATTTTTATAGGTCATTTAAATAGTTATTATTTTTTCTAAAAATATTTGACATGATGTATATCTTTCCATAAATGTATAAATTTAAATTCAACCTATACAAATACTATTCACACTTAATCTTGTTTTTTTAATCAGTACAAGTTAAATTTGAATTTACATATTTATAAAATAATATATCATATATTCATCTTGTTATCTTTAGCGAGAAAGAGAAAAAATGGCTTATCCATTGATCTAGCCCAAAGGGCAATATATTGCATACAAGATATGGGAAATTACTTTATTACCCTTGACATACTACTACACTTAATGGATCCATCTTATTATTTTTTAATTGTTTGATGATTTTTCGGGTGGCACGCACAAAACAAAAGGATATTCTCATGGAGCTGAAGTTGTACCAAACGCTCCAACTCTAAGCAAATCTGAATGAAGCAATTCAATAAAATGAACTAGTAAAGTGAAACCACCTTCCACCAGCTTCAGACTCAGCTGGAGTTGGAACTCTACCAAACACTCCCTTAGGGGGCGTTTGGTGGAGCTCCAGATCCTGTATTCTGGTGGAGTGGAGCTGGAGCACTGTCAAATGCCAGCTTTAAACAGATCTGGATGGAGCACTCTAGAAAATGAGCTAGAAAATTGAAACTACCTTTCACCAGCTCCAAACTATAGCTTCACCTGAAGCTGGAGCTTGGAGTTGAAGCTAACACCCCCTTAGTTGCCTCCTTAAAGGTAAAGCTGGATTGTAATTGCTTCCAACTTTCCATGATTGTTTTAGACCAAAGAGGCAACTGCCTCTCTGATTATTTGTTAAAGGGGCTACAGGGCAACCCCTTGGGATTGGATAAAGTATATAAAGGTCCTGGTTTTTCTAAAGAAGGACAAAACATAAGTTAAAAAAAGCAATCACGATTAGAAACTGATGTTAACACTCCGTCAAAAAGAATGCAATTCTAGAGTGTTGTTTCCCTCATTTAAATTTCTTCCTATCTTACCCCCAACCATCCTACCACTCCTAATTAAATGAGGGGCATCTAAGTTACTTTTTTCCCTAGTATTTTGTCTTTTGAATGCTATAATTGCATTCTTTTTATGGCGGAGGGAATACTTGATTGCCGTGTTATAATAAGACATTCAGGCGGTTTATAGAAAGAAATTAAAGTTTCGGTTCCAAGGTTGAACCCTTCACTCTGTTTTTTTTTAAGAATTGCTGGAACCTTCACTTGCACTAGGAGAAGATCTAGCCTGTGCTTTTTGCTTATTCCACTTGAACCTTGTGGTTTCATTGATTAATAGCATGTGTGCATTGATTTAACCAGCTCATGTTACTTCCCTGACGAATCGAGCACCCTTGAAGATGCTGAGGTTGCAATGCTGGAGCTATATTGTGAGAGGGCACAATTACAGGATGGTCAAACCATTCTCGATGTCGGATGTGGTTGGGGATCCCTTTCTCTGTACATAGCGAAGAAATATAGCAAGTGCAGTATAAAAGGGATTTGCAACTCGACAACACAGAAAGCTTTTATAGAAGAGCAATGTAGGTAAGTGCAGTGGTTTCAGTGATGAGGACCGGTGGCGTATCCAGGATTGTTAGATATGGGTAGTTCTATTCTTACATAATGGCTTTAAACACCGTAAATATAACAAGATATATAAGTATAAAATTGATCAAAGATGCATCATGATATATTAATAATGGAGTTCTTTTCTCTTCCGAAAAGTTTTTTATTTACATATATGGGCCTTGGGCTACCTACATTTTTTTTCCCTGGACCACCCTCCAGATACTCCTATGATGAGGAGAGGTCGCATGAGTGCATTCATATGCTTGATAATTGTGATGTTTTCATTTTTCGTGATAGGGAAAATGAGCTATCAAATGTCGAGATAATTGTGGCAGACATCAGCAAGTTTGAGATGGAGCGATCTTTTGACAGGATCATTTCCATAGAAATGTTTGAGGTATAAATAAAAATTTGGTGTCTTCTTGTAGTTTTTCTAGTCAAGGCAAAGGAGATTTTGTGATGGCCTATCTTTTTATGCAGCACATGAAAAACTATAAGGCACTTCTTAAGAAGATATCCAGATGGATGAAAGAGGACAGCTTATTGTTTGTTCACTACTTCTGCCACAAAACATTTGCATACCACTTTGAGGTGCACTAATATTCCAGCACTTTTTTCACTGGTCATCTTGTCTTGGCTTCATCATAGATATCTTTCCTGTGTACATGTATCTGTATTTGTGTTGTCTGAAGTATGGCATTTTTAAATTCAAAACGCTTATAGGCTCCAACTGAAATGAAGCTCATGGTTCCTGTTTCTTAGTGATAGTAATATGAGTTCCTTGGGAAATATTATTCATTAATTAGTAATCCTCACCCGCATTACAGGAAGTAAATCTTATGCATATCTGCAGAAAAAAATACGATTGCATGTTATCATGCTTTAAACTGTAGTTTTCATACGAGTCATTACCTCATACATTCAACAGGACAACAATGAAGATGATTGGATAACAAGGTATTTCTTCACTGGAGGAACAATGCCATCAGCAAACCTCCTCCTTTACTTTCAGGTTAGGATTCTAAAGCAGCATAATATTTAAGGCTTTACATTACTGCCCTTAAATAGCTAGCTATAAAATTAATTATTGGCTGACTGTTGATCAATTTTACTTCATGTTTGATCAATTTCTGCAGGATGATGTATCTATTGCCAATCATTGGCTTGTCAGTGGCACGCATTATGCCAGAACTAGGTACCTTTCTGAAATCTAAGCATCCAAGTATAGTAGTACCCTGGGCATTCTAATATTAATTTTATTATGCTATTAGATTGTACTCAATTACTTAATTGATTAGGGAGTAATAAAGTATACATTTTAGAATCTACATTTTGATTTAGAGCAAAATGATATGAGTTCAGATATTGAGAAGCAGAGGCAAACTCTAATGTTAATCATCAAGTGTTGTGGGTAAAAGTAGTATCTTTATTAACACTAGATTATACCTCTACTTCTCAATACCTCCCAAAAAGACTCGGAAAAAAATACTCTATGATTTTCAATGGACTGTGAAGTAAGTAACTGTTGGAGGATTTCTCAGTCTGCATTTCGCTATCAGTATAAACCAATGACCATCGACCATTTGCGGTACAGCAAAAGGACGAAATATGTTACTTTTTCATATATAATTTCAGGCAATGAAAATAACCGAGCTTAATCTTATAAGTAAATCCAGCATGTTGCATGCTAATTGACTTATTTGGATTGTATCTGAAAATGCTTGGTGTTGTTTTTCCTTCAGCGAGGAGTGGCTGAAACGTATGGACAATAACATCACGTCCATAAGGCCAATATTTGAGAAAACTTACGGGAAGGAATCAGCTACCAAATGGATAGCTTACTGGCGTACGTTCTTCATCTCAGTCGCTGAGCTTTTTGGATGCAACAATGGCGATGAGTGGATGGTTGCGCATTTCTTGTTTCGGAAGAAGTAGAAGTCACCGCTGGAGCTAAGTAATTCAGAAGCATCCAATCCCCTTTCAGACCTCCCTTGATGATTCAGGAATCGTGCTTTGCATGTACCTCTATGAACATTTTCATTTTTCTTGCGTTAAATTGTAAGTAGTGAGATGCTTTGCTGTGTTGTTTTGTTTCCAATAAACAATAAACTGTGGTTCTTTTCCTTCATTTTTTTGTCACTGTTGATGGTGTTCCTGGGTGAACAAGGATATAGATCGTTGTGACCGTACGGATTTTGTCAGGTCGTGCCGACACCTTGGACACTGACTACTTCAGGGGTTACAGCAAGAGAATCTTTGCTTTCCATGTACCTCTACGAACATTTCTTTTTTTTTTTTTGGAAAGGAACTATACGAACATTTCATTTTCTCGCATTCAGTTTGTAGGGATCATGCTTTCCATGTACCTCTATGAACATTTCGTTTTCTTGAATTCAATTGTATCTAGTAAGTAGAGAGATGCTTTTGCTTTGCTATTTCCAACGAAACAATGACCCATGGTTATTTTCCTTCATTTTCGCCACTGTTGATGGTGTTCCTGGGGAACAAAGATACTGAACAATTAATCAACAGCATGCATAGAACTAAAAGAAAAGAAATTTTGGTTGCCACCAAACCACACTAGCATTAGGGGGAACTTAATTCAGCAGCTGCTTTCAAGTCTTTGAATAGCAAGAAGCCATGTTAGGCTTAAGCCTTCTCTGAACGTGACCAATCTTAAGCTAACAAAACCATGTCTGTGTGCTACCATGATGTACAACTATCTCAGTGGAACATAAAAATTCTAACTAACCCAAACTGCATAAGCCACAAAGAAAGTAGTAAATCTCATGGCTACATTAAGATGACTGCGATTTCCATTGTTGTATCGCCACACGCAAGGAATGGTTGGGAATTATGGATAAATATGAGAGCCTTTGTTTGGTGACAGGGGATGTCGTGTGTTTCTTGAGCCAAGCTTTTATTGCCCTGTGCTCGTAGGTGTGCCCATCAGCAGCAACGTAAGGGTCATCCATCACCTCCTGCATCAAAATTTTATTTTATTTATTTAGGATAGGAAGATAATTAGAATTGGTACTGTCAACTAGTTAGCAAAATTTACCTGAAGTATGGGGCATATGAAGTGGCTCGGTACAGCTGCTTTTGGACTTCTTAATGTGGGAGAAGCAGTAACTCTGCTCAGAATGCTCTCGAGCTCTGGCAGCACCTCCGATTCAAGGCTAGGCCTGTCTCTACATTTTAAGGCTGTACACCGCACTGCCAATTTTGCCAAGATCTCTGCCTCAGCGATTGGCCAATCAATCTGAGAACTGTCGAGAACATCGGAAATTGAGCCTTTTCTGATCGCTTCTTCTGTGCTAAGTATCAGCCCGTGTGGGCGCTTGCCAGTCAGTAGTTGAAGAATGATGATCCCCAGAGCATAAACATCAGATTTCGGACGAATTGTCCCAGTTAACTGGTATTCCGGATCCATGTAATATAGTGTGCCGGCAACTGCAGTATCTCTGTACTCTGTGAGCCCTTCCGGCACAATATCTGATATGAGCTTGGCAAGACCTACATCGCCAATTTTGCTGACGTAGTTCTTGTCGAGCAAGATGTTTCCAGGCTTCAGGTCACGATGGACAATGGGCTCTGGTTTCGTTGCATGCAAGAAAGCAAGCCCACAAGCCACCTCAAAGATGATTTGGATGCGCAGGAACCAATGGAGTGATTGCTGACCTTTGTTGTTAATAAGTTGATCTTCTAGACTTCCATTCTCCATGTATTCATACACGAGGCATCCAATTTCAGGGCAGAAACCAAGCAGAAGAACTAAGTTGGGATGGTGAAGTTGGCTGAGGATCTCGACCTACATAATATCAGATAATAAAATAAGTAATTCCAAGTGCCACTAACAACTTCATTACCTAGCCAAGAAAGTCATCCATCAGTTCTGATGAGATATTTGAAAAGGATAGGTTAGGATACCTCTCTCAAGAACTCATCAATTTTGTCACTGGAATCTTGCTGAATAACCTTGACAGCTACTTCAGTATGATCAAGGGTACACCTGTACACATTCCCATAGCCCCCCTCACCAATCTTCTTTGCATCAGAGAAGTTATCGGTGGCAAGCTGTATTTCACGTTTTGAGTACCGCCTGCAACTTTTGCCAGTTGACAGAAGAGCATCCATAACCTTTGTCTTCTCAGCAGTCACCATATCAGCTACTATTTCAGCCTTATGCTTGGAAAAAGCCTCCTGAGCGAACAAAGTTTTTGCCATCTCAACTTCTGTAACAGCTTCTAGATGTCTGGCCTTCTCATCTGCAACCTTCTGCTTCAACAATTCCTCCCTCTGTAGTGCATCTTGCACCTTCTTTGCTTCCTCAGTACACTCACTAGAAAGAACCTTAATCTGAAACATCAGAGTAACGTGGAAAAGAATTAATTAAAACATTCACTCTTAATATATGAACATAGCTATCTTTATGAACCTAGTAATGTAAAAAACTGGTGACAGTAACTCAAGCCAAACAGCAGCCATAAGAACTTAACTTTATCTTTGGTTAGATCGTCACAAGCTTTATCATACATCACTAACCTTTTTCTTGGCATGGACGAGATCTTCACAAGCTTTATCATACATCACTAACGTATCCTGTAACTCCTTTCTCAGTTTTGCTACTTCATCTACAGGTTGAGACTGCAAATCATGCTAACAAAACAAAATCAGCATTAAGAATTGCATCACAATTACTACAACTTATAGAATGCTTATGAAAGCCAACACTAGTCAGAATATTTTCAAGGCTGGAAACAGCTCTGAGCCTCTGACCTCATCAATTGAGCTCAAGGCAACATAAGGGACTTCATTCAATTGGCCAATAGCATCAAAATCCCTGTTCACATCTCTGCCTGGTGTCTTTCGCCCTAAGCTTCCAAAAAGGCTTCTTCCATGACTTCCTGAACTTCTACCAGCATTAGTAGAAGTGCTACGAGAGCTGCAGGTATGAGAGCCTGCATCAGAACTCGTATCTCCAGAAGATTTTGGTGTGCCATCCTCAGGGTGGTCATGCAAAGATTGTTTGTCTAGCAGCCAGTTCTTCTGTATTCGGGAAAATGATTTATGACTAATTGACTGAGTCCTTACACAAGCGCTTGACTCTGCAAAAAGGAAAAAACAGTTTTAAGGCAAATGAGTGCCTCACCATTGCATTTCCCAAAAGAAATAGAGAATATGGGAAAACATACTGCCTGTTCGAGCCTGATTTGCAAACTTAATAGTCAATCTGTGCCTGGACACAACAAATACATTGCACGAACATGGCATAGCTTTCAGGACAGTAGAGGGAACATCTCGGAGCCGTAATATCCTGAAAAAGGTAACAGCAATACCATTTAACAACAGTGGATTTGGCAAAAGTGGCCAGAAATTAATTTACATTTACAGAGATGCTCATTAATTTTGTTTATGCGTTTGAAGTTGACAAATGATTAAGATAAAATCCCCCGTATTAACCAGCTAAAGTGACGATCTATTTATCAGCATTAAGAAGACAATTGATGTTGCTGCTGGCTCTTGCCAACATCTGTGACTTCGTGGGTCCTAATTACTCAAAAGGCGTAAATGGGAGAAAAAGAAGACGAATGTCAACAGAAAAAGGAAGTTTAATCAAGATACATGTACGTGCACACACCTATCACCTTTACTCAGAACAGATGACACCATCCCAAAAAAGGGGCTCACTCCCCCTTTTTTTTCTGAAAAACTTTTTGTCCCATATATATCTAGTATGCGCTTTCCAGGTAAGAACAAAAATCCCCTAATCCCTATCAGTTGGATTCTCAAAAGCGAAATTCTTTTGTCACCCAAAACAAAAGAAAGGGGATTTTTTTATATAAAGAAGATAATCTCGTACCTTTTGAACCAGTTGAGTGAGGTGGATCCGACCACGAGGTTGCGGACGCCGGAGTCCGCCGCGTACCTGACCAGCGCCGCCGTGACGCTCTCCGCCTCCAGAACCACCGTCTCCACCTGCAGCGGATGGGAGCTCGAATTTTGAGGTGCGGATCGAGCCAAAAACGGCGAAGATTTTTCGTAAGGTGGAAGAAGGAGGAGAGACTGACGGTTGTGCGGGCGAAGAGGCGGCGCAAGGGTAGGAAGACCTCCTCCTGCGCCCGCGCGCGGCGGTCCTGCGCGTACATCTCCACCGTCTCCGCCTCCATCTTCTCCACCGGCACCCTCTCCCCCGCTGCGCGCCACGCGAAAAACATCAGCTCGAACCGAATCGACGACGGCGAGGAGGAGAGCAAAGAGAGGCGGCGGCGCCCGGGGGGGTGTCTTACAGGGGAGGGGACGAAGGAGACGGGAGGGATGACGTGGACGAGCGCGACGCGTCCGGCCCCGGCACCGGGGGCGAGGTTGGCGGCAGCCCACCTGGCCGCGCGGCGGCTAGCGCGGCCGTCCCCGCGCACCGCCACCGCCCCGACGATCGCGCCCGCCGCCGCCGCAACAGCAGAAGCATCCCCTCCACCCGAGGAGGAGGCGAACGACGACGAAGAAGAAGACGAGGCCATGCCTGCCGCCCACCCGCGCGGCGGCGACGTCGACGTCGACGCCGTCGTCGGCGCTAACCACTCGACGGAAGCCGCGGCGGCGGAGGAGGAGGAGGTGGGTGGCGAGGCGAGAGAGAGCGAGTCAACCGCCGAACAACTAAATAAGCCGCGGTGGGAGAGGCGAGGGAGAAGCAAGCAAGCAACGGCTCGCGCAGCTTTCTTCGGGAGGGACGAGTGATAAACTAACGGCTCGGTTTTTCTCCTCTCTTTTTCTTTTCTTTTGTGCGTGTTCGCGCGCGAGGCGGCGGGGCGGCCGAACGACCGTGTGGGACGGGACGTCGCTGACGGGGACGCAGTGTGGGGCCATACGTGGACCCACACACACCCTTGGCGAAGAGCGGGGTGGTGTTTGACTGTGGCGCACCCTTGGCGAAGAGCGGGGTGGTGTTTGACTGTGGCGGCGAGTCAGTGGCTCACTGCTGACTAGAATGTTAACCACGTGTGGGTATGCCTTTTCTTCTCCGCCGGGTCTGTCAGATTTCTTTGGCGGCCTAGGCCTACATAAATACCTATATAAATATGGGTGTCGAAACTCGGTTTCAGCAATAAAAAATTAATTAAAAGTATAGTTAAGATTATCAAGCACAATGGGTTAAGTGAAAAACAAGGATTTAGACAGGTTCAGACCCTCTTGTGAGGTAATACCCTACTCCTGTTTCGGGGATTCGATCCGTCGAGTGTATATCGATCTCAATATCTAAGGCTGAAAGCTAATAGCTCAGGAATCATCTGATATCCCTCAAGGGACGCTCCTTACCCCCTTATATAGTCTTGGGAGGCGGACTTACAGATCGGAAACCCTATCTTATTCTAAGTCGATTTCCTCATCTTACCAAACCGTGACTATAGGCCGTTGTCTTATCTCAATCGGCAACGTAACACCCAAGTCATATTTGGTTTACATATTTGGTAGGTGCAATCTATCCCTACCTCCAGTCGGATAAACTTACCATATGGATACCCGATTGCCATAATCTCCACAGTAGCCCCCGAGTCCTTTGCAGTCGACGAGATAACTCAGCCTTGAACCCAGATAGTACACAGCCAAACAACTCATTGGCCGAGTGCTTCTGGCACCGAGTGATTCCATCACCTCTGCCTGAATCTCCCAAGTGGCTCCAAAGACTGTGAAGGACTGGAAAATATCCAAAAAATTCTCAAAAATAAATATCTAGGTGTATCTCTCGATACACCTAATTAGATATAGCTTATCTCATATAAATGCTTAGCTCATGCTAAAGTAATCATAAAAAATCTCATCGCTCGGCAAGTTCACGCTCATCCGAGTGAATTTGCTTGAGTCATCTCAGAACAAATAACTCAATCGACCCTCGTGGGTAAAAAAACACTTGGAAAGCTCACGCTTATCCGAGTGAAGCTACCCGAGTCATCTCAGATCAAATATTTTAATCATCCCTCATGGGCAAACGAGTTTTTCAGTCGTCTGAAAAATATGATCAAATTATTAAATAGCTTTTGCCATAATATTGGTCTCAATCTAAAAAAGATCTTCACCAAGGTGGAAAGTTAGCATTGACATAATCATTCAATCAAATGCTAAAAAACCAAACAGCTCATGTCATCAAGGCAACTATAAAAGCTTAGCTGCTTCTCATGAAGTCAAGCAAACCGCGATATGAAAGGATTTCCAAAGGTACAAGGCACTTAGACACGCGCATATTGCCAAGGCAAATCTGCTTAAGTTCATCCACTTAAGTCCCTAAGGACACGCGTCAGGCCACACCTTAGCTGGGCCGCCGATCTCTCATGGGCTCGGCCCAATTACGAGAAAACCTAGCGCAACCCTCAAATTTTTATACAAAGCCTCGAGGTCATCCCCGCCACTTCGTCTTCCCAGATAAATTCCCCAATCACAACATTGTTCATCAGCTTGCAGCGGAGAACCCTAAGTCCTTGCGCGCGCCCAATTCACCGATCCAAAAGCCTGCGCTTCGCTCACAGCTAGCCTCCGCATCCATCTTCTTAGACTTCCATCTCAAATCCTCATCCTTTTAGCCAGATCTGCTCCCCACACAAACCACATTCATGGCGGATGAGAGGAAAATCCCTTTCGAACAGTGTGCCACTTCGGATGTGAGGGAATCCATCCTCAAGGAGATGGTGAAGCACGAAGTGCTTCCTCCCAAGGAGATCGTGGGCTGGCGCCCGGCGGCGGGTGAGGAGTTTCCCACCCCGAACACCGGTGAGCTCGTCGTCTTCACTTCTTTCTTTTACTGTGGCTTCAGCCTCCCCACCTCCGAGTTCTTTAGGGGGCTTCTTGATTATTATGGTCTTCGTCTCTATCATTTGAACCCCAACTCTATGCTCCACATCGCTCTCTTCATTCATGTATGTGAAGCCTTCCTCGGCATTCTCCCCTACTTCCAGCTCTTCCGTCGCATGTTTTACCTTAAGCCGCATCCAAATAAGGACCAGACCTGTGTCGTCGGTGGGGCAGGTTTCCAACTCCGCAGATCCCTCCGCAAGGAGTATTTCTCTCTCCCTTTGAAATCCTCCAACAAGGGTTGGCATGCGGGCTGGTTCTATATTAGCAATCTTGAACCCAGCCTGCCAAACTTCGTTGGCCTTCCCCCTGTGCCTAAGCATACCTGGAGCACCGTGCCAGTAGCCCAAGACTGGGAAGAAGCCAACAAGTTACTAGCGAAGATCCTGAAGATGAAGCAAAAAGGTCTTCGCAACGAGCAAATCACTCGGCACTTCATCAGGAGCCGACTGGCACCGATTAAAGAGCGATCAAAACCAGCCTTCGAGTACGAGGGTGAGAGGGACCCCAATCGGGAAGACCGTGACTCCCTCAGCTTCGAGATCCTGAAGATCCGGATGTACAAAGTCTTCTCGACTGGAATTGCGGTCAAATGCAGCCTCATGCTGCCAGTCCTTCCCTTCAGTCTGTATCGACCTCCTTCTCCGGTGCCGACTTAACCTCTTCCATTACCTTGTAATCTTGATGTCACACTTCTCAGTGTTATAAGAATCTATCTTGCAGGAAAATGCCTCCATCATTTCGAAGCCATACAAAATCCCTCACGATGACGTGTCGACCCGACCTGTCAAGAAACCAGCCGGCGGCGTGAAGATCCAGAGTGATCCAGTCGGGAAAAGGGCGGCTCCGAGTGAAGATATTAGCAAACGGGCGAGCAAGAGGAGGCTCATTATCGATGACTCGAACGATGACGTCCCAGCCCCTCCAGCCGAGGCAACCCCTCCAAGGCCGTCACCAAAAGTGGCGTCGAAGATCCGCCGGTCATCCAGGTACGCCTTATGACTGAAGTTAAGCTCTTTGTTGAAAATTTCTTTGTCTTCATTCCGACTGTGCTCGTCGTTCGTTTGGCAGGAGGTCCCAAGATATAGACCCTGCCGGGAAGAGTGAAAGGCCAACGCCAGCTGCGACATCCGAGGCATCCAAGCCTGCAAAACCAAAACCCCGGAGCCCTCTCCCAAGCGAGAGCGCTCCGGGTGGAAGGCCATCGCCTCCCAGCGAAGAAATGCCAAGGAGGGAGCCCCCGACCGCCAGCCGGGACACCCCAACTGGAAACCAGTCGGTCGCGGAGAAGCCTCCGGCTACAGCCCAAAGGGCTCCGACTAAAGACCAGTCGGTCAAAAGTCAGAAGGAAGAGACCAGCCGGGCTGCACCAGTTAAGGATTCGGCCACCGAAACCGGTAAGTCTTGGATTAACATTTCATCTTCAATCTTCAGTTTAACTCTCTCGTAGCTTCATCTGTTACTTCGTATCCATCTAGCCACAGTAGAAGAAATCCCCAGGTTGCAGTCTTCTGAAACCTGGGTTCCCCCGATTAAGATCGAGTGGCGAGATTCAGAAAGCCAGAGGCAATGCATCATCTTAGATAAGCAAGCGGAAAGCGAGGAAAGGGATGTCCTTGTCAACAGCCTGAATGAGGCGACTCGACTACTCAATGTAAGTCATGATCTCTTTCCGTTGTAGCATCGTTATTCCTTTTTAGTCGGCCAACTTCAGGTCTTGCGTGCAGAAAGAGTACTGCCGATCGATGGCCAAGTCCGAAGCGCTCAAGAAGTTGGTCCCGCATCTAAACTCCCTGGAGGACGTCCAGCAAAAGTTGAAGACCACTCGAGAAGAGGCCGCGTCGAGGGAGGCAGCCCTGAGGAGGGAAATAGCCGAACTCCGGGAAGAAAACCTCAACCTCCGTGGTTCAGTCGGAAGTAAGCCTAACCCTCTCAGTCTCTTTATGGCTTCTGCGTTGATTTCGGTTGCTGATAACCTCTCTTGTTGTAGAAAATTCATCGGAGGTCTACTCGCTTCAAATCCAGCTGGAGGCAGTCAACCTCAGCAAGGCCGAGCTAGAGACCGAGTTTAAAGGTGAGCTTCTTCATAGCAATGTTCTTTGTACTACTTTGTCTTCGAACGCTCTGTGTGATCATATGTCTTTGGTAGCTTACAAGGTCAAGATCCGAGCTCCATACGATGTTTTGCTTGAGAGGGTCAAACAAGCTGGAAAGGTCCGAGAAGATGTTGCTAACGCGGCGACGCCGATCCTGCTGTCCTTGTTCCATCATGGCGTCGGGACCAGCTCACTAGACCCAGTCGAGATCTTTGATAAACTTAGGCGAGCCCCTGACCAATATTTGGCCAACATCTCTAAGGCAGCTGTCATGGGAGCGGGCTTCGCCCTCGCTCAGGCGAAGTCACTCTACCCTCGAGTGGACATCAACTCGAGGGAACTTCAGATGAGCAGGCCCTCGAATTAATTAGTGAGGCACAGGAATCGGCCAAGAAGGTGGCTGCCGATGTAGTGAACCACTTTCGGCCTTGATTTGTCTTGTAAACATTATATGCAACTTTCTGATGTAAACTTTGTAGATATTTGGCTTATTTATGTTAATGCCTTGATCTGAGTTTTTATGTAAAATTTCTTAAGTAATTTTCGTCCGACTGTCACCAAGCCTAAGCTTGATTAGGTCATCAAAAAATTCTCAGTCCTTAAACATTGAGCTCGAATCAAGGAACATTAAACAATGATAAACCGAATATGCATAAGTTGGTGAAGAAAACTATGCTTTATTGACATATGTACAGCCCCCAATTGCTAACTCAAGAAGTCATCTTGCTTGAGTTTAGCAGTCAAAAAGAGCATGAAACTTAAGAAAATTTAAGCGTAGTATCGTCGAAGATGCTCGATGTTCTAGGAGTTCTCCACCATAGATCCGTCTTCACGCTTTAATCGGTATGCGCCTGGCCGAGTCACCTCAGTAATTATATACGGTCCTTCCCATAAGGGGGATAACTTGTGACGGTCCTTGGTGGTTTGAATCTTGCGTAGAACCAGATCGCCAACGATAGAAGCTCGTGCTTGAACGTTGCAACTGTGGTATCGTCTGAGCCCTTGAAGATATTTTGCCGACTGGATAAGAGCTGCCTCACGGGCCTCTTCCAATCGGGTGAGGTCATCGACTCGGTCTGGGTCGTAGCATTCATCGTTGAAGTTGCGGACTCGGAGGGATTCATACTCCATCTCGTTTGGCAACATGGCTTCTGCGGCATAGACCAAAAAGAAGGGAGTTTGGCCGGTAGCCCGACTGGGCGTGGTCCGCAGAGACCATAGAACCGAGGAGAGCTCTTGTACCCACTTGCCGGCATAAGGACCTAAGCGATCGAACACGCGGGCCTTAATGCCTTGAAGAACCATGCCGTTGGCACACTCAACTTGACCATTGCTTTTGGGATGTGCAACTGACGCATAGCAAATTTTGATTCCGAAGTCTTCGCAAAATTCCTTGAAGATGCCTCCAGTGAATTGAGTCCCGTTGTCGGTTATAATTCTGTTTGAGACGCCGAATCGGTGCACGATGTTGAGGATGAAGTCCCGTGCCTTGTCAGCAGTGATTGCAGCAACCGGCTTAGTTTCGATCCACTTGGAGAACTTATCGATTGCGACGAATAGGTGCGTGAATCCTCCTGGAACCTTCTTGAAAGGGCCGACCATGTCTAAGGCCCATACCGCAAATGGCCAGGATAATGGAATTGTTTGTAGTTCTTGGGCTGGGACATGGCTCTGTTGGGCAAAAAATTGGCAGCCTTCACAGGTTCGTACCACTTTGTCCGCGTCGGAGACCGCGGTAAGCCAGAAAAAACCTTGTCTGTAGGCTTTGCCCACCAAGGTGCGTGCTACCGCGTGGCTTCCGCATATGCCCGAGTGGATGTCTTGGAGTAGCTGTCGTCCTTCCTCGGGCGTGATGCATCTCATCAGGACTCCGGAGGGACTTCTCTTGTATAAATCAGAGTCAATCATGACGTAAGCTTGGCAACGACGTCAGACACGTTCTGCCTCATCCCGGTCTTCCGGCAGCTCTTGCTGTGTTAAAAATTTGATGAGTGGTGTCCTCCAGTCAGCGTCAATCATGGCGACTTCGTTTGCAGCTTGTTCGATAGGAGTTGGTTTTGCCGCAACTGTTGGCTCATAGAGATGCTCGACAAAAACATCTGTTGGGGCGGCTTCACGTTTGGACCCGAACTACGCCAACTCGTCAGCTGCTTCGTTGTTGTGTCTTAGGACGTGTGATAGCTCGAGTCCGTCAAACTTATCTTCAAGTTTGCGAACCTCCTGTCGGTAGGCCTCCATGGTGTCGTTCAGACAGGACCAGTCTTTCATGACTTGGTTCACGACCAGCTGGGAATCCCCTTTCACGACGAGCCGACGTATCCCGAGTGAAACTGCGAGCCGCAGTCCATGTAGTAGGGCTTCGTACTCGGCGATGTTATGTGAGGCGGAGAAATGGAGGTGGAGGACGTATCTTAGCCTTCCCCCAGTCGGGGAGATCAGCACAACTCCCGCTCCCAAGCCGGTGATCCTCTTGGATCCGTCGAAGTGCATGGTCCAATATTGAAGGTCTTTCCGGGGTACATCTTCTTGTTGTTCGGTCCACTCGACCAAGAAGTCCGCCAGGGCTTGTGACTTTACAGTCGTCCTCGCCTTAAAAGTTAAGTCCAACGGCATCAGCTCCAGGGCCCACTTCGCGATGCGCCCAGTCGCCTCCCGGTTGTGGATGACATCGCCGAGTGGAAAGAAAGTGATGACGGTGACCGAGTGACCCTGAAAATAGTGCGCCAATTTCCTCGCGGTTATCAGAACACCATATAGCAATTTTTGTACCTGAGGGTAGCGAATTTTGGCTCCTGCCAGCACTTCGCTAACGAAGTAGATCGGCCTCTGAATCTTCTGGACCCGCCCTTTTTCTTCGCGCTCAACCACGAGGACCGTACTAACCACTTGGTGAATGGCTGAAACGTACAGTAGCAGGGGCTCCTGGGGCTGAGGTGAGGCAAGGACGGGCGGCGTCGTGAGAAATTCTTTAAAATCTTCAAAGGCCTTGTGGGCTTCCGTGGTCCATTGGAAGTCGTTCGTTTTCTTTAGTAATCTGAAGAAGGGCATGCCTCGTTCGCGGAGTCGAGAGATGAATCGGCTTAGCGCCACCATGCAGCCAGTGAGCTTCTGGACATCCTTCTGGTTACTCGGGGGCTTAATGTTCAAGATAGCGTTGATCTTTTCTGGATTGGCTTCAATGCCACGATGTGACACCATGAAGCCGAGCAGTTTGCCTGATGGAACGCCGAAAGTGCACTTCTCTGGGTTTAACTTCATTATGAAGGCCCGAATATTTATGAAGGTTTCTTCTAGGTCGGCAATCAGGTCTTCTTTCTGCTTGGTCTTGATGACGACATCGTCGACATAAGCTTTCACGTTCTTCCCAATCTGCGTTTGAAAACTCCTCGGATCATGCGTTGGTATGTGGCCCCGGCGTTCTTCAGCCGAAGGGCATGGTGATGTAGCAAGAGGCTCCAAACGGCGTGATGAACGATGTCTTGCAGTCGGATTCTTTCAAGCCGATCTCGGTGGTAGCCCGAGTAACGTCCAAAAGCTCAGGAGTTGGCATGCATTGTTGAATCTACGACTTGGTCGATGCGAGGTAGCCCGAATGGATCTTTGGGGCGGCTTTGTTGAGGTCGGTGTAGTCAACGCATATGCGCCATTGCCCCGTTTTTTTACGGACCAGAACCAGGTTGGCCAACCAGTCGGGATGCAGAACTTCTTTGATAAAACCAGCGGCTAAGAGCTTTGCGAGCTCTTCTTTGATGGCGTCTTTTCGATCCTGCGCGAACCTGCGTAATCGCTGTTTGATTGGTTTTGCGTCATCTTTGACGTGTAAAGAGTGCTCGATCACCTCCCTAGGAATTCCAGGCATATCAGATGGTTTCCAAGCAAAAAACATCTTTATTATTTTGGAGGAAGGTGACGAGCGCGCTTTCCTATTTGGGATCTAGTTCAGCGTCGATTACAGCAGTTTTCGAGGGATCCGATGGATCAAGGGAGATCTTCTTGGTCTTGGCATCGCCGGTTCCTGATTTGGCTATCTTCTTCGCGGGGATTTCATCCTCTGTCGAAGTCGATGCGACCAATCGGATTTCTTGCTGGCCACGTGATCTCTCGCGAGATTGGGTCATGTCGCAGCTCTCCTTGTCGCAGGTGAAGGCTTGCTTCACGTCGCTGCGAAGAGTGATGACGCCATTGGGACCCGACATCTTTATGCAGAGGTAGGTGTAATGGGGTATCGCCATGAACTTGGCGAGTGCAGGCCTTTCGATGATGGCGTGGTAGGCCGTTTCGAAGTCGGCCACCTCGAAAGTAACGTTCTCCGTCCGGAAATTCTCTCGAACTCCGAAGGTGACCGGAAGGGCGATGTGCCCGAGTGGTGTAGATGACAGCCCCGGAATAACTCCATGAAAGGGGGCTGAGCTTGCCTTCAGTTCGGCCCTTGGGATCTGCATCTCGTCCAAGGTCTTGGCGAACAAAATATTGAGGGTGCTGCCCCCATCGATCAGAACGCGCTTGAGCTTGATGTTGCGGACCACTGGGTCCAAGACGAGTGGATAGCGCCCCGGGTGAACCACTCGGTCAGGATGATCCGAGCGGTCAAAAGTGATGGCCACCTCCGACCATCGTAGGTACTATGGGACCTCGGGTTGCGCCGCGTTGACCTCTCCGTCAGTTAGCTTCTGTTTCCTTTTGGATTCATAGGCTAGCGGCCCCCCGAAGATGTGATTCAGCTCGCCCATGGGGTCTTGAAAAGGCTCGGCATTCTCAGCCGTGTTGTTCTTCTTGGCGCCCGATGGGCCAGCTTCCTCAGTCGGCTTCTTGTTGAGCTGTACCGCATATTGCTCGGCGAACTGTTTATAAATAAAACAGTCCTTAGCCGCGTGCTTGTGATTGGGATGATGCGTGCACTGAGCGTTCATGATGGCGTCGTAGGCCGCGACTCGGGGGCGGCGTTGGGAGTTGGAAGTTGCGACAACTAGATCTTCGGATCGGCGCTTGCGGTCCTTCTGGCCCTGGTTGTTGTTGTCGTTATCCTTCTTAGGATTTCGGCTTCCTCCCGCCTGCTTGTCATCCCTCCTGTCGGGCCGGTCTTGGCGCGCCGCTTTGATGGCATCGTTGGATTTGGCATAGGAATTTACCATCTCAAACATCTGCTTCACCGTCTTCGGTGGCTTGCGTCCAAACTTCCCGATCAACAGCTCATCACGGACTCCCTTCTGGAAGGCGGCGATGATGATGTCGTCGGTGATGTTGGGGATCTTGTTGCGCTTTTTGGAGAAGCGCCGGATGTAGTCCTTCAGAGGTTCGTCCGGTTTCTGGATGACGTTGTAGAGATCGAAGTGGGTTCCAGGCCTCTCGAAGGTGCCCTGGAAGTTGGCAATGAAGTGGTCCCTCAGCTCACTCCACGAGCCGATTGAGCCTCTTGGCAAGCTCGTGAGCCAGTTCCTGGCTGAGTTGGCGAGGGCCACAGGAAGGTAATTGGCCATGGCCTTATTGTCGCCTCCTGCTGCACGAATGGCGAGAGTGTACACGGTTAGCCACGACTCAGGGTCGGTCTTGCCGTCGTACTTCTCGATTCCAGTCGGCTTGAACCCATTCGACCAATGCACTCGGCGGAGCTCCCGAGTAAAAGCTGGTACTCCGTCGTCATTACTGTCGGGTGATCCCCTTCGATCTTCCCGGGTGCGTTGATCCCGTTCTTGGTAGCGACGATCGAGGACTTCCCGCAAATCACTCGGTGGGGTCCTCGGTAGGCTGCTTCGGTAGCTGGAGCTGTTGTTGCGGCATATGCGGTGGTGGACGGGTGGACGTCCATGTTGCTTTTCGCGAGGGTCGGCCGTTTGCTCCTGATGCTTGTGCGTGGACTCGTGGCGTGGGCCTCTTGGCCTTGTTGTCGACTGGTCTGGCTCGGGCCTCTTGTAATCCCTTGACCTTAGCAGCGGGAGTCGGCTTCTGTCGGGCGTTTCTGCCACAGACTCGGTCGTCCTTCGTGCTGAGGTGGAGGGATGACCGTTGGCCGTAGCCGCAACGATGGTTTTGATCTTATCTAGGATTGGGGTTATGTCGGGGGGAGCCGTCTCGATAACGGTGTGTAGGAGAGTAAGGGCAGCGACATCGTTTTGCTGTGGCGTCTGGAAGATATTGGTGTTGCGGACCTGAGTTTGAAGTATAGCCTCTTGAGCGGATCGTCCGGCTGCCCTTAGATCCTGCTTCCTTCTGTCGGCTTCCTCTTTGCGCTTCTTCTCCTCTTCGGCTAGTTTGCGCTCTTGCTCAATTCTGGCTCGTTCTTCTTTCGCAAGCCTGCGAGCCATGGCTGAGTCGGTCTCGGCCACCTCAGCCATGAGGACGTCAAAGCACTTCGGCTCGTAGTCCTTGTCGCAGTCGGAGTCGTCGGCTTCATCCGAGGGGATGCCATAAAGGTCGTCAAAGCCTAAAGAGCTGAGATATTCGTTGAGCTCTGAGGATGAGCATGAGCCGAATGGTTGGAGGATGACGACGATCTCCCTTGAGCCCGGGTAGTTTGGATCTGGATCGTTCCAGTCCGAGTCGGAGCTTGAGGACGTGGATCTATCCGAGTGGATCAATCTTAGTTCGGAGTGGAGGAGCTTGCAGTAGATCTCAGCGGTATTTGGTAATCCAAACGGTGTCGAGAGGTCTTCTTCGGGGTGGATTGGCTCCGTCGGGGAGATGAGAAGTTCGCTGCAGATCTCGGTGGCGTTCGGTAGTCCGAACGATGCCGAGTGAGTTCTTTCGTCGGAGTGGATGGACTGCATCTTGGACTCCAAGATTTTGTCGTAGATCTTGGTGTTG
The DNA here is from genome assembly GCA_019925245.2 of Oryza australiensis. NCBI lineage: Eukaryota > Viridiplantae > Streptophyta > Magnoliopsida > Poales > Poaceae > Oryza > Oryza australiensis. Next base: position 728,107 of record JAIFGZ020000330.1, on the reverse strand, counting down.
TTCGGGAGCCCGAACGGCGTCGAGTGGGTTTCTCCTTCCGACTGGTTCGAATCCGAGTCGTAGGAGGAGAACTTATCGAAGTCGTTGGCGGCGAAGTCGCCGAATCCTGAAGAAGATCCCATCGCGCTCGTCGGCGAGATTGTCGAAGAAGTCTTGACGCGCGGTCCCCTACCTGGCGCGCCAACTGTTGAAACTCGGTTTCGGCAATAAAAAATTAGGGGTGCAGTCAATATCGCCAAGCACAATGGGTTAAGTGGAAAGCAAGGATTTAGACAGGTTCAGGCCCTCTTGTGAGGTAATACCCTACTCCTGTTTCGGGGATTCGATCCGCCGAGTGTATATTGATCTCAAGATCTAAGGCTAAAAGCTAATAGCTCAGGAATCATCTGATATCCCTCAAGGGACGCCCCTTACCCCCCTTATATAGTCTTGGGAGACGGGCTTACAGATCGAAAACCCTATCTTATTATAAGTCGGTTTCCTCAATCTTACCAAACCGTGACTATAGGCCGTTGCTTTATCTCAATCGACAACGTAACACCCAAGTCATATTTGGTTTACATATTTGGTAGGTGCAATCTATCCCTACCTCCAGTCGGATAAACTTGCCATGTGGATACCCGATTGCCATAATCTCCACAGAAGGGATGAAAGAAGGATGACTTAAAAATCTATTTTTTTAAGATAGTAGAGAAATTAACTAGTAATAGTAGAAAGAGATTAGTAAGATTTTTAGAATGGAAAATTTTATATAAATTTCGAAGAACAGGAATAGTTCGTAAACAAAAATCTCGTAAAAGTCTAGCATTTTAAAAAAGTTACTTATACAGAACTAAACACCTATTTATTAAAAATAAGATAGATCCTCGGTGTATCTCGGAACGGTAAAAACGACCTTAAACCGTTTAAGGGATAATGATACGATCAATAGCGGCAATCGACTGTGGTTGAGCTATGTTCCCTCGGCTGCTGCCACACATCGACGGAGACGGAATGACTCGACACAAGTTTGAGTGGGTGGTCTTTGCAACAAATTAGCTTTTGGGGTTCAAAACAAGAGTGACGATTGAGGCGGGTTATACAATTTTATCTTAAATCTTTATAACAAATTTCATATGGTAATATTTTTATGAAAAATATGTTTCACTCTTTGTTCTCTTTTATTTAACTTTGTTGCACTTTAGCAGGTTCTTGATGGTGCAATTAGGTTTTTCAATGTTGTGCTTGAAAACTTTTTTACCAAGTGATTAAACATTTTTCATTGAGCAATGAAACATCTTAAATCATTTTTTCTGAATAATTTTTACTGAGCAATGAAATATATCTTAAACATCTTTTTACATATGATAAAACACCATCCAGGGTTTTTTTAATTATGATTGAACGTCCGATCATAGTCGCCTTCATATTTTTCTTTCTGCGAGACCCGTCTTTAAAAAAAATGAAAAGTACGATGAGAAGATAGGAAGACCTTCTTTCATTAGATATAGAGAAGTTTCTTGGGAAATCTTATCTATAACTATCTATGAGCAAGTAGTATTTCTACCCAAAATTTTCGTCCGCATGACTATTTTGCAGAAAACCCCTTGAGTGTTTATAAAATTAACCCGTAGTCCCAATGCTGAAAAGAAATGAAGGGTTTGGATAAAAAAAGACCTCATGCGCCCCTCCCGCCCGTCTCCATCCGCGCCGTGCCCCATGCCGCGCCTGCGCCCCTCCCTCCCGTCGCTGCTCGGAGCTCCCGCACTGCGCTTGCGCTCCTCCCTCCCGTCCCCATCCGCGTCGCGTCCCGACTTCACCCGTTGCAACGTACGAGCATAGTTGCTAGTAATTATAATTATAACATTTAAAAAGTCTAAAATATAAGTTGCTGATACGGAGCAAAATTCTATATTTACTGAAAGCATAGCCTTAAACTTGACTAACTAAAAAGATATCTTCATCCCTTAAGAAAAACAAAAAAGAGATCCATGTTGTAAACAGGTGTTAGTGTGTGGATATATTCATAAGGGAAAAATATCCAATACTTTCGATGAAAGTACATCAAGCATCTTTAACATTAAAACCGGACATCCAATACTGAACTTTAAAATACCGTTCATATCACCCCATATTCACCCCATATTGTTTTGGTTGATAGTTTTGTATATTTGAAAGCCTAAATGGGTGGCTTTAATAACTAATATAATATTTTTATATATCATGGATAGTACTCTCTTCATCCCAAAATATAACAACTTATAACTTTTAAATTTTATCCCAAAATATAATAACTTATAGCGTTAAAAATTTATCCCAAAATCTAATAACTTTTTCATCAGCATTCTCTTTCCAACTAATCATAACCTTTCATTATTCAAAATTTTCAACTACCTCTATTTCTCAAACAATCACCATAAAATCCTACTTACTTTCTAAGTGAGAGTGAACATGGGGAAAAAAGAAATATTTAAGTGAAAATTTTAATGCATATATTCAATGCCTATGCCATGTGATGTGATCAAACTCATCTAGTGTATAACAAATTAGAAAAAAAATACTTTACAAAACCACATTAGAGGGCTATATGAATGGGATTGTAAAATCCGAAGGCCTAAATGTCTGGTAAAGTTTAGGTTGTTAGATGAACTTTCAATCAAAATTTAAGGTGTATTTGGATTTATTTTCCTTTTAGTAAATAAAACCCATCCTAAATGTTTATCAAATTTTGGATGTTGGAGGTCCATCTTTATTTTCCTCTTCCCTTAGCATGTGGTTAGCATTAGTAATATTTCTAATGGATTAATATTATGCATCACATAAATTATATACCCTATCTTTTGCACAACGACATTTCTCATATCAATGGGAATGGTTATACGAAATGGGGGATCTATATCAAATATGTTTGTCTCAACCTATTACACATACATGTCTAATACTCCATCCTCAAATAAATTTATGGGGATAAGATGACTAGAAATTATGCAAGCACATAATAGACTTTATATGGTCATGAGCAATCTATAAATTCTCACATGGTTATACGTGACAGCGGGCATGAGAAGCCGTGCGGTAAAAGGATCCGTTGATCGAACGAGTTTGTATACAGGTTCTCGTATAAACAACAAAGACCCCGAAACCAAACATATCCGTAGTCAAGATCGGAAGCAAAATAGTAGTGTCTCATTTCCTTACTTAGGAGAAACCCACAAGGCGCTTTCGATCGATCTGCGTGCGAATTTCCCGGGTCGTGCAGCGTACAAGGACACTATTAACTCTGAAAGCGATATGCATTGACCAAAGAATTCTCTCTATCTGCAGTTGTCTTCTCCTTATCGGAAGCTTCAGAATTGACAGCTCATACTAGTCCATGCATGCTGCTACTTTGCTCCCTACACATGGGTACGGATAAAAACGGTTCGGAGAGCTCTTTGTTTTTTTTTTTTTTAGCTTCAACCGGGCCTTTATTAATCATTCAGCAATATTACAATCTGCTGCCGTAAGGGCTACAAGCCAATCGGGAATATTTTCCACCCAAAACATAGACAGGTTGAGTTGAGAGACACACTGGGCACATCTACGTGCCACCGTGTTCGATTCTCGCCTTGCCCAGACGAAGTTAAAGGAATCGAAGGACATCCCCAGTTCCGATATGTCCTTGCACAGGCCCCAAATCGCTGAGCGTTCTCCTTCCCCACTGGATAACAACATAATCAGGGATTTACAGTCAGTCTCAAGGATCACTCTTCGGTGTCCATGCTCCGCTGCTAGTTCAAGTCCTTCTATAGCCGCAACCGCCTCGGTTGTTAACGCGTCCGGTACGTACTCCAACCATCTCGCCGCTCTGGCCAAAACCTTTCCCTGCTCATCTCGGATGACAACTCTCGCGCTTCCTGTGCAGCTATCCGGTAAAAACGCTCCATCAGTATTGATTTTAACCCATCCTGTCTCAGGTTTCCGCCATAACTCTCTCTCTCTCTCTATAGCCTGAGGCTGATCTGTTTGTAGCTTCAGCATTGCAACCTCTTCCATGAGCTTGGCAATGTACGGTGCTGTATCTCCCGGTTCCCATTGTTTACGTCCATGACGCATCTCATTTCTTCCTGCCCAAAGCGCCCAAGCCCCACACACTATCATCCGGGCTTGCAAAGAGAGCAGATTTCTCGATTAAAAACATCCCAGTTCCAAGTTCCCGGGTGCAGCAGGGGAATTCGCACGCCTGAACATTCCTTCAATTCATGCCAGAAGCGTTGAGCCATCGAGCACCGAAAAACAACATGAAAGAAAGTTCCATTCGGATCACCACAGACCTCGCAAAAGCTGTCCCTCTCCACGTGCCTGCGCTTCAGCTCAGCTTTCGTCGTCAACGCATTATGCATCACCCACCACCAGAAGACGCGAACTTTTGGAGGAACTGCCAGCTTCCATAGCGCCTTCCAGGCCGCCTCATTTGTGGAGCTTGATGCCTCTTCCACTCTCGCTGCCGTCGACGCCCATTGCTTTTCCTTCAACATGCGGTAGGCCGAGCGGACTGAATATATTCCGTTCTTTTCATGAGCCTAGGCTGTGATATCCGAATTCATCGACTTGCCAACTTTGATTTTTAGGATCTCTACTGTATCCAGTGCTGCGAAGGAATTTCGGACCGTTATTTCGTTCCATTGCCGTGTTCCTAGCATGAACAACTCGCTGACCAATTCCACCCTCGTCCCTGGCAATTTAACCACCGGCCTGAGGGAAGAAGAGCCCGGGATCCAATTCTCATTCCAGATATTTGTATCGCCCGTCCCAATCGCTTGATGAGGCCCATCTTTAGCGCCTCCCGCCCATGCAAGATAGCCTTCCAGGTTTCTGAGCACCGTCTTCTCCTGGTAGCTGTTAAAAGATCACCATGGTGGAAGTACTTGGCCTTCAGAATCCGAGTACACAACGAATGCGGTCTTGTCAGCAATCTCCATCCTTGCTTTCCCAACATTGCTTGATTGAATAGCGGGAAATCTCGAAAACCCATTCCTCCTCTCTGCTTTGATCTTGTTAAACTTTCCCATCGCAACCAATGTATCTTATGGTTGTCCAAAGAGCTAGCCCACCAGTAATTCGAGACGGCGGATGTGAGCTTTCGGCATACACCGGGTGGTAGTTTGAAACAGGACATCGCATAGGTTGGCACCGCCTGGGCATTAGCCTTCAGGAGCACTTCTTTCGCTGCACTGCTCAGCGACTTCTCCGCCCATCCCCCCACAAAATTCCTAACTCTGGCCGGAATGTAATCAAAGGCCGCCATCTTTCCTCTTCCAGCTTTAGTTGGGAGACCCAAATATTTTTCACTAAGAGCTTCAGTAGGGATCTGTAGGCAGTCATGTACCACATCCTTGCAATTCTACGTGCTGTTCAAGCTGAAGAAAATTGCCGATTTATTCTTGTTCACCAGCTGTCCTGAACCTCGATTATAATCCTCTAGAATTTTTGCCACTCTCTCAGCCCCGCGCTCAGAAGCTTGCGTGAAAATCAGGCAATCTCTCAGGAAAACCCAAAGCTCGCATAATTGCAATCAAGTAGGTCCATTCGACTCTGTCATAGGCCTTAGCCATGTCCAACTTAATTGCAGAATCCCCTACTTTTCCTTTCTTATATTTTAAATAGTGGATGCACTCATAAGCCACCAAAACATTGTCGGCGCTCTGTTCTTCGGAGATCACATCATCCAGAATTCTGCGCAGCTGGTTTGCCAAGGTTTTTGAAACAGAGCTACTTCAACTTCTGACCCGCTGAATGGTTGTTCCAGCACTTCCTGCATATCCGTTGTTACTTTTCTCGGGACATGTTGACAAATCACCTCCGGAGCAAGGTTCTCCTGCGCTGCAAAGAGCCCCTGATAGAACTTAACAACCAGTTGCTCTAGATCTTCTTGTTTGGTAAAAGTATTTCCGGCGTTGTCCTGCAGGATCTTAATTCGATTTATTCGGCTTCTAGCTCGCACCTTGGCCTGGAAGAAAGATGTGTTTCTATCTCCTTCCCTGAGCCACGCAATCCTCGCTCTTTGGCGTTCCATTGTTTCCTCTCTCGCATGCATCTCAGTCAGCTTGACCACTGTCTGTTTCTCCTTCTCAGACGGCCCCCTGTATAGAGAGCAATTCCTCTCATCTTCCAGTTCTTTCCACAGCTCCTTTATCTGTTGTTTTACTGAACCAAAAACCTCTCTGTCCCAGCTTTGTAGTGCTGATTGCATAGACACCAGCGCACGAGAGATCATCACCAGGTTCGACTGACCTTCCCCCGGATCCCAGGTCTGATTTATAAACTCCATATATTGATCATGGCGTTACATATTCTCGTATCTGAAAAGTCTGTATCTCACCCTCTTTGCACTTCTGTCGCCAGGATCCTCGTCGCGGACTTCTACCAGGAGGCCGCAATGATCAGAGCCAGCTAACGGCAGATGATGGACCGCTGTTTCCGCCATGGTCGCCAAAAACTTGTCATCCCCCAGAGCTCGGTCCAACCGGACTTTGATATTCCTCTCCCCCACTTGTCTGTTGTCCCAGGTAAAAGGACTTCCATGGAATCCCAAATCGCTGAAACGACAATCACTTACAACTGCTTGGAACACCGCCACTTGCCAATCCTCTCTTTTGTTTCCACCGAAAACTGTTCCCCGTCCGACAAAACCTCATTAAAATCACCGACACACAACCACGGGAGATTCGACTGTGCCCTCAAGAACCTCATCAAATACCAGCTCTCTTTCCTCTGCTCACGCCTTCGCTGTCCATAGAAAGCCGTCAGCCGCCATTGGGTAGTTCTCAACCGGTCACATGAGAGCATTGTGAATAAACTCAGAGGCGCATAGGGAAGAAACGCCGGTTCCAATCTTGGAACTCTCAGCGTATGCGCGTTTACTAGATTGAGTTGAGGAATAGCCCCTCAATGATGGCATACATAAAAGCACGACATTGTTTCTGGTGCACGACTTTAGATGAGATTAGTTACAACAGATTTTATCTAAAGACTAGCTCATCCAAAAGCCGAACTAACCCTGAAAACCTGCGCTTACAAAACTTATCTCTTAACACTCCCCCTCAATCTAAGCTTCCTAGATTAAGATTGTTCTTAAAAGCTTCTAAGCGCCAAACTGTCAAAGGTTTTGTAAAGCCATCAGCTACTTGATCTTTGGTAGAAACATACTCGATGTCAAGTAACTTTCTGGTGACTCTTTCTCTCACAAAATGATAATCAACCTCAATATGTTTTGTCCTAGCGTGAAACACTTGATTAGGAAAGATATTTAGCTCCAATATTATCACACCACAACTTAGCTGTTCTAGATACTTCAATTCCTAATTCACACAATAGAGTTTGTATCCACATAATCTCAGTTGTTGCATCTGCCACTGCCTTGTACTCTGCTTCAGTACTTGACCTAGACACCGTGGCTTGCTTTCTTGCTTTCCAAGAGATCAAGTTAGAGCCTAGGAACACAGCAAATCCTCCAGTGGAGCGCCGATCATCAAGGCATCCTGCCCAATCTGCATCAGAGAATGCACTAACCAGAAGAGATGATGACTTACATATCTTTAGTCCAGTCTTCACAGTATGTTTCAAATATCTCAAAATTCTCTTAACAGCAAGCCAATGAACAGTTGTAGGAGCGTGGAGAAATTGACAAACCTTGTTTACTGCAAAGGATATATCAGGACGTGTCAACGTTAAGTACTGCAAGCTGCCTACAACACTCCTGTAGTTAGTGGCATCCTTAGGTCCTAAGGGTGAAAACCTTCATGGACTGACAGTTTTTCTGACACAACTAGTGGTGTATTAACTGGTTTACAATCCTTCATTCCAACACGTTCCAGAACCTCACGAGCATACCTTTCCTGAGTTAATAAAATTCCATCCTTTACCTTATTAACCTCAATCTCGAGGAAGAAATGGAGATCACCCAAATCCTTGAGAGCAAACTCCTTGCTCAGGTCTTGCAACAGACATGTTGTAGCCTCCTGTGATGAACTAGCAACAATAATGTCATCAACATAAACAAGTACAAACATTGTAACCAAATCCTTCTGATAAAAGAAAAGTGAGGTATCAGCCTTTGAGGCCTTGAAGCCAAGTTGGCACAATTTTCCACTTAACCTGGAATACCAAGCTCTTGGTTCTTGTTTGAGGCCATACAGAGCTTTATCAAGCTTGCAAATATGTTCTGGCTTTGTTTGATCTTCATAGCCAGGTGGTTGTCTCATATATACCTCTTCCTCTAGAAAACCATGAAGAAAGGCATTTTGTATATCCAGTTGACGCAAGGTCCAACCTCTAGAAACAGCTACAGACAGTATTGTTCTAATAGTAGCAGGTTTTACTACAGGGCTAAAGGTATCCTCATAATCAATCCCATATCTTTGCTTAAAGCCTTTAGCAACTAGTCTAGCCCTGTATCTTTCTAAACTGCCATCAGACTTACGCTTGATTTTATATACCCATTTGCAATCAATGACATTAACACCTTTCCGAAGTGGAACTAAATGCCAAGTATTGTTTCTAACCAAAGCATTATACTCAGCATCCATTGCTTCTTTCCAGTTCTTTTGTCTAAGTGCTTCTTCTATAGTATGCGGTTCAGTAGAGCTTACTAGACAACCATACCGTATTGTTCCATCCGTATACACCTTCGGTTTGGAGATGCCATCACGCAACCGTGTGTGCGGTCCTGCAGGGATGACAGTAGTAGGAGCGTTAGTATTATCTGTATCTACTGCTGAAGCAGTCAAATCAGTCAAATCGGCATAATCTGAATCCGTGCCGTCAACAGCGACACCATGGCTCCCCCTGGCGCGCGCATGGGTGTCAGCCCCCTGTCGCTGCGTAGATGGAGATGACCGCGCGGGAGACTGTCCGGACGGCAGTGAGGTGGCATCTCCGGAGTAATTAGCGCCATGAGTGGTGGCGGGAACCATGTTGCTGACGTCGCCAGGCGCGCCGGTGGCCAAAGGCAAATTAGCTGCTGATGGTTCACTGGTATCCTGTAAATTTCTGGGGACAAAATATTCAGGCAGAGGTGCATTAGTGGTATTAGAAAAATCAAGCACATGATCAGCTGCTAGTTCCACCCCGGAGGATAAAAAGGAAGAGGGCACAAGGTGCGGAGGTAAAAGGGATATCTCAGATTTGAGGCGTGAGCCTGTATTCGAGTGGAGCTCAGAGAACGGAAAAACGGTCTCATCAAACACAACGTCTCTAGAGATGTAGACACGGCCAGAGGAGACATCAAGACATTTGAATCCCTTGTGGAGAGAGCTATACCCAAGAAAGACACACCGCTTGGATCGGTATTCTAACTTATGCTTGTTGTAGGGTCGTAAGTTTGGCCAACATGCACAACCAAAGACTCTAAGAGAGGAATAATCAGGAGTCTGTTGATGTAGGCGTTCAAGAGGGGTATCATCATTGATCACTTTACTAGGCATTCGATTTATAAGAAACACAGCAGCCAAGAAGGCTTCATCCCAGAATTTCAAGGGTACAGATGCATAGGCTAAAAGGGATAGACCAACCTCAACAATATGACGGTGTTTTCGCTCAATCACCCCATTTTGCTGGCGTGTATGAGGACAGGAGACATGGTGGGTGATACCAATTTGGCTAAAGAAATTATTAAGCCTTTGATATTCTCCCCCCTAGTCAGTTTGCATAGCAACGATTTTACGATCAAACATCCTTTCAACCATGGTTTGGAACTCATGAAATTTTTGATATACTTCAGACTTATACCTAAGAAAATAAATCCAGGTAAATTTACTGAAGTCATCCACAAAGCTAACATAGTATTTCTTTCTGCCAACAGAATCTAAGGCAGGACCCCAAACATCTGAATGAACAAGCTGTAAAGGAGTAGTGGATTTACTAACAGACCTACTATAAGAAAGCTGATGACTCTTGGCCTGTTGGCAAGCATCACATACTGAATCTTTATTTAAATCAAGGGAACACGGAAGATTATTGCTGCTAATAATTTTAGAAACTGTCTGAAAATACGGATGACCAAAACGACTGTGCCACCTAGACATAGGGGGCTTCATGACCCCATAAGCTTGCTTCACTGCCCAATTCGAAGGCAGGGGGGATGGTAGGAGGTAGAGGCCTCTGTGGCGTCGCCCTTTAAGGATCGTTTTCTTCGTGACCTGATCCTTAATAAAAAAATGACGACGGTGAAATTCCAAGAAAGCTGAATTATCTTTAGCAAGACAATGAACAGAAACTAGATTCTTTGTAGCTCTAGGGACATGAAGTATATTTTTAAGGTACAAATTGCGATAAGGGGTAGGAACTACAGTATGACCGATATGCTTGATTTCCATACCTACACCGTTTGCGGTGTGAATATCGTCGTTCCCCTTGTATTTCTCCCTTATTGAGAGCTTGACAAGCTCACTTGTAATATGGTCTGTAGCTCCTGTATCGACATACCAATTAGTGTCAACAGTATAAGAGTTTGTAGCAGCAGCTACATGACGTTCCTCAGGAACAAAGTGTTCATCGAAGCGATGCCAGCACTTCGATGCTGTGTGTCCTTTCTTGTAACAAACTTGGCATAGCGGTCTGTTATCTGGACTGTTGTCACGACGACATGAGCTGGACCGGAGCGCTGCTAGTTTCCACCGCGGTAGCGCTGCCCCACGCGACCGCGAACAAGGTTTCCGTGGCCACCAGGCACGCGCATTGAGGGACCGCCACCGCCACGATTTGCATGAGCGCAGCGTCCCCATCTGTTCGCCACATGTGCGGCAAAGCCTGCGCCATCCTGCAACTCAAGCCGAGTCTCAAAAGATAACAACTGTGAGTAGAACTCAGAAACCGAGATTGGATCCGTTCGGGCGGTGATTGCTGTCACCACCGGATTAAAATCCGAATCAAGGCCATTGCATATGTGAGAAATGAACTCCTCATCATCTAGTGGTTTTCCTGGTGCTTGCATCTCGTTGGCGTACCCCTTCATCTTGGCAAAGTAGTCAGCAACAGAAAGATTGTTCTTCTTCGTTGTTGTAAGAGCAAATCGAACATTCATCATTCGAGCACGGGTTTGGGCGGAAAACATATGTTCCACTTGACTCCATGCCTGTGCCGCCATACTTGCAGCGGCGATTTGAGCCAAAATATCCTTTCCAACTGAAGAAAAAATCAGCCCAAGGATTTGCTGATCTTGAGCATACCAAGCTTCGTACGCCGAATTGGGAACTGGAGTGCCAGCGCCGGTTGAGGTATCAGCGTCGACAGGTTCCTTCTTCTTTTCCGCAGCATCGTCGGCTTCCTTCTTGATGATTTCTCTTGCCGGTGCTGCAGCGTTGCCACTAATGTGGCCCTCCAGTCGTGCGCCGCGGATGACAGTAAGCACGTGTGCCTTCCACAGAGCATAATTGCTCTTGTTTAGTTTCTCCGCGATCTGGAATCCAAAAAGCGGATTGATAGTGTTTGAGTTGAACGCCATCTTCAGATTTTCGCTCTCAACTCACGAGACCGCTCTGATACCATGTGAATAAACTCAGAGGCGCATAGGGAAGAAACGCCGGTTCCAATCTTGGAACTCTCAGCGTATGCGCGTTTACTAGATTGAGTTGAGGAATAGCCCCTCAACGGTGGCATACATAAAAGCACGACAATGTTTCTGGTGCATGGCTTTAGATGAGATTAGTTACAATAGATTTTATCTAAAGACTAGCTCATCCGAAAGCCGAACTAACCCTGAAAACATGCGCTTACAAAACTTATCTCTTAACAAGCATGACATCTATATGTGACGAAGAACGACTCAATTCCGCCACTACCACATCATGCCACCACAAGAGAATTAAACCCCCACTGAGGCCCATTGCCTCCACCACAATCGAATTCGGGAACCCCAAACTTCGTTGTAGCAAGGAGCTGCGGTCCATATTGAGCTTCCTTTCTGACAAAAACACTACTGAGGCTTTCTTTTCTTCCACAAGCACGCAAATTTCATGAACTACCTCGGGCCGCTCGCAACCCCAGCAGTTCACACTTAAGAGATTCATTGTCCCCGGCGGGGGCTGTCACACGCAGCCGCCACCGATCTCGACATATTTGTTGTACCGCACTTTTGCTTCTTCACCTTCTCAACTGTCCTTCTTCCCCCACGTTCCCGGCCATGTCCATATGATTCACAAGGGCATGTACCTTACCAACTGGCACAATGGATTGGGAATCCCCCACCGGCATATTGAGATCCGGGGTTTTTGAGGCAGCATTGCATACTTTGGATTTCCTCTTCTGGATTGCCTGCGGCGACCCATCTTCCTGCTGTAAGACCAGAGACCTGCATTCCTTTGCGTCCTGACTCCCTTTCAGCATCCACAGACAGAGATTTGAGAGGGGATTGAACCTCCTGCTCCCCCGGTACACTATCCTCCTTAGTTGAGTCATTTGAGTTCCCCCCCTTGGCGCAGCTGAAAGTCAGCTGACCGGCTGTTTTGGGATTTAAAACCCAACAACAAGCCGCTCCCAAATGAGTCCTCCGCCGCTGCCGCAAAAGATTGGATCCGCCTGCGACGATCATCAGGGGCTCGAAGCTCAACGTCATATGGCAATTTGCCTAGATCATTTCGTTCCACCGGGGAGGGACACTCTACTTCCGAGTGGCCTATCTTGCCGCACACATAGCAGTAAAACGACATACGTTCATATTGCACATTAAACCACTTTGGATCCTCTGCCTTGCTCATCCTTAGCAGAACTCCGCATTTGAGCGGTTTCTCTAACTCCACTGCCACCCGGCCATGGAGAGCTCTGTGTTTTTTATATGTTTTTAGAAACAAAAAGTATCGGTCAGAATATTTTTGAAGTTTTGGAAACGAATTCGGAGTTTTTTTCTTATGGTAAGGCTACTACCGTCGAAAGCTTTCCGAAAATAAATTCAAAACTTTCTTTTATTGAATTCAGATTTTTTCCTTTGAATCAGAAATAAACTAATTACTTTTCATATACAACTGATTAGTTTCAGCCTTCTATACTCCAAATATTCATATTTGTACCTGTGCTTTAGATCTATTTTTTCCTAATGATTTTTTTGTTTTGTTATGCCATGCCATATGTTATAGATGAATATTATTACAATTCACTTTCTTCTTAGAAAGTGATGAAGTGTACAACTAATTCTATTATTATTATTTAATAAAAATAAAAAATATTGATTTGTTGTTTAAGAAAAATAATGATCTACACCTCCTATTTCGTTGATATGAAAAACTCATTTAGAGTTGTTTTTATATTTTAATAAATATTCATTGCCGTAATCATTTTTGAATTTACTCGTATCTATATTTAACAATATTTTATTTTGAAAAACAAGTATAAAAATGGAAACGATAGAGCTGGTTTTCGAGCCGTTTTCACCCTACCTCACTAGTACAGATCCTTTCCTCTCTGACGGGCCATCGCATGCCTGAGATTTACGGGCCGTCAGAACTAAGTCATCTCAAACGAACCTAAAAAGAGACCGACAAAGATATACTTACACAGATATGTTAGACGTGCATAAATCTAGAGCCCGTTGTAGGATCGAATAGGACCAAACAAACCTACCAGAGGGAGGTGAATGGTAGGAAAAAACAAAACCCAAAAAATTTTAGCGAAAATAAAAGTTACCCTCGAATCAACGGAGTTCTCAACGTAGTCTTGTCGCCGCCGGTCAAACCACTCTCCTGTTGTCGGTCAGACCGCCGTTACTCAGTCAGACCATCGAAACACCTGCAGTCAGATCGCCACTTTCCCACCGGTCACACCACCGCCTAGCCTGCGGTTAGACCGTCGAGATCCAGAAACACCGGTAGATGACAAACTCGAAGAAGTAGATTAGAACTTTTGACTTTATTGCATCAACTAGTGTTTACAAAGTGCAACAACAACACTCCTCATCAAAATCTCAAACTAAACACGAAACCCTAACTTTCTCTCAACTTTCTCTCTTGCAAAATTGATACCAGGAGACCACACCCTTCCTCTCTATTTATACCACAAAAACCTTCTACTCAAAGTAGAAGTAGAACTCCTATTTTCAATAGGACTCAAGAACTCCTATTTCCATACGCACACGATTCCTCTCGTATACCATATGGATTCTCCATCTTTCACGTGCATTGTTCTCTAGCCTGAGCATCCCGCGTGATATCCTTGATCGTCTGGACCTCAACTTCTTCCAAGCCTAGTCCCAATCCATCACCGGCTATACTCTCCTGGCCTCAAGCAACACCTGCACATGAACAACAAAGAAACTCCATATCTGAGTACAAGTTCGCACCAACTTGACTCACATCAGCACACAATAGTATCACATACGAATAGAAACCATCTAGAAGTCATATCCATAAATAAATCTAGAAATCCAATGAAAACAACCCGAAACCGACTCCTACCCAGTCGGCCGGCTCGACCGTCGGGTAACCCGCCGACCGCCCGAACACTTCCGGCCTCGACCGGCGACACCCAACGGTTTGACCGGCCATACATGCCGGCCTGTACTGTGCATCAACCAAAAATACTATTCATCGTATTTTCATAAAACACTTACCTTTGACAATTGTTCATCACATAAATTAAATCATCATATGACTCTACAATCTCCCCCTTGATGAACACATTGGCAACATCTCAAAATGCAATTTGGTGTTTTTGAAAAACGAAAAACAAAAATGAATCAAAAAGCACAGAAAAAACAACTCTCCCCCTTTTTAAAAGAAATAATTTTCTCTCACGTATTTAACTATTTTTAATATGCATTTTGTATATCTTTCTCTTCCTTTGACAATGAATTCATCAAGACATTTAAAAGAGAAAAACATAACCAATAAAGCATAAATGTCATGATAGTCAATTGTAGAACCACTTCTTTTATTTTCTATTTTTTCAGAGCTTTGAAGTGTACCAAAAGCAATTCAAGGTCATGTTTTGCAAGACAAAGGAGATACATTCATCAACTAGTTAACAAGCATGCACTATAGTATAAATATGAATCAAAGATATTACAATTAAGCTCAAGTTAGCTATAAAGATTCATGATTTCAAACGATTTATAATGTAATATATTCACAAGCACATAGGTTGAAAGAAAAACCCCTATATATAAACCTATTGCATTTATTACTCTTTCTCAAATTAGCTCTAAAACCAAACAATCAAGAGAATTTCTAAAATTTATTTGAGCCTGTTTTTTGCTCATTTTATTTTCTCTCAATTATTTTGGGTATGTCCTTGTCGTCAAGACTGTTTCCAAGGATTCGACACCCATTATTTTTGCTCACATCGAATATGTCTTTGTCGTCAAGACTGTTTCCAAGGATTCGGTATTCTTTTTTTCTCTCATAGAAATATTTTTTATTCTATTGAACAATGAACAATTAAAGAGCAATTTGAGGAATAACAGTCCAAAAAGCGTATATATAAGCATTAGTCATCCAAGCTATGTACAAGCTTCAACATTGCATATTTTCTTAATTCAAGTGAAAGAATTAGTGTCATGCATCATCTCACTTAAAAACAATATCTAAGCCTCATGAATAGACTAAAATGCATACAAGCTAACATAGCAATAAATAGACCTCAATTATTTTGCTAGCGTGCACAAGAATATACTAGAGTATAAAACAAAGCTCTTCTTTTTCTCATTTTTATTTATTTTCAGATTTAAAAACAATGCATGAAAATAAACATGAATGCATGAAAAAACATAAACTTTCCCTCAAATTAACCTCCAATTCTTCCCAAAGAAAAATCAAAAAGAAATCAAAGAATTTTGAAGAAGACATCCAATTGCTAATGATGTCACCAAGGTTCTCATAAATTGACATATATCCAC
Source organism: Oryza australiensis (assembly GCA_019925245.2). Classification (NCBI taxonomy): domain Eukaryota; kingdom Viridiplantae; phylum Streptophyta; class Magnoliopsida; order Poales; family Poaceae; genus Oryza; species Oryza australiensis. The sequence goes on along the minus strand of JAIFGZ020000330.1, from coordinate 712,266 downwards.
TTGTACTAACAAAAACTACTACCTCAAACACTAGCATATGAAAAGCTAATAATCAAGAGAGTAGAACAAAATTATGTCAATCCAAAATTACCTTGATGTTACCATGAAAAGCAATCGTTATCTCCACATTGCACACACATGGGGAGTATGCCATCAAAATACCTACGAACAAGAAGATGTCGAGGCCTCCGTGTTGGGATTAGAAATAAGAAATTTTGGAATCCAACACTGAGTCACACGACCAGTAGAACCAGTAGGTACATATGCACAAACAAAATCAGAACCAGACTTACCTGAAACCTTACCTTGTCGCTTCACAAAAGTCTGATTTGAATTATGCATAAAACTGCCCCGAGGTCGGTCTGACCGTCGCTGTACCTACGGTCTGACCGTGCCTGACTGCCGGTCTGACCACTGGTTCACCTGCGGTCTGACCGCTGGCCGGTCTGATCTACTGGTCAGTGTTGGTCTGACTTTGCTCCTTGAACCAAAACCCAATTTTTGCCATCGTCGTTTCGCAAAAACAATTTCTCTTTCTTTTTTCTGTTTACGGGCAAGTCTAAAAAAAATCCAACCAAATGTCCATCTTTTCCACAAAATGAGCAAGTGTATTTCTCACGATGATTAGAAGCACAAGTAGAAATAGATGGTTTAGCAACAGAAGTAGCAACAAGTGGTTTCGCAATCACAGCATTGGTTTTGGAAGATGATGCATTCAAAGAAGTCATGATGCCAACAGATTTAAACACAGTGTTTTTAGATTTAGGTTTAATCAAAATTTCACCACTTCTAGAACCAACACCTAAAACAATAGGAGGATGTCTAGTATGATGAACATAAGGATCAAAACCTAAATCACGATTATTTGTGCTAACTTTAGATTGATCAAGAATCATGTTGAGGTTCTTTTTACCATCAGAAAATTTTTGCAAAGAAGTTTTCAAGTAAAAAACCTCTTGAGTAAGAGTAGCACAATTTTTACAAGCATCCAAAACACTCTTTTGTTTTCTACAAGTCATGCAAGACATCACTTCATCTTGTTTAACAATTTCCTCTATGTGCTTAACATGACCCAAAGCATCTTTTAGTTTCATCTCATTAGAAAGACATGTTGAGCAAGGTTTTGCACTAGATTGTTTCAACCTTTTAGAGCTAATCACATTAAATATAGAGCGAGCAAACAAAGCAACTTGACATTTATGTAAGGCTCTCTTAGTCAAAAACAATTCATCAATCAATCTAGTGTTCATGGCCAAGCTAAGTGCAAGAAAAAATTCAAATTTTTGAGTTTTCTTATATTCAACATCAAGCTTTTGGCATAAACATCTCCAATTGACTTAATTTCAGCAAATAAAACCTCACAAGATTGACATTCATCATTATCAGAAACAAGAGATTTTATTCTACTATTTTCTACATTAAGAGACTTAATGGTAGCTTCATGTTGACTAATCTTTTTCTCAAACTTAGAGATTTTGTAACCACATCTAGCAATAACTTCTTGAAGATATTCAACACTAGGAGCAGGTATTACCTCATTGTCATGAGATAAACTCCAGCAATGTTCTTCCTCTTGTCATCATCTTCATCACTTTCAAAATCAACATCACTTGATTCTTGAACCGTTGCATATGCTTCATCAATTGCCTTTTGGTAGAATTTCTTCATCTTCATGTTCTTGAATTGCTTCTTTCTTTGCTTGGCACCCTTGGCATTCTTGGGTTCATCTTGATCTACTTCCTTTGCACCTTTTCCAAGCTTGGGACATTAAGAACGAATGTGATCTGGTTGTCCGCACCCAAAACACCGGATAGGTCCTCCTCTTCTCCTGAACCTGATATTATTCACAGCTCGAGAAATTCTGTTAGCAAGAGAAACTAAGTCCTCCTCACTGATTTCCTCCAGTTGATCATCAAACAAGGTATTAAAAATAGAAAGAGTCTTCATAGGAGAAATATCCAAAGAAGATCCAGATGAAGACACCAAAGCAGTAGGTTTAGAATCAATAGATTTAGAATCAGTTCTTTTAGAAAGAATATTCATCTCATATGTTTTTAGTTTGGTGTAAAGAATATCCAAAGTCAAAGTGTTCATGTCAACCGATTCCTGAATAGAAGTCACTTTAACATCCCAAATTTTCATGTCAAGACCATTAATAAAGTGACGAGTAACCTCAGACTGAGAATAATTAGCATCATAAGAAGAATCAACAGATCTAAGATTACTCAAAATTTTGTTAAAACGGCCCAGATAGTCATCCAAAGACTCCCCATATGTCATCTCAAATTTGATGTACTCCTTTTTAAAAACGTCTTTTCGCAACTCTTTAATGTTTGAAGATCCAGTGTGAAAATCATTTAAGACCTTCCAAATCTCATTAGCAGTAGCAAGATGCGAAACACGATCAAGTCAGAGTGAGAAATTGCATTAAGAATAATATTGCGACCTTCGCAATTATTTTCAAAATCTAATTTGAAAGCAGGAGTATCAATGCGTTCAGAGATTTCATAAGGTTGTGCAACTTTTAGCCAAATATCATATCCTTGAGATGTTATGTAAGACTCCATCTTTTTCTTCCAATAATGAAAATTGGTTCCATTGAAAATATGAGGTTTGTATGAAAACTTTTCAGCCATGGCAAATAAATCAGAAAAACAACAGATATCAAAACAAGAACGAGGCTCTGATACCACTTGTAGGATCGAATAAAACCAAACAAACCTACCATAGGAGGGGTGAATGGTAGGAAAAACCAAAACCCAAAAACTTTTAGCGGAAATAAAAGTTACCCTCGAATCAACAGAGTTCTCGACATAGTCCTATCGCCGCCGGTCAAACCACTCTCCTGTCGTCGGTCAGACCACTGTTACTGCACCGGTCAGACCGCCGAAACACCTGCGGTCAGATCGCCGCTTTCCCATCGGTCAGACCGCCGCCTAGCCTGCGGTTAGACCGTCGAGATCCATAAACACCGGTAGACAAACTCGAAGAAGTAGATTAGAACTTTTGACTTTATTGCATCAACTAGTGTTTACAAAGTGCAACAATAGCACTCCTCATCAAAATCTCGAACTAAACTCAAAACCCTAACTTTCTCTCAACTTTCTCTCTTACAAAATCGATACCAGGAGGCCACACCCTCTCTCTCTGTTTATACCACATAAACCTCCTACTCAAAGTAAAAGTAGAACTCCTATTCCCAATAGGACTCAAGAACTCCTATTTCCATACGTATACGATTCCTCTCGTATACCATATGGATTCTTCATCTTCCACGTGCATTGTTCTCTAGCCTGAGCATCCCGCGTGATATCCCTTATCATTTGGACCTCAACTTCTACCAAGCCTAGTCCTGATCCATCACCGGCTATACTCCCATGGCCTCAAGCAACACCTGCACATGAACAACAAAGAAACTCCATATCCGAGTACAAGTTCGCACCAACTTGACTCACATCTGCACACAATAGTATCACATACAAATAGAAACCATCTAAAAGTCATATCCATAAATAAATCTAGAAATCCAACGAAAACAACCCGAAACCGACTCCTACCCGGAGTCAGCCGGTCTGATCGTCGGGTAACCCGGTCATACTGCCCGAACACTCCCACTCTGATCGACGACACCCAACCGGTCTGACCGGCCACACATGCCGACCTATACTGTGCATCAACCAAAAACACTATTTATCATATTTTCATAAAACACTTACCTTTGACAATTGTTCATCACATAAATTAAATCATCACATGGCTCTACACCCGTCACGGATGGTACCTATCTGTGACGGGCGCAATCCATGGCCCGACAAAGATAACCAATGTTATCTTTGTCGGTCCCCAATATAAGCCCATCACCGATGTTTGTCATCGGTGACAGGCTCTAACTCATGGCCCGATTGAGATAACAATTAGGCCCATCACCGATGAGTGCCATTGGTGACGAGCTTGTAGTTAGGCTTGACAAATATAAGTGCAATACCCATCACAACTGATAGTTCGTTGGTCGTTACAGATAGTTATTCCACTCTATAAATACCTCAACCAACTAGTGAAGTGGTTATCCCACCATTCACTATTTTGGTGAGAGGAGGAAGGGGGTGAATTTTTATCTTTTTTCCCAAGAAAATCAAAAGGTGCAAAGGTAATTGAAAAATAGTAGTCATTTCTCATAAATCTAGTAAATACGTACCTATAAAATGTGATTTTAATATTTTTCCATTTTTTTGCAGCTTAGCGATGGATCGAAGTTGGATGTATGGGAAAACTGTGCGACGTTATGGCGAAGTGTATCGAAATGGCGTGTTAAATTTTATAAACGCCGCGGAGGAGGATAGGAAAAGAAGAAAGAGTGATTACATGTGTTGTCCATGTGTAGATTGCAAAAATGTGACTATGTTTGGTAGCAGAGTGGACGTACATGCTCATCTGATACAACGAGGATTCATGGAGGGCTACACATATTGGGTGAAACATGGAGAGCAAGAATTAGGCAGTGGTGCAGCTGCAGACAGAAGTGATGCATAAAATGAAGAAGATGAAGATGAACATGACATGTTTGTACCTTCTCCATTGGGCGGTGAAAGGGTTGATGTGGATCACGATCTGCTACAAGACATGTTACGTGACGTTGAGGACCCAGCCTACAACGAGAGAGATTCCATGAAGTTCAGCAGGTTGGTCAGTGACTCGGAGAAGGCTCTATACGCCGGATGCAAGGTAAAACACACCAAATTGTCAGCTACCTTGGAGCTAATGAAGCTGAAGGCAAGAAGTGGATGGACAGACAAGAGATTTACACAGCTTTGCAGAATTCTAAAGACCATGCTTCCAGATGAGAACACATTGCCCGAGACGACATACGAAGCAAAGCAAGTTTTATGTCCCCTGAGGTTAGAGGTTCGTAGAATTCACGCTTGTCCAAAAGACTGCATACTGTACCACAAGCAATATGCAGACTTAGATGCTTGTCCTGTCTGCAAGGCTTCTCGATACAAGAGAGCGAAAAGTGCTGACGAAGGAAAGAAGTCAAAGCAGGGTGGTCCGGTAAAGGTCGTGTGGTACCTACCTATCATTAATCATTTCAAGAGAATATTTGCCAACCCCAAGGAAGCAAAGTTAGTACATTGGCATGCCATAGAGAGAAGAAACGATGGTATGCTGAGACACCCCGCAGATTCCATTCAATGGAGGAATATTGATCGAAGATACCCAGATTTCACAGCTGACCCTAGAAACATGAGAGTTTGTTTGTTTACGGATTACATGAATCCTTTCGGAGAGTTGAGCAGTTCTCATATCACATGGCTAGTTTTGATTGCAAACTATAACCTACCGTCATGGTTGTGCTTCAAAAGAAAATACATTATGCTATGCTTGTTAATCCAAGGGCAGAAACAACCCGATAATGACATTGATGTGTTCTTGGAGCCTGTTATCGATGACCTTGAGACTCTCTGTAAAGAAGGTGTGGAAACTTGGGATGCGTATGACCAGGAGAACTTCAACCTACACGTTCTATTGTTCTGCACCATTAATGACTATCCTGCACTTGGCAATCTTTCTGAACAAACCATGAAAGGAAAGAAGACATGCTCCGACTGTATGGAACATACATGCAGCAGGTGGCTGAAGAAATCCAGAAAGATGGTTTACATGGGTCATAGGAGATGTCTCCCTCTCCAACACACATTTAGTAGAAAAAATAAACTTTTCAATGGTAAGAGGGAACTTCAGACTCCACCAAGGATTTATCTGGAGATGAGGTCTACAACATGGTCAAGGACCTAACTAATGAGTTTGGGAAGAAAAGAAAACGAAGTAAGGTAACAGACAAGGGTATATGGAAGAAAAATCCATATTTTGGTGACTTCCTTACTGGAAAGATATCGAGGTCCGTCATTGCATTGATCTGATGCACGTAGAAAAGAATGTGTGTGAGAGTTTGGTAGGGCTACTGCTGAATATTCCCGGGAAGACAAAGGACGGGTTGAACATGCGCCTTGATCTACAGGAGATGAATATTTGTAATGAAGTCCTGCCTGTAACAGATGCAGAGACAGGCAAAGTGTACCTCCGTCTAGCTTGCCACACATTGTCAAAGGATGAGAAGATCGCAATGTTATCATGCCTTAGAGATATCAAAGTTCCATCAGGCTATTCAACAAGGATAAGTAAGTACGTCAAATTGGACAACCTAAAACTGGTTGGGATGAAGTCTCATGATTGCCACGTGCTCATCACACAAATCTTGCCAATTTGTATCAGAAGCATTCTACCACCCAAAGTCCGCCACACGATCCAACGTCTGTGTGCCTTCTTCAATGAAATCGGTCAAAAGGTTATAGATCCCGAAGACCTAAACGGATTGCAGACCAATATTCTCAATACCCTCTATCACATGGAGATGTTTCTTCCTCTGTCTTTCTTTGATATCATGACTCATCTCCCTGTTCATCTCATGAAGCAAACAAAACTATGTGGACCAACATTTCTAAGAGAAATGTATCCGTTCGAGATGTACATTGGAATTCTAATGTCTTACATGAGAAGCAGAGCAAAACCAGAGGAGAGCATCATTGAAGGTTACACGACCGAGGAGGTTATTGAATTTTGCGTTGATTATATGGCAGAGGCTGATCCTATCGGAGTACCAGCATCTCGTCATGAAAGAAGGTTGTCAGGTGCTAGCACAATAGGTATGAAAAGAGTTGTGTCTGATCGAGCCTCCTATTCGTAGGCTCATTTCGCTATGCTCCAACATATGACAGAAGTTGCCCCATACTTTTAGGAGCATTTAGTGGAAATCCGATAGGAGAACTTGGGACGATCGTACACATGGATTAATAGAGAACATAACTCCAGGTTCAACGAATGGTTAAAGAAGCGTATTACAATGTCGATGGATGATTCAACTGAGACAGTACGGTAGTTGGCGATGGGACCATGTTGGGAGATAGACACATGGCAAGGATACAATATCAACGGTTACACGTTTTACACCGTACAACAAGATGACAAAAGCACAGTGCAAAACAGCGGAGTCCATATAGATGCATTCTAGGATCAAGTTGGGTCCAACACATACTACAGCCGCATTGAACAGATCTGGGAGCTGAACTACGTAAGATTCAAAGTCCCTTTGTTTCAATGTCGTTGGCTGAATATATGCACTGGTGTCAAAGTCGACAAGGAAGGTTTCACTTTAATAGATCTATCCAAGGTTGGAAATGCCGATGAACCATTTGTGCTCGTGAAACAGGTCAAGCAGATATTCTACATAAAAGTGTTAGTGATATGCCTTAGAGGCAATATAGAGATGTTGGATATCACGTCAATGTTTATGTATTTATGAATAAAGTGTTATTTAGTTCCATAAAATAGACATCTTGTATTGATCAATAAGTACGTGACTTATTTATGAGACTCGATATGTATGAATCTATTTCTAAATGATCCTTGATCATATATCATATTATTGGAACTAATATGATTCTAAGATCGGCATGTTTATTGATTGATGATCATGTCTCATAGATCATGGGTATGGAGATACCAAATCAATAAACATGGACACATGTGTTAGAGAACACATTGTTGGATAGACCCACCATGAGACACTACAGGAATTAATGTGCCATTAGTTGGTCTCGGGTAGTGTTGGTACAAAGTCCTTAGACCTGAGATCACCATGGATTCCAACATGTGTAGTAGCCTACTTTGGGACTACCAAACGCTATTCCGTAACTGGGTAGTTATAAAGGTAGTTTTCGGGTTTGCTATGAAACATAGAGTGGGATGTGAGTGATCAAGATGGAATTTGCCCCTCCTTTGGAGAGATATCTCTGGGCCCCTCGAGGTAATGGATTATGGAAATGCATGGCCATGCTAAGTTGATTGAGGAGTCAATCAACAGACAGATAATCCAATACGGTTCGAGTGAATGGTTAAGCTATTGAAGGGATGACACATATCTTGCCTATAGCTTAATTGGTATCGTGAGGCAAAGAGATTTGTGTACACATTACAGGTTCGAGCCGATATTATATTCTTGTATACTATGGTGTCAATATGTGCTGCTAGGCGCCGCGTGTGATGTGTCGGCCGAGTTGGACTCGAGCGACGGTCGGCTAAGTTAGACTATAGCCGAAACCGAGTATACCTGAACCTACAGGGTCGCACGCTTAACGGGATAAGAACAGGCATTCGAGTTGGACTCGAATACGGCTCGATCGGATAGGGATCCGATCGGATAGAGTCCTATGGTCTTACGACGTATGGGCGGCCAACTCTGTGAGATTCGGATGATATCCGATTCAAAACAGAGTCCTGATCTGCCACTAGTCCCAGTTGGCCAACTCTATATAAAGGGGCGAGGGGTGGAGAGTTGCGGCATCGCATTGAACCGAATTCACAACAGAAGTCGCCGAGATCAATCTTCACGGAAACCCTCCCCACTTTCGAGCCAAACCCTAGCCTTGCATCGTGTGCTAGCACATGGGTGTTCGGCGTTCTGTCCCCGAACGTGTGGATACCGATAGAGGCGTTGCTACGTTGCGCGCTGTTGATCGGCTGTGGAAGAATCGGCTGCGGTCGAGCGCATCAGAGCGAGGCGCGAGAACACAGTCGGACGACTCGGATCGGCTGCGGCATCTGTGAATCGGCTGATTGGTGAATCGGCTGTCCCCGGGAATCGGCTGTCATCGGCCAGCACAGTTCCAGATCGGATAGCCCTGATTGGCTGTTTCCGCTGCACACTCTAATCGGTAACGATCTATCGGCCCTTACTTGCAAGTGTTTCTGGTTTGCACGATTAAAAGTTTTTGTTTTCGGCTAGCGTAGCCTCCGCGTAACCCTTCAAAAAGACCCTACAAACAAGAAGATGCACATGGTCAGGGATAGCAAGGACCGAATTGTCGGGGTTGACAACATCGTCGACGAAGAAGAATACAATGAGAATCTTCATGTCAGACCTCACATCGACCTTGACGATGATCTCCAAGAGGATGTGGCATATTCTCGGTTAGATCATACAGAAGGTATAACCTTGTGACTGATGCCTTTATACTTATTTATTTTGCTATTTCTTGTAATGAATGAACTATTTTGTATTAGCAACCCTTTTGTGCAAATTATTTAGTGAATTACATGAAAATAGTAGTTTATATGTTGAATTTAGTTAACATGGAGAATTATTTAGTGAATTAAATAATTTATTAAACTTTACTGAATTTTATTCAATGAAATGGATAAAATATTTTGTATTAAATTTTATTCAGGGAAATGGATAAATTTTGTAGTGAAAAATAAATGGAAAAATTATAACAAGCCTTTTGTGACGAACGAAATATTTTGTATTAACAAGCCTTTTTGTATAGTTAATTGTACAAGTGGAAAAATTATATCGTTGATGGGCTTTATTAAAGACCGATAGGTATGATGTCTGTACCAAACAGGCTTAAACTTTGAGCCCGATAGAGATGATTCATGTACTAATCGGGCTTAAACTTTAAGCCCGTCACAGATGAGTCATTAGTGGCAGACCTTAATTGCATTTCGATAGAGATGATTAATTTACTAATTGGGCTTAAAATTGAAGCCCGTCACCGATGATGTCATCCGTGACAGGCGTTATATCAAGCCCGCTACCGATAGAATTTTTCCATCGGCCTTTGCGCACCGAACTAAACATCATCTATGACGGGCTTTGTATTAAGCCCGATTGAGATGATTCATCTCAATCGGGCTTAATCTAAAGCCGTCACAGATGTGATTCTAAATCTTTTCGCCCTGTTTCAGATGTATACATTAGCGCGAAAAATTTCTAAGTCCTCACTCACTCAGAACCCTAGCAGTCGTCCCTCGCGTCTTCCCGAGCACGTCGTCGTCGTCCCCGAGCACGTCGCCGTCATCCCTGAGCCCGGCGCCGTCATCCCCGAGCACGTCGCCATCGTCCCCAAGCCCGGCGTCGTGTCTTCTTTTCTCGTTGTCACGCCCAGAAATTCCTACTGGAATTTTCGATACAGAGTGTGTATTAAATTCCCTATCCAGGACCAGCCAGGAATACACAAACGACAAATTGTATATACAGATCCATGTCTTAAAAACATATAAAAGTCTTACAATGCAGCGGAAAAGGAAAATAAACTTATTAAGCTAAACTTGACGCTTGCAGCATGGCGACTCCACTCAACAGGCATCCCTTGACTGCAGCGACAAGCCTACTCATCGACGAACTCATCTGCAGCTTTGTCCTCTAGCTCTGAGGTGGGGGAAAGAAAGCAAGACTGAGTACATTTCACGGTACTCAGCAAGTCATACCAAAGGAAGGTATGATGCAGGATAGTTTCAAGGGAAGGCTAGGAGTTAACTTTTGCACAAAGCAGACATTTCACAAAGAATTAAGTTGAAAGCAATAAAACAGTGGTTATGTTTAATTAATCAAGATTAAACATCTCTACTCAACGTTACACCATGTTGAGTCAGGCCCAATCCATCCAACTACTCTAACCAGTTCCATTTAAACCAATTGTTATCAGTGAGACTAATCACGGTGAATCTGGTCGATAGCCCATAATCGCGGGCGCAGCTATTCGAATAGTCTCTAACTCTGATCAAAGGTGTACGTCTATACCCACAAGACACAGCCCCACAACAAGTTCCCGTGCATTGACATGCCACCACGACATATCAAAAATGGGTCTGTGACAGGACCATTCGCATAACCCTTCCTGACCAAGCGACACCACACCTCAGGTTTCTCCCCTACCTTTGTATCCAAGGTAGGCAGCCCTCTCTCGTGCGTAGGTGAATCCGGAAGCCGCATAGATCTTTCCTGGTCCATCTGAACTCCATCACGTCGGTCGTTGCCCATGCTGGCTTGTGGTACACACTAATAATTCTTCCAGGGTTTCCCGTGAAACGATCCTTAACTGCCATGGATGCGTCTATGAAAACCGTGCACCCACAGCCCACCACTTGGTCATATTTTATTTTACAGTTGTCCATTACCAAAGGTATCTCAGGTCTGAGACCATCATTTCATGTGAATAAAAACTGGTAACATTGTTCTCCCATTAATGATCTAGTCATACTAAATGGACTAAGCCTGTCCTAGCCCTACAACTAGTCATATTAGTTCCCAATCAATCAAAGAAATAGGGTTAGTGACCTAGGCTAAGTACTATAGGTCCCATCCTGACTACTTCAAAATAAACTGGAGCATCCGCGGAACCAGAATCTAATCAACAATCAAAGCATAGAAAAAACAGGCCATAAGACTACTGAAATAGCAATTAAACTATTTTAATGTGTTCTAGACATTTTTATGAGTCCACTGCAACTTGAACGGACTCAAACGGAGTTTGGATGAATTTTATATGAATTTTACAAGTTTCTGGGATTTACTAATTAAAAAACAAGAAAACGATTTATGGTGTAAGCGCCGGCTACGGTTGACGTCATTCGACTGGTGGGCGGCGACGCCGACAGGCGGGACTCACGGGTCAAACGGCGCACGGGGGCGGGTGCACGGTGGACTCAGTCCATCGGCCCAGGGAGGATGCACGCACCACGTGGCGCTTGCGTGGCACCTACGCGGCAACCACATGGGTAACGGTGCCACGGCGGCACGGGTGCAGGATGAATGGCTTGGATCCATCCACCGGATGGATCCGACGGCCGAGAGAGCATGCGCGGGTGCACGCCCCGGCGGCGAGACCACGGTGCGGCGGCCAGCAACGAAGCGGCGGCGCACAGGACCGGGAGGTCACCAGCGACCGGCGGAGAGACGGCGCAACGCGAAAGCGTGCACGGGTCCAAGAGAGGAGCGACACTAGGCACGGTTGGCGACAGGAAAGCGGCGTCGGCCGATGGCAAAGACGGGCGACGCGCGGGCCCTAGTGGCACCAATGACCGGCAGGGACGGCACGCGCGCTCGATGCGACACGGCCGGGGCTAAACACGCATGGAAATGAATGGAAAAAACATGGAAAAAGAAGAAAAGGGAGGAGACCCATGGCTTACCAATGGCCGGAAGTGAAGAAGATGACGATGACGGAGGGATTTGGTGGCGAATTCTTAGGGGAGAATGGTGTCCGGCGGTCTACAGGGTGCGGCGAAGGTGGTGGTGGCGTTGAACTGGTGCAGCGAGCGGCGGGCGCGACGAATCGGCCGACCAGAGTGGCTAAATGCGGCGACAGAGAGAGCTTTGCATTGCGGGGGCACGGGAGGCTCGGTTTCTTGTGATTGGCAAAGGGGAAAATTGCGACGTCGTACTAGGAAGCTTTATAGGGGACGAGGGAGTGTGGACGTGGCCAGGTTGTGCGGGAATCGGTGGTGGATTGATGTCACGCCCAGAAATTTAGCCAAATTTTCTGACTATTTTGTGTACTAAATCCCTGTCTAGGAATCAGCCATGGTACACAAAATGACAAATCAATAAATAGATCCAAACATAAAAATAAAGCATAAAGTACTTACAGAAGAGACACTTAGTCCTCACACCCGAAAGAAAGCAGCAGCAGCGGAAAAAGGCGATCCTAGGGAGGCTTCAGCTCCACTCCACAGGCAAACTCAACTTGGGTTTGAGCCTTGGTCTTCTAACTCCGTCTTCGACTCAGAAGCACTACACTTCTGGAAAAAGGGGGAAATAGCAAGGCTGAGTACAACCACGTAATCAACAAGCCACACAGAGGAATGCAGACATGCAAGGAGAGACAAGAGTGGCTTGGGCTATTTTGCATAAATGCGGTTGTAAACATTTCTAGTTTAAAACAGTTGGATGGAATATGTCACTAAGAAAATCCGTTCCAAACCGACATTTGGCCACCGCCTCGCCGGATCACCATTGCCGACTAACAAAACCGACATTATACATCTATAAATAAACCTTAGTAGCTCAATATCTATATACCAATCTTGATCGCCATCTTGCCCTCTCTAATACCCCTCAAGAATCCCTAGCCACCATAGCCCATACACTGACAATTTTGCGAAAGATCAAAGTTAGGTTCAGAAGAACCCTAGAATGGTCACAGCAAGGAAACTTCAAACCTGGAAATCTCCGGCCGATTAATCTTCAAATTCAAGGTATGCCGATGTTATAAAGGCTCTAGGCTTACTTTTCCCTAAAAATATTTAAGCATTAGCTCATCGAGGAACGCTGTCGGCGAAGACTGTCGGTTTTCCTCTGTTTTCCGCCGGCGCGTACACGGCGCCAGCCCTCTCCAGTACATATTCGACCCAACCAGCACCATAGTTAGGTTCTCCAGGACTTGTAGATACTTGTAGACATCTTACTTTAGTTAGAGCTCCACCGAAACACGCCGGCAACGAGCACCACGCCGCCGGAACTACCTTACCGCCGCCAGCTCATCTCTGAGCCTCGCCGGCCTATCCGAGCACAAAAATGGAACCACAGTGAGTCCTAGATGAAGAAAAGTCCTTTAAGCCTTAGACTCTAGTCATCCCGTGCCGTGTGCAACCCCCCAACAAGCGGCCAACGTCGGGAAGGAAAGAGCAAAGCAGAGGGAGAAGAAGATGAATAGTAGAGAGAGGGAAGAAAGGAGAAAAGAATAGAGAGAGGAGGAGAAGTGAGAAACACCAGTGTGGCGTAGTGGTAAGGACTTAGCCTAGGAGAGAGAGGTCACGGGTTTGATTCTAGCCGAAGCCAAATTTTTACCTTTTTATCTTTTAATTTTTCTAAAGAAGTAGAATTAAAAAGAGACTTAAGAAAAACCCTAAAAAACTTAAACTTTTAAACCTAAAAATAAGAATCTTTAGAAATACCACAAATCATCTTTTTAAACCCTTTTAAATTCTTTCATTTATATGATGATTTTGATATTTGTTTAAGTTTGTTTAATATTTTCTCTTATTTTTATTTTATCGATATATCACGATACCGAGTTCGCAAAGAAGTTAGAACTCGACCAGGAAATCGACGTAAACGTCCTCGTTACCTTCCAACCAAATACAAGTTTTGAAACCGTTGACACTCAAGGCAAGTCAAACTATTCTTGATTATTTAAGTTTAAAATAATAAATCATCATGTTTTAATAATATATTTAGTTTACTTAGAAATATTTTGTGGGATGGGTTAGATAGTTATAAAATTATCATTTTATGTAGTCCTATATGTTCTTTAGATTTTATACGTTGACATTTAATTCATATAGAACATTATTTCATGCATTAGAAATATTGTATCATTTCATGCATAAAAGGAGAGGATTATTATTTCATATTCATAGATATATTTTCCTTCTCCTTGAACAATATTGATAACTTGTAAACAAGCATCATCATCATAGGTTAATATTTCATGTATTTTAGTATATATGGAAAATCATTTCAATCATTAGAAACACTATATTATTTCATGCAAAGAGAGAGTTCATTTATATTAATAGATATATTCTCCTTCTCCTTAAATAATATTAATACCTTGTAACCAATATCATCACATGTAATATTATTTCATGCAAACCATAGGAAATAAATTCATTGTTTCATAAATTAAATAGGATAATGGCTAGACAATATATATATATATAATATAAATTTTGGCTATATGCCAGAAAATTATAAAAATTCTTATGCCAGAATAGTGACATAGTTTCGTCCATCCGATGGACCGGTTATACCGGTATAGCATTTATATATTTCTCTCCGATCTTCCTGGGGACTTGCCCTTTGTGGCCCGCAGAAGTCCTATTGGAGAACAACTATGTAAACAGCGGGTAACCATGCCGATACTAACCAAATCGGTATCGTCTGTTAAGATAGTCCACAGGTCTCTTCAAGTCGGGGTAAGTGTATGACGAATAACTATTAAATAGGGAATTGATGTACCATTCTCTGGTTAGGTTTGGTACCCCTATTAAGATAGTCCGCCGGTCTCATTCATACATCAGAAAAGGTTAGAAATATATAAATGCTATGTTATCCCTAGCCTTGCAACCTAAGGTTAATCCTCGGGTAAAGCTGGGCAAACACTGCAGGGTTGATTGTATTCGAATACACCGTACTCCCGGTTAATAGAGTTTTGTCTATGGGTGACCCAGCATAATGGCATGAGTTCTTTTACTAAATATTATAAAATTTAAATATGTATACTTAAGTACCTTTAGGATGGGATAGAGTATAGATTTAAATTCATGCTTTATACTCTTAAAACAATTATATAAGTTATTTCACAAAGGAATAGGTTGTAATAACATGATAGAGATATCTTGATAATCTACTTCTCTTGTCGATATAACATGCATGATTATTTAGATAAAACTGTATCCAGTTTGGCTTGCTAAGTACCTTTGGTGCTCATCCTTGCATAACAATACTCATGTAACCCCAAAGCAGAAGAAGAACTCCCAAGTACCCTAGAGGATTGGAAAGATGAGTACGAATTCTAGGTCGACTCTACACTCGGGCTATCCCTGTAGAAGTGTCGCGGAATTTCTTGTATTGTATGAGTTGTATTTGGATACTATAAGTTTGTATTAATATATAAAGTTCTTGTATCTGTATTATTTCATGTATAATCAGACTCCTGGGAGGTTATGTGGTATTGTGGGAGTTGACCTCTTTGAGGAGACCCCACAAACGTTCCTCCGACGTTGTTCCAACTAGGCATGCCTTTGGTTAGAGACGACGCCCTACGAACGATGGGCAAAGCTTGCAGGGAGCTCCACCTCTACTACATGGAGAGGACAAGCAAGAGGACAAACAAGGAGAATGACATCATCGGCTATCACGATGGAAAACCATTTTCTGGGCCTGAAAACTACATTGCCATAGACTTCAAGGATCTGTTCGACCTCTACAGTCTACGAGCGGTGGACACAAGTCTACTCAAGTGCTACTCCTGTTGACGAGAAATCTCTCTCACGCGCTGGCCTGGGAGATCTGCTTGACTCCAGTGCAGGTCCTTCTCGGCTGCCTACAATGTGCAGGGCGTGCCAGTTGATTTGATCTGCTAATCAACAAGAAAAACAAAAGAATATGTGTTAAGCGTTAGGTTAGATCCCCACAGGATCGACTAAGGAAACCCATGAATGTATATGTGCTATTCTAAACCATATTTGGGCCAAGTGACTGGAATGGATCGGCTACACCGAGACAGCATCAGCCGCTCAATCCAAATACAGTAAAGAATAATAAATATACAGATTGATAACCTAACCGATACTGGAAAGCTAACAAAGAATCGGCTAGTACTCCGATGAATCTTATGTGAAGATAATATTCCTGAACCAAACGTATAATTCAGAAATCGGCCATCGGCTGCCCCGGAAAAACCAATTCCATTAGGCAACAGGAACACGATCTTAACATAAGAGGCAATCCTAATACGAATCTAGTAGTAGATACATTAAAAGAAACATATTAGGGTAAGTAAGGCCGGCTGAAACCCCGGCTCTGTCTCTAAATAATACAAATCTCAAATGAACAGATCACCGATAGTTCTAAAGACGACTTAATCGTTCGAATCCGATGCAGCATTAAGTATGAAAAGAAACACCCGATCTGTTACAGCCGATTTATACTCCTCGAGACGGTAGATACCGCATATGAACCAGCCAACCTTTAGATCTAGCCCTATTGACTGCATCTTCTTGATGAAACGAGCCAATGACAAGATAGATCTAAACATTGATCTAATTCATATGCGTTATATGATATATAACGCAGTAAAATCACTGGTTCTAATGTATCATTGCGATGGAAGCACTAGAAACAGAAAATCATACCGTTAATGACAAACATTTACCTGAACTTGGGGATCGAGACGATGCAGCCCGAAGCCAAACAAAGTGTTCGTCTAAAGAAAAGGTTGGCGATGCGCCGAAGATTGGATTGATTGAATAATTACACAGAGGGTCTCGGGTCCTATTTATACCCAAGATACAAATATCTGTAACAACCCTGGACTCTATCTAAACTACTGTTTAAAACATCATTATATCGTGTTACAACTAACAATTTAACAAATCTCTAGATTACAGATACAATTGCCGTTATAGGACTATCCATAAGTGGCAATATCTTTTTACGCGCAACTAGCAACCGAATCTTTCATTTATCTCTAAGTTTCTGCACTAGACATGGTTTCATCTCTTCCATACTCAGAATCGGCTGTCGGCTGCTCCCATTCGATCCATCCTCAGCCGACTAGCCCTGCAGCCGATCCCTTTCTAGCCGATACGATTCCTGTCTTTAGCCGATCCGATTTCGCTTTGCCTTTACGAACTTAGGAACTCAATTATCAAATTTCAGTGTTAACAACTCCTTGTAAGTATTCTTGTGTTTCTCAATTTTGAGAACAACAATCCTTATAACACGCTTATAAATGACATTGTCTTGTATGTAGGCATAGTTGGAAGTGATGTCAGAGATATGCACCGAAAGTGGCCTTCCTGGATCCACAATTGGTCACGGTCGTCAATATTCAACACGACAGGAAGGCCATGGTGGACTACATAGTTGAGACCTTGTTATACAACCAAAACAAGGAGTACTTTCTGTGCGCCTATAATCAATAGTAAATGTGTACCCTAAATATATGCAATTGCATGACATGTAATGCTTTAGAATTTAACTTTCACTATATTAATATCACAGTGCCCATTGGATCCTTCTGGTCATTACGCCAAAGTGAAGTATATGTCATTACATAAACTCCAAAATCACTAAGACGTATGACTAGACCTCGATCCAAGAAGCAATCAACGAAGCGTGGGGAACATATGTGGAGAAAGGAGATCGGCATAAAAATTACCAAAAAAGCCTCATCCACAAAATGGACTTCTCCGTCAAACAACAAATAGGCGACCAGTGTAGATTTCATATGTGCTACAACATACGAATTATGTACAACAAGTTCACGACTATAGCCAAATTTGAGGTTTGTGATCTTAATTGTGATATATACTACCTACCTCGAATCATATATATATATATATTGATCGACTAATTTCGAACTATATACATGTAGCATAATATATCCAATTCTGTGCCTAAAAGCTTTGACGGGATTAGAGAAGAGATAGTGAAATTCATTGTTCGTGACATAATACATTCCAAAGGAATGTGTAGACTACAGGATTAAAGTCCGAGATAGGATAAACTTTTTTTAACATTTTGAAATGTCGAAGACGTGTAAATATGTAACACTTATGATATCATTAAATTAAATTATCAAATGTGCTTTATACATGCAATGTGAAATATGTTAATAATGAATATGTATATAAATAGATGTTGTTAAATGTATATGAATATATGTGAATGTCAGATATAATATATCTATGTTTCTATCATTTTTTGCAGCAGACATAGCTAACAAAGTTCTAAGGCTAGAAAAAAACATACTGATTTTTTGGGAAAAAATTATCGGTGATGGATCTTAATTTAAATCCGATGATGATGTTAATCATCCATAACGAGCTTTAATTAAGGAGAAAGCCCCCCTTGCCTGATCTGTCTCAACCCGACCGATCCGCTCAGATCACTTGTGTTTTCTTGTGATATTTTTTGCTGACACCGTTCGCAGCTTGTTAATGTTCGCGTCTCTTCTTCTTCTTTGGTTCTTTTTTTTTAAGGATTGTTCTTGACATGCTCGAATTGACTGAATGACTGGTGTTTTTTCCCTTGAATAACAGATTGTATTGTCTGACAGAGAACGTTCGAAAAGATCGACGGCTTTAATTATTGAAAGTGTGCTCTAGAACTGCGAAATTAAAACTCTTCTTTTTTCCCTCTCGGTCGCTAATTAACGACAAGTGCGACAACTTCTTTGTTAAAAATATAAAAATTTAATATATATATATATATATATCTATAACTATTTATAAAGCAAGTAGTGTTTCTATTCAAAATTTTCGTCCACCTGATTATTTTGTAAAAAACTCCTTGAGTGTATAAAGTTAACCCGCAGTCCCAATGCTGAAAATAAAAAAAGAGATTGGATGGAAAAAAGACCTCCTGCGTCCCTCCCTTCCGTCCCCATCCACGTCGCGTCCCGTGCTGCGCCTGCGCCCCTCTCTCCCGTCGCTGCTCGGAGCTCCCACGTCGTGTCTGCGCCCTTCCCTCCCGTCGCCGCTCGGAGCTCCCGCGCCACCGCCTGCTTCCCTTTTTGCGTCGTCGTTCCGTTGCAACGCACGGACATTTTTTGCTAGTATGTATATATATATATAGTATTAAGATACGTCTTGTTCAATATTTTTTATATAAAAAATAACTTAGTACGAGATAGAACATATTAAATTTATAGGGCTAGAATGTATCCTATAGGTTAATTTTTTATTAAACGAAGAATTTGGGATGAAAAAAGTAAAGCGCAGTCATTTGGCTCAATTGTGCATGCTCGATGATATTATCTTTCTAATTGACGGTTGACCCTGGTGACGTGCATTTGTCCGGTTTGAGTCCAATTCGGAATCAAAATAACTGGTCCGAATCCAACATGGTCCTATGGTCCTATTATCAGTAGGTCTCAAAATGTAATACTACCTCTGTTCTATAATAAATTAATCTAACATTAGATATAACATGTCTTAGCCCTATAAATTTAAATATGCATTAGTTTTTTCACACGATAATGATAATAACAGACGAGAAGAAAAAACAAGTCATCGTAGTCACATTTTTTAATTACGTAGTCCTTCACCCATCTCGTAATATAATAATTTAGTATCAAATGTGACATATTCTTATATTATAATATAAATATCAATATAAATTAGTACTAAAATATATTACATTCGGTACTAGATACATCTTAAAATGGTAATGACAAGATGCTTCTTCCTGGGCCACCGCATGTAAAACACATTGAGATGATTAAATTACTGCTACATGCGTAACAATCGCACTACAAATATACTTATTATGGGGGTTCTACAGAAATTTAGGTTGAGATGAAATTGCTGTCGTGCTTGGTTCATAAGTATTTGAGACAGAGAAGTAAATAGTTTAGAAATATTTATATTTGTAGATAAAATAAACTATAAATGTTATAAATGATTATATTCGTGGACTGTCCCTCCATCCAACGATATAAACATTTAAAGCATTTGAATTTTGTTCAAGAATATAAACATGTCTGTACTACTATTTGTTTCATCTTACTACCAAATAAACTCCCACCTCTATTCGAAAAACAAAACTCACCTATATTCTTCTCTTATTTAATGAGTTTTTTCTCATCAATCTCAATCAAACCTAGAAATATGTTTGACGGATGGATTACTATTGATTCGTACATAGCTAGCTGTCTGGTTGGCTCCATGGGGTTAATGGCGACAAAGCCGACCAGTAGTTAGGTATAGCTTGGTTTGACGTCAAAGTCAGTCTCCATGTTGACGCACTGCTCAACGTAGTTGCTGCTGGGTCTAGCTCACGGTCTAGGCTGTCATCTAGCAACGGATGAATTAATTAGGAGTAATCAATATTGTCCCGAGCGCATGATTGGTCAGGACTCAGGGCAGCCATAACTTAACAATTTGGCTTCACGACATTGCACTGGAGTAGTAATTAAGTCATCATGAGATGAAACTGCTTGCGTTTGCAGAAGAAGTTGGTGATCGTCCACATGGAAGTTGGTGAAGAAGTACCCAGCCATCTTCCCCGATGCCTCTCGCTGATCTACTTGCCATTTGGTCCCATTCTACTTCAACTTTCGAAGGTGATAACTGTGACGTTGATCTGCGAAGCTTCAGACCGGCGAGAACCGAACATACTCAATTTTTTATAATTTTTAACGTCGGTTTTATAAATTTTTTATAATTTTTAACGTTTTCGATAAAATTAAGAGTAACTTTAACCATCCACAATGTCAAATAATATTTACTTTAAAGGAAGAACAACACCTATATAGATATTTCGAAATCTTTCAAATTAATATAATAAAAATATTTATCATATATATTATAATAAAAAATAAAACTAAAAATATATTTTATAGACCCTGTCATTTTTCAGAACGTCAAGAAAGAATTATGGAATTATGGAAAGAAAAGAAAGAATTATGGAATTATGGAAAGAAACCGAAGGGAGCGGTACTTATAGAGTTGTACATACTACAAATGATAATGGCAGAATTTATTTGTTTTCTTTGCAAAATAAAAAGGTGTAGTGGTGGCACGCATTCATGGTCTAGTTCGATGTGAAGTTACATCACATAACTCTTTCATCATCTCATGAATAAACGTGCAAAAAACGGATGATGCATTCAGCGCATATATATATAAACAGAATGAAATGAGACGGGCATGCTAACAGATGACACAATTTTTCAAAAACAAGAAGATAAAGCGTTCGATATTGGACCAGGATTACCATCAGTGACACCAATTGATGTTTCTTGTCCTCAAAATGTAATTAACCCACAAATCCACAATTCTGATGGGGCAAAATGGGCCAAGCGTCCATGTAACAGTTCTACGCCTTCAGCATGTTGTTGTCAGTTTTATTGTAGGGCCAAGTTTGTACTCGTCAACCGCAACTATGATTCTCTAGTTGTTTGTCGTTTGGTACATGTTACGTACAATAGCCAAGACTTTTGCGCCCTAGTGCATGTTAAACGTTTTTGGGCCATTAATTTATCGATCAATCGATGTCTTTAGTCTCTGAATCTCACCTAAAAGAGAAGAATTCATCTCGCAAGCATCCTTCAGGATTTCAAATCTTCGGCTAACTTCATCATTACATTGTGAATCTTGTGCAATACCTTGCAGAACAAAACTTTTGAGCATATCCTGTGGTACAAAATTTTCCAAAAATCAAGGATGGCACATGATTTAAGAAATATACGACACAAGGAGAGACAGGTAATATTCCTGAAAGCATGAGAGCATTTACCTCATGATGACGTTTCTGGGCATAGCACCGGATAAGCGATTTAACCAGCTTATTTCGCATTTTGCCCGAACCGCTGCACTGGAAAACGAAGCCAGAAAGGTGATGCCTTGCTATTGTGAATGACATAGCATCCCGCTGAAAAGCTTTGTCAAGAACACCAGAAGTCCATGATTTGGCATATGACTCCAAAATTCCTTCGTCGCCCTACAAATTTAATGTGAAAATAAGAATCGGAAAATATGTAACTGATTTATGACACAGATGCAGCAAAGTACATGAAGATGAGAACAAGCATACAAAGAATCACGGCATGCAGTTCGCGTATGTATGGAGAATTGGAGATCAGTTCAGAAAAATAGCATGCATTGTATCCTTAGCATATCCTAGAGGTGTGCAATATGCAAGCCCAAAAGAGGTATAATGGAAACTTCTAAACCGAAATTTACGCAGTTAGTACCAAAAACACCACTGAAAAGACAAGCAATCAAAAAACTAAAGAAACAATACCTCAAGAGGCTCCAAGTATCCTTGGACGTCACCAATGCATTTGTCCAGAGGAGGTAACAGTTCAAGCACATAAGCGTTAGACAGTGCATTCCAGGCTGCAAGCCGAATTGTGGGTTCAACACTCCGATGCAAATAAATGGCTACTTGTCGACCAAAAATTATGTCTCCATATGAAACAGCTGCAAATTGCTCAATAAGGTCCTCAACAAAAGTAGTATAGCTTGCATGAATTTTCTCCTGAAATCTGAGAACTTCAGTACTGATCATTTTTTCTTCTTCCACAGAGGCTGACCCTTCTTTCTTGACAGAGTGAGCTCTGTCATATTTCTGGCATAATCTATCCAAATGCTGGCCATACAGTTCTTGTAAAGCATGAATAATATCCCTACTTCTGTCTTCTTGAAGCAAATCCATGCTACTGCGGATAGAGGAAGAAAGTGTATGCATCTTCCAAACCAAAGGAGCATGAAGACATGGAGCCGCTGAAATGGCTTCCAGACCTAAAAGAAAGATGAGACCAGCTTTTGAAACGTCAACAGCATAGCTGGTTGATAGGTTGCCTTTTGGATCATCAATGCAACAGACTGCACTTAGAATCCAGTGCACAGGAAGGGGCAATCTCTGGTGTGCCCACTCTACAGCTAACACACTGCAAGGTGGATTTACAGCTTCTGCTAACTCTGTTTCTTCTTGAATCGTCTCCAATGTCTCTGGTATTTTTGGCACATTTGCGCCATTGTTATTTCTTGTAAATTCATCTGAATGCTTCTTCTTCTTGATGACCAACCATCTGGATCTGAAATGTGAATTCAGTACACTGCCAAAATGAAGATACTCATCTTCAGTTATGTCCCACTCAAAAGTTTTTGCTAATTTCATGTGTGAGTCTCGTACTGAAGATTTGAGAAACTTCAGAACTGAAGGGTGGAAGAGGATATCAAAGGCTTTCTCTAGTGTAGAGATCTGCCCAGGTCCTGCCATCAAAGATACACTGAGGACAGAACTGATTCTCTCTGAAGTGATGGCAATTGGATCAGTCACGTTATCCAAGTTCACACTTTTATTGACAGTGACAAGGCCTTCTGGCCCAATGGACAAGATTTTCATTAATTCTAGAACAAAATGTGAATCCAGTTGTGCAAGAAGGAAAGTCAAAGACCAAAATCCTCCACCACATGCTCCCCAACCAAAACCAACACCAGGTGCTGGTCCTCCTCTACCAAACATCTCTATGTTTTGTAATTTGGACCATTGTGAGGAAATAATTGGTAACAATGAAGTTAGCATGTCCAACAAGTTATTACGCCAGAAACTGCAAATACCTTGTCCTAATATCCTGCCAGCTATCCCTGTTTTTGATTCTTTGAGATGCTCTGTACAATTTGTTGTGGCGTTCTGGATTACTCTGTCAATAGAGCAAGATAGCTGCAATAACCTTTGAAAGCAACTAATTGAACACAATGATGTGTCAACATTACCCTGGGATCTCATATGAAAAAGCCCCTGCACCAACGATGCACCATAGGAAGATGTATGTTGCTCAAGTCCAACAGCATCATTATCCAAGAAGTTGAAAAATCCGTTAGTAATAACTCCCAGGCCAATTTTGGGAACAAAGTCAGGTATCCAAGGCAAGCAGTAACTTTTACCATCAGGTGTACTATCTGGAGATATCCTTTCTAATATTGAATCAAGCATGCCTAGCACAGAAGAAATAACCAAAGCAAAGTAGCTTCCCTCTAGTATATTCTTACTTTGCCCACTGATTAGCGAACGCACATAAGGAATATCATTCAGGCGTAGCCAAGATAGCGCCAAATCTACCATTGGAACTGCATGGCTCCACGACCATGTCTCAACTTGGATACCAGAAAGTCCCATATCTTGCTTGCTAAGCTGCTCAACTGAATGAAGAAGTGGAAGCCTTTGAGCCAGAGCTCCTAATACAAGATAACTCTCTGTTGCAATGGAACTAAATTCGGGTACAACATTGCTTTCACTTAGCTTCTGAAACATTGGAGGGCTAAGCCACAGGCATAAAATAGGAAAGAAATCTGTGAAATGCGTTATACAAAACCCGTAAGAGATACAGGTCCTCCAAAACCGCAGCTGCTCAACTATCAGTGCTGAAGTAAGCTTGCAGTGCTCCTTTCCGGATCTTATCCAATCCTCGAGAGTATAGACTTTTCTGTAGCAGTGCCACATAGCCTGCTGAAAAACTCCATTGTTCACAAAATTGAAGCATGTTTGCCTGTTATACTTGGACAAAACCTAGGCAAAAGGAACAAGAAATTAGATGCCAGTGAAAAAAAATCTGACAAATTTAGAAATAGAAGTAATGAAGGATAATCATGGTTGCCTCATCTATTTTTTAGCATAATCTGAACATTCGAAACTTCTAATATGACTATGGTGTTTGTCATCTTATCATAATAATGGATTAATGGGGCAATTAAAGTGCAGGGGAGAGAGAGAGAGAGAGAGAGAGAGAGAAGGAAACCAAACAGTTCGTGTTGACAGTAAAGGCATTATGGAAGGAGTTTGATTGATTCAGATAACAGCAAGCATGCTAATACAATTGCTATGTGTTACGATATCAGAAGCAGCAAACAAAGAAAAAAAACCTCATAATGATGCTGTTGGTAGCTAATTACTAACAAAAGGAAACCATTTCGGATGTACAATCAGCAATTGCAAGTGGTATTACTGGCAGAAGGACAACTAGATCAAGTTATTATCAACCAATGATAGAAGAAAAACTATATAATAAATAATCTGCAACTTCAAGATCTACACAAAATCAGCATACTCCGATAATAAAAGATTGTTTATATCACCAGAAGTTACCTTCAAGAGATTGACTCCTTTAATTTGCGAGGAGTGGATTTCCATTGATCCTTGCTTGACTAACAACTTAACAACACTTTGAACAAGCCTTGGACAATTCAAGATAGCATCAGCAGATTGTGGAGAGTGTCTCGCTAATCCCACAAGAATTGAAACAAGATTATCTTCTAGAATTGGATGTGGGTCCATCTGAATCAACAAAAACTTGAACATTAAGATCCGTATCATGACCATCACTTTCTCGTAGAATAGGAAATGAAAACATAAACAAAAAGAGCAACCTAGCTGAAATGATGTTTACTAGTGAAGTAATAGAGCTGCAATATAAAGCTATCACTATAAAACAAACAGTCAACAAGCAAGAGCACCATGGGTGAACATAACAACCCATGAGACAGTCCAATAACCAGATAAGAAGTTTGAAAGATGTATGGGTATCAGATGACATGACATCATAGAACTACATAATACTTACAACTGCATGGATATGGCCCATAGCTTCAGGAAATAAAGAATATTGCTAACAATGAAAGGATATACACAATTTATCATAGTTTGATTGTTAAATATCAAAACTGTAATTTTCCAATGGTAAAAGAACAGTCAAAGCCAGCCACAATTTCTGCTGCAAACCAGATTTCTTGGTGAAAACAAGTGATGTGGCAACCAGGTAAGGAGGCATTTCACTGCCATTTTGAGGATGGATCGCAAGTATTAGACAGGATTGAACATCAGGGAACCAGACAATTCATGGCTATAGTAAACAAATGATGACCTAATGCACCCATATTGTGTATGCATGGCAGTGGGATTCTGGAAGAAACATGGCAGATAGGGGATGAGGGAGAACAGATGGCCAGACCCTCACCTCCAAAAGGAAGCAGATCCGTGGAAGTATTCCCATTCTAACAAGACCAGCGGCAACATCTTGACCTGACACAACCACATCATCTTGAATGGTATGTTTCTCATCACCTTCTTCCTCATCATTCTCACCATAATGTGGGAGTATATTGGATGGTTTTGTGTTGTATTTCCAAAAACCTCCTTCAAGAAAACCCCCATTCTGATCAGGTTTGCTACGGAAAACAGGAGCTGTACAGATATCCTTCCCTTGATCTACTACTTTCTGTAATGTTGAAAATCAGCCATTTAAGGATAAAATTCTCATTGAAAAATAAACTAGAAGATAAATTAGTAAAGTTACCTCTAAAACATCGAAATACATCTCATTCATTTCATAGCTCAGCATAGCATTGATAACTTTAGCACAAGTCAAAACTACAGAATCATGGTTATCATCCAATGACATCCTGCAGATATTCCAGTTAGTGACCATAAGTAGAATAAACAATGAAAAAAGCATAGGCCATTCTAAGGTCTAAAACTGACGCAATTAACTCATATAAGCAAAGAAACTAATTAGATGGCATATGAGTGAACTAAATAATATAAAACTATAGACAACAGTTAATTAGGTCACACCGCAGTTTTCTTAGAATATAACTTATTAGGGAAAATTCCATCTATAGCATAAAGTTTTCACTGGTACCTAAAAACACCATGGATTTTTCCACCCTTTCAGAAATACCACAACTCAGAACGGAACATACAGGGATGAACAGCGCCATTTTACGAGGAAAATGCCCAGATTACCACAAAGGCAATGCATTATTTGGAGTGATTCACAGCAAATCTGCCAAAATGAGGTGTTTTCTGTGGCCAAGAGAATAACGCAAGGAGGAAATGGATTTAGGCGTTCGGATTTGGGGACATATATTCGGATGCACGTGTGGATGTTGCAATGGCCGCCGGCAACGAAAGCATCGATGAGACCCGTGAGACCCAGTGATTGGATCCCGCCAGAGCAGGTCAGAGGCATGAACATGGTCGCCAGACCTTCATCGGACATGGGAGGAGCGCAGGAAGACTTCGCCTTGAGAGCCAATGCCTCACCACCCTCGGCGCTGGCGTCCTCCGTGGCTGCGGCGGTCGCCGGTCCATGAGGACGGACTGTAGGTAGGACCGTGCGTCATCGCCAGAATTTGTGGCCACCAGCTTCGCTTCATCTTGCACAGAGAGAGAGAGAGAGGGGGAGACGAGTGGAATCATGGGGAGAGTACTGAATACAGATTGAAGAAAGGCCAGTGGCAATTTTGTCTATTGAAATAGCTCCATTTGTCATCCGTTCAGTTCCGTAAAATTTTGTGGTATTTTTGACGTTGGTGTCACGTTGTGGCATTTTTGGAAGGGTGGAAAAATCTGTTGTATTTATTGGTACCTATGAAAACTTTGTACTATAGATGGAATTTTCCCTAACTTATTATACAGGAAACAACAAACATGACTGCAAAAAGAAAGGCAATAAGGACATCTGTAGTGCATTCCTTGACCGATGCTAGCAAGCAGATTTGAAGGCTTAGCATTGATTCTAGACACTAGAAGAGGAGATGCTAGGAACAAAATCGATGCATGTAGATGGTTTGATGCCAAGAAAAATATTTTATTTGCATACACTAGGAAAGCCAGTTTTTTAAATTTCTAGTGGGGCCCACTCAAAAACTAAAATCGATGGTAGCACACTGGAGAAGAAAAAATATCCACCACATGTATCACGTGGCTGTGATGTGCAAGCTTAGCTTCACCTACAGTAGACATGGCCTATGTTAACTGGATGCATCTTCTTACAAGTGCTAACAGATAGCTAATGGACAAGATGACCTTGTGTTGTTAATGCTTGCCCACTATCATGAAATCATGACTAAAATACAAGATGCGGCAGCCCAATTCTTCAGGCATACAATTTTAAGCATAGGTGCAGACACTAAAGCATGTTAGTGAAGCGTGTGTTAAGGTTTCATGATTATTTAGTCTTGATAGAATTGTCCGGTATATTTCAGTTAGCTCTCTTCACTTTGATAACTAATAAACTCTTGCATGGAATAAGCAAATCCAAATTAAAATTATTATTATAGTTTGAAAAGGACTAGTTTACCTTAGAGAGAGAACCAACTCAGGTTCAGGCCCAATGGCATACGCCCAAACTGCTTGCCAGTCATTAAACTTGTTATCACCATTCAATTCTTTAATGTTATCAGTTAGATCCATCTTATGCAGATTCTGCAAGGCCCTATGAAGAATCGAAGCAAGGAGCTGAAGCGCAAGCACGCGCTGTCCAGGAACCTATGGTTTGAACAGAAAAACTGAATTATTACATTTCTTTATCTTGCATTATTTCGCAGGAGCACTTTAAAAATGATATAAGAAAAACATTAAGCGATGATGGTGTATCTCAGTTATGCATGATATGACATTTGAAAAAATAAAGCACGACAAAATCCATTCACATGCAAAGGTTAATATCTCCGAAAATACAAAAGATGAAGCTAGATGTTGTATTGCATTGGGTACAGTCCATTTTTAGCCCTTGAACTTTACTCAAAGTCCATTTTTCACCCTGAACTACAAAAGAAAGTAACAAACCATGCTCCTGGTAAGTGCCACTGCTTCATTAATCGTGTACCCAACAGCTGCGGGATCTCCCTCTGTTCGAAGAAAATCACGCTCACCTACAGTTTCCACATGTGCTTTCTTGCCTGTAAGTGGGAAAACCAGGTTGACATGTAACGGGTACCAGAACACCAGAAGCTAAAAGCAACACGAGAGCAAAGAAAAATCATGTACCATGTTGTTGCTCCTGACAAGATTGAAACCCCAAAATATCTCCTTCCAATGTGAACCTACACGACCTAATCCGCTCTACTCTCTCACTCCATGCCTTCCAAGAGTGTCCACTATGCTCACCAGCTGACAACCATTCTCCGGGCATAGCCTTCGAGATCTTCCCCGGGCCTGAAATTTCCCCACCCTTGCCCTTTCCCCTATCTTTCCTGCTCCCGGACTTCTCCCTCCCCCGTCGTTTCAGCATCTCCACCAATGCTGGGTCCATCCTATTCAGTATCTCTGCCTGTGCCTCCGCAATCTCCCCTGCTGACATCCCTGCCAGCCTAGCCATGTTCTCCGCATTAATCTCTGCAGAAAGAGATGGTTCCCCACTATCCAATTCCATACCCTCTCCTCGCAATTTCACATTCCTCACATCATCTCCAGCATCAACCTGTTTCATGGGTTTCCTTGGCGCCACATCAGACATCAAATCAGCTCCACCCAATTCCTCCTTACCATTTCCGATTTCCAGCTGCATACCAATTCCCCCAGAGCCCTTCTCCTGTATGGCACCACCTACCATTGAAGCCACGACCCCGGCGTTGATTTTCTCCGCAGTCTGTTTCTTCGGCAGCAATGGCTTTGCCTGCCTTCGCTTCAGAGGCGCATCATCAGCGACGAACTCCCGCCACCTGCTGAAATCCATGCCCTTCTTCTCCTTCCTCTTCACGGGGCCAGCTGCGGCGGCCACGGGCCGGTAGTCCGTCTCGTCCACATCCATCCCTTCCTCCTCCACGTCCTCCCCCTCCGCCATGGCAGAACCCCTCGCCGCGGGGTTCCAGTGCTGTAGAAGAGCAGGTAGTCAGTCAGTCAGTCAGGGAGTAAGCACCACCAAACATAGGGTTCCGAGATAGAGGACGGCGGCGGCTCACGGGGCCGTGGGACCGGTGGCGGGCGACGGGGAAGGGGAGGACGGTGGGACTCGGGGCGGAAGAGGGCGCGGCGGCGGCAAAGCCCTTCTCGACGATGACGCCGACGAGGCGGGAGGAAGGCGCCGCGGCGGCGGGGGGAGGGGAGGGATCGAACGGCTCCTCCACGACCTTGCGGCGCGCGGGGTGGGCGGCGCCTGGCTGCTGCTGGCGCCGCCGCTCCGCCGCGTCGTCCATCGCGGTGGTGGGGCGCTCGGGGTTTTGGTTAGGGGAGCTCGCCGACGGGGAAGGAGAGGAGTAGGGTTTAAGGGGAGGGATTGATTTGGGCTTGGTGCTTGTGCTTGCCGATCACCACCGCTGTGTTTCGGCTGAAAGCGTGAGCAAGCGTGGTCAAAATGTCAAACACGAACGGTGAGTAGTGACGGCCATGGTCGTGCCGGCCCCGGCACAGTTGTACTGTGCATAAGCACGGCACAGCACGGCCTGGTTGGTGATGGGTCGTGCCGACATAACACGTTAGGCCGTGTCATGCCTAGGCCGTCGCGGATCGGCACGACACGACTACTGTACCATGCCGGTCCGGACATGGCACGACCTACGGGTCAGCACGGCACGCGAGGACGGGGGCAATGGCAACGCGACACGTGGCGTCGAGGGAGACGGTCGTTCGAACGGCATTGTGCATGAGCCAATCAGAGCACGTGGCCATAACGGCTATATTAACGTTCAAATTTCAAAATAGTCGTTGGATGGCTAAAAATTCAAAAAAATCAAAAAAATTCAAAAAATATGAAATTTCACTCTATAAATAGGGCATCCACCCCACCATTTCTCCTTACCCCAAACTTCTCATCGTGTGCTCTCAAGTGCTCTCTTTGCTCTCAAGTGTGTAATTTTTTGATATTGACAAAATTTGCTCAAATTTTGTCAAAAATCAGAATTAGTTTCGTGGTTCAATAGTTTGATCGGAGAGGTTTGGAGAGCTCGTGGTTGGAAAGATGTAGGCGATATTTGTATTTATGTATTATTTATATTTTGTTTGTGAATTGAATAAATATTCTAAAATTTGTTTATTTTGGTTTAAATTTTCAGAATGGATCCAAACTATCCATACCAGTCGCCATCGTTCACTTTGGGTGATTTCGACCCCAACTATATTTCGGGGTTTGACGATGCCTCCGGATCAGCTCCAACTCCACTATCTGTGGAGGAGGTACCGGTTCAGACGGCAGCGACGACTTCAGACGGATTTTTCGGAACCGCGAGCGGAAGTGTTTCGACACACACCGGTTCAAAAAGATCGAAAACCTCCGGTGTGTGGCAGTACTTCGACAAGGTGAAGGAAACAGCCCCCGACGAAAAGGAGGTATCGAAAGCCCGTTGTAGAATATGTAGGACAATTTTATCTGCTAGATCTTCTCGTGGTACAGGACACCTAAAGCGCCATGTGGATTCGTATGCCAAGAAGCAAGGAATACAACTCCGACAGTAGCAACTGATGCTAAACCCGGACGGTACGGTACGTAGTTGGGAGTACGATCCCATGGTTGCTTGGGAATCTCTTGTCCGGTTAATCGTCGGGCAAGATTTACACCTGAACTTTGGGAAGTCTCCTGCTTTTGAAAAATACATTCAGCAATCTCATAACCTTAGGTTTAAAGCTGTGAGTAGGCAAACAACAACTAGGGATTTAGAAAATGTTTATCAGAAAGAATCTACTGCACTTAAGGAACTTTTTTGTACATGTACTTTCTCTGTTAGTGTTACTTCAGATATATGAAGTAGTAGAGCTAGGGAAGACTATCTTAGCGTAGTTGTTCATTTTGTTGATGATGATTGGCAATTGCAAAAGAGAGTTTTAGGTCTTAGATTAATAGATGTCTCACACATAGGGAAAAACATTCTAAAAGAATTAGGAAGATAATTAATGAATTTAATCTTGCAGATAAAATATGTGTTGTCACCCTAGAAAATGCATCGGCTAATTCTAAGGCAATGGAAATATTGTAACATTTATTTTTTGTTTATACTCAGTCTTTTCTACTGCATCAGCGTTGTGCTTGCCATATAATAAATTTGATTATTAAGGCTAGGATGAAGAGAGTAGGTGATCACATCGACGCTGTTTGTCAAGCAATCGCGTGGTTAACTGCTTCTAACCCGCGGATTGCTGCATGGAAGAGGTTTTGCCATGCGGCCGGTAAGAGAGCACGTAAGTTTGCCACCGATGCAGAGCATCGGTGGAATGCAACTTATTTAATATTAAAAGTTGTTTTATCTTATAGTGATTTACTTACTGATTTTGTTCAGTCACGTGGTGGCTCAAGAAACAGTGACGGGTCACTAGTACTAAATGAGCATGTTTGGGCAATTGTCCAAAAATTTTACCAATTTCTTTGAAACTTTTTATGATTGTACTTTTACTCTGTCCCAAGTTTATTATCCAACTACCAATATAATTTTGCATAACATTCTTGAAATTGCTTCTTTGTTTAAAGAATATGAAAATGATGATGTTCTAACTGAAACTGTCTTTCACATGAAACAAAAATATTTGAAATATTGAAAAAATATACCTATGTTGTATGTTTTTGCTTTCATTTTAAATCCTAGGTGTAAATTAAGGGGATTGGTTGCTATTTTATCACTTCTTGAAGATACTGTAGGTGTAGATTATAGTTCTTTTTATACTGAGGTTAGGGATGAACTATATGAGGTTTTTGGAAAGTATGAACTAAAGTTTCAGCGAGTTCGCCAGCAGAGACCCCTTCCTATCCCTCTACAGGTAAGAAGAAGATACAATGGGATAGATTTTGGGGTGGATCGTTTTCAAGCCAACATGGTGGAAGTTTGTCCGTTGCAAGTGGAGACGCCTCTTTGCATAGTGTGGCCGAAGAGTTGTCCGATTATTGGGACAACGACGCCATCCACCATGAAGCACAAGACTTCAACGTCCTCGGGTGGTGGAATGACCACAAGATAGCATATCCCGTGCTTTCAAAACTAGCACGGGATGTGTTAACGGTGCTCGTGTCGACTGTGTCCTCCGAATCGACCTTCAGTCTATGCGGCCAAATCATCGAAGACCGGAGAACAAATCTGAGCAGCGACCACGTCGAAATGCTACTAAGCATTAAAGACTGGGAGCTTGCTAGACAACATGCCCAATACACTACGGACAACCAAGAATTGGCCGCACAGTTCGAGCAACTCTACTTAGATCCAGATCAACCCCAATAGAATTTTGTTAGAATTAGTTGTGACCTTTGAGCTATACTCTTTTCTTTGTCATGGTTTTCTCAGTTTTCCCTATGAGTTTTTACATGACAAAGTTTTTAACAAGGCAACATGTATCATTGTATCCTATAATGATATAAACATCAATATAGGTCATTACTATTTTTAACATATTCTTTTGCAATATTTTAGTAAGTGTGAATGTTTCTTTCAATAATTTCAACATCATGAATTTATCATTTTTAATTTTTTCAAGATGACAAAAATATTACTATACCATTTTTTCATATTTTTAACATGAGGAAGTCATTTTTTAACCTTTTTAACCCTTTTTTCCAACCTTTTTTTCCTTTTTTTTAACATTCACTGTGCAAACGGGTCGACCGTGCCGACTCGTCCCGTGGACCTTGCACGTGTCGTGCCGGCACGGGCACGGCCCGACCAGCCGTGGGCCATGCTTGGGCCGGAGGCATGGCACGCGGGCTGGCACGGCACGGCCCGTTTAAGCAACCGTGCCTAACGGCCGTGTCACTCTCGTGCCCGTGTCGGGCCGGGCCGTGCCGCCCTGGGCCGTGCCGCCCTTTTGGCCTACTATAACGGTGAGGAACCGACATTCCTTGGCTGGAACTTTCAGTGCTTAAAGCAAGGTCGGTGTCAATTTCAATCATCTTTTTTAGATATATGTATTTTAATTGTCATATACTTCCTGCAGAGATGGACCAGAATTTAGAGATTGGGTATTCAAAATACATAGGAGATAAAGAAATTCTTACACCCAAAAGTCTAATAATTGGTTTGTATAATATCAGACACTAGTAATTA
Organism: Oryza australiensis; assembly: GCA_019925245.2. Lineage (NCBI taxonomy): Eukaryota > Viridiplantae > Streptophyta > Magnoliopsida > Poales > Poaceae > Oryza > Oryza australiensis. The sequence goes on along the minus strand of JAIFGZ020000330.1, from coordinate 678,393 downwards.
TATACTCTATTTGTTCAAAAGTATAAGCATTTTTTATCTATAAATCTAGACAACTGTATGTCCTTTATAGTTAAAAGGTTGTTATATTTTGGAAAAAAGATGGTAATATATATAGCATATAGAACACAAAATTTAACATAACTTTATATGTGATAAAATCGATCATAAGTATGTTGACGTAAACTATATCAACAAACATAATGGCCTGGGAGATCTACTTAACTCCAGTGCAGTCCTGAATTTTGATGAGATACGGGCGTGTCAGTCAGTTTGATCCGGTAACTGACAAGATATATAAATTGATGATCAAATAACCGATCGGCTAACAAGCCGATGTCGAAGCCTGGGTTCCACTAAGCAATCTAAAAGATATGTGTCAACGATAGCCGATAGCTTGATGTAGCATCGGTCGATAGCGTGATAGCCGATATCCAATAGTTGTTGATGTCAGTCGATAGCTAATGTAGCGATACTAGCCGATATCGATAGAGTTTTGAGCGTGGCTATATGTCCGATGTAGATTCTAACATTTAGATAAATAATAATATAAAGGCAACCGACTGATGATAATGTAATGAAGCAATAACCAATCGGCCAATAAATGATACGGTAGAATAAATATTGATCCGATGATTAAGGCATCGGCTACTAATCCAATGTCATTAAATCTAAATGATTAAGTGATCAATAAAACCTTTGTTGCAATCGGCTAAAACTAACTTGTATATAATCCTTATAAGCCGATGCAACACTTAAACAATATCTAGATAACTCATCGGCTGAAACCCCAGTGAAATAATGATTGATGGCTACTGACTTAAATAAATCTAACTTACAACCACAACCTCATAGGTCAGACATAACCGATGCAGCATAGAGTTGATAATTGCCTGATATATTTAAACCAGTCGATATGATATCGATCAAAGTGGTCATGTCTTAAATTTAATCAAGACAATAAAACCATCAAAGAGAAATTTAACCCATCAGATAAGATCGGCTAACCCTCCGATGAAATATTAGCATAAACCTATCGGCTTCACAAGACATATTATCAATAACAATCTAGTAGGTCGGACCTAACCGATGCAGCATGAGATTGTATATGATAATCTAATACTCAATGAGCCGATAAACCTGTCTAATGTGATGTATATAAAAAATCTATCTAAAGCGTTATTATGTTTAAAGAAACATCAACTTGATCAGAATATTGGACATTATCGAGGAAGTCCTAATTAAGCAGATGTGACTATAAACAATAATGAACTAAAGATAGAGATGGTATACCAAATAGACAACAATTGCATCAGCCCGATTAAAATATCGGACTCAACCGAGGAAGTCCTAGCCACGCCAGTGTAAGCAAAGTGACGGAACTCACTTCTTGTTGGGGGTCGAACTCAATCGATCCAGCCCATGCTTGAAGACAAGAACTCGTCAAAATAAAACCTCATAAGAGCAACTCCAACATAATCATCAAATTTTAACCTCCAAATGGATATCTATTTGCACCCTCACCAAAAATAGATAACCTAAAACTAGTGTGTCTTTAGTGGAAGCCCAATAATAAAAGACAACTATTTTTTGAATTGAGCCACGTCAACCCATTTCTCTCATCTGTGTGATTTTCTCATCTGTGTGATCTTTTCATCTATGCAATTTTCTCATCTATGCATCCATCGAAACAGGTCAAGAACTTTCAAGAACATCCCATTCTGCACACAGCCTGATATAGCCGAGTTCCAGGAGGCCACATCCCTCCCATTGTGCATCCACTCGAACACCCGCAGCGAAGAATCCAAGAGGTTGTCATACATCTCGACGAGCGCGTTGGCGTACATCCGTCGGGCGCCGCCGCCCGCATCGCCCGGTAGACGCCCACAACCTCGTCGGCGCTCCCGGACGAGAGGTATACCCCGATGAGCTTGGTCGCGAGGAACCCGCCGTCGTCATCGCCCATGGCACCGGTGGCCACGGCGTGCGCGTGACTCCGCCGCCCTCCGCTTCGGCCCTCCCGGTGGCGACGAGGTCGAGGACCCAACCGTAGTTATCCATGGGAGGAGCCCGCCCCAACGCCAAGCGGGTGCCGAGCTGGTGGAGGGCCTCCCGTAGGTCGCCTTCCTTGCAGAGTTGCCTCAGGGAGGGGCTAGCGCTGGCAGGCGGGAGCTTCCGGTGAGGGATTGGATGGAAGGGGAGCGCGATGGTGGTGGCCATGGAGGCTCGTGGAAGCTGAAAGCTCATGTCAACGCCATGGCGACGGGTTGGGATTTGGGGAGGTCTCCGGATGTGGAAGCACGGGTGCTCTGTGGCGGGAGCGAGGGAGCAAGAGATTAGTTTCACGGGAGCGTGTGAAAATCGGCGGCGAGAGCGCGGGAACTTCGGACGGGAGCACTGCAATTGCGGGAGAGCCGATTTGGTGATTCCTCCGCCCTCGCCACAACTGGAGAACGAGAAAGCCAAGATGGATACCCTCTGTTTTTGGACGATGGGTTGGTGTATCTGTTGGAGGATGATTTTTTGTCTTCACTAGCCAAATTTAGCTCCAAATGCCATTTGGTGATTCCGTTGGAGTTGCTCTAAGAGGGTGACGATGCGCCAAAAGTAGATGTATATTGATCTGTAGAGATGATTACAAAGACCTCAGATGTACATATTCATACCTATGGGTACATACTAGTCCTTATTGGACACGCAAAAACTTTCCTAAAGATAAAGTAAAGATACAAATCTTGATCGGACTATAAACAATCTTTCCTAAAAATAAAAAGAAAACTAATTGACTTTGCCTAATTGATAGATAAATTGTCCTGCAACATTCTTTTTGAACTCGGCCTCTTCTGGATAAACTTTCTTTAATTGATTAACCAAATTTACTAAGAATCCGACTGCTGGCGACTGATAATTACCATAGGCCAATTCCAAGACTCTGAAGCCGATACCGACTTTAGGCTACTTCGGAGCTTACCAAATTTGGGCTTTAACAAAGTCCAAATTGTTTAACATATAATAGCACTGGTTATAAAGAATCTTTTAACTTAGAGGGCAACTTCCCGATGCTTAATTTAATTCAACAATGTGATTAAGGACATGTTTGGTAGGGCTCCAGATTCTGTAATAAATGTTTCGTTTTCATATTCTCCTGAGAAAATGTTTCTCTGAAGAATCAGAATCACTTGTGGAACCGTTTGGCAAATTTGCTAAATTCTGATTCTGAAAAGTAGGTAAGAAGCTAGAATAGACTAATATGTCCATCAGGTGCTCTCTGGTTTGGCTGGTCATGGGGTGGAGTGGGAAAAGTGGAAGTGAATCACTAGAAACTGCCCCAACCCAGTTTCACCTTGGCCCATGTAAAACTAGAAATATTTCTGTTTCGAAACTGCTGGCTCCACTATCGTTTAGTACAGTTTCTTCGGTTTCTCACTAGAATCTGAAACGTTTCAGCCATCCAAACGGGGCCTAAGATCTCTAAGTTCCAAACCATTTGGCAACAAGCTGGCCTAAGTGCCTAACACTAGCAATGTTCCTTGAAGGAGTCCCTTCTGTAGTTCTATTCAAAGTTTCAAACAAACAAAATATAAATTTGCAAGATATAGACTCGTAGTACAGGGCACAACTGCACAAGATGACAAGAACAAACATGAGATGAGATGTGTGCAGCGTGTGCTGAATCAGTGAGGGCTGAGACCACACTGCAGTCTGCAGCTTGCCGGATGCCGTCGTTGAGACGAGTTGTTGAGTGACAAGAGGACGCACCACCGCGTGGCTATGTCACGTTGGCACCGAGGGAGGCGGGGACCGTTGGTCGTCAAGCCGGGGCTGCTCACTTATTGGCGATGTCGGCGTGCCCCCACCACAGGGTCATGCATAGGCGCATGCCGGTCGCCAGCACCGGAAACCTCCAGCCGGGTATTCATCTGAATACCCTTGAATTGAGGTAGCCCGTCCTTGGCTTACTCGATTTCACATTATAATATGTTTTGGATTTTGAATTTATATATATATATATATATTAGATGGTACCCACACATTGTTGCGGGATATTGGAATCATCGGGATAGAAATAAGGAACCACAATGAAAGTATTATAGGACTGTACAATCACAATAAAAGAAAAACTAAGTAAAAATATGTGTAAGAATCCCATTGATGTAAGCCATTTTTTTATAATGGAATTCAATTCAAGCTCTCCATAAGAGGTATCCGAATTCGGACCATAATAGATGTAAATTGTAAATCATCATGAACAAAAATTTATTGGTTTATCTCGTTGGGGATTACTTCTTGATGAACACATTTTATATGCAAGATGCAACTAATTAATTAAGTCTCGACCTATACTTATTATGCATTACAATTAATTAATAGTCACATAAAAGAACTCAAATCATATACAATGGAAAAAAAACTATAATTTGCAAAGCAATCCACTAAATAATTAAATTGGATTTTCATATAAAAACAAATAAGAGTCTACTGAAGTAGGTCAATTAGACACATAATAAATAACTAGCCTAGAGCCCATGTGTTGTTGTAACATAAAACAAAAATTAATAAGCACTTATTTAGTCAAGTAATACTATGATTTTTTTAATTGAATAAGTATGTGATTTTAAAATTTGGGTAGTTAATAGTGAAATGAGGAATGACTTGTTGAAAGGTGTGTAATAGTATAGATTATGGGACCCAGATATCACTGCAGAGGTGTTGTGAGAATAAACATCACCACTACTAATATTTTAATATTTCAAATAGTATAGATAAAACTCTCGAGTTATTTAAAATATAGCTATGGTTTCATAGAGATAGCACTACCGGAGAAACCATCATTGGTTGAAGTGGCAAAACCACGTAGTCTCGGTTGAGTTGCACCTGACTAGAGATGATCTCTAGTCCAGGTTTAAAAGTCTACGAATTTATAGGAACATTAGTCCCGGTTTGTATCACAAACCAAGACTAAAGATCACCTTTAGTTCCGGTTCAAATGTTGTCGAGCCTCGTCGAGCGCGGGCACCTTTAGTCCTGGTTGGTAACACCAACCGGACTAGAGATGTTATCCTTAGTCCCGTTGGTGCTACCAAACGGGACTAAAGATGTCTCGGCGCTCGACAATGTCCGACACCTCGACACCATCTCTAGTCCGGTTGGTAACACCAACCGGACTAGAGATGTTATTTTGTCCGGTTGGTAACACCAACCGGACAAAAGTGAATGTGCTTATTTTTTAACCGAACCTAATAAAAATATATAAATTTTGCTACATGATTCAAATGGCCAAAAATTAATTTAAGAAGATCCGTAATTTCAAAGAGTGTGGTGTTATGTGGAGGTGAGTGATTGAAGATAGAAGGAAGCTTTAATTTTGTTATTACATATCATCATATTGTTATTAACTAATGATTCTCAATATACAAAATTTTTGTAAAAATATTTTGGTGATAACATACGAATCGGAGGGATGTATAATATTGATAAGAACATTTAAACCCTGGCCGTCACGTCTAGTTTATGCGCGTTTAACAAGTTTTACGCGCATTGTTCCCATTTTGTCCTCTAACTCGGAGTCGATTTTTAAAACGGCCATAACTTTCGCATACGGACTCCGATCGAGACGTTCCATATATGAAAATTGATAAGAAAAAAATTTTGGATGCATTTGTTCTCCGCTTCACCATGTTCGGCGATTTTATTCTGCCCAAAAAAGCCTCAGAAGATTGCCTTTTCGAGCCCGGAAGTTTTTTCCGACTCTGAGCGTGTCTTCTGAATTTTCCACAGGCTTCGTCTTTTGATTGTTTACGCTCAAATTTTCTATGTTTACCTCTTGTGTGCTCTGAAGTCCATAAAAATATAAAAAATAAAACAAAAAAGTCAATTTTTTTTCAAAAAAACAACAACTACAGATGAATATAAAAAATAGAGAGGGGCAAAAAAGGAACACTATCTAGAAGAGCACATTAATATTTAGGATTATCTATGTTTGATTAAATTTTAATACTATTATTTTAAACCTATATTTAATGAATTTAATTTGGCCCTATTTACAAATTATTTAATTGTTAACCCTAGCCGGACCAAATAAATTTGGAAAAATAGCGGGATATTATCTTTAGTCCCAGTTGGTGACATCAACCGAGACTAAAGATAAATTAAAAATAGCGAAAAATTATCTTTAGTCCCGGTTGGTGCCACCAACCGGGACTAAAGATGAATTAGAAATAACAAAAATTATCTTTAGTCCCGTGTGCCACCAACCGGACTAAAGATGAATTGAAAATAGTGGGAAATTATCTTTAGTCCGGTTGGTGACACCAACCGGGACTAAAAATTCAGGGCTATATATATCCCCAAAGACGCATCGTCTTCTCCACCGATCCAACACTTAGCACATTTTTCGGATCTCTCTCCCTCTCTCCCTCTCCCCTCGCTCTCTCCCTCTCCCTCTCCCTCTCCCTCTTCCTCTTCCCTTGGTAAGCAAGGGGAGAAGATGGCGGCGGCAGGGGAGGAGGTGGTGGCGGGCGCCATCTCCTCACCGACGCGGGGGGGTCGGCGCGGCACCGCGGCGGCGAGCGGGCGGGGCGGGCGACGGGGTCGGCGGGCGTCCTCGCGCGGCGGCGGCGGCGGCGGTCGGAGCGCGGCAAGCAGACGGCCGCGGCGGGCGCGCGCAGGCGGACGGGCGAGTGGCGGGCGGCCGTGGCGCGATCTGAATTTTTTTGATGTTTGATGATATGTGATGTGATAGTATTTGATCTGTCATTTTTGTGGATTTTGAAGATGTATTTGATATGTGGAGAAAAAATAAAAAACATTTGAGATATGTATTGTTCATTGCTATTTGTGAATATATGATATTTAATTTCAGTATCTATGATGATTTTAGGATTTTGACAAGAAAAAAACAAAAATCTGAGGCGTAAGTGGAGAAAGGGCAAATTAAAAAAATTAAAAAATCTTTAGTCATGATTGAAGCCACCAACCGGGACTAAAGATGACGGAGCCGCCACGTGGCTCCGCCATCTTTAGTCCGTTGGTGGCTTCAACCGAACTAAAGATGTATCTCTAGTCCCGAATTCGTAGTTCGGTTTGACAATCGGGACTACCGAAGGTTACGAACCGAGACAGCTTATGGTTTTCTCTACTAGTGTGGTGACCACAGTTGTGGCTCTAGTAGTGTAGTGACCAGTATCAAGGTCATTGACCAAGTTAAGTAGTATCAAGGTCATTGACCAAGTTAAGTAGTGGTGATGAAAACAAAACAACATTCTATTATATATATACTATTATCTGTATAGCAACCTAAAATAGGAATAAAAAACTAACGAAATGTAGCGTATATTAGAGAGATTTATAGACTATTAAAAGTTTACATCATATTTTTTTATGGCATGGGGGCAGTGGCTCCAGCTGGCCCCTTTCTGACACTGTATACCTTTTGCATGGGCTGCATTGGATATAAGAGAAGTTATATCAATTGATGGATGGACGAAAAATGATCCCTTCAAATTAATTGTATATTGGCATATCAATTTTGCCCCAAAACTAGTTGGCTTTATGATGACACCAATCCCGACGAGGTGGATTAAACATGTGCAGATTTTATTCCTTGCTTGTTGAATGCATGTGCAGGATTTGTTTTTATCGGCAGTACGGTGACTTCTGAGCTCCTGTTTGGAAAAACGGTGGTGCAACTTGCAGCAGTGTTTTACTGCTTGACTCCTCTCGAGTCTCGACCAGGGTTTGTAATGTCGGCGGGTTATGCCATATCACCTCTCAGCGACACGATGAATTTCGTTCGAAATTCGTGAAAGCCGCGAAAGCCGGTGGCACTAAATAGTGAATAAATTTAAATTTGAATAATTTCGTTCGTGCCGTGGATTTCGTTTATTTTGCGCGAAAACCGTGATGAATGGTACGGAAAATTGCAAAACCGTCGCGAAAAATGTGTAAATATTGTCAAAAAATTAGGAATAAATACTGAAATTATTGAATACATAAATATGATATTTGCACTAATATATGTATGTGAAATAATTTATAGTAATAAGTACAATATTGATATAAGTATGGTTATATGAATTACGGGGGGAATACTTAATGTGATGTTTAAAATATAGTAAAAATCAAAAAATAATGATATATTTTGAATGATAAAAACCTTTTGTGCAACGAGATATAATAAACTTGGTTTGACCAACTTCATGAAATAATTAGATTATGAAACGAGAACGAAATATTTTTCTTAGCATATGTTACAAAGTTATAAATAGGTCTCATAACATTATTGGAAATAAAAATGATAATAAGCATCCACATATTTCGCCATCAGATGTTGCAGTCTTCATGATCAAAGAGGTGAGCGGCTGAGCACGCGCACATTTCGCCCAAGTCCGACACATAAATAGAGATATGTCAGCAGCAATATCAATTTTTGGCACAAATTAGAAGTACTCAATGAAATTGGCTAAGTATAAATTTTTTTGAAAATTTTGGCATGACCTTTGCTAATATTTACCTATAGGACAGATGTACAATGAGTATACATTCCCCAGACAACATTTCATAAAGCGACAACCTTATTATTCACCAACATAGGATACGAAGATATCACAGTCACAATACAATTAACATATAATTTAGAAACAAAGGAGAGGATACCTGAATGGCTGTAGATGTGCATTCTATTGATTCCATTGTCTGCACGCCGACGAATATTCTTCGGTGGACATTACCATTAGCCCATTAGTTCGGAGCAACTCCGCCTTGTACTTATTCCAAGTCTGTCCAGTCCAAGCAGCGGTGGTTTGCCACTGGCTGTAGAGTTGAGCGTACCACTGCGGCTCTTGTCACTCGTACACCCAAGTGATAGGAGGACTGTCAGCCGCACTCGGTCTAGGGTAGCTATAAGTAGGATAAGCACTGTTGATACTAGATGAGCTGTAGTCTGTGTAGCTCGATTGCGACGGATACTCTGGCCATATACCGTATGTCGGATATTGCCCCCCATGACTCATTGTAGTGTGCCGTAGAGCTGTGGAAGGTTCATAAGGGCCATGATCAGTGTCCTGAGTTGTGTGGGTGCAATCAGTCTCACCTGTTGAGTGGTACACAAGAACGATTAGAAAGAAATGATGTGTTCTTATAAATTTATTAACAATTATAAATTTTGTGGAGTACCTCTGAAGTGGATCGGAGCCATAGGAGTTTCATCGCCCTGTGGAGATGATTGTTCTGTCCTAGGTGCGGTAGTGTCAGCTTGCCCACCAGCTTTACCTCCATCGTCCCCATCGTCTCCTTCATCATCATCCGAATCATCATTTGACGAATGGCTGCTTTTTGTTGAGTCGTCGCTGAGGACTGTTTTTGATTTTTTGCCTTTTCTCGTTGAAGGACCCTTCTTGTCTTTCTTTTGTCAAGATGTGTGGCCCCCACCAACCACCGCTTGCCGCACGAAAAATCCCTCGCTGGCCGTGGTCCGTGCAGATCTGTTGCCGCCGCCGCTAACATGCGCAAGGGAATGGGAAAAAACTATCTGCTGCGGCTTGAAACCTTGGAAAGAGGAGTATATCTGGATGGGGAAGGTTGTGGGCTTCATTGGGCCGGATTGAACAGTACAGTGCCAACAGTTCCATTTTTCTTTTTTTTTTCTCAAAACTAAAAACGATTTTAAGGGCCAAAGAAATGTGTATTTTCATGTAAAAATACCATAATTCTTATAAAATCAAGATCTACTTAATGTATTTTTTTTAATAAAAAAATCTTTGAATTCTTCCAAAATTTTTCAAACCATACCATGACGCTTTCGTTTCGCTACTGGCGGCATGGCCGAAAGCCATGAAAGCAGGCGAAATCAGAAACCGTGGTCTCCACTGCTTCATGGAGCATTACGTGCATGCGATTACTCAATGCATCAAGCGGAAGCACTGTAGAGGAACTGAAGAAGCCGTATGACGCTTCATTTCCTGTGTGGTTGAAGAAACCGAAGGCAACAAACCACATGTAGTGAATAGATGCTAATCTAACGGCTAAAACGATGATGTGTTGCACCTCAAAGCAGCAAACTCCTATTAACCACACTTAGTGAGAATCAATAATACATAGGATTTTAATTTATATGGATTTTAATGAATCTATACGAGGACAGAGGGGCATAATGATAGAACACATTGTATAATTTTTTTTCATTAGATTCAAAAGCTGGAAGCATACTTTACTATTTTGTGCGTTGAGTTTTGTATACATTACTGTGTTGTATACTACCAGTATAAATTTGCATTGATTTTCTTTTTTTATTTTTAAGTGTATTTTGTTAGTTGGTAAGGAGCATGTTACAATTGACAATTGAGTAGCACGTGATACTTTTCTATTGCATAAACTACTTTTGTTTGGCAACTGAAAAATTTAGATGTGTATACCTTGGAAAAGTAGCAAGTCTAGAAATATGTCATCATAAAGTTTCAATATTCATGCATGCTATTTAAAGATGACATTTTCAGATATATGTCGTGACCTCTATTTGACGTGATTGCATCGCCTTTCTTGTCCTCTTTCCTTGACTCTAGTATCATAGCAACCACTTAATGACTTCTATTATGCAACTCGAGCTGACCACGTGCATCAATGTTATGGCCTGCCTTAATATCTCACATTATAATGTCAAACTTAAACCTTAGCGATTTTTTAATTAAACAACTATGACTTGTACTTTTTAAACTTTTTAAGCCCTTTTAAGCCATTGGGAAACTATAAATTACATTGACATAAAAAAAGTCTTATTTAGCTACATGTTTTTGTCGATGGACTGTGTCTGTGTCCGCCTACGATATTTGTAGATTACGTGGATCATTGGTGTCAGGGTATACACGAGATTGAGGTAAAAGAAAAGGGAGCCTGAGATTTTTATACAGGTTCAGGCTTCTTAAGTGACAATTAATAGTTCTACTCCTATTGGCTGAAACCAGTGTTGCCTTTATATATCAATATCACACACGTATAATATTTTAGATGACTTAATCTAGTCTCTGCTTTCTTAAATATGAACTCGACGAGATTGAAGTTATCTTGTATTGGCTTGTCTTCGCCTCTTGTTGGTGTGTCCCTTCTCCTCCTAAGAATCTTGTATTTATACCCTCGGGTGTCTCCTTGTCCAAGTAAAACTAGGGAACCAAGTATGGTACGATCCGACTAGTCCTTATCATGCCCAAGTATGCATCTGCTTCTCTTTCCTTATTTGAAACATCTTCCATATATAAGGTATGATTCTGTATAAGACTTGGTATATGGTGGGCTCCAATGAGCCTAACACAAAGTATTATGTATGTCTTATCGACCTCAATGTAAATGATCGGACTAGTGTTCTCAACCATGTAGTTCGAAGATCTATCATTGTCAGAATCACGTAACCGTTCTTGGAATACCAAGTAGGCATGGAATTCCCGACAAGTCATCTTTCCTAGCTATGATAGAGAACATGACTATTGTTTGAATTTGGATTTAGGTAAGAAAATACCATCTCGACAGGTAAACCATTGCTTTGTTCTTTCTTTCTTTCTCCTTATGTAGGTTCTTAGATCCATACAAGATATGCGACCATGCTATAGTGTCGTCATTCCGAGTTTTTTGTAGTTGGCACAAAAGACGACCACAAGACAACTCTTTGACTCTGCTTTCTCATGAGACCTCTAAGTCACTAATTTGGTGTCCATCTAGGCGAAAATAATTTTTGACTACTATGTGTCTTGGGACCAGTATATGTATTTTAGTTGAGTATAAGAATTATTGGTTTGAGCTTTATTTAGTCAAGACAAGATGCCAACTACTATAAAGCCTTCAACTAGTCTCTTTTACTCAAGAAGGTTAATTGTTATGATATCTGATTTTTCTAAAATCAATTCTCATAATAAATTATTAGATAGCAAGCCCCCAAGCGAACGCTTAGGAGTAATATGATATGAATTGAAAAAATAAATTATATATATGTGTGACAATAAACGAGCACTAACGCTAGAGCTGCCCTCAGCTAAATGGAGTTATATACCCTTCCTAGCCCCAGCTGGTTTTATGAAAAAGTTTTCCACAAAACTAGATTGAATCTCATAGCAGACTATGCTGAAATAGCAAATTCCTAGTCTCTAGCCGTAAAGTTGGAAAAATCAATTCACGGTTACACGGCTAGTTAATACGTTACATTGGGTACTCTGACATGACCAATTTTGACATGGTCGTTCGACCCTCCAGCACCTGACTAATCCAATAATACCAGGCATCACCGGCCAAGGTTCTAATACCCGATGATTAGTTAGGCTTAACATAATAGGACGATAAGAAACGACTTCGACTAGTAGTGATATAAGAACAGGGAATCAACAGACAAATATTACATACTTGATATGTATAAAAGACATACATAGATTAATGCATGGGGATGATAGAATTGCTACAGATACTGGTCGAGCGAGGACTAGATAGAGCCGTATCCAAACCACTCTTAGAGGTGGTGGAAGGATCACCACCACACCGTTCGAGGACCAGATGTATAGTCATACCTCGACCACTCGTAAATGTGGTGGGAGGAACGCTATGACGCTGGTGAGCACCAGGTGTAGTCATACCTCGATCACTCGTAGAGGTGGTGGAAGGATCACTAGTACGCTGGTCAAGGACCAGATGTGTAGTCATACCATGTTGGTCGAGGACTACATATGTAGTCGTACCTCGAACACTCATAGATGTGATGGGAGGATCGCTACCATGTTGGTCGAGGACCAAATGTGTAGTCGTACCTCGACCACTCGTAGAGGTGGTGGGAGGATCGCTACCGCATTGATCGAGGACCAGATGTGTAGTCGTACCTCGACCACTCATAGAGATGGTGAGAGGATCGCTACGCCGCTGGTCAAGGACCATGTGTAGTCATACCTCGACTACTCGTAGAGGTGGTGAGAGGATCACTACCACGCTGATCGAGGACCAAATTGTAGTCGTACCTTGACCACTCGTAGATGTGATGGAAGGATCACTACTATGTTGGTCGAGGCTATTTGTAAAGTATGGGGATCGTTGGTACCAAGATATAAGCGAGATTGAGGTATTTCTAGAGTATGGGGATCATTGGTACCAAGGTATCACGAGATTGAGGTAAAAGAGATGGGAGACAAGGATTTTTATACTGGTTCGAACCTCCTTAACTGACAGGTAATAACCTTACTTCTGTTGGTCAAAGCCGATGTTATCTTTATATATCAGTATCACACGAGTATAATATTTGGGATGACCTAATCTAGTCCCAGTCGGTCCAACGACATGGAGCTCTCACATATAGTCGACATCTAGTATAGTCTTCTTCCTCGAATATGAACTCGATGAGATTGAAGATGTCTCTAGATCCTTCGTGTCGGTCTATGTGGCTTCTACATTGGGTTTTTCTAGATCTGTATTGGCTTGTTTTCATCCCCCTTCCCTCCTAGGGGTCTTATATTTATACAATCGAGTGACCCCCTTGTTCAAGTAAAACTATGAAACCAAATATGAATACGATCCAAGTAGTTCTTTTTATGTCCACATAGGACTTTGCTTTTTCTTTCTTATCCGGAGCACCTTCCGTATATGAGGCATGATTCCGTATAAAATTTGGCATATAGTGAGCCCCGCCGAGTATAACACAAAAGTATTAGGTATGCCTTATTTATTAATATTAGATCAAAACTCAATGAGACTATGGAATGGTTGGTTGTGAGAACTAGCAGCTATTTGACAAAAATAAGGTGAGCAATGATAGTAAAAACCAAAGAAGTCTTCTGTGCATGAAGACTAAGGAATCTTTCGTGCATGAAGAAATGGGATTGTGAACCCATGAAGCAATTATGTTCATTTAGCAAACCAATGATTCAAGCCACTTAGCCATACCTTCAAGTAGTTGATCGCCACACGTTTTGTGATGGTTACAATCGAGGAATCATAGTGGTATTACTACTTATTGGTGAAGCTCATGTTCAAGAAGATGCAAACATATCTTAATGTTGGATCTCCTTCGGGCTAAAGCCTTGAAAAATGATGAGAACTTCAAGAACCATGTTATGATGTGAATAGGCTGAAAAATCAATATCAATGAGGTGATTATGGCAGTGGCAATCGACATCTAATCATTGCTTTGGTCACAAGAACCATTAATTTGGGGCATATTTTGAATGTCCCATGCATAAGCTGGGTCGTCCCTGGGCACATGCGAAATGTGTGACTACACAAGCCCCCAAAATTAGGGGCCCCTAAAATCATATATTTTAATCTATACCAATCCATTGTGATATGTTTAAAATCTCTTCACTTCGTTTCTCTTTTAGTTTCTCTTTTTTTGCTTCATTGAATTTGGCTAGAACAAGATTTTTTCCTAGGCTCCGACAAGTGTTCGATGACAATCATAACTACATTGAAGAGCTATACTTCATGATGGTGATGTGAACGTGTGTTTCAAACAATTTCATTTTTCCACTTAATTAGTAAGAAAAACTAAACTGCTGCAACGATTTTTCTTCTACCTAGATAGATCGTCATATGTGGGTGAACTTTTTTTGGCATAGGTCTAGCTTTCACCAGTACATATAAGGCCTTATTTTATCTTATCTTGTATAGGGTCCTATGGACAACCCTGGTCATAAGTACCATATCAAACATAGCGACTTTGTTGAGGATGAAGCTTACATGGTTTTATGTGACAAAACTAGAAATGCCTAAATGATCTCGCAACTTCCTTTTTGCATTTTGACTCAACCAATAAGCAACAACTATTTGTACTTGTAGCGAATATTGAGCAACAATTATGGCAAATAATCAATAATCTAAGAAAAGACACCATATCTAAACATATATTTGAGCTCCTGCACAAAGAAAAATTATTTCAACCACATCCAATACTATTGAAAGTATTCATTGTTGCTTTATTGTGTATTGCTTTTGCAACCTTCTCAATCTTCTCAATGCTAACGGTTGGTTGAACAAGAGAGGATAGGGACTAGAATGGTGATAGTAAATAGCTAGTTCTTTTTTACCACTATCTATTATTATAAGAAAAAACATAATTGCTCTGTTACTTTTGTAAATTTAATAATTGGGTGTCACTATCTAATATCACAACACTTTCTATATGATGATGATAAAATATTGTGATATTTCTTTATCTCGATGATTTATTGAATGTATTGAACCAAAATTATAATTGATGCGTCTCAATCTAGTTCTTAATGCAAATATGCTATTAAATATGTCATAATGATTCAAAACCACAAACTATTTTCCTGTGAAACATTCCTGGTGAACAATATTAGGCAATGAAAACTAAGCCATATGCCATGATCAGGATAGTTCATGGCTAATTTTTAAGCACTATTTTTTTTCAAAAACCATAGTACAAACGCAAAAGCTCACAACGTGTGTATACTTACTAATGATAACCATAGATGTATGATACAACAATTCTACTATTTTCCTTTTAAAATATAGCAACATAATATTTTAATATTTTAATACTTTGACTTTTGCTAGGATAGGTGACTAGGATATGTGACGAATATATTTTTTGTCTCCCACAAATCACCTCATCGTATTATCCTCCAGTACCAATCTGGATCTTGAATTTCCTTCAGAATATCTGCAGATGCCCTAAGCTGCAATTAGAGCCTATAATTAAATTACTAGTATAGTGCACGTGCTAACACAACGGTTTTATTTAAGGGATACACTTAAAAATAACCAGACGATAAGATTCTTTTCATAGTGTTTGTCTCACAACAAATTATGATTTTATGTTACAACTTGCTTTGGCAATGGATCTGTGGATGTATGTCCTGATTGGAAGAAGATACATTTTTAATTTTGCTACCTGGCTGCAAAATTTATCAAGTTTTTCCTCTCTTGTAGTGTGGAAGTCATATGCAACCTTGGCATCACATCCAACACCTACAGGCCAACATGATAAAAAAACATATTCAGCAACTTCTGGTTGAAGTGAGATATATCCCATAACATCGAGTAAGATGATGGAAATTAAAAGATGTATCGTACCTATATAATTAGTCATAAATTTAACTTGCTTGGTAAATTGATCTTCTGCTCCATTCTTCTCTTTGATGGCAACATCCCAGCGATCAAGCACTATAACTGCGTGTGGTCAATATCATTTAGAAGTGCACATATTCCCCTTGTCCTTCAACAAGAGGACCTCCACCCCAGCGCATAACACGAGATAGGTCATTTCCTGTTCCTAATGTAAGAATGGAAACCGACGGAGGAGATTCATAGTTTTGCTTTTCAATAGCATCATGAACCCATGCAACAGTCCCATCGCCACCACAAACAAGGATTCTGAAGTGTTTTACATTGTGGAAAAATTGCAATCCAATTTCAGGTCCCTGGGAAGCACTTAGCTCAAATATATGAAACAAGAATGAGATTTTTCAGGTTAAGAATGGAGTATAAAATATGTCACAATCAACCACAGCTAATACCAATGTTAACAATACATTAACTAAACATTTGATGATGTCAGATCTCAGTGACTATTTTGGTTGGAAGAGTAAAGTGCAAATGACTAAAAATGACAAAAATAGTACAACTTCATTCTCAGGGCAACATCAAAAGACAAATAGATCAATCTATAACCTATATAGGTATAACTGGCTTATTAGTTAGCAAGTATCATAGAATGAACCAAGGAAAACTGTTGGCTACAATGTTTCAGCAGAAATAGTATGTATATAAAGCTAGAAAAAACTTGCAAGCAGTTTAATTGACTCAGTAGTTGATAAGAATGAGCTGCTACCATTTTCTTAAGTAAAAAATTTAGGAAAATCACCCGGATAGGATTTAGCAACATGTTAAGCATTCTTCTAAGAGAAGGCTCATTCCATCCTCCACTCTTGTCGTTAATGAAAACAAGCAGTGGCCTTGAATCTTATGGCAAATCAATGATTTCATATTTTTTCTTCCCTCCATTAGGGCTGTCATATCCATGTGTTTGCTTGATAGAATCCTCACTAAACTTATGGTTTGCCAGCCATACTTTTCATTCAAGTTCTGCAGTCTAGGAAACCCTTCAAGCACAGAATCAAGGATAGAACTGTTTGTGGGAACCGGACTTGTCTTACCACCAGGATGGTTGTTCATGCGTTTCTTGTTGCCTCACCTCTTAATCCTGCCCTAACCGATGAAGTGACAAGACCTTCCTTGATCGAGTTTTGCATTCCAGTAATTGCCGGTCCTTGGGCAACTTCTTTCACGGACGGAGGAGGAACAATGAGCCTCCCGAGAAGGCCTAGATCACAAGTATTCCCCGTCTCCTTTAACAGCTTTGCATGACAATCAACATGGATCTGCCAGCAAGGTTTTTAAGGATGGAATGATATTTGGTAGGAGAATAAGTTACGGGTTCACCACAGTACACTATTGAAGTTTTCGACGACTTGTTTGCTCTTGGCGTTGCTTTTTCGTACGAATGATGCATTAGATTTCTTTGCATCCGGTGTGGACTGACCTTCGCAGTTGGTATCGACAACAACCGCAAAGCTTGCTTAATTCACGCATTTGCTAATATTAAAATTTAACCAGACTATAACACCAATAAATAAATAAGAGCAGATGATTTGTCAAATTACATACCACATGAGAAAATTTGCATTTATCACCTCTGATGCACATTCCATTTTCCATAAAATTGTGGCAAGGGTACTTTGACAACTCATGATCATAAGGGCAATCATCTCCTTTCAAACAAGAACCACGCGCATAATGCGTGCGGGCATCAAGACAAAAGAAAGAAAATAAAAGAAATATCGGGATAAGTGTTGTAAAACGTCAAAAGTAAGGACAGGTACAACAAGAAGTTTCCTACCAATACTTGGATCATGATTTGGGCACACTTTAGTTTGGAGCAATTAGAGCTATTTCCCTGTTCTATTGCCAAAGCCATGTCATGCATTGCTCGTGAGCTAATCCATAAATTTGAAAAGATCAATATACAAGGTAGTTCAAAAATCTAATGTCGAGCCAACATTTTAAATATAACAAGATCAACAGCTAGGAGTGGTATGTAGCTTACAATCTGAAGGCTGAGATGACACCAATTAATCTCTAGCCAACTCATTTCTGTATATACTATAAATTAGCTTACTCGTAAATACCAACATGATCAACTTTGTAATGATCTGGGTTAGACTCCTTTTGGCATAAAGCTTGATTATAACAATCTCGTTTAGCGCATCAGCTGCTGTTCTTAGGTCACATGTCATGTAACCCGATTTATTTAATAAGTACGACATCCCAACACCTGCAGGTGAGTCAAGGTACACCATGTTGGAAACCTATTTAGTGCCATATTTAATCAGTTGATGTTGTACATATTTTTAGGCAAAAATGTTGTTAGAACATTAGAAGCATGGTGCCAAGAGGGCAAAAACAAAATTAAATGGAAACACCAGCAATTTGAGCGAACATTAGAATATCCCTTTTGTCCTATATATATAAAACAGAAGGCAAAATTCAAACAACCAGATATGCACATTAGGCATATCAAACTTTACCTGACTACTTATTTCTGAAGCTAAGCACACCAAAACTCAGTTACATATTCAGACAAATTACAACCACCGGGCATATAAGACATATGGAATGCAAAACAAACACCCCAGCTATGTCAATGTGACAACTACTTCTCATAAGATAGCGCAAGAAAGCATGTGAAATCATGTGAAGATTGGTTCAGTTACTACTCATTTCTTCATAAAGTTGATAAGCACAAGACAAAAATGTGCACCTAATCCCGCTGAGATGACACCAATTAATCCCTAGCACAAGACAGCTAGGAGCAGGTTTGAGGAACAAAGATAATTAAGGAGCATAGCTTATCCTATGTAATGTGAGGTTAATCAATCGATCACCTTAGACCAGCTGTAGGGGTTGAGCTCAAGATTTGGGAGGCCTCCGGGATCGCTGGCACGCTCGAAATTCAAGGGGCCTGCGGATGCAATTAATTAATCGATGGATGGAGCACTTAAAGCCTAATCAATGGCGATTATATCGATGAAGAAGATGACGATCAGGAGGAGATCGAGCTCACCATTCTCGTAGACGAAGCCGTCAAAGCTGGAGCATCCCGACCTGCCGTTGAGCCACAGCACGACGGGGTCGGCGGCCGGGTCGCGCTCCAACGTTACCAGGTAGTGGACAGCCGCCTCCCATGCCTCTCGTCCACCGTCACGTACCTGCGACGAGGACCACGAAGCATTGGTCAGCGACGACGGAGAAGAGCGAACGACGACGCTGCCGCGCGCGTGCACGACACGCACCCTGAGTAGTGCTTGGAGGGGAAGGCGCCATGGAAGCCTGGGAGGCGGGCGACAAGGTGGCCGTCGAGGGGAGAGGGTGTGGCGACGACGCGGCGCGGCAGGCTTTGAGGGTCACGCCAAGGACCCATCCGTCGTCACCCCATCCACGCGCGCGCCATCCTCCTTCCTCGCCGCGCCGCCGCGCGGCCACGGAGCGAGCCGCGTGTCCCTCCTCCCCGCGCGGTGGATCGCCGGATCCGCTACACCGGTCCCTGATCCGGAGTTCCGGACGGCCCGGGCAAGGCGGTGGTCTCGATCTGATCCGGTCGGCGCGATCCCACCCCGTGGTGGTCAGTTTCCAGGGGCATGAGGGATTTGGCGACTGGCATGTTGTTATTTGGATCCATATGCAACGAGGGATCATCAGAGATGATTTCATCCGTTAAATGATGAGTGAGTAAAAGAAAGTGAATATATCCGAACCGTTAATAAGTTGTATTATATAATGATATATATATATATATATATATATATATATATATATATATATATATATATATATATATATATATAGATGCTGACGCCATGACCAGCTCATCGTGTGATGGTGAATCTACAATTTGAAAACTCAAATTGAAAATAACCGTTCAAATTGTTCTACATATTAATATTGTCTTGTATACCAAATTTTACATTTTTGAATTTTTATTATTTTATCATATAGGTCAAAAATGCAATAAAATAGATACTCCTAAAATCGTTGGATTATTGCATTTTTGACCTATCGATAAAATAGTAAAAAATTAAAAAATGTAAAATTTTGTATACAAGGCAATATTAATATATGTAACAATTTGAACGGTTCGATTTTCAATTGAGTTTTCAAATTGAGATTCGCCACGTCAACGGATGAGCAGCGACGCGCCACACAATATATCATCTCTATAAATATAAATGATATAGATATAGATAATTGAGCAATTATATACGAGAGCACTCGCAGACATCCGCTCCACGAAACATCCTGTCTTTCTCTAATCTCTAAACACCTGGAAAGTACGTCCCCGTCCACCTTTCCTCCCCCAATAATTAAACAACTCACAAAATTTATTTATTCTTTTCGCCCAATCCAAATCACCAAACCCCCCGAAAGCCAAAACCAAAACAAACACCTCAAAAACAATTTTCCTTCCCCATCCCCCATCTATACAGGCGACGCGAGGCGAGCATCCACGCGGCCGCGGAGAGAGAGAGAAATGGAGGCATGAGCACCACCACCTCCTCCTGCATCGCCACCTCCCCCGATCCCCTGCAAACCCTAGCGGCCGGCGCCCCCACCTCCCCCGCGGCGGCGCCCTGGTGAGGAGGAGGAGGAGGGGGAGGAGGAAGGAGGAGAGGCGAGGGGAGGGGGAGGGGGAGGCGACGATGCCGTCGTCGCACGCGGATCTGGACCGGCAGATCTCGCAGCTCCGGGAGTGCAAGTTCCTGGCGGAAGCGGAGGTGAAGGCGCTGTGCGAGCAGGCGAAGGCGATCCTCATGGAGGAGTGGAACGTGCAGCCCGTGCGGTGCCCCGTCACCGTCTGCGGCGACATCCACGGCCAGTTCTACGACCTCATCGAGCTCTTTCGCATCGGTGGGGACTCCCCCGACACCAACTACCTCTTCATGGGCGACTACGTCGGTAGGTTCTAGGTTCTAGCTAGCTCTCTCTTTCTCTCTCTATTCTCCGGCCTCGCGCCCTCCCGTGCTACCAGCGGACGCGCGTTCCCCTTTTGGGTCGATCTGCGGGTTTGGTGTGGTGATTCGACCAATCGATCTGATATATAAATGGAGCGTGTGAGGTAGGGGGTGAATCCGTTAGATCCTGATGCAGTGTCGAGGTGCTGAAGGTGTTCGGATTTGGGAGCTTTCAGACGGCGCTGTGGTCTGACTAATGTGCTGAATTGATGATCATGTTCTTCTTATGTTGTCGGATGGATCGCTAGAATTTTGATGCTAGCCTTTCTTATGTTGTTCGTCTGGATTAGGTATATTAGTCAAGTAGAAATTTATGTGAGTAGTTATTGTTATTGAACATAGTATTATACATGTTTTTTTTTCGTGATGGACATGAATGGACGTGCTTAGGCTTTGGAGTGCCTACCCTTAAGTAGTGATACGGAATCTTACTTAGGGAAAACTGATGAGATGTCTATTAGCCAAGGTTTTTGTTGCTTCATTTTAAATGTTTGAAGGTTGCATGTTAACGGAAAGCTTGCATGTACCTTTAACATAAATGGCATGTATAGCTTGTCATTACCGGTACACAACATACAAGGATCTTGTTTGTCGCTTGGTTCTGCTACACTGCTGCCGTTTTGGTTTTGCTAACCGCACATGCCAAGCATTCTTAAACTTGAGGTCATCATGACTATGGTCATCTATGTGTATTCATCGCATGCTCCTGATGTGTATTGATCTGAAATCTGTATGCAATATAATACAACATGTCGGACAAACAGGGCACCATTCAGTTAAGGATTAGACAATTTGTACGGAATGCCTTTTCAGATAAGTAGTTGAATGATATGCCTTTCTTTCTATCATGATTACTTTTTCATGTATTGTGTTTATTTGTTTCTATTTGTAGTTGAATTGATTTTGTTGTCGCTTGCTGCAGACCGTGGCTACTATTCAGTGGAGACTGTTACATTATTAGTGGCTCTTAAAGTCCGTTATAGAGACAGAATCACAATATTGAGAGGAAATCATGAGAGCAGACAAATCACCCAAGTGTGAGTTTCTATTCCTCTGATCTGAAAAAAACTCTGCACTATCTTCAATAGTTGCCAGTTGCCAATTTTCAGCACAGTATCTCTATATTTGCAAAACATATATGACAATGCTGCAAATCTTACCAAATGATTATGCTTGAAATTGATCTTTTCTGCTTCCTTAGACAAGAATACATTTTCGTTGGGCATGAATTAGAGTGACATTTTTTTTTTCTGTTAGAAGATTATGATTACATTGTCTCGATATCTTTAGGTTTGTGCACTTTTTTATTTGCAATATTGGTTAACATGCAAGAAAAACATTGTGACCTTAGTAGCTTTAACTTCCTTGATTAGTTGTATTCAAACACTTGTCTTATATAAATACATTGCTTTGATATTGAGCATAGCAATATCCTTGCAAAGGTAAACTAGCATATTAGTTGAACTAGATTCTGTGGCCGCATAATATCTGTAAGATGCAAATTCTGGCACAGGGCATTACAATATTTGGTTATTAAATTGTTTCCTTGTACCCCATGGCCTATCCCGTTGGTATTTTGTTAGTCAACTTGTTCTATTTTAGAATCAGGAGGATTGCATCCAGTTGCTAGTTTTCATAATGATATTCAACTTCCATATGGTTGAATACCCTCTAATAGGGGTAACATAATGGCTGTATGGTGTCATGCCAAACGTCAGAAATCCTATGAGCTGAAGAAGGAATCTGTCTCTTGTCTTGGTATGGAAATTCATGCCATGTAATTCAATACTCTATTCTCAGTCTACATCTTATTAGATATGGAATTGTGGATTGAGGTAAAATAGCAATCTGGAGCTGATTATAAAGAGGAATTCAAACATTGATGAATTCTTAAAATTATGCAGTGGCAGAGTCATGGATCGCCTATTTTAGTGGTTATGTGTGCAGACGACTATGAAAACGTTGATAGGAGCCTGACAACCCTCAACAACAAAAACTTTTAGAAAGAATTACAAAGTTAAAATAATTTCTTGCAACATAACACCTGTAAAAGAAACCTGGTTGCTTATTATGCAGGCAGTCTATTTACACAACGATTTGCGTTTCAACAGATATATCAATGACCATAAACAATCATTTAAGAAACAAATTCCTTGTTCTTAAAAGGCATGGAATGTAATCACCAATTGCTGGCTTATTCGGTTGACTCGGGCTCCAGGCTACAACACCAACTGAACTCTGAATATTCCATTTCATGGAGAAAACAACAAAAGGTGATTTGTTATCTGAACTGGTGATCCAAAATGGCCGAAGGCATACCTCCTAACTGCTCTTGATTAAGAGGTCATGGAACAAAACACATTTATTTTTCTTGGACTCTGCAGGGTATCTGGTACTGTAGTTTTTAGCTAGCATGATATCATAAGAATTAGATCATGTAATGTTGATGGCGCTTTATAAATCATAAAGTTTGGTAAATTACATGACTTTTTTTGGTTAGAAACCTAAAGAATGAAATAATGCAAATTAGCCATAAAGATCATCAATTTTATATTTTGAAATAATTAGCTGCGTAAGTATGTTCTGGGACTTGAGTTATTTGAGTTGCAGAGATTTGAGTTGCAGAGTTATTTAGAAATCATTTACAAGGGCTCCCAGCTTCTGACACCCTAATCTGATCAAACAACCCCACATAGAAGTTTAGGTATTGGCAGCGAATGATTCTACTGGAGGTTTAAGTCAAATTCCTAGAATATGATGAATTCTTTCACAACTTTATGCTGACTTGCTGCCATGAACTTTCTTAAAGTAAAAAAAGTTATGATTGCTCCGGGTCTGAAGATTGATGTAGCAAGAATCCTACTTTATAATGTTCTTGTCATGACATGAACTTTTGCCAATTCTTCTGCTGCATTCTACTTTGTAAAATGCAAGCACACCCACTGTGCTAGGGTGTTCTTGACATGGAGTGTTTGGATACAGGTATGGCTTCTATGACGAATGCTTACGGAAGTATGGAAATGCAAATGTTTGGAAGTACTTCACGGACTTGTTTGATTATTTGCCTCTCACAGCTCTTGTAGAAAACCAGGTTAGCTCTTTTTGCCAAATGTTTGTTCTATTAATATGGACATAGAACTCAGCTTGTCCATGTATATGACATACCTGACAAGAGGAAAAATTTCATTTTGTAGGTCTTTTGCCTCCATGGCGGTCTCTCGCCATCATTGGATACATTGGATAACATTCGTGCTCTCGATCGCATACAAGAGGTATGCAACACTTTACCCATACTTTTGAGCTAGTGATCTAATTGTGCATCATTTTGCACCATCTTCTTTACTTGCCATGTCTCCATAGTCCATAGGCATCCTCCTTTTGAACTGGAGGTAACGCTCATGTTTTTTTCTTCTTTTGAAGATTCATGATAGCTCGAGAACAGGTCCAGGAGTGTTAAATAACTGAACCTATATTAGAGGATAGCATGTACCATTCTTTGCCATTGGATCACTCGATAAGCTCTAATAGTTTATCTGCATTGTTTCACGTGCATGGCCTGAATGGCATTCTTCACATATATCATATGTGGATCTCGCACAATAATTTTATATTAATATACAATGTTCTGGGCGAGGATCAAATGATATACTAAGGTTGATAATACTTGTAATTTTGAACGAGTAAACGGCCTCGAAAAAACAACTTTGATCACTAATAATAATAATAATAATAATAATAATAATAATAATATATCAACAAATATGATTTTATTGAAGTAATTTTTAAGACTAATCTATACATATGGTCTGCATATTTCTAAGACAGATATTTTAGAAATTATTCATAGTCAAAGATTTTAAAGTTTGACATCAGCCTTGTCCAGAACGACAAGTATATCAACCTGGAGGGAACAACAGGTTACAGACTTACAGTTTATGCGATTTTCTGATGTACCATAATGTGTTATTTTTTACAAGATGCAATGGGATATGGGAGAAGAGCTCAGAAATTAAGCAAACTAAAAGATTAATATTCCTGTACAATTTGCTTAAGTAGTTACTTATATGTGTTTCCTAGTCTATTGTTGGCCAAGCATTTTGTAAGACTAAAACAGGACCTCATTCACCATGTACCATTCACAAATAATATTGTGCTTGCTGTTTCAGTGTTAGTACCTGCTATGCCTATATATCGAATTTGTTGGTTCGTGCCATTGTTTGTACATTGCTTAAACTAGTAACTGAAGGTGGCCCTCATTGAGCATTTGTGCATAATAGTGACTGTCTTTGTGTAGAACATGTGTGCCGTATTTGCATACTTTTTTGTCTTGATAATTTATAATTTATGGAAATCATATCTCTTGACTTGTGCACCCTGTTCTCTTTAATGGTTATAGGTCCCTCATGAAGGGCCCATGTGTGATCTTTTGTGGTCTGACCCGGACGATCGATGTGGGTGGGGAATTTCTCCAAGAGGGGCAGGATACACATTTGGGCAAGATATTGCACAACAATTCAACCATACAAATGGCCTTAGCCTTATTTCAAGGGCCCATCAACTTGTGATGGAAGGCTTCAATTGGTGCCAGGTTGGTATACAATGTTCCATTTGCTTGTCTTCATTCATCCCACTCAGAGAGCTCTGTTCACATAATTATTATTGGACTTACTAATGTTAGGCTAATACATTTTGGTATATATATTAGGGGTTTCCAATTATTCATAATAATTTCTGGTGCTTTCGCTTAGTTGTAGACTCACAGTTGCATGCTAATGCTGATTGCTGAATCTAGTAATAATTATGATGTTATGGTACCTGAACTTCGCATTATATAAGTTTTAGTAGCTTGTTCAACCCTTCAGTGATCTGTTAAACAATGACAAGCCCTTCACCCACATAGTTTATGCTGTATAGTGATTGCTGATTGTTATCTAGGAGGCATAACATGTTTACAATCTATAGGGGATGTGAAGAATGCAACACTTGATACAGTTCTATAAGATGAGCAGAACTTTTCTTGGTTCTGATGTATGGTCTGTGGTTTGTTGTTGATCTCAGGATTATTATTATATGTTTGGTTTTCATGTATCATCACATAGGAGCATGTACATAGAACCTTACCTTACCATCAGTCCATTACCTGCACTTGAGCACCAAATTGAAAAATTCTAACAAAAAGCGTGATACTTAATGGCGATGATTGTTATGCAGGACAAGAACGTTGTCACGGTGTTCAGCGCCCCAAACTACTGTTACCGTTGTGGTAACATGGCAGCAATTCTAGAAATCGGGGAGAACATGGATCAGAACTTCCTGCAGTTTGATCCAGCCCCGCGGCAAATAGAGCCGGACACAACGCGCAAGACCCCCGACTACTTTTTGTAATCGCGGCGTTGAATCTTTTTTTTTAACTCCCGCTGTTGATGTTCCTCTCTGCTGCGTCTGGTTTTTATGTAGATCTTCGTCCTTAGAAAATGGGTTCCCTCCTCGAGCCAAGCTGTACTTCCCATTCTTTGTTTGGAGATTTTGTTGCAGCTCCTCAGAACTTCCATAGAACATGTTAAAAAACGTACATGGCGTTGGTTTTTTTCCCTTTTCTTTTTTTATGTACCACCCATTTTGTATTATTCTGAGACAAGAGAGATGGGAAGCTGCAATAGAGTTGTCTCGTGGCATAAATTTTGGTCTCCCGAAAAGATGCATGGCCTAGTGGTGTATATGTGCTTAACCGCTGCTTCCACAGGAAGCTGCTGTTTTGAAGTTCAGGATTAAGGAATAAATCCCAGTGTCGTTTCTGTGGATCTGCTGCTGCGGCGCGGCGTTTCATATTTCTTATTATTTGTGGTATGTGAACTGTTGATAGAAAAAGTTTTAATACCCACTCCATTCCGAATATATAAACATTTATAGAATTTAAATCTTGCATCACAATATAAACATTTCTGACCACTGAGATGACTGAAAGGAATATTTCCCTCAGCCATAGTATTTGTTAAACAAACTTGAAATTTCATATATTTTGGAACATATATTTTGGAACGGAAGAGGGAGTAAATAAATATTTGTGATTGGGGTTTAAGTAACAACACTAGTCTTTTAACTCTTGAAAGATCAACTCCAAAGCTGCAGCTCCACCAAAAATGGTTGCAAGCTCTGCCTATCAGCTCCTTCTCTGCACTCTGATCCACCTGCTTTTGTGCATCTCAGCTCAAGATTTCCTCAAGCCAGGCTCCTCCCTATCTGTACAGGATGTGCTCCATTCGCCGGATGGCACTTTCACCTGTGGCTTCTACAAAATCTCCCTCAATGCCTCCACCTTCTCCATCTGGTTCTCCCACTCGTCCGAAAAAACCGTCGTGTGGAGCGCAAATCCTCTCCATCCTGTGTACACCTGGGGATCCAAAGTTGAGTTAAAATTCGATGGCAGCATGTTTTTGAAAGATTATGCTGGCCAGATTGTGTGGACCAACAACGTGAGCTCTTCAGATACCCATCATGCTCAAGCTCAGCTCTTGGACACCGGGAGCCTCATTGTGAAGGGCAAAGGTGGTAACACTGTGGCAAAGTTTTGATTCTCCTACTGATACATTGTTATCCACTCAGAGCATCACTGCTGCTACAAAGCTTGCATCTACAAATAGGTTACTTGTTCCTGGCCATTACAGTTTCCGTTTCGATGATCAGTACTTACTTTCACTGTTTGATGATGAGAAGAACATATCTTTTATCTACTGGCCAGACCCCTAGTATGACTATTTGGGCAAAGCTCAGAAGTCCATTCAACAGCACCACAAATGGGGTTCTTGCTAGCTGGGGTCGTTTCCTTGGAAGTGATAATGCAACATTCACTGCCGCTGATTGGGTCCTGGTACAGTGAGGAGGCTAACACTGGATTATGATAGCAATCTCAGGCTGTA
Source organism: Oryza australiensis (assembly GCA_019925245.2). Taxonomy (NCBI): domain Eukaryota; kingdom Viridiplantae; phylum Streptophyta; class Magnoliopsida; order Poales; family Poaceae; genus Oryza; species Oryza australiensis. Next base: position 650,432 of record JAIFGZ020000330.1, on the reverse strand, counting down.
CAGTCTTGATGAGGTAGACAGAACATGGTCAGTGACATGGATAGCATTTCCTCAGCACTGCAAAGTACGCGGTTTGTGCGGTCAGAATGGAATATATGTGTGTATACACCTGTTCCTGCCTGTGCTTGTGCCCCTGGTTACGAGATCATCGACCCAAGTGACCGGAGCAAAGGTTGCAGCCCAAAGGTCAACCTCAGTTTTGATGGACAGAAGGTGAAATTTTTTACACTCCGCAATACTGATTTCTTGGGGTATGATCTAAGTGTGCATCGTTTTGTTCCTCTTGGATTCTGCAAGATGCTTGAATGACTGCAGGTGTAAGGGTTTCGCCTACTGGGAAGGAACTGGTGATTGCTACCCAAAGTCTGTTCTTCTTGGTGGTGTAACACTAAGTAACCTTGGCAGCACTGGTACAATGTATCTCAAGCCTCCTGAGGGAGTAAACGTGTCAAGGTCCTCATTTCCCATTCACAGCCTCTCGGTCCTAAATATGGCCCTAACTGTAATACAGCGAACAAAATTGTCATAGAAGATTTTTTGGATACACTTAATAGTGGGCAGAGCATATCGAAGTTTTTGTACTTCTACGGGTTCTTATCAGCAATATTTCTGGCGGAGGTAATGTTTGTTATATTAGGATGGTTTATTAGGAGGGAGGCCAAGCAACTCAGAGGAGTATGGTCAGCTGAGGCCGGATATGAAATGATAGTAAGCCATTTCCGCAGGTACACCTACAGAGAGTTTGTGTCAGCCACTAGAAAATTAAAGGATGAGCTTGGAAGGGGAGCATCAGGCCTCGTATACAAGGGAGTGTTGAAAGACAGTAGGGTAGTGGCCGTGAAAAAGTTGGCAGACGTAAACGAAGGCGAAGAAGAATTCCAGCATGAATTGAGTGTGATTAGCCGGATTTACCATACAAATCTAGTGAGGGTTTGGGGATTCTGTTCTGACGGCCCACATAGGATATTGGTCTCAGAATTTGTGGAGAATGGTTGTTGGATAAAATCTTGTTTGGCAGTGAGGGTTCACAAAACGTACTTGGATGGAAGCAAAGATTCAAATCGTGTTAGTTGCAGCACTTAAAACAGACACCGGAACTTTCGAGCTGAAACTCCGAAACTTCTGATCAGCTCAGGCTGACTGGAACTTTCGGTGTTCTGATCCAAAACTTTTGGTGTTCTGAGACTTCAAGGTTCTGACCTTAAGCCTAAGTGACTTTAAGACTAGTCTAATTGGAGGTAACAGGGAAGAATAACTTGAAAACAGAAATACTCAACAGAAAGTAAAAGACATACACAATTGATACAATGATTTTTTTCAAAGTTCGGATACAATGATCTCTCCCTTGAGGAACTCCTAAGAGCTGGCTCTCAATTAACCCCATTGTCTTACCAAGCAAAGCCCTAGGAAAAATTCTCCAGTTCCAACCCAACATCCAACATTTCTAGGTTCTTCGCTAGAGATCAAGTGACCACAAAGATCCCAAACTTGACTCTCCAGCAAGCACCACAAACGAGGATTGCTCTACCAAGACAACCTTCTAAAGCTCAGCTAGGATTTTCACTATGCATACCTCATTTTCTTGTGGAGGTGAGGAAAACCTTCACAAACCTTTCCGGGTCAATCTACAAATCACCGGATACTCGTGGGAGACGCCTAACCATCTAGAAGATCATTCTCCAAGAGTAATAAACATCAAACCATGGCTAAACAAGAATCTCCAAGTACTCAAGTCATTCTAGCTCTCTCTCTCTCAAAAACTCTTCCATACCTTCAAATCTCTCTCAATCTCACTTGAAACACTCAAGATCAAGGTGAAGGAGGCTTAGAATACTCAAAGAGAGGCTAGGGAACAGAAAAACGAAAGTAAATGGCTTAAAGTGGGTTGTGGAGGGAAAAAGGTATAAATATGCGCGTGCAGACATCATGTGCCCGTTACTCACAATTTGAACTGGATAGGTGTTAGGAAGTTCCGGTCAGGGACCTCTGGAACTTCCGGTCAACACTTAAGAAATTGCCGACGAGAGCACCCGGAAGTTCTGGACAAGAAACTCGAAACATCCGGTGAGGACTCTCTGTCCTGAAAAGGGGAAAAAGCTAAAAATGGCTAGAAAAAATCTCACTCCTCAATATTATGACTTTAAGCACTTAGATCATCTCAGCCATCATTTGAAATCCCTCGTAATAGTACGGTTTTCCTAAGACTCAAGATTAACGAAAAAAGAAAGTTTGAATAAGCAGTCAAATCTTCTCGCCGCTTTGCAATTGTTGTTGGAGGGTTTCTTTTGAGCACACTTAGCACACCTAAAGCATTTGGGACTAATCAACTGCATTTATCTCAATCGAACTCATTAGTCTCTTAATCAATTTGTCATTAACTACCAAAACCCACTTAGGGGGCTAGATGCACTTTCAATACCTGTGATACTAGTATCAGTCCTAGGATACACTAACTAGTATACACAGAATAACAGTGGATCAAAGTACATAACTTTATTACACTACTGGGATAATTCTTACATGAGTTGCCATTATGGACATACCCCAAACAACAACACAAAACAAAAGATAGCATAACGTCAGAGCGGAAACTAACAGCGGAAAGCAACTGAGCGACCATACGCTAGACTAAACAACTAAGCAACTAATTGGCTTGGGAACTAGGCTTGAAACCCTAAAAGTCTTCGTAGTATGCTTGCTCCTGGAGATACTCCTTGATGGTTGGATCATCGTCTTCACCTTCAAATACTAATAAATGCACTTTCAATCTTCCCTTTTTGGTGGTTAATGAAACTTGGTTAAAGCTTACAAAAGAGTGAAGATTAAAGAATTTTGAGTAACAAGAGTTAGTAAGAACTCCCCCTTAATGTATGCATAAAGGAAATTTAGAGTGAATCACTTATGCATATATTGAAGGATAAAATGAAGGCAGTTCTATCCAACACTTCTCACTTGTGGGATGCAGTAATATGTGAATTGACATGATAAACAATGCATATGACATGGCAAGCACACAAAAAGGATAAAAAGAACATTACACCACATTGCCACAAATTACCACTAAATGCATTAAAGGAGCTAATTTAAAGGTCTAAAAACTAACAGTCATTACATCCCATCAATAGAGAATTATTACATGTCCAAAAATCAAGAGATGAATTAATTAACTGAAGGACATAGAATCTTGGTTGGAAGTTCCGGGATTAAGGTCCGGAACTTTCAGCCGGCTGGCAGGAAACAAAAACTGAAGAAACTGAAGGATGACCCCATTCACTCAATCTTCTCCTCCTTTGGCATCAAGACACCAAAAAGGGACAAGAAGAGATGAAAATCACTCGGAGTCATTGGAGTGGGCGACAATCTTGGTGTCACCACTCTAGATATTATCATCTCCTCCACCTTCACCACCTGAGGCAGCTGCTACGGGAGAATCCATAGCTTGGATGTCCTCCTCCAAGTAAGAAGACTGCTCAGCGAAGGCTTGAGGGACAGAAGAGGGACCCTCACCAGCAGCGATATCATGAGCCATCTCATAAGTGGCGAAGGGGTCCTCATAGGTCTCATCAGCTGAGTCATTTGAGACCTCCTGCCCAGCTGCTCCCAAGAGCGCCTTCTGCCTCTTCTCGATCTTTTTGACTTTCTTGGCAGTCTTGGTACAAAGGTAGAAGATGGACTGGAGGGCCTTCTTGATAGGTGACCCAGAGTTAGAGCCAGAGGATGGTAGTGGAGCAGAAGAGGGACGTGCAGCTAAAGTGGAGGGAGTTGAAGGTGGCATCCTGGGAGCTGGTGGCACATGAGGACGGAAGGAGCGATGTGAAGCATTGCAGTACTAGCAGATGCCTCTAATCTCAATGACCATCTTCATGATAAAAGGGGCATACACACATCCGTGCTTGCGGTCGCAAGCTATGTTGAATATCTCAAACCAGATGAGCTTCATGATAATGAAGGAAGGTTGAGAGTACCTCATGCGACTAAGCAAGTGCGCATGCCGAGTTGGAAGTGTAGTGGCATCACCGGCCTTGGGGAGCAAAGTCCACCTGAAGATGGAGTAGAGGAGCTTGTACTGAGGGAGGAGCCCTTTGGTGGTCTCCAAGCAGTCTCTGAGAGCATCTGGATCATAAAGAAACTTGGTACGAACCATGGGAATGGGCTTCTCACTATGGATGTTAGGCCGGTTCAGGTCATCCGGATCCAAATCCAGAATCCCTTCAAACCGAGCCATGGTGACTCTGTATGGTCTCCCCTCAGTCCTCCATTTCATGAAAGGAACTCCGTTCTTTGAAGAACCAAAGAACACTATGGCATAGAATTGCCCAATGATCTCAGTGTTCCAATCCTGCTCTAGACTAAGAATATTGCCGAGGTTCTTGTGGTGGCAAACTTGCATGAGATCATTGAAGTGAGAGCTCCTTTTGGACTACAAGTAGCTCTAATCCAGCCACTTCATCTCGACCACTAGATTGGTCCTGCCCAAGAATACAGAATTGTACCAATCCAATTGAAAGTAGGTGCAAAATCGGGGATCCGAGACTCGACTTGCACGGAGTCAGGATCAACCAACCGGTCGCGACCACACCTGGCAATATTCTTCAGGTGGTTGACCTTCTGCTTGCCAGTGTGGTGAGAGGGATCAACATCATAACCTTTGGTCTTGTACAGACAAATGGGGTTCCCAAAGGAACCTGGCTCATTCGGCTGTGGCCTGGAGGATCGAGCGCCTGAAGATTGAGCCACATGAAGAACCTCATCCTGAGAGGCGCCCCCTGCATCAGCCTCAGAGTCACGAATGGTCAAGGGATGACTCCGAGAGGCTTTGGAAGGCCTGGGAGGATCAGGTGGAGCTGCCTTACGGCCACTGCCTCCTCCCATCACCTTCTCCTTGCCCAATCGTCCCCGGGGATGACGAACAGGGGGGCTGTCATCCCCGGAGACATCCTGATTGAGCTTCTGGCGCTTTTCATGCATCATAATGATCACTACAGTAGGAATCAAGCAAGGATGAGGAATTGCAGCGACAACAAAGTGAAGAAAAGAAGGAGTAGTTGGCTGTCTGCATGACGGCCGGAAGTTTTGGGTGAAGAACACTGGAACTTCCGGTCGGCATGAGCGCCAAACCGACCCCGGCCAAAATCGCCTTGCAATGCCTCCAAAAACATAGATCGACCAACTACAAGGTACTAGGACGATTTCTAACCGAGTAGAATTCTTCGTAGGTTCACAAATTGATAGATCGGGACAAAAGAAGATGATGAAACTAGGGAGAGAGAGATCGAACGAAGTACCTCAGGCATATGGAAGCACAAATCCTCTGTGGGGAGGTGATCCTCGTCCCAAAATTGATTAGAATTGAAGAAGAACAAAGAAGAACCACAGTTGAATTGAGAAATCGCCGAGATTGGGAGAGGAGAGAGCTAGGGTTCGGCTGGAAGAGGATTGGGGGAGTTAGGGTTTCGGACGGCTCCCCGGGTGTTAGCCCCGATGCCCGAAATTCTTGCGGCAATGATCGGAACTTCCTGGTCGAGTCCAAAAATGAGACAGAAAGAATTGATCAGAAGTTTCAGACTGGGGTCCAGAACTTCCGGTAATTACCGAATGGAAGGAACGCATGTGCCCAGCACACAAAGAACCAATACATAACAATGGTCACCATGCATCACAAAAAGATGAAGAACCAAATTTTCGCAATCAAAATAAGCGTACAACAAATTTTCGCAAACATTTTGAAAAAAAAGAAGTTTTGGGCAAAGAGGGAATGTTTGAACTTTATTCCATGTATCAAAATCAACTTCTACCCAAGAAAAGATCTCAAGACACAAAAGTTCAATTTTAATTTACATTGATTGTGATTCATGCTTGGCTGTTAGTCAACCAATCCTCAACAAATGTTGTGAGAATCCAAGATATTGAGCTCACTCCTAAGCTCGCAAAACCTCTTCTCATCCAAGGGCTTGGTGAAAATGTCAGCTAGTTGATTCTCAATTCTCATATGGGTTAGGACAATGTCACCCTTTGCTTCATGATCTCTCAAGAAATGATGGTGAATGTCTATGTGTTTGGTTCTAGAGTGTTGAACGGGGTTGTTGGCTAATTTGATGGCACTCTCATTGTCACATAGGAGTGGAATTTTGGAAAAGGTATAGCCAAAGTATTTTAGGGTTTGTTTAATCCAAAGGAGTTGAGCACAACAAGATCTGACGGCTATGTATTTGGCTTCGGCAGTGGATAAGGCAATGGAGTTTTGCTTGTTGGAGGACTAAGAAACAAGAGACCGCCCAAGGAATTGGCAAATGCTGGTAGTGCTCTTGCGGTCAACCTTACACCCGGCATAATCCGAGTCGGAATAGCCAATAAGCTCAAAGGTACAACCCTTAGGATACCACAAAATGAGGTTAGGAGTGTGCACCAAATATCGAAGGATTCTCTTAATGACAATCAAATGACATTCTTTGGGTGCCGCTTGGAAGCGAGCACACATGCACACACTAAGCATAATATCAGGCCTATATGCACAAAGATAAAACAAGGATCCAATCATGGAGCGATATACCTTTTCATCCATGCTTTTGCAATTTTCATCGAGATCCAAATGACCATTGGTAGGCATGGGATTCTTGATGGGCTTCACATCCTCCATCCCAAACTTCTGGAGTACGTCCTTCAAATACTTGGTTTGGGAGATGAAGTTTCCTTTCTTGAGTTGCTTGACTTGTAGCCCGAGGAAGAACGTGAGCTCACCCATCATGGACATCTCGAACCTCTTGGTCATTATCCTACTAAACTCTTCACTAAAGGAATCATTACTTGAGCCAAATATTATGTCATTGACATAAATTTGGCAAACAAACAAATTATTCTTGAATTTCTTAGTGAAAAGAGTAGTGTCGGCTTTGCTTATCTCAAAACCATTTTTTATGAGAAAGTTACAAAGGTATTCATACCATGCCCTAGGGGCTTGCTTGAGCCCACAGAGCGTCTTATGAAGCTTGAACACATGATTTGGATATTTGGAATCTTCAAAGCAGGGTGGTTGCTCTATATACATCAATTCGGAGATTGGTCCATTCACGAAAGCGCTCTTGATGTCCATTTGATACAACTTGTAATCATGGTTAGCGACATAGGCTAAAAGAATACGAATGGACTCAAGGCGAGCGAGCAACCGGTGCAAAAGTTTCAACAAAGTCAAGACCCTCGATTTGTGTGAACCTTGTGCCACTAACCGGGCTTTATTGCGAGTGACTACTCCATTCTTATCTTACTTGTTGCGAAAGATCCACTTGGTGTTGATCACATTTTGATTAGGCCTCTCCACCAATGACCATACTTGGTTGCGAGTGAAGTTATTCAACTCCTATTGCATAGCCATCATCCAATCCGGATCACCAAGAGCATCCTCCACCTAATTGGTTCCAAAGAAGAGACAAAAGAGTAATTCTTACAAAAACTAGCAACTTGAGAACGAGTAGTTACCCCCTTTTGGATATCTCCAAGTATGTTGTCAACGGGGTGATCCCTTTAGATAGTATGATGTATCCTTGGATGGTGCAAGGAGGGGACTTGAGCCTGATCAGGTTGCTCTTGAGTGGCCTCGGTGTCGAGCCCATCCACTTGTGTCGAAGGCACACTTTCAGATTCACCAGCCCGAAGGTTCCAGTCATTGGGACCCGAAACTTCTTAGCGACCTGGTGTCTGGAAGTTCCGGTCTCTAGGGCTCAGAACTTCTGGTCGGAAGTTTCAGGCTGAGGGTACCGAAAGTTTCGGGACATCATCATCTTGCCTTAGTGAAGGGCTGTTGGAGATCGATGACGGAGGTTGATCACCACTGAATTGATCACCTGCATCTCGATTGGTCTTATATCTCCAATAGCCTTGGTTGTAATTGTTTTGCTAGGATCCACATCATCTACAACATGAACCACAATTTGCTCTCCTTGGGAGCCATTAGATTCATCAAATGCCACATCTTTAGTGATCTCAATAGTACCGGATCGATTTTGTTGAAAACACGATAGGATGGCATTTGATTCATAGCCAAGTAAGAACCCTCATTCGCCTTAGGTGCAAACTTAGATGAACGAGGTCTCTTACTCAAAATAAAACACTTGCTCCCAAAAACACAAAAGTAAAAAACATTAGGCTTTTTATCACTCAAGAGTTCATAGAAAGTCTTCTTCAAGAGCTTGTGGAGGTAAAGACGGTTGATGGCATGGCATGCGGTACTCACGACCTCTGCCCAAAAGATGTCCAAGGTCTTGTACTCATCAAGCATTGTCCTTGCCGCTTCAATGAGTGTACAATTATTTTGTTCGATGATGCCATTTTGAGAAGGATCATAAGGGGCAGAGAACTCATGCTTGATGACTTCTTCATCAAGAAATTCCTTCACTTGAGCGTTTTTGAATTCTCCTCCATTGTCACTTCGACCCTCTTGATGGTGAGGTCATATTGGTTTTTTGCTTGTCTTGCGAAGTGCTTGAAGACATCTTGTGCTTCACTTTTGTCATGGAGAAAGAACATCCAAGTGAAACGGGAATAATCATCAACAATAACAAAGCCGGACTTGTTACCTCTGATGCTTATGTAAGCCAGAGGACCGAATAGGTCTATGTGAAGAAGCTCGAGTGGTCTAGAAGTGGTCATGATGTTCTTGATAGAGTGTGGATTTTCAACTTGTTTCCCGGCTTGGCAAGCGCTACACACATGATCTTTCTCAAATGTGACATTAGTAAGCCCGAGAATGTGATCCCTTTTAAGAGAGTTGACAAATTTCTCATTCCTACATGAGCTAGCCTTTGATGCCATAGCCAACCCATGGAGGACTTAGCAATCAAGCAAGCTTCGGGGTGTACTCTATCCATGTCGAAGTCAACAAGATAGAGATCACCCTTCAACTTTCCCTTGAAAGCCAAAGATGAGTCATCTCTCTTAAAAACGGTCACATCCTCATCGATAAACAAGCAATTTTTTAACCCATTTTACATAATTGAGAAACCCTTCAACTTTTCCTTGAAAGGCAAAGATGAGTCATCTCTCTTAAAAATGGTCACATCCTCGTCGATAAACAAGCAATTTTTTGTAACCCATTTTACATAATTGAGAAACCGAAAGTAGATTGTAGTTCAAATACTTGACAAGGAGGACATTGGAGATGGATTGATCATTTGAGATAGCAATTTTACCTAACCCAATTACCTTTCCTTTACCATCATCTCCAAATATGATATTTTCATGATTTCCTCCCTCTTCATCAAGGCTTGTAAACATACTACTCTCCCCCGTCATGTGGTTGGTACATCCGCTGTCCATCACCCAACTTATCCAACGGAGGAGTATGCCTAAAAAGATCACGCTTGGGTTTTAGGTACCCAAACTTGTCAAAGTTTAGGTCCTTGTATGTTAGCCACAAGTGCCTTGGGCACCCACACACAAGCACGGTACTCATCATTGTGACCTCCATTGAAGTAAGCAACCACCTTACCATTGTGGTTTTTGCTGATCACAAATAAAACATAGTATATACATTCGCCGTAACTTCCCGGCCCCGTGCCCAAAACTTTCGCCAGCCCCCCGTTCGGGCAAAGGTCCGAAACTTCCTGGCCGGCTGACCGTAACTTTGAGAATTTCTCTCTGTTTGAGAAATCTTCCTTCCGGAACTTCCGATCAACTGGTCCGGAACTTTCAGAGCTCTGACCAACCAAGAGCTTGCTCACCTTGCTTACTTGTGGGGCGCCTCCTTCCTTGACGAACATCAAGCATTGCTTGTCGTTCACCACCAGCCTTTTGGAGGGCTGGCTTTCTTCCAAAAATCCTAGACCATGCCCGTTTTATTGATGTGGGTGGCGATGGTTTTGTAGAGGGCATCCTTGGAGTGATAGGTCTTCAAACACCCATAATTCACCAAGGTGCCCAACCTCTCATTCTCATTCTTGAGGGAAGCTATAGCTTCAAGGTTAGTTGTATAGGAATCCAAATCATAGCTCTAGCACCTAGCACAGCCGTTGCTAGTGGAGGCATTGGATGATTTAGTGGCGTCATTAGATGAAGATGTGCTAGTCCAAAGAGCCTTGTGACTTTGGTCTAATGTCACAAGCTTATCTTAAAATGAGTCATTGATATCCTTTAGGTTAGCAATTGATCCATTGACCAAAGAAAGTTCATCGGTCAATTTCTCAACCCTCTCATGTTCCTTAGACAAATCCTCCTATAAGACAAGGTTTTTGTTCTTTTCAAGAATGAGCAAATCTTCTTGCCTGTCGAGAGATTTTTCTTTGTAGTCCAATGCCTTCATTGGCTGAGCCAAATGTTGCATAGAGTTTGCTAAAACTATTAATCACATCATCCAAAATCATCATCACTTCCCTCATCACTCTCAATGTCATCATCTATAGAGAGTTTGGATGAGTGCATTACCTTGCGGCCTAGGCCATGAAGCAAGAGTGGTTGATGAAGCCATAATCATCGTCGCTCAAGTCGTCGAAGAGGCGCTCCTTGATGGAAGATGGAGTCTTGATGGCGATGATGTCGACTCCTTGATCTTCTTCCTCTTTCTCCTTGGGATCCGTCTCATCACCGGAATACCACACCTCTCCGATGTGGGTATGCCCGGTCTTCTTCTTTGCCATTTTGGGTTTGGCTTCATTGTTCTTGGGGTAGTCAGCAATGAAATGGCCATATTCACCACATTGGAAGCAAGTCCTCTTGGATTGCCGAGCTTTTCCTTTGTCATCATTCTTCTTGCTCTTGCCAAAGCCACCACGACGAAAGTATTGCTTGGACTTCCTCACCATAAGGGTCATCTCCTCATCATCACTTTCTTCTTCACATGAGACTTGTTCATTAGAGGCCTTCAAGACAACTTTCTTGTTCTTGATCATGGCAACATTCTTGGCCATTTGCTTGACCTCCTTGTCTTCTTCTTTAAGCATCTCATGAGCCACGATTTTTCCAAGGATGTCACTCGGGGTGAGTCTCTTGAAGTCCTTCCTCTCACGAATGAGAGTGACCAAGGTAGGATTTCTTGGTCCAAAGGCTCGAAGAAGCCTATTGACGATGACGTGATCCGTCATGTCTTCACTCCCAAGTCCTCGAATCTTGTTGACTAAGGGCATCATGCAATCATACATCTCTTGGGGGGTCTCTTGGTCTTCCATAACGAACCTAGATTTCCTTCCAAAAGCTCGATCTTGGACTCTCTCACCCCGGGAGTGCCTTCTTGAGCAAATTGCAATGTGTCCCAAATATCCTTGGCCTCCTTAAGCCCATCAACCTTGTTGAACTCCTCCGGGCTTAAGGCGGAGAGTATTGCATTGGTGGCTTGAGCATTTTAGTGGATGCTTTGCTCTTGCTCCAGAGTGAGGTCCATGTCATCAGTAGGTACATCGATCCCTATGCAAACAACCTTCCAAATACTAGGATGCAAAGTGTCACATACCCAAATTCTAGGGTCAACAAAATTTTGTCCAAATAAAATGAAGTAAGGTTTCTTAATTTTATGGACCAAAAATTTTCGTTTTCTAACTTAGGTTAAGGAACCTCAACCTACTTGTATGAATTATAATTTGAAGCGCTAAAATTTGATTTTTCCAAACAGGTGAGAACAACCTAGGCCTTTGTATGGTAGACTAGATTTTAGAATGAATTAAAGACCTTTTTATTTTTAGCCTAGGAAAACAATGCAAGCTCATGTGGAAGTGTGCATACTAACATAGAGCCTACTTTGACTTAGGTCATTCGTGTGTATTTGGATTTTCGAAATGCAAATCATGATAGGTCATATAAGCATAGCCTGAGCAATTTAAAATTTACAGGGTGAGCCTCCAACTAATCTTAGATACTAGCATGAGGACTTAAAAATATAAATTCAAAGTTCACCTTCTCAGCCAAATATTTTTAATAAGTGCATGCGTCTAGGGTGAACGCCTAAACCTAGGAGGATTAACTTAAACTTCTAAAATAAACCAAGCAAGATAAAATCATGAAAAAATTCATGTAGGTGCCAGGTGTTATAATCAACATAACATAATTTTTTGCAATTTAATAACTAGGTTTGATACCGCAAACAAATTAAACAAAACAGTCCCATAATGGGCCAAATAATAACTTTAATAGACTAAAAAGCCAACTTACCCAAAAAACCATTAAAATGCACATAAGTATATACATAAAATAATTTATTCAAATACTAGGATAGAAACCATGAATAAATATAATTTTTCTAGAGTTTTTCTCCTCTGCCTTGGCCCTTTAAAAAATCAAATAAGCTTTCAAATACCCTGACTTTGATTAATTCCTGAGGACAAACCACAGATTATTTTTGGGTGCAACCAAATAAAATGAAACCTAGAGGGATGATTATCTGCTTCCAGTAAAAATTTCACTAATTTATCATGTCCACAGAATTAATTATTGAGCTTCAAAGTCGGAGAGAAAAATAATCTAAAACCCCCTTTAAAACCTCACACATGTTTCTACCCACCTCTCTCTCCCTTGCCTTGCTCCCTTCGGCTTTGGACCCACTGGCAGCCGCTCAGGCTAGCCCCATCCAAGTACAGACCATCCCACCACTCAAGAATTAACAGGGAAGCAGCGGAGCGGAAGAAACCAGAGAGAACGCGTGTCAGCACAGTTACTAGCCACCGAGTCGACCACTGCCAGCACGGCCTTCGTCATTTGAAAAACCACTTCGCCATGGTGACCGTAGTCTCTCCCTCGTTATGTTCCACGAAAAACTCAGGGAAATGCACACCTCGGAGACGCCGGGAACAAGCTCTTTTAGCTGGCACTCGCAAGTGTTCGATGGTCTCCCTCCTCGATCCGGTGAGTATCGTCGCGAGCTGACTACGGGAACGTTCCCTTCTCTCCATGCCTGACAGCACCGTGCCCTTCGTTTCCCATGTTACACAGGTCAAACCATGGCGACGCGGTCACCCTCGCCGTCGGCACCGGTGCGCTGCCGCGCGTCGCGTTCTCGCTGCACGGTGGAAGTCCGGCCGAGCCACTTTCCTAGCTTGATTGCCACCTTACCAGGAGCTCGCGGCCCTAGCACGTGAAGCCACAAAGTCCGGAAACGCCAGATCGAGGTCGTCTTCTTCCGCTCCGGCCGGCAAGCTCCGACATCGATTCCCGTTGCCTCGGTGAGCTTTTGTCGAAACTTGGTTTCGCAATATATTTTCTGGGGTCGCAGAGATCGCCAAGCACAATGGGTTAGGAGAAGAAGAAGATTTAGACAGGTTCAGGCCCTCTCGTGAGGTAATACCCTACTCCTGTTTCGGTGGATTCGATCCGCCGAGTGTCTTTATTGATCTCGTGATCTAAAGCTCTCGCTTATGAAGTCTAAGATCTCTGATCTCCTATTGGAATATCCCTCAAGGGACGCCCCTTACCCCCCTTATATAGTCTTGGGAGGAAGGGTTTACAAGTCGGAAACCCTATCTTACTCTAAGTTGATTTCCTCAATCTTACCAAACCGTGACTATAGGCCGATTGCTTTATCTCTATCGGCAACCGTAACACCTAAGTCAAGTTCGGCTTACAGATATAGCAGCGCAATCTATCCCTACCTCCATGGATAAGCTTGCCATGTGGATACCCGATTGCCACAATCTCCACAAGAGCCCCCGAGTCCTTTTCGGCGACGAGACAACTCGGCTTCAGACCAAAGCAAGACTCAACCAAAAATCTCTTTGACCGAGTGCTTTTGGCGCCGAGTGATTCCATCATCTCTGCCTGAATCTTCCCGAGTGGCTCCAAAGACTCGTGAAGGGCCGGAAAAATTTATATATAAAAATTCTCAAAAATAAATATCTAGGTGCATCTCCCGATGCACCTAATTATAGGTGTAGCCCCGACTATGTGGTTAGTCAAAAATAGACTAAGCATATAGTCAAGAACTATATAAAAATTATTCTCATGTAGATGCCTAGCTCATGCTAAAGCAATCATAGAAATCTCATTACTCAAGCAAGTTCATACTCAACCGAGTGGATTTGCCCGAGTCATCTCGAACAAATAACTCAATCATCCCTCATGGGTAAAAAGCACTCGGTTAACTCTTGCTCAACCGAGTAGATTCACCCGAGTAATCCCGAATAATAACTCAATTAACCCTAACGGGTAAAAAGCACTCGTAAGCTCATGCTTATCCGAGTAGATCCGCCCGAGTCATCCCGGAACAAAAACTTTTATCATCCCTCATGGGAAAATAAATTCTTTCAATCATATGAAAAATATGACCAAGTTATTAAACAGCTTTTGCCATAATACTGGTCTCAATCTTATAAAGATCTTCACCAAGGTGGAAAACAAACAAAGACGGTAAGATTACCCGACCAAATGCCGAAAAACCAAACAGCCCTTGTTCACCAAGGTGGCTATAAAAACTCGCTGTTGGTCACCTTCCAAATTGCATCGTGTCGCTTCTCATGAAGTCAGACAAACCGCGGTATGGAAGGATCTTTTAAAGGCATAGGGCACTCGGACACGCGCATATTGCCAGGGCAAATCTGCTTAAGCTCATCCGCTTAAGTCCCTAAGGACACGTATCGGACCACACCTTAGCTGGGCCGTAGATTTTCTTATGGGCTCGGCCCACTCACCAGAAAACCTAGCGCAACCCTCAAATCTTTCTTTATAAAGACACGAGGTCGTCCCCGCCTCTTCATCTTCCAAAATTCCCTTCTCGCACATCTGTTCATCGCCCATTGCGGAGAACCCTAGGCTTGCGCACTTCTCAGTCCATCCGCCAAGAAGCTCGCTTGCCGCAACAACTAGCTCCTGCAACCAAAACTCCCACATCTTTCGCCCAAGATCCAACCTTTCTCAGCCAGATCCGCTCCTCATCAACCTCGATCTCATGGCGGAGGAGAAAAATATTCCGTTCGACCAATGGGCCACCTCAGACGTGAGGGAATACACCCTCAAGGAGATGGTGAAGCACGGCGTGCTTCCGCCCAAGGAACTAGTGGGATGGCGCCCGGCGGCGGGGGAGGACTTCCCGACCCCAAACACCGGTGAGCTCGTTGTCTTTACCTCCTTTTTCTATTGCGGATTCAGTCTTCCCACCTCCGAATTCTTTCGGGGGCTTTTGGACTATTATGGTCTTCAAATATACCATCTGAACCCCAACTCGATGCTTCACATAGCACTCTTCATTCATGTATGTGAAGCCTTCCTTGGCATTCTTCCTCACTTCAATCTGCTCCGTCGTATGTTCTACCCGAAACCCCATCCGAACAAGGACCATCCTTGTGTCGTTGGCGGGCAGCTTCCGCCTTCGCGGATCTCTCCGCAAAGACTACTTCTCTCTCCCCTTGAAATCCTCGAACAAAGGCCGGCACTCGAACCGGTTCTACATCGCAATCTTGAACCCACCTCCCTTCCTTTGTCGGTCTTCCTCCTGTCCCCAAACCATCTTGGAGCACCGTCCCGTAGCCCAAGAATGGGATGAGGCCAACGATCTGCTCGCGAAGATCCCGGCGATGAAGAAGAGGAACCTTCGCGGGGAACAAATCACTCGGCACTTCATCGTGCCGACTGGCGCCAATCGTGAGCGATCGAAGCCGGCCTTCGAGTACGAAGGCGGAATGACCCCAATCGGGAGGACCGGATCCGCTCACATACGAGATCCCGAAGATCCGGATGTACAAGCTCTTCTCATCCGGGATCTCGCCGAGCGAGCCCTCATACTACCGGTCCTTCCATTCAAGCATCCATCGACCTCCTCCTCCTAGTAGCCGATTGATTGCTTTATAGTATCTTTCGATCTTGATGTCTTGTCGCTTAACGTTGCGCCTTCCTTCTTCGCAGAGAACGCCTCTATCATTTCCAAGCCGTATAAGATGGCTCATGATGACGCGCAGCGTCGCCTAGTTAAGAAGCCGACCGGCGGGATAAAAATCCAAGCCGATCCATCGGAAACGGGCGGCGCCGAGTGAGGACTCGAACAAGCGCGCAAGCAAAAGGCGGCCGATCATCGAGGACTCGGATGACGACGTCCCGCTCCTCCGGCCGAGACCCCGCCTCTAAGGCGATCGCCGCGGATCGCACCGAAGATCCGCCGATCAACCAGTAAGCTCAAACCAAAGTCCCGAGTTCTTTCGTAGAGAACTCTTCTTTATCTTCGCCGTATTTACTTGTGCAGAAGCCCAGATATAGATCCGCGGAGGGGATGAAGGGCCGACCCGCCGCCGCTCCCGAAGCGCCAAGGCCGTCGAGCCAAAACCCTGAGCCCGCAACCAAGTGCGAGCGTTCCGAGAAGCACCCTTCTCCTCGAAGGAGAGCGCCCTGGGAAGAGCCCCGATCGCGCCGGGATATCCCGACCGGAAACCGCCGGCTGCGGAAGCTCGCGATCGCGCCCGAGCGCCCGACCGAGGGTCACTCGGCACAGAGCCCGATGAAGAAGAAGGGCCCGGCTGCCCCATCTAGGCAGGCAACGCGAACGTCGACTTGCTTCGGAAATTTCCTTTGTTCTTTCAATTTTGAACCTTTCATGTCTTCATTGGTTTTTCTTGTTTGCCAGCCACGGTAGAAGAGATTCCTGTGCTCGCCTTTCTCGAGACCCGGGTTCCTCCAATCGAATCGAGTGGCGGGACTCGGAAGGCGAGAGACAGAGCATCATCCTCGACCGGCAGTGAAAAGGATGAAAGGGATGCCCTTGTCGAGAGCCCGAACGAGGCTACCCGACCGCTCAACGTAAGCCTTCATCTTTCTTTTTGATTATATCTTCGTTATCCTTCAGTCGATCATCCTTCTGCCCTTGCATGCAGAAAGAATATTGCCGCTCAATGGCAAAATCCGAGGCGCTGGAAAAGCTGGTGCCTCACTTAAACTCCTTGGAGGACGTTCAGCGACACCGAAGGTCACTCGGGAGGAGGCCGCTTCAAGGGAGGCCGCTTTAAGGAAGGAGATCTCGGAGCTTCGAGAAGCGAACCTCGACCTCCGCGGATCAATCGGAAGTAAGCCCGCCTCTCTCGCCTTCATCGTGATTCTTTTGTTGATCTTGTCCATTGATAATCCTCTTTTGTTGTAGAAAATTCTTCGGAGGTCCACTCGCTTCAAGTCCAACCGGAAGCGGTCAACCTCGACAAGGCCGAAGTGGAGGCCGAATTTGAAGGTAACCTTCTTTGAAGTTGAATTTCATGTGCTGCTTCATTCCCGAGTGCCTTGACTGATCTAGGACTCCTTGCATTATAAGATAAAGACCCGAGCCCAAGATGACGTCTTACTCGGGCGGATCAAATCCAGCGACGAGATACGGGAAGAGGTCGCCAATGCCGCCGCACCAATCTTGGCAGCCTTGTTTGATCAAGGGGTTGGGGCGCTCGCTGAGCCAATCGAGATCTTCGACAAGCTCCGGCTCCCGAGCAAGATTCGAAGAACATCACCGAAGCGACCAACATGGGGGCTGGTCCGGCTCTTGCAGACCAAGTCCTCTACCCCGAGTGGATATTCATTCAATCGGGAGGGCTTCGCCGAGGGGACAACAGATGAGCAGGCCTTAGATATGCTCACCGAGGCGCAAGAGGCGGCAAAAAAGATCTCTTTGGATGTAGTAAACAATTTCAAGCTTTGAACTTATATTCTGACTTCGCCTTGTGAATGTCATGTAATCGTGATACTCTTGACATGGAATCTTTGTGACTATTTTTAGTTTATTTATGTCAATGCCTTGATTCGAGCTTTTGCGTGAAATTTCTTAAGTAGTTTTCGTCCGTCTGTCATCAAGCCTAGGCTCGATTAGGTCATCGGAAAACTCTCGGTCCTTAGACACCGAGCTCGAGTCGAAGGACATTAAACAATGATAAACCAAATTATGCACAAAAATTTGACGAGGAAAATTCGAGCTTTATTGATATGTGTATCACCCCGACTGCTAGCTCAAGAAGTCATCTTGCTTGAGGTTGGCAATCAAGGAAAACATGAGGCCTTAGCGATTAGGCGTAAAACCGCCGAAGATGTTCAATGTTCCAGAGTTCTCCACCATAGACCCGTCCTCGCGCTTTAGCCGGTAGGCACTGTGCCGAGTCGCTTCAGCGATTATATAGGGTCCTTCCCATAAGGGAGATAACTTGTGTCGGTCTTTGGTGGTCCGGATCTTACGTAGGACCAGTCGCCAACAATGAAAGCTCGTGCTCGCACGTTGCGACCGTGGTATCTTCCGAGCCCTTGAAGGTATTTGGCCGACCGGATGAGGGCCGCCTCGCGGGCCTCTTCCAATCGGGTGAGGTCATCCACTCGGCCGATGTCGTAGCGTTCATCGTTGAAGCCGCGGACCGGAGGGACTCAAACTCCATCTCATTTGGCAACATGGCTTCGCGCCATAGACCGTAAAGAAAGGAGTTTGGCCGGTGGCCCGACCGGGTGTAGTTCGCAGCGACCATAGAACCGAGGGAAGTTCTTGGACCCACTTGCCGCGTAAGGGCTTAGCCGGTCGAAGACGCGAGCCTTGATGCCTTGAAGAACCATGCCGTTTGCTCGCTCGACTTGCCCATTGCTTTTGGGGTGAGCTACCGATGCGTAGCGATCTTGATTCCGAAGTCTTCGCAGAAATCCTTGAAGATGCCTCCCGTGAATTGAGTCCCATTATCGGTTATGATTCCGTTTGGGATGCCGAAGCGGTGCACGATGTTGAGGAAAAATCCCGTGCTTTGTCGCGAGTGATTGTGGCAACCGGCTTGGCTTCAATCCACTTGGAGAACTTGTTGATTGCGACGAAGAGGTGTGTGAAACCTCCCGGAGCTTTTTGAAGGGGCCAACCATGTCCACCCCCATACCGCAAACGGCCAGAAAGTGGGATTGTTTGAAGCTCCGGCCGGACATGGGTTTGTCTGGCGAAAACTCGGCAGCCTTCGCAGTTCTTACGACTTTTTCCGCGTCGGAGACCGCGGTAAGCCGAAGAATCCTTGCTCGTAAGCTTTGCCGACTAGAGTGCGTGCAGCCGCGTGGCTTCCGCATATGCCCGAGTGGATATCCTGGAGTAATTGTTTCCCTTCTTCGGGTGTGATGCACCTCATTAGAATTCCGAGGGGGCTTCTCTTGTATAGATCGGAGTCGACCATGACGTACGCTTGGCAACGACGCCGGACGCGTTCGCTTCATCCCGGCCATCCCAGGCCTCTTGCTGAGTTAAGAATTTGATGAGCGGCGTCCTCCGCCGGTATCGACCATGGTGACTTCGTTCGTGGTTTGCTCGTTGGGAGCTGTCTTTGCGGTGACGGTTGGCTCGTAAAGATGTTCGACAAAGACATCTCGTTGGAGCAGCTTCGCGCTTAGATCCGAACCGTGCTAGCTCATCAGCAGCTTCGTTGTTATGTCTCGGACATGTGAGAGTTCTAGCCCATCAAACTTGTCCTCAAGCTTGCGGACCTCTTGTCGGTAGGCCTCCATAGTGTCGTTTAAGCAAGACCAGCCTTTCATCACTTGATTGACAACCATGGGAGTCGCCTTTCACAATAAGTCGACGAATCCGAGTGAGACCGCAAGGCGCAGTCCATGTAAAAGAGCTTCGTATTCGGCGACGTTGTGTGAGGCGGAGAAGTGGAGGTGAAGGGCATATCTTAGCCTTTCCCCGCCGGGAGATCGCACAACTCCCGCTCCCAAGCCGGTGATCCTCTTGGATCCGTCGAAGTGCATGGTCCAGTGTTGGAGGTCTTCCCGAGGTACGTGCTCTTGCTGTTCGAGCCCACTCGGCCAGAAGTCCACTAAGGCTTGTGACTTAATGGACGTCCCGGGCTTAAAAGTTAAGTCCAGGCATCGGTTCCGTGGCCCACTTGGCGATGCGCCCGGTTGCCTCGCGGTTGTGGATGACGTCGCCGAGTGGAAAAGAGGTGATGACGGTGACCGAGTGACTCCCGAAAGTAGTGTGCCAATTTCCTCGCGGTTATTAGAACACCATAAAGCAATTTTTGTACCGGGGTATCGGATTTTGGCTCCCGCCAATACTTCGCCGACAAAGTAAATTGGTCTTTGAATCTTCGGCCCGTCCTTCTTCTTCTCGTTCAACCACAAGGACCGTGCCGACCACTTGGTGAGTGGCCGAGACGTACAACAAGAGGGGTTCCCTGGGCCGAGGTGAAGCTAGGACGGGTGGCGTGGTAAGGAACTCTTTGAAGTCTTCAAAGGCCTTGTCGCCTTCGTGGTCCACTGGAAGTCGTCTGTCTTCTTCGCAGCTTGAAGAAGGGCATGCCTCGCTCGCCGAGTCGGGATATGAAACGGCTTAGCGCCGCCATGCAGCCAAGTGAGCTTTTGGACGTCTTTCGATTACTCTGGGGCTTCATGTTTAAGATGGCGTTGATCTTCTCTCGGGTTTGCTTCGATGCCGCGATGTGATACCATGAAGCCGAGCGTTGCCTGACGGGACGCCGAAGGTGCACTTCTCCGGTTCAACTTCATTCGAAGGCCCGGATGTTTGCAAAGGTTTCTTCTAAGTCGGCGATCATGTCTTCTTTGCTTGGTCTTGATGACAACATCGTCGACATAGGCTTCAACGTTTTTGCCGATC
Organism: Oryza australiensis; assembly: GCA_019925245.2. Classification (NCBI taxonomy): domain Eukaryota; kingdom Viridiplantae; phylum Streptophyta; class Magnoliopsida; order Poales; family Poaceae; genus Oryza; species Oryza australiensis. Next base: position 629,932 of record JAIFGZ020000330.1, on the reverse strand, counting down.
TGCGTCCGGAAGCATCTTTGGATCATGCGTTGGTATGTAGCTCCGGCGTTCTTCAGCCGAAAGGCATGGTGATGTAGCAGAGGCCCCGAACGGCGTGATGAAAGATGTCTTCAAGCGTCGGACTCTTTCGACGATCGTGGTGATAGCCCGAGTAACAATCCAAGAAGCTCGGGAGTTCGCAGCTGCTTGTTGAGTCGACAACTTGGTCGATACGAGGTAGCCCGAATGGATCTTTGGGGCAGCTTTGTTGAGGTCGGTGTAATCGACGCACATGCGCCACCGCCCGTCTTCTTGCGGACCAAGACTGGATTGGCTAGCCGCGGGATGAAGGACTTCTTTAATGAAGCCGGCCAAGAGCTTTGCAAGTTCTTCTTTGATCGCGTCTTTTCGATCCCGTGCGAACCTCGCGTAATCGTTGTTTAATTGGTTTGGCGTCATCTTTGACGTTCGAGAGTGCTCGATCACCTCCCTAGGAATTCCAGCATATCGATGGTTTCCAAGCAAAAACATCTTTATTATTTTGGAGGAAGGTGACGAGCGCGCTTTCCTATTTAGGATCTAGGTCGGCGCCGACATTACGCAGCTTTGGAGGGATCGACGAATCAAGCGAGATCTTTTTGGTCTTGGCGTCGCCGGATCCCGATTTGGCTATCTTCTTCGCGGGGACTTCGCCCTCTGCCGAAGTAGATGCAGCGCCGGACTTCTTGTTGGCCACGTAATCTCTCTCGAGATTGGGCCATGTCGCAGCTTTCCTTGTCGCAGTGAAGGCTTGCTTCACATCGCTCGCGAAGAGTGATGACGCCGTTGGGGGACCCGGCATCTTCATGCAAAGATAGGTGTAGTGAGGGATCGCCATGAACTTGGCAAGCGCAGCCTTCCGACGATGGCATGATATGCCGTTTCAAGTCGGCCACCTCGAAGGTGACGTTCTCCGTTCGGAAATTCTCTCGGGCTCCGAAGGTGACCGGGAGAGAGATATGCCCGAGTGGTGTTGAAGATAGCCCGGATAACTCCGTGGAAGGGGCGAGCTTGCTTTGAGTTCGGCCCTTGGGATCGCATTTCATCCATAGTCTTGGCAAACAGATGTTGAGGGCGCCGCCCCCGTCGATGAGGACGCGCTTAAGCTCGATGTTGCGGACTACGGGGTCCGTGGACGAGTGGATAGCGTCCCGGGTGGACCACTCGGTCGATGATCCGAGCGGTCAAAAGTGATGGCCACTTCCGACCATCGCAGATACCGAGGGACTTCAAGTTGAGCCGCGTTGACCTCCGGTCGTTAGCTTTTGTTTCCTCTTGGATTCATAGGCTAACGGGCCCCGAAGATGTGGTTGAGGTCCCCCACCGGATCTTGAAAAGGTTCGGCATTCTCGCCCGCGTTGTTCTTCTTGGCGCGGACGGGCCAGCCTCGTCGACGGCTTCTTGTTGAGCCGCGCCCAGCATTGTCGAACCGCTTGTAGATAAAGCCCTTTGCCGCGTGCTTGTGATTCGGATGGTGGGTGCACTGGGCGTTCATGATGGCGTCGTAGGCGGCGACTCGGGACGGCGTTGAGTATTGGAGGTTGCGGCCACTGTGTCTTCTGGATCGGCGCTTGCGATCTTTCGGGCCCGGTTGCGTTGTTGCCGCCATCCTTCTTAGGATTTCGGCTTCCTCCCGCTTGCTTGTCCTCTCTTCGTCGGGCCGATCTTGACGGGCGGCCTTGATGGCGTCGTTTGATTTGGCGTACGATTCGCCGTCTCAAACATCTCGCTTCACCGTCTTCGGTGGCTTGCATCCGAACTTGCCGATAAGCGCTCATCACGGACTCCCTTCGGAAGGCGGCGATGATGATGTCATCGGTGATGTTCGGATCTTGTTGCGCTTCTCGAGAAGCGACGAATGTAATCCTTCGAGGCTCGTCCGCTCTCGGATGACATTGTAAAGGTCGAAGTGCGTGCCGGGCCTCTCGAAGGTGCCTTGGAAGTTGGCGACGAAGTGGTCCTCGCTCGCTCCACGAGCCGATTGAGCCTCTTGGCAGCCGGTGAGCCAATTTCGGCCGAGTTTGCGAGGGCCACGGGCGTAGTTCGCCATGGCTTTGTTGTCGCCACTGCAGCTCGGATGGCAAGGGTATATACGCTTAACCAAGATTCGAGGTCGGTTTTGCCATCGTACCTTTCTATCCCGGTGGGCTTAAAACCACTCGGCCAATGCACTCGGCGGAGCTCCCGAGTGAAGGCCGGTACTCCATCGTCGCCGCTATCGTGATCCCCTCCGATCTTCCCGAGTGCGACTGGCCGCGCTCTTGGTAGCGGCGGTCGAGGACTTCCCGCATCACTCGGCGGGGTCTTCGGGCGGTTGGGTAGCCGGAACTGTTGCGGTGGACTCGGTGGTGGACGGTGGACGTCCATGTCGTTTGCGGCGGAGTCGACCGTCTCGCTCTTGGTGCCTCGGCGTGGACTCGGGAGGTGGGCCTCTTGGCCTAGTTGACGATCGAGCCGGCTCGGGCCTCCTATAGTCTCCCGACCTTAGGGGTGGGAGCCGGCTCTTGTCGCGTTTCGCCACGGATTCGCCGGCCTTCTTGCCGAAGTGGTGGGAGGGCCGTTAGCCGTGGCAGCAACGATGGTCTTGATCTTATCAAGTATGGGAGTCACGTTGGCCGGAGCCGTCTCCATGACGGTATCCAAGAGCGTGAGTGCGGCGACGCGCTTCGCCGTGGCGTCCTGGAAGACATTGGTGTTGCGAACCCGTGTTTGGAGGATGGCCTCCGGCGATCGTCCAGTCCGCACGCGATCCCGCTTCCTTTTATCGCCTCGTCTTTGCGTTGTTTGTCTTCTTCGGCTGTCTTGCGTTCGAGCTCCACTCGCTCGCTCTTCTTCGGCAAGCCTTCGGCCAAGGCTGAGTCGGACTCATCCGGCTCGGCCATGAGGACGTCAAGCACTTCGGCTCGCATCCATATGGCGTCGGAGTTGTCGGCTTCGTCGGAAGGGATGCCGTAGAGATTGTCGGCGCGGAGCCGAGGTATCCGTTGAGCTCGAAGATGGACAGGAGCCAAAGGACGGGAGGATGACGCGACCTCCCTTGATCCCGGGTAACCCGGATCCGGATCGTTCCACCCGAGCCTGAGGTTGGGGATCGCTCTTCCGAGTGGATCCTCGCCAACTCGGGAGAGCAGCTTGATGTAGATCTTGGCGACATTTGGTAACTCAAACGGCACCGAAAGGTCTTTAGCCGAGTAGATTGCTTCCGTCGGGGAGGCAAGAAGATTGGCGCAGATCTCGGCGGCATTCGGTAATCCGAATGGCGCCGAGTGAAGTCCGTCGTCGGAGAAGGTGGATCGCATCTTGGTCTTCAAGATGTTGTCGAAGATCTCGGCGCGTTGGAGAGCCCGAACGGCGCCGAGTGGGTTGTTCCCTCCGACTGGTTCGAATCCGAGTCGAGGAGGAGTCGCCGACGGGTTGGCGCGAAGTCGCCGAGTCTTGAAGGAGATCCCATCACGCTTGTCGGCGAGATTGTTGAAGAAGTCTCGACGCGCGGCCCCCTACGGCGCGCCAACCGTCGAAACTTGGTTTCGGCAATATATTTTCTGGGGTCGCAGTCGAGATCGCCAAGCACAATGGGATTAGGAGAAGAAGAAGATTTAGACAGGTTCAGGCCCTCTCGTGAGGTAATACCCTACTCCTGTTTCGGTGGATTCGATCCGCCGAGTGTCTTTATTGATCTCGTGATCTAAAGCTCTCGCTTATGAAGTCTAAGATCTCTGATCTCCTATTGGAATATCCCTCAAGGGACGCCCTTACCCCCTTATATAGTCTTGGGAGGAAGGGTTTACAAGTCGGAAACCCTATCTTACTCTAAGTTGATTTCCTCAATCTTACCAAACCGTGACTATAGGCCGATTGCTTTATCTCTATCGGCAACCGTAACACCTAAGTCAAGTTCGCATGATATAGCAGGCACAATCTATCCCTACCTCCAGTCGGATAAGCTTGCCAAGTAGATACCCGATTGCCACAATCTCCACAGCTTCCATCCGATTCCTTGTGCATACTTCTCGTATGGGACCCCACTAAGCTCCGGTACATCCCCTCCTAGCCGCACATCGCCGGGAGCGGGCCACCGCCGTGAAGCCGACGCCATTCGCCGCCGCCGAGCCTGTTCGTGAGGTTCCACCGTCGACCAGCCTTCGCCGGACGTTGTCAACTGTTTGGAAAGTTTCCTATATGCTCTTGAGCCCTTATGCATGCATCGCTATGGCGTGGAACGAAATGGAACTCGACTTGCACCGGCGTGCTGAGCCACCCCGCCGCTTGTGCCGTCGCCGCCATGGACTCCGGCCATCTCCGGGGGCGAATCCACCACCAATGGGTCTGCAAGGAAAACACCTTCGTTTTGTGTTTTGGGTGCGTGGACCGGGAAGCCGCCGTTCGCCGTCGGCATTGCCGCCAATGCCCGCCGGCCGAGAGAGCTCTGCTCCAGCCGATGCTCCTCCTTGCCACACCTATGACAGCTGGGTCCCACTCGTTTAAACACTGCGCAGTAGGGTGTGAAGAAATGTAGGGTTTGTCCTGTAAATGTTCTTTCAGTGATCTGTGGACCCATGGACCCTTATGTATATATACTGAAACGCAGGGACTTTCCTCCAAAAAGGCCAGCCGCTGACCTGTGGGTTCACTGAACCTTTAGGTTTGAACTACAAAGGGGAAGAACAGCTGTAACACTTTTTCTTCAACAGAAAGTAGTCAACCTTGTAAATTCTATACAAAATAATCTACAACTCCTTTTTGAATGAAACAAAAATACCTATGAACTTCCTGGATGTTGAACTTAACTTAAGATTATAAAACATGGCCCTCACTATACAAATTTTTTTTAAAATTTAAATAAGGAAAATCATACATAGGGCTAGCACAATCTTATAAAATCCATAGAAGATTCAATTCAACTCATTTTGAGCAAACTCAAATTCTACAGACCCATCAACTTACCCTCTCTATTTAGGAAAAAAATAAAAATTTATAGTCATTTTGTACCAAATATCTTTAAAATTATTTTCATTGAAGTGATGTGCTTTAAGCGAGCTGGACTTTAGAGATTTATTTAAAGTTCATCTCAACTCCTTAAGTAAACTCAATTCCTATAGATTCACCAAAACACATCCTTTCAAGTTATAAAAAAATAAAAATATGTGCATACTGTATAACAACATCACTTAAATATTTAAATAAGAAATAAACCCTTTTATGCACACTCCAACTTGTAAAATTTGTAAAATTTATAGAAAATTCATTTTCAATCCATTTCAAGTGAACCAAGTCTATATAAATTCAGAAAGTAATAAACTTCAATTAGATAAAATAAAATATGAGGACTTATATACCAAAAATACCAATAAACCTAAAGTAGACAACCATAGGTGCTAACCACCATAATAAACTAAGCACTATGGGTAAGTATGTATAGATATATATATGTAAAACTTGTACCCTAGCTCTAAGTAAACCAAATTAAAAACCTATTAGACTAGAGAAGCCATAGGGTTCGACCCCATTTACCGAGAACTTGATACACTTAGTCATAAAGACATGCTCTAGGTTAATAAAAGGGCATTTTCCTTAATCTAGGTTAGAGTACCCCTAGCTTATAAATTAATTATAAATTAAGGACCATGAACTTGTGTACATAGAATGGTTTGGTTAACCAAATTATGCCTAATAACCAACTGAAAGTAATTAATAGTAACAGGATCTTACTGAACAAAACCTAATTTAAACGCATCTAGACCGCTATATGTGTAGAACACGTTATAACTCGTAAAATATCTGAGAGACCCTTAGCAACTCCAAAAATTGTTAAACCCAACGTGTTAATCTTAGAAAACACATCTCTACACTCCTGGGATGTTAAACCTAATAAAAATCACTTTGCAAAAATATTTTAGAACTCTACCTAATAAAATCGTAACCTATACTGAGTAAACTTCTAAAATTCATAACTCCAAAATAAAATAAGATAAAATAGGAATTATTTCACCTAGTACCTACTCAATGTGCAAAAATCATGCATTTTAGATCATTTTGGATTTTTCGCATATTTCGATGTTTAATTGCATAACGTGTACTTTTTATAGATGATTGCTTAAACGGTGAAGGAGCAAATTAGGTGCTGACATTTTTCAGGCAAGTCCCACCTCCTTCTCTTTGATCACCTTGATCCCATGTTTTGGAGGTATTTGAAAATGTTTGCAAATCTTGCATGTTGATTGTATACTAGTAAAGTAAAATCTTGCTAAACTTGCTAGACCAACTCCCAATACTTGCATATCCTTCATTCCTAACCTTAGGAAAAATATGTCTATACCATATTATATCATAAGGTTTGATATCACTAGAGTACTACAATGCTTAGCCATGCTTAAAATGTTTTTCCCTGACATTATGGGCTCATTATAAACCTTAAAATTTATTTTTAAATAATCTGGACAGAACTTGAATGCTTGTGATTTTGACAAATAAAATGGTGAAAAATATGGATTTTAGGTTTGGGCCTCAAGTGGCATGCGATTGATGTATTCGTATGCCAATAGGGGGAGAGTGTGCCCAAACCGACCTAAGGACTTCACTCAATGTCAGTTCATTGCGTATACAGTACAACCACATATGTTAGTATGAGATGACCTAAGCTAAATAATCTACTTAGCACCTAGCCTTGCATTATGGTAGGCCGGTGTGTATGGGTTCGGATAACCCAGAGGAACTTTCTATTTACCACCGATGTGATAGTTTAGGCGACTAAGTCTGTCCAATACAATGGTATTGTGCCACGTGGGTGCATTCTTGTCGTGTCCGCCACCACGATGTTAAGTTTAAGGCGTGAGCCCGCCACTTAACGGTTCTGGGTTATATTTCTAGTATGCCCAGGATGGGAGAACACGTATCGTGCTGGTGCAAGGCTAGGAACTAAGTAGCGTAAAGGCTTCGTTGTGACCTGTAGTCTCTACTCAACATGCAGAGTATGGTGGTATCGACGGGTACCGAGCAAAACTAGAGTGCTTCACTTCATGTGAGCGATTCACATCATGTGGTTAAAGTGTACAAACTCTGTAGAGTCTAAACTAATCTATTAGCCATGCTCACAGTCATGAGCGACCTGTGGATATGTATTAAGTATAGACTTGCATTTTTCCTTCTAAATGCTGAAATTTCCTTCAAATCATGTTGAATTTTGTGAATGAACTTCTTGCTGCCATGGAGGGTAATGAGGTGTATATTTGTACATGATTAATGTCTATTTTGATGCCCATATGCTAAAAACCTGCTTGCTGAAATTTCCTTTGAAAGCAAAACAGATTTAAAAGTGTTTTATGCAAATAAAACTTGCTTTATGCTAAAATAAACCGTATAATGCCATCCTTGATTACATGCCTTACATGTAGAGTGTTAGACTTGTCTTGATGTTTGCCAGTACATTATTTCTAATAATGTACTGACACTTTCTATTAAATTAACCATTTACTTGCAGGTCTTAGACTTAGTTATTTGAGTGATGCGGGCACTCGACTGTTTCTTCTAGGATGAGAACTTAACGGGGTAAACCCCTAGTCGGTGTGCTTGTGGGATGGGTAGACAAGCCACTGCTGTTCGCTGCTCTCTGATATATTTATTTGGCCGGTCGGAATGTAATTATCTAAGAAATGTATTACTTAAGTTCTTTTCAGTTTAAGTGTATTCGCTATGTATAATCATGCTTGAGATGAAAGTGTGAGTCTAGCACACATCCTGGGAGCTAGATTCATACGAGTACGAGTTAGGAATATTTGAGACATTGTAGATCTTTAGCCGATTTTGTCAAGTCTCCTGAACGTGTAACACATCTGGTCGCCACCTTCGAGTAGTTTGACGGGCACGTCTCAAGCTGAAGTTGACTGGCAAGCTAAAGGCCTAGCAATGTCTCACTTATCCCTCTCTCGGGACCTCAGATGTTTTTTTATGCGTGTTAGATGAGATCTTGCAAATATAACGGAAGGTCCAGGGTGTCCCCGACACAAAGAGATTAGATGCAACTTCATCTTGTGCTTCCAAGCAGCATAATGAGTTCCATGAAAATGGGGTGCACGCCCGGAAGGCACAAAGTTGAAGTTGTTAGATGGAATGTTAATCTTGTTGTAATCAAAAGGTATAGAAACTCCCTCTGTCTCTTTTGCTTAGAGACTTTTCTTCATTTGCACCATCTTCATCACGATTGTCCACACCCGACATCTTGGACCGGCTCCAAGCAGTGAAGCTTATCAAGACCTTAGGCTCTGATACCAATTGAAAGCCCGTAGATGTCTCCTAGAGGGAGGGGGTGAAAATGCGTTCCTGAAAGTTACTTAAAAAATCGCAGCGGTTAAAACAAACATGCACGAGAACTTCCGACTTGGAACTCCAGAACTTTCGATCAGCTTAGGTTGACTGAACTTCTGGTGTTCTGATCCGAAATTTCTAGTGTTCTAGGACTTCGAGGTTCTGATCTCGAGCCTAAGAGCATCCTCAACAGATCTCCCTATTGATACTCTATCCTGATTTTTGGGTGCTTTTATCAGAAACCAGGCTCCAACAGATCACCCATTTGATACCCAAAAATAGTCCCACCCTAAATCTGTCTCCCTCATCACCCAAACTCAGGGTATCGCATCCCATGGACTATCTGCTGGCTTTTTTTTCATCGTGTGCACGAGTGAAAAATACTGCCACGTTCCTCTTCTTACTCGCTCCTATCGATGCATTGCTTGGTGAATAAATCAGGTCCGCCGCCTCTGTTGATCCCAAATCGTACCGAAGGTGCATTGACTTGGAAAACCGCTCACTGGCCTGAGAGATTTTCTTTACTCTAGTGCAGGTCCAAAATACTGCTTCTTAGGTTCGTAGGCGTGCCAGTTGGTTTGATCCTGCAACGAACAAGAAACAAAGAAAGAAAGCAAGTATTAATCTGTAAACGATAGCCGATCGCCTGGTGGCCGATGACGTATCGTTTAGTTTTAAGCCGATGCGGTATGCACTGAATCGGCCAGGGAAATTAAACATAATTGATCGGCTGAGATATTCATAGTACATAATCTAAATATCAAGATACATTTAAACTAAGTGATTGAGATAGATCGGTAGCATACCAAGACAATATACATCACTTATGTCCAAAAATAACTCAATATGCAGATTATATATATTTTATAACATAGCCAATGTCATAGATTTAATGTGTATCGGCTAGTACTCCGATACCACTTTATACTAAGATATTATTACAGACTAAATATATTAAACATGAATCGATCAAGTGTTAAGATAGACTAACAGATCGATAACAAGCTTAATATATTTACTTGCAGTGATATCTTAATATAGAGGGAAGCTTCAGCATATCAAGTAAATATAAAACAAACAAGACAACTAAAACAGGTAAGATCGGCTGAAACTCCGATACTATCTCTAATAGTGATCGTGCGATAAGACAAATATTATGATTCTAAATATTACTCAATAGGTCGGACTTAACCGATGCAACATTAAGCATAAGAAGGAGCAAAAGATCTAAACTAACCTATGAAAACCTTTCGAGATGGTGGATATACCATATAATATAAATCGACGATGATATCTAACTCTATCGGCTGTTATGTAATAACAAACTAGCCGATTAGGGTTAAATCACATTATCAATCTAGGTTATATGCCATATGTGATAACTTGACAATTTACGCAAACAGGATTAGAGTATCATAATGATGGAAGCACTAATCCCGAGAGCGCAAGCCGCCATGACAAGATTTTACCTTTTCTTCGAAGATCAAACTCGATGCAGCCCAACTAGAAGCAAGAACTCGTCGAAACTATTAAAAGAAAAGGGTGGCAATGCGCCGAGATTGTATTGAACTTGATTGTTTTTTTAATGTACATGGTCCTGGGTCGTATTTATACCTAAATACAAGATAAGTCCTTGACGAAAACGACTCCTATCTCTATTACAATTTGAATTACAAGTATATGCCTAAAACAAACTTTCTCTGACATTATCTATAAGGAAACTATTTAAGATATCCTAACTAACAGATACAATTGCCTTTCCTGGACTCTATCCATATATGGCAATCCTCATGAAACACTTCAAACCGAATCTTAAGATAATTCCAACGTCTTTTCCTCGGGATTGGTCATACCAGCTATCCTTATCGGAATCGGCTGCATCGGCTGTCCTTGTCCAATTCGGTATCAGTCGAAAATCATCTTAGCCGATTCGATCACCAACCGATGAACTCCTTAGCCGACTCGGTCTATACTTGGCGCGTGCTCCGTTTCTGAAACAATTCGATTCCCTCCAAATCAGCTTCGATCTTATCTTCAAATATGATAATTGGCTTACCAAATTTGGTCGTTAACACATGTCCCCCAAGTCTGCTATATTGTTAATGTTGCGGATTTGCCAAATCTTATTTTGGAGAGACTTTAGGGCTTTCCGTTTCGGCCATTACCGCGCCTCTTAAATAATGATTACCGCCTCGAAGTTTTCACACCATCACTTACGCGCTCACCGCTTTAGCCCAAAAAACTCCCAAATCCACTGGCGATTTCCTCGAAGTTGCTGGCGCACTCACCGACGACTTCCCCTGCGGCGGCGATCTCCCCCACAGTGATGGCATCTTCAAACACTCCTTCCGACGCACCATCAGCTGAGTTCCCAGAGGTAAGTCCCATTGGCCCTATCCCTTCTTTCGGTGTAGATCCATGTTCTTGCTTTTCATGATTTCTCTTTTTTTATTATAGCACACACATCAGATCGCGATCCCTAGTCTCATTCACATCAATCGATACTTTCTTGGTCCAATCAGCAATGAGGATCCCACCGACTTTATTAACGCCGAAACCAACAGAATACCTTATAGGATATCAAACCCTATCCTAGTACCATGGAATGGAACTTTTAAATCTTGGCCCTCAACCGACAAATCCTGGCTAGCTTGGTATGAGAGAATGTCGGCTAGCAAGCAAACTCACTAGGATGAGTTAGGTATAGCTTAGTGCTTAGCCCTCATGATAGCCGATTTACCCAAGGATGAGCCCCTTCTGTCAACTGCAAGCTATTTTTGGTCCAACACCTTCAATGCTTTCCTTTTCCATCAAGGACCCATGACTCCTACCTTGCTAGATGTAGTCATGATTACTGGCCTAGATATAACCACATCGATCAACCCCACCGGATTCAACACTAAGTGCCAGTACTTCTTTAAAACTAGGGCCATAGGAGGTTGGAATGGCTTCATAAACCTAAACATGGGAACTGGATCAGTAGGCCCTAGGGAGCATGCAACCTTCTTAATGATGTGGCTAGAGAAGTTTATCTTCTGTGGTTCAAGCTGCGGCCCCACATCCAACTAGCAGCACATAGCCGAAGCTCTTGTAGAGGGGCAACAAGTTCCTTTAGGGAAATACCTGCTGGGCTACCTGTATCAGACATTGAACAGAACATCGGCTAAGCTTGTAGCCGATTCAGTTATAGGCACCGCAGGCCCATGGTGGTTTCTGCAACTATGGTTAGTCCTTCATACACAAAAGGTTGCTAGAAGACCCGATTTGGCAGATGTTGTATTCCCAAGAATAGAGCCGATTTTGGATGAAGATGGTGAAGAAGTGACCACACGTCGGTGTATGTCCTTCGGAGAGGCTGCTTCCACTTATCCTGGCTCTAAGCTATTAGCTGAGCTCCTTGCTGATTGGTTCACCAATCTGTATGATGGTTTTCCTGAAAACACAAGGATTTGTTTCCCTTACTCTGACTATCAAGATTTTGAACTCCCTCTGGATTCTAAGTTCGATGAAATCAACTCTGAGAGATATGAGAAGCCAAGGGAAATCTTCACAACTGCCATCACTCCATGCATTCTCCCAATCGGCATTCACCAGGGCAGGAATGTCCCTCTGTCCTATGAATTCTATCATCCAATGTCGGTTGCTAGACAGATGGGAATGGGCCAGCTGCCGATTGGATTATACTTTGCTGACAAGATCCAAACCAGAGGATAGATTACTTCAGGCTTGATGATGCACATATTGCTAATATCGAAGGCCCTCCCCTCGGCAGTATTGGGAACTTAAAGTTGGCCATGATGAGGAGTTCAGCCTTTAACCGATGGTGGATTGAACTAAAAAACATCTTTTCCATCAACCGGCCTCGATGTACCTCACCACCATTCTTCCAGAATCGGTTCCTCAAGTAAGTGTTCTTTCCTTTGTCAATTTCTTCATTTGTCGGCTAACACTTTGTAGAAATTTAACCATGTCTTCTTGTATTTGTAGACAACCGATTCCTCCCCTCCTCACATCAGCAACACTGGGGTTAATATCCAATATGCTCCAGGATTGATCCCAAATGGTGGTGGTCTCGCCCCTTCATCAATCGGCTTCAACGCGCCTAGGGTATCTTCCTTGCTGCACGACCAAACTCGCGAGGCACTTCAAAAGAAGAAGAGGGCCAAACCATCGGCTGCCGATCCATCGGATGTGAGGAAGAAGACTTTCAAGAAGCGTAGAAACAGCCCCACCGATGACGCGCCGATGCTGGACCCAGATATGGAGGAAGCCATTGATCAAGCAGTGATGGAGGAAGAGATTGCTGAAGCTGTTGACGAAGCCGCGGCAACCATGAGTGAAACAAGAAGAACCGCTCAAACGCCACCAGCCGACGACCCAGCCTCTCAAGAAACGCCAAGTCCTCCACGACGCCCAGCTCAACCTCAGCCTCAGCCGGTATGTGTTTTTCTGAAATATTTATCTTGGATTTTCATGTTCCAATCCTCATTAAACTTTTATCTTGCGAAAAAGAGATTGGCTACCGGAAAAGGCCGGCTCCGCCTCCATCGGTAATTCTTTTGACAAAGTGCTCTCAATTTTCATTCAACCAATTTTGAACCCACCTTATCTCCTTTCCTTTTGGCAGCCTCCTCGTTCTCCAACACCTGCTCCCCATGTGTCAAGTGAACAAACTCAATCGGCTGGGAGCAGCCACAATGTTGAAGAAGAAACAATATGACTACTACTATCCCAGTAAGTCTTTTGTCTCTTGAACCCAAATCGGCTGTTTGAATTTCTTTGACACTTACCAATCCTAACTTTTAATTTGCAGACTTTAGCCAACATGTTCCCATTTGATATTAAAGAGTTCGTGGACGACGAGGATGATACTAACAAAGCCTTGGCCCCTCTAACCGATGACCTGAGAACGATTTTATTGGACATAGCCAAGCGTCTGGAGAGTTCCCTAGATTTCTTAGATACTGATTGCGGGGCAATCAGGGGAATATTCGAAGAGATCCAAAATCAGCTTCCAGATCAATTGGTTGATATCATCTCCTCGGTGGCTTACCTCGAACTTCATCGGCACAAGTTTGAGAGAGCAAAACAAAGATTAGTCGATCGGCGAGAGAGGAAAGCCTTAGAAGCCACTGTCAAAGCCAATTGGTAGATGATCAGTACTGAGAAGGCCAAGTTAGATGAGATAACAACCGAGCCGAATTCCAACCTCGATCGGCTACGCAAGCGAAGAAAATAAGTGGCGGGTGAGCTCGCCAAGCTTGATGCTGACATATCATCGGAGGAGCAATGCATCGCCAACCTTCCCAAAGCTATCGAAGATCAAAAGTCTAAGTTGAAGGCCTCAATGAAGAATCTACCAGATCTCACAAAGGCTTTGAAACCGATCCCTGGAACTGATGCAGCCGATGCCAAGGCAATTGAAGAAGTTGATCAAATCCGGCAGCAAGCAATATCGGCCATCAACGACATCTTAACCGGCTAGGCCGATTTATGTAATAGGGCTAGAGCGCGAACATTGATGAACTTTTGTGCTGAATCCTGTAAATTCTGTGAACTTTGGCTATAAACCTTGTAATATAACTCCTGTTGATTCTTGCAATCGGTTCTGCATTGAATATTTTTCGAAGTCCACAAAAAATTTTGAAGTCCACTTGATTTCACTTGTTGATGTACATATGCCCCCCTAATTTTACAATGTCAGCCGATCATTGATAAAATTATAGCTTGAGGACGAGCACACAGAATCAGCCATTATGCTTTGGCAAAAACATAACTGATTATGATAAGAATAAAATGACTAAGGGTGATATAACTTATATCGACCATCACATATCAGCAAAGCACAAACGATTATGATAAATTTGAAAAGACTAAGGGCAATATGAGTCATATCGCCCATCTAGAGGCGATGTAAACACATCGACTACCATGTATCGGCTTAATACAGCCGAATCATGAATTGATCCACACACTTGGATAATATTTTTTTAAGTATTTGCCATTAAGAGCCCTTCCAAAAATTTCTCCATCAAGCCCTTGCAACATGTAAGCTCCTTCGGAAACACACTTGTAGATTTTAAAGGGCCCTTCCCAATTTGGTGACCACTTGTCGGATTTATTGTCATGAGTGTCAATTGGCAAGATCAATATCCAAACCAACTCGCCTTCTGAAAACGATTTTGGCACAACCTTCTTTTTGTAATGACGAGCGATTCTTTCCTTATCTCTAGTCACCTTTTTCAAAGAACGCAGCCTGGATTGGACCAAGTCTTTCGATTCATCTACCATAAGGTTGTGATAGTCATTGGCTGTCAACTTATTTTGTAAATCAATTCTTCTTGAGCTGATAAACTAGCTTGTAGGGAGGAACTTGGATCGATCCATGACAAGCCATCCGATAGGACCATAATGCTTCGGCCAATCAGCTGTGCCATTGCTTTGGATAATCAGAGATCATCCTCTTTATTAATTTGATCAGACTTTTGTTAGATGCCTCTGCTTGTCCATTAGCCTATGCATAATATGGTGAAGAATTCAACAATTTGATCCCCATGCTTTCTGCAAACTGGACAAACTCATCAGATACAAAAATAGATCCCTGGTCGGTTGTTATTGTCTGAGGAACACCAAATAGGTAGATAATGTGCTCTTTAACAAACTAGATCGCGTCCCCAGAATCAATTTTCTTCAAAGGAATTGCTTCCACCTACTTTGTAAAATAATCGGTTGCCACCAATATGAATTTATGTCCTTTGCTCGAGGGTGGATTAATCTGGCCGATCATGTCAATTCCCCAACCTCTGAACGGCCACGGCTTGATTATGGGGTTCATAGCCGACGCTGGTGCTCGTTGAATTGCTCCAAACTTCTGACAATCTTAACAACCCTTGTAATACTTGAAGCAATCTTCCAGCATCGTCGGCCAAAAATACCCAGCTCGTCGAAGCAACCATTTCATTTTATGAGCCGATTGATGAATACCACATATTCCTTCATGTACTTCGCCCATCACGACCTTGGCTTGATCGGCACTCAAACACTTCAACAATACTCCATCAATCGTCCGATAGTATAGATCATCGTCTAGCAAAACATATCTTAAAGCCTTGTACCGCAATTTTCTCGAAGCCGATTGAGAAGGATTCTTGAGATAATTATAAAATCGTACCTCCAATCATCGGCTACGATTGTAGCAATTTCAACCTCGATGTCCTTGACCATCGGTTTGTATCCCGATGCCCCCTAAGCTAAATCATTAGCTTCAACATTCTACTCTCGAGGAATATGTGTCAAAGTTACCAGTCAAAAATTTTCCATCAACTCTCGGCATTTTTGTAGTAGGTCATCAACATATCATTTTTGCATTCATATTCTCCAGCTAGCTGATTGATGACCAACAACGAATCACCCATGATCTCCACAGAATCAGCTTCAACTTCTTTTAAAAGTTGCAAACCTTTGAGAACTGCTTCGTATTCGACTTGGTTATTGGTAGTATAGGGCTTGATAGTATAAGAAAACTCAAAACTTGCCCCCTAGGTGATATGGTGACCAAGCCGATACCGCAGCCATGAGTACAAACCGATCCATCAAAAAATAAAGTCCAAGGAACTATGTCAACCGAGCCGATTGAGTCATTACGATGCTCAACAATAAAATCGACTATGGCCTATCCCTTGATTGCTTTGGGTGATTCATACTTGAGATCGAACTCTGTTAAGGCATAAATCCATTTGCCAACTCTTCCTTTTAGCACTGGAGCCGATAGCATATACTTGACAACATCGGCTTTGCAAACTATCGTGCATTCATTGGATAACAAATAATGCCTTAACTTCGTGCATGAAAAATATAGGCATAAGCATAACTTCTCCACCGGGGAATACCTTGTCTCAACATCCAGAAGCTTTCTGCTCAAATAAAATATTGCTCTTTCCTTTCCCTCGAACTCCTGGATTAAGACAGAGCCAATTGACTTCTCATTGGCTGATAAATACAGCTTGAAAGGCACCCCTTTTTGTGGAGGAATTAAGACTGGAGGGGAACTCAAATATTCCTTAATGTTGTCTAAGACTTTCTGTTGCTTTGCCCCCCAAGTAAACTGCTGGTCGGCTTTCAACCTTAACAAAGGTGTAAATGGCTCCATCTTTCCAAACAGATTAGATATAAATCTTCTAATGAAATTCACCTTGCCGACCAGGGACTGCAATTGCTTCTTGTCCTGTGGAGGTTGGATATTTTTTATTGCATTAATGCTCCTCTGTGTTACTTCGATCCCCCTTTCATGGACAAGAAAGCCCAAAACTGTCCAGCCGATACGCCAAAGGCATACTTCGTGGGATTCATCTTCATGCCATATTTCCTTGTTCTCTCGAGAACTTTTCTCAAACTGGCTATATGGTCATCAACTTTTTTTGATTTCACGACCACGTCAACAATGTAGATCTCAACCAATAAGCCGATTAAGTCATGAAAAATGTAATTCATGGCCCTCTGATACATAGCTCCAGCGTTTTTCAGACCAAAGGTCATTACAACCCACTCGTACAAGCCGATTGCACCAAGGCATCTAAAAGCAGTCTTGTGGATATCTTCCTTTGCCATGAAAATTTGATTGTATCCTGCATTGCCATCCATAAAACTTATGATTTTATGCTCTGAAGCAGCATCAACCAACAAAATCAGACTTCGACACTGGGTATTCATCCTTAGGGGTGGTTTTGTTTAGATCTCAAAAGTCGATACACACCCTAATTTTGCCGTTCTTCTTGATCACTGGAACTATGTTAGAAACCCACTCAGCATATCGGCAAGGCCGAATGAAACCGGCATCATACAAATGAGTGATTTCGGCCTTGATAACATCATACATATCGGCCTTGAACCTTCTAGGTGCTTGCTAAAACGACAGATATGTTGGTTTGATAGGAAGCCGATGTTCAACAATCGATCGGCTAAGTCCTGGCATCTCAAAATACTCCCAAGCAAAACAATCTTTATATTCCTTCAAAAGTTCTATAAGCTTGGTTCTAAATTGAGAAGACAAATTTTTACTAATGAATGTCGGCCTAGGCCTATCTCCTGAGCCTATATCGACTTCTTCTAAGTCGTCGGCCGACATGAAACCTTGTCCTAGCTTGCCACCAAGATCATCTACAGTGTCCTTTGTGTAGAAGCTTGACCCCTCCACGACGCCCTCAAAGCAGCAGTTGGGGCTCTTCATCTCCAATTGGTTGTATTTCAGAATCAGACATTTTTAGATAATCGGCTTCCCAAATCTTGCCGGACAAGCAATCAATGCCATCCATCTCTCAAAGGGTTAAATCGGCATTGGCAATGTTAACTGACCTGTCGGCTTGCACGATCTCAACCTTGTCGCCTTGCCATTGGATTAAGCTCTGGTGCATGGTAGAAAGGATGCAACAATTGGCATGGATCCAGTCCCTTCGTAGCAACAAGCTGTATGATCCCTTCTCATCAATGACAAAGAAGGTGACAGGCACAGTCTTGCTGCCGATTGTCAGTTCCACATTCAAAACCCCTTTGGTTTTCGATGGGTTGCCTCCAAAGTCCTTCAAAACCATGTTGGTCTTGATGAGGTCATCATAACTCTTGCCCAATTTTTTGAATGTAGCATAGGGCATCAAGTTCACAACAACTCCTCCATCGACCAACATCTTGGATATCGGCTTGTCATTGACAAATCCTTTAACATAAAGTTGCTTAAGATGCCGATGTCCTGTCCCCTTTGGTTTTCCTAAGATAGCTTGTTCTGGGGACAACACCAATTTGGCCAAGGATTCCTCAACCATGTCTGCATCAGCCTGAGCTACTTCATATTCAGCTGGCAACACGAAGACCATGTTGACCGATGCAGAGGCCACGACTTTTTCCTTGGCCAATCTTTTCGCCTTGTCGGCTTGGGCTTCATCGGCTGAAACAATCTTGCTCTTCACACACCACTCTTTCTTCGGGCATTGTTGCTTCTTCTTCTTCAGCCGATGGCCGATTTTGGCTTGAACTTCTTGTAGTCGACCCCTTCTCTTCATCCGTTGCACCCTCTTTTTTTGGGTCTTTGTGAAAGTATCGAAGGGGCACCATTGCGGGTTCATGATCTCATCTTCATCCTCGTCAGGATCCTGCAAAAAAATCTTGATGAATAGGACCCAGCCTTTGGTGAATAGGGAGTTTCTTTTGCTTCAGTCAATTTTCTCCAGGCATAGATCGGCTTTAACTTGTAGCGTGCCAAGAAACATGTTGTCTGCTGTAACCACCGCACGCTGGGCAATCTTGCAATGATGGCAGCCTCATCCCTTGGTTCCAACAAAACTTGAAAAACTCACAACTCCAATGGGGATCAAAGCTGTCGCCTCCCTCGTAGCACTCCTGTTCCTGCCTATCATCTTCCTGCCGACATTTTTTGATGACCTTGGCAGAAGATAGTGATTCCCTCTCTATGAAGTCCTTCATGAATTTGATCAAGCTATCCATCTCCAGGAGCTCACTACCGGCTGGCCTGCCACTGGTGTGGACCATGTTGACAGGGAAAGGATTGCCATCAACTTTCATCAGCTTCTTTGGGTCTTCAAATTTGATTTTTCTACCTCGATAGCCGATTGGATCTGCTGTCTAAAGACTTTGCAATCGTTAATGCTGTGAGATCAAGTGTTGTGTCATTTGCAGTACTTCCTCTTCTTTAGTTCCTCAATCGATGGGATAACATGACCGGCTGGAAGTTGGATTTGCTTATCCCGAAGTAGCAGATCAAAAATTTTATCGGCCTTGGTGATGTCAAAATCATATTTTTCTTCTTTGGCCGAATTCTTGACCCGTTGGCAAGTGATAACCTTTTTGTTCCTAGCCCAATCGGCTGCTGCCACTTCGGAGTCGCTGTCTTCCTCTGATTCAGAAGAATATGCAACATGGTTAATCTTCTTGAGAACTTTCTTGGCCTCATGGAATCTTTGTTCATTTGTCGATATATTCTGGGCCATGTGAGCTAAACTCTCAAAGTCCTGAGCCGACAACCTTTCCCTTATTGGTGTCAACAGACCCTGGAAAGCGAGATCGGCTAGCTGGGAATCGGACAGAACCAAGCTATAACATCTATTCCTCATGTCCCTGAATCTTTGAATGTAGTCCTGTATAGACTCGTCATGTTTTTGCCTGATAGCTGTCAAATCGGACAGTTTCATCTTGTGGATACCACTGTAAAAGTATCTATGAAACTATTTCTGTAGATCGGTCCAGCTTTGTACGGAATTGTAAGGTAGAGAAGAAAACCATGTGAAAGCCGATCCATAGAGAGAGGAAATAACCTAACTCTCAGGGTGTCAACAGCCGATGCCTTGCCACATTGGGCTAAAAATCGGCTAACATGCTCATATGTAGAGACGTTGTCCTGCCCTGAGAATTTGGAGAAATCTAGTACTTTGTATCGGCTAGGCAATGGAACCCTCTCAAAATATTCTGGATAAGGGTACCGATACATGTTGCCTGTGTCTTTGGGCTTGAGACCAAATTGTTCCCGCATTACATCTGCGATCATATCTGCCCAAGGTTTCTGCTGCTGTGCTCCTTGCACCGTCTGCTGTATCAGCTCGAATTGATCAAATTGAAGTGGTGCCTATCGATATTGCATCTGGGGTGAATGAGGCTGATATTGTGAATGAAAATTACCCCCCATGCGATGCTGAGGAGACTGATGTGTCCCGTGAGCGGGCTGATCGTGAACGAGCTGAGGATCGATAGGGTCTTGCTGGAAGTCTGGCGCGTATGACCCTATCGGCACTCGTGGAATCGGCTCCACCGGTGGCCGATTCATGTTGAACATGACCGCAACCTGGTCGGGAGTGACTTATGGGACACCATGTCCCATGTGCTGAAGCTGCGGCCTAGGCTCTGATACCAATTGAAAGCCCATAGATGTCTTCTAGAGGGAGGGGGTGAAAAGGCGTTCCTGAAAGTTACTTAAAAAATCGCAGCAGTTAAAACAAACATGCACCGGAACTTCCGACCTATAACTCCGGAACTTCCGATCAGCTCAGCCGACCCGAACTCCCGATGTTCTGATCCGAAATTTCCGGTGTTCTAGGACTTTGAGGTTCTGATCTTGAGCCTAACAGCATCCTCAACAGATCTCCCTATTGATACTCTATCCTGATTTTTGGGTGCTTTTATTAGAAACCAGGCTCCAACAGATCACCCATTTGATACCCAAAAATAGTCCCACCCTAAATCTGTCTCCCTCATCATCCAAACTCAGGGTATCGCATCCCATGGACTATCTGCTGACAGGAAGGATTCATGGGTTTTTTTCGTCACGCGCGCGAGTGAAAAATACTGCCACGTTCCTCTTCTTTCTCGCTCCAACCGATGCGTTGCTTGGTGAAATAAATCAGGTCCGCCGCCTCTGTTGATCCCAAATCGTACCGAAGGTGTGTTGACTTGGAAAACCGCTCACTTGCCTGAGAGATTTGCTTTACTCTAGTGCAGGTCCAAAATACTGCTTCTTAGGTTTGTAGGCGTGCCAGTTGGTTTGATCCTACAACCAACAAAAAACAAAGAAAGAAAGCAAGTATTAATCTATAAACGATAGCTGATCTGCTGGTGGCCGATGACGTATCGTTCAGTGTTAAGCCGATGCGGTATGCACTGAATCGGCCAGGGAAATTAAACCTAATCGATCGGCTGTAGATATTCATAGTACATAATCTAAATATCAAGATACATTTAAACTATGTGATTGGGATAGATCGGTAGCCAAGACAGTATAAATCACTTAAGTCCAAAAATAACTCAATATGCAAATTATATATATTTATAACATAGCCAATGTCATAGATTTAATGTGTATCAGCTAGTACTCCGATACCACTTTATACTAAGATATCATTACAGACTAAATATATTAAACATGAATCGATCAAGTGTTAAGATAGACTAACAGATCGATAACAAGCTTAATATATTTACTTGCATGAGATCTTAATATAAAGGGCAACTTTAGCGTATCAAGTAAATATAAAACAAACAAGACTGCTAAAATAGTTAAGATCGGCTGAAACTCCGATACTACCTCTAATAGTGATCATGAGATAAGATAAATATTATGATTCTAAATATTACTCAATATGTCGGACTTAACTGATGCAACATTAAGCATAAGATGAAGCATAAGATCTAAACTAATCTATGAAAACCTTTCGAGATGGTGGATATATCATATAATCTAAATTGACGATGATATCTAACACTATCGACTGTTATCTAATAACAGACTAGCCGATTAGGGTTAGATTGCATTATCGATCTAGGTTATATGCCATATGTGATAACTCGACGATTTACGCAAACATGATTAGAGTATCATAATGATGGAAGCACTAATCCTGAGAGTGCAAGCCGCCATGACAAGATTTTACCTTTTCGTCGGAGATCGAACTCAATGCAGCCCAACTAGAAGCAAGAACTTGTTGAAACTATTAAAAGAAAAGGGTGGTGATGCGCCGAGATTGTATTGAACTTGATTGTTTTTTAATTTTCATTGTCCTGGTTTGTATTTATACCCAGATACAAGATAAGTCCTTGACAGACACGACTCCTATCTCTATTACAATTTGAATTACAGATATATGCCTAAAACAAACTTTCTCCGACATTATCTATAAGGAAACTATTTAAGATATCCTAACTAACAGATACAATTGCCTTTCCTGGACTCTATCCATATATGACAATCCTCATGAAGCACTTCAAACCGAATCCGAAGATAATTCCAATGTCTTTTCTTAAGGATTGGTCATACGAGCTATCCTTATCGGAATCGGCTGCATCGGCTGTCCTTGTCCGATTTGGTATCAGCCGACAATCACCTTAGCCGATTCGATCACCAACCAATGAACTCCTCAGCCGACTCGGTCTGCACTTGGCGTGCGCTCTATTTCTAAAACAATTTGATTCCCTCCAAATTGGCTTTGATCTTATCTTCAAATCTGATAATTGGCTTACAAAATTTGGTCGTTAACAGCCTCCCCGCCCCTGCGGCACTCGTCCATCTCCCCGTTCGCCCTCTTCTCAGTTGCGCCGCGCCGCGCCGTGCGTCCTCTTCCCAACCGCGTTGCATCCTTGACCGTGCGTCGTGCCGTCCGTCCTCTTCTCAGCCACAATGGGCCCGTCCGTGCATCCCTGGCCATGCGTCGCACCATCCGTCCTCTTCCCAGACGCGCCGTCCCTATTCGCCACACCATCTGTCCATCGCCCGTCCACCGGATCCTTGCCCTATCTCTGCCGCTGCTAGCACCTGGGCAAGACGAGTGTCGTGAAGATGGCCACCTTGGGCACATAGGACAGCACAAACTCTAGAATGCCATCACGCTCCGCCCGCGTGAGCAGCGGCAGCAGCCTTTCGACGACCTCGGACCGGACGACGCTGATCACGAAGTTCCTCAACGAGCACTTGTTGAACTCGTAGCTAGCGGCCTTCCGCTGCCACAACCACTGGTCGTGCCGTCGGAGTTGAAGATGCCGTGGCCAAGGAAGTCCTCCATGACGGACACCACGTACTCCCCCTTGGAGTAGTTCTAGAAGTTGGTCTTGACAATGTATTCGATGTTGGTCGGGTTGGCAGTGATGGCGCTGGCCATAAGGCCAAAGCACATGAAGTTGAAGGACATGGTGTGCGTGGAGCAGCGCACCACGACGCCAGCCGACCACTCGATGAGGCGGTGCTGGTTCTTGGCGAAGCGTGTCACGTGCTGACGATTGGGTAGGCCTTGAGGCCATTGGCGTGAAGCTGCTTCCTGAGCTGCCATGGCGCAGGCAAAGGAAGCAGAGCACAGGATGGACATATGCACAGGCCAGTCTAGCATGAATCAAAAATTGGTTTTGATTTTGAGACATAGGATTAGGGTGAACTGCTGTAGACAAAACAGGTAGAGATACTCTATTTAGATTGGTGATCTCCTATAACCTCAATTTAGAGGATAAGATTAGGGGGATCTGTTCAGGATGCTCTAAGTGACTTTCAAGACTAGTCTAATTAAACGTAACAGGGAGGAATAACTTGGAAACAAAAATACTCAACAGAAAGTAAAGGACATGCACAATTGATACAATGCTTTTTTCCCGAAGTTTGGATTCAAAGAATCCTACTCTCCGTTGAGGAACTCCTAAGAGCTGGGTCTCGATTAACCCTTTGCCTCACCAAGCAAAGCCCTAGAAAGAAGTCTTCGGTTTCCAACCCAACGTTTCTAGGTTCTTCGCTAGAGATCAAGTGACCACAAAGATCCCAAACATGACTCTCTAGCAAGCACCACAAACGAGGATTGCTCTACCAAGACAACCTTCTAATGCTCAGCTCGGATTTTCACTATGCATTCATCATTTCCTTGCGGAGGTGAGGAAAACCTTCACAAACCTTCCCGGGTCAATCCACAAATCACCGGATAGTCGCGGGAGATGCCTAACCGTCTAGAAAATCACTCTCAAAGAGTAATAAGCATCAAACAACATCCAAACAAGAATCTCCAAGTGCTCAAGTCATCCTAGCTCTCTCTCCCACAATAACTCTTCCATATGTTCAAATCTCTCTCAATCTCACTTGAAACACTCAAGATCAAGGTGGAGGAGCCTTAGAATACTCAAAGAGAGGCTAGGGAACAGAAAAATGAAAGTTAATGGCTTAAAGTGGGTTGTGGAGGGAAAAGGGTATAAATAGGCGTGTGCTGACATCATGTGTCCGTTACTCACAATTTGAACTGGATAGGTGTCCGGAAGTTTTGGTCAGGGACCTCTGGAACTTAGAAAATTTCTGGCGAGGGCACCTGGAAGTTCTGGACAAGAAAACCAGAACATCCGGTCAGGACTCTCTGTCCTAAAATGGAAAAAAGCTGAAAATGGCTAGAAAAAATCTCACTCCTCAAGATTATGACTTTAAGCACCTAGATCATCTCGGGCCATCATTTTAAACCCCTCGTAATAGTACGGTTTTCCTAAGACTCAAGATTAACGAAAAGAAAGTTTAAATAAGCCATCGAATCTTCTCGCTACTTTGCAATTGTTGTTGAGGGTTTCTTTTGAGCAAACTTAGCACACCTAAAGCATTTGGGACTAATCACCTACATTTATCTCAAACGAACTCATTAGTCCTTTAACCAATTTGTCATTAACCACCAAAACCCACTTAGGGGGCTAGATGCACTTTAAATACCTATCATACTAGTATAAGTCCCAAGATACACTAACTAGTATACACAGAATAACAGTGGATCAAAGTACATAACTTTATTACACTACTGGGATAATTCTTACATGAGTTGCCATTATGGACATACCTGTTAACACTGGAATTTGGTAATGGGTTCCAAAGTCTTAAAAGGGGAAGTGGAATTGGATCGACCGAAGGCAGGAGTCGTATCGGCTAAAAGATTGATCGACTGCAGGGCTGGTCGGCTGGGGACGGATTGAATGGGAACAGCCGACAGCCGATTCTGAGTTCAGAAGAGATGAAACCGTGTTTAACGCAGAAGCTTGAAGATAAGTGGAAATTCGGTTGTTAATTGCGCGTTTAAAGATATTGCCACTTATGGATAAAGTCCTGCAATGGCAATTGTATCTGTAAACTAGAAATTCGTTAAATTGTTAGTTGTTATACGTTATGGACCTCGCTAGGGATGATATGATGTTTAAACAGTAGTTTAGATAGAGTCCAAAGTTGTTACAAATATTTGTATCTTGGGTATAAATAGGACCCGAGACCCTCTGTATGAGAACGATTAAATCAATCTAATCTTCGGCACATCGCCATCCTTTTCCTTTTGGACGAACACCCTGTTTGGCTTTGGGCTGCATCGTCTCGATCCCCAAACCCAGGTACATGTTTGTCGTTAGTGGTGAGATTACTTGTTTCTAATGCTTCCATCGCAATGATATATTGGATTCAATAGTTTTACTGCGACATATATCATATAGTGCACATGAACCAATTCGGTGCTTAGATCTATCTTGTAGTTGACTCATCTTGTCGAGAGTATGTGGTCAACAAGGCTAGGTTTAAGGGTTGGTTGGTTCGTATGTAATATCTACCATCTCCCGAAGTGTAAGTCGAAAGTAATAGATTGGATGTTTCTTTTGATACTTAATGCTGCATCAAGACTGAACTATTGAGTCGTCTTTAGAACCATCAGTAATTTATTCTTTTGGACTTACATTGTCTGGAGATAGCGTCGGGGTTTCAGCCGACCTTATTCAACCCAGTGTGTTTCTTTTAACGTGATTGTTATTGGATTTGTATTAGGGCTATATTTTATGCCTAGGTTGTGCTTGCTTACATCTTTGATCTAGGAATATTACGTCTGCACGAGATTCACTGGAATACCAGCCGACTTGACGTTAGTTTCCCAGCATCGACTGGTCCATGGATCTGTATATTTATTATTCTTCGTTATATTTGGATCGGACGACTGATGGTCGTCTCGGCATGGCCGATACGTTTTGGTCGCTTGGCCCAAATATGGTCTGGAATAACATATATACATTCATGGATTTCCTTGGCCGATCTTGCGGGGACTTGACCTAACGCTTAACGAACACTTCCTTGTCTTCTTTCTTGTTGATTGGCATATCAAATCAACTGGCACGCTCTACACATTGTAGGCAGCTAAGAAGGACCTACACTAGAGTCAAGCGTATCTCCCAGCCGCCGCGTGAGAGAGATTTCGGTCAACACGCTTCTGGCACGCCGGGGGACTGTCTTTGTCGGCTCGACTCTGACGAATAGACTCAACCGGCAAGATGGTCGATTCCAAGATCCTCGGCATCACACAGACAATGTCGTACTGTAAAGATGGATCAACTATCGGCTGAACAGCAAGCCGAGTATAAGAAGATGGTGGAGGAACTCCAGAATAATTATCTTTAATCCTTCACCCAAACGAGGTCTGGAACTGTGCACCAAAAGTACAAGTTCAGCCTCAACGATACCAAGGCATCCTCATCAAGTGATGCGAAGGGCAAACGAAAGTGGAAGAGCCGACTCAAGTGCGGGATGATCAAGCCGTGTACTCTTTGCAAGATCGGATCGACTCGGCTGTCCATCACACGCTGGTCAACCAGAGCAGCATCCTCGTCAACACCCTCAATAATATGATTTCTCACGTGGTTGATACCAAGGTGGCCGAGCAGCTGCAACGGGGCCCCACATATTTCACGGATGGCCAGTTTCCTGGTTACAGGACACTAGTCACCCAAGATCGGCCGCTTTCACTAATAGCGCAACCCAACCCACCAGGAGGAGTCGGCCACTTGAGTCCAAGCGAGACGGCCGTGAGACCAGCGGTCACTATTTTAAATGGACAACAGCCGTTGCCTCAAGGTCAACTCAACATGTTCCATAATAATCGGCAGCCGTAGCCGATTGATCATGGCAGACGGCGAATGTCTGGGGCCGACATGCTCCTGCACCCGCCAACGCCACCACAGAACCTCGCCGCCGCCCGCCGATCATCGCTACAGACCAAGGGGTCGTCGGATCACCATTACCGACCTCGACACCGCCACGATGTATCGGCAAGCACACATGCCGTATGACCCATACGAGCCGATACAAAGATAATAGGGCCTGGGTCGAACTAATCGCAGATGTTATGCGGTAGCGCGGCCTCAAACCAAAAGATTCAGGGAATATGTATGGGTACCCCTATCCGAAACATTTCGAAAGGGTCCCGCCGCCCAACCGATACAAGATCCCGGACTTCTCCAAATTCTCGTGACAAGACAACGTCTCTACCTATGAGCATGTCACCGATTCCTTGCACAAGGCGTGAAGCATCGGCCACGACCCCTTGAGAGTTCGGCTATTTCCCTTTCTCTTTCAGATCGGGCTTCACTTGGTTCTCCTCGTTGCCTTACAACTCAATTCGAGTTGGGCCGATCTTGAGAAGCGCTTCACGGCTATTTTTATTCCAGCAACCATGAAATGAAGTTGTCGGACCTCACCAATCAAGTGAAACACAATGAATCGGTCCAGACTACATTCAACGCTTCGTAGAAATGAGAAACCGATGCTACACTGGTGCTATCGACGCCCACCGGCCGATTTAGCCTTCCATGGTTTGATCGCGCCGATCGTGGAACGATTTTCTCGCGCAGACTTCGATAGTCTAGCCCACTCGGCGCGAAGGTGACAGCCCATGAACAACGTTTCCAAGAAACCAGGAAGGCCGTCAAAACCATAACGCAAGTCGTCGTCAATTCATATTACGGGTCCGACGACGATGAAACGGAAGTAGCGGCAACCGAATGGGCTAAGAACAAGAAGGCCATCGTCTGCCAGTGGCTGCTGAAGACGGCTAAAGAAGAAAAATACGATTTTGACATCACTAAAGCCGACAAGATCTTTGATTTACTGCTCAAGGAGAAACAGATTCAGTTGCCCGAAAATCATGTGATCCCGTCGGCCGAAGAATTGAAAAAGAAGAAATACTGCAAGTGGCATAACTCCACATCTCACGCCACGGACGATTGCAAAGTCTTCAGGCAGCAAATCCAGTCGGCCATCAAGGCCGGGAAGTTAAAGTTTGCTGACTCAAGCCGGTCCATGAAAGTAGACGGCAATCCGTTTCCGGTCAACATAGTCCATGTCGGCCCCGGGCGAGCTGATCGACAGGACAGAATGGCGCATGGCTTAGCCGATATGTTGATCGAGGCCAAAACAGGAGAGGACCAGACTGGAAACCACACTGCACAGATTAACATGGTGCGCCCAGTCATCAGGTCGGCTGGCCAACAGCCGATCCAGGAACGAAGCCGATACCACCATCAATATCGGTCTCGGTGTGAAGAAATTTACGACGAAGCACCTCGCCGCACGAGCCAAGAGTCCAGAGCCGACGGAACATAGCGAGCCATGATGATCCACATTGGCATTGCGCTTTCTTCGTGCATTGCTGGAATCCGGCATGAGACTACCAACACTGGAAGATTGCCCAAGATGTAACGATCACCATAACGATGACGAACGCGGAGTTCGTCATCCGCAAGCCTGTCCGGTTCATCCCCGCAGCCGTCCAACTAAACCGAAGACGGCGACCTGTCCACGATCGGCTCGGTCCGATCCATCAGGACTTCTTCATCGAAGAGAACCAAGATGGAGATAATCGCGATGACGAAGAAGCCGACGATGAGGGATCGGCCAACCCCCAATGGTGCCCGTCCGATCTATTTACGAAGACCCAGAAGAGGAGAATTCAACGGCTCAAGCGTGAAGGAAGAGAGGACGAGGTGAGACAAATGATATACGAACAACGCCGTCGGTGGGCAAGATCAAGAGACGGTGGGTACCCAAGCAGAGAACGCTATGGCCACCGAAGAACAAGCCGAGGAAAGTCGAGCCGACCGAGCGAAGGGTAGCCAAAGGGAAAAGTAAAGCTACCGCATCGGTTAACATGGTCTTCGTATTGCCGGCCGAGTTCAGCGCCCCCGAAGCCGACGCGGATGCTATCGAAGATGACCCGACAAAGCTAACAATCTCGCCAGACCAGCCATCTTCGACAAGCCCGAAGGGACCGAAAATCGGCATCTGAAACCGTTATACGTTAAAGGATTCGTTAACGGCAAGCCGATCTCCAAAATGCTGGTCGATGAGGGAGCGGCAGTCAACCTCATGCCTTACGCAACTTTCAGAAAGCTTGGAAAAGGGGCCAAAGACCTGATAAAAACCAACATGGTACTCAAGGACTTCGGCGGCAACCCATCGGAGACCAAAGGCGTTCTCAATGTCGAACTGACCATCGGCAACAAAACTATGCCCACAACGTTTTTTGTCATCGACGGGAGGGGGTCTTACAGCCTGCTGCTCAGAAGGGACTGGATCCACGCTATCTGCTGCATCCCTTCTACAATGCACCAGAGTCTCATCCAGTGGGACGGCGACAAGATCGAGATCGTACCAGCCGACAGGTCAGTTAGTATCGTTAGTGCCGATTTGCCACTTTGGGAAATCGAAGGCATCGAATGTTTATCTGGGAAAATCTGGCAAGCCAATTTTTTAAACGTGTCCAATTCAACAATACAGCCCATCGGAAGCGATGAGTCGCAGCTGCTGCTTTGAACAAGACATGGTGGAGGGCTCCAGCGTGCTTGGCATAACCACCGCGGACAAAGACGATGGAAAGTTAGGACAAGGCTTCACGTCGGCCGACGAGTAAGAAGAGATCGACATCGGATCTGGCGATAAGCCAAGGCCGACGTACATTAGTAAAAATTTATCTCCTCTTTGTAGATTCCAACTTATTGAATTATTAAAAGAATATAAAGATTGCTTCGCTTGGGAATACTTCGAGATGCCCGGTCTTAGCCGATCGATAGTGGTCCATCAGCTGCCAATCAATGCAGGATATCGGCCATTCAAACAACCTCCCAGGAGGTTCAAAGCCGACATGTACGACGTAATTAAAGCCGAAATCACTCGGCTATACGACACAGGATTCATTCGGCCTTGCCGATATGCCAAATGGGTCTCTAATATCGTCCCGGTATTGAAGAAGAACGACAAACTTTGGGTATGCATCGACTTCAGAGACCTAAACAAGGCGACCCCAAAGGACGAATACCCAATGCCAATAGCCGACCTGCTTGTCGACACTGCCTCAGGCGACAAAATCATCAGCTTCATGGACGGCAATGCAGGGTACAACCAGATATTCATGGCCGAAGAGGATGTCCACAAGACAGCTTTTCGATGCCCGGGTGCGATTGGCCTCTACGAGTGGGTGGTGATGACGTTCGGATTAAAGAACGCCGGGGCAACATATCAAAGAGCGATGAATTACATCTTTCACGACATGATCAGCGCACTAGTAGAGATATACATTGACGACGTCGTCGTCAAGTCAAGAGAGATAGAAAGCCACATTGCAGATCTGAGGCAGGTGCTTGAGCGGACGAGGAAATATGGATTGAAGATGAATCCGCTTAAATGTGCGTTCGGCGTGTCGGCCGGGCAATTCTTAGGGTTCCTCGTTCATGAAAGAGGAATTGAAGTCACACCAAGGAGCATTAATGCCATTAAGACAATTCAACCCCCTAAGGATAAAAGACAACTCCAGTCATTAATCGGAAAGATAAACTTCATTAGACGGTTCATAGCTAACCTCTCAGAAAAAATAGAGCCGTTCACACCATTGCTTCGACTTAAAGCCGATCAGACATTCACATGGGAGGCAGAGCAACAGAAGGCGTTAGAAGACATAAAAGATTATCTAAGCTCCCCTCCAGTTCTAATGCCCCCATAAAAAGGAATGCCATTCAAGCTGTACCTGTCTGCCGACGACAAGTCAATCGGCTCCGTTCTGATCCAAGAAGTCGACGGCAAGGAAAGGCCATTTTCTATCTCAGCCGTCAGCTACTAGATGCAGAGACCAGGTATTCACCCATCGAAAAGTTAAGTCTGTGCCTGTATTTCTCATGCACAAAGTGAAGGCATTATCTGCTATCCAATGAATGCACGGTAACTTGCAAAGCCGATGTAGTCAAGTACATGCTATCGGCTCCAGTGCTCAAAGGGAGGATCGGAGAATGGATCTTCGCGCCGACCGAGTTCGATCTGAGGTATCAGCTCCAAGAGCAAAAAGGACAGGCCCTAGCCGATCTCATTGTGGAGCATAGAAACAATTCGATTGGCTCCGTCGAAATTACGCCTTGGACTTTGACTTTCGATGGCTCGGTGTGCACCAACGGCGTGGCATCGGCTTAGTTCTTATCTCACCCAGGGGGGCAAGCTTCGAGTTCACTTTCACCATCGACCCCCACGCTACGAATAACCAAGCCGAGTATGAAGCCGTTCTCAAAGGGCTAACTCTACTTAGGGAGATGGAAGCTGACGCGGTCGAGATAATGGGAGACTCGTTGCTCGTCATCAGTCAATTATCAGGAGAATATGAGTGCAAAAATGACGCATTGATGATCTACCATCGGTGGTGCCGGGAGTTAATGGAAGGCTTTCGGCTAGTCACTTTGAAGCATATTCCCAGGGAGCAGAACACGGAGGCCAATGATTTGGCTCAAAGGGCATCAGGCTACCAGCCGATGCTGAGAGACATCGACATAGGCGTCGCCACCATCACAACCGACGATTGGAGATTCGACGTCTACAATTACCTCAAAGACCCTTCTCAGTCGGCCACAAGGAAACTACGATACAAGGCACTACGGTACGTATTGCTTGACGAAGATTTATACTATCGGACAATCGATGGCATACTGCTCAGGTGTTTGGGCGCCGATCAAGCCACAGTGGCCATCGGGGAGGTACACGAAGGAATCTGCGGCACGCATCAGTCGGCACACAAAATGAAATGGCTACTTCACCGAGCCGGTATTTCGGCCAACAATGCTAGAAGATTGTTTTAAATACTATAAAGGATGCCAAGATCGCCAAAAGTTCGACACAACAATGAGCTCCGGCGTCGGCTATGAACCCAATCATTAAGCCGTGGCCCTTCGGGGGTGGGGCATTGATATAATCGCCGATCAATCCACCTTCAAGCAAGGGGCACAAGTTCATCCTAGTGGCCACGATTATTTCACAAAATGGGTGGAAGCGATCCCCCTCAGAAAAGTGGATTCTAAAGACGCAATCGAGTTCGTCAAAGAACACATCATCTACCGATTCGGCATTCCGCAAACGATAACGACCGACCAGGGGTCCATCTTTGTTTCGGACGAGTTCATTCAGTTTGCCGACGGCATGGGGATCAAGCTACTTAACTCCTCGCCGTATTACGCGCAAGCCAACGGTCAGGCCGAAGCTTCAAACAAAAGCTTGATCAAGCTGATCAAAAGAAAGATATCTGAGCATCCTAAGCAATGGCACACCCGATTGGCCGAATCATTATGGGCGTATCGGATGGCATGTCACGGGTCCATCCAAGTCCCCCCATACAAACTGGTCTATGGACACGAAGTAGTACTTCCATGGAAAGTGTAATCGGCTCAAGACGCATTCAGTTACAAGACCAACTCACAGCCGACGACTATTATAACCTCATGATAGACGAGTCGGAGGATCTCGCTTTATCCAGAATGAGAGCTTTAGAAAAAGTAACAAAAGATAATGAACGGGTAGCCAGACATTACAATAAAAAGGTCGTCCCTAAATCATTTGAGGAAGGCGAACTCGTTTGGAAGCTTATACTCCCAATCGGATCCAGAGATAACAAATTCGGCAGATGGTCACCGAATTGGGAGGGGCCTTTCAAGATCCACAAATACGTCTCCAAAGGAGCTTACATGCTAAAAGGACTGGATGGGGAGATATTCGGAAGGGCCCTCAACGAAAAATATCTAAAGAGATACTACCCGAGCGTGTGGATCAATGCGTGAGTCGGTTATCGTTACAATAGGCCGACCCACGACAGCCGATGCCTTATAAGGCATCGCCTTTAGGCATTCGCATACACCCTCCCACGCCCCATGATCGGCTCAGGACCCCCCGGCAGAGATCAGAATGCATGATCGCGTCGGACTCCCAAAATTTTGTCGACATCAAAGCTATCAACAAAACTTGGGGGCATACACATGCGCGAGACAGTCGGACAATAAATGATCAAAAAAAGACCAAAAGTCAAGCCGATTTTTGACTAATCAAGCCAGGGAAGTTGACGAAGCCTCAAGTTAGACGGAACCAGGAACATTAAAGCGAGCTTTATTCGAATCGGCGCGAAGCCGTCTTGGATTATATGTTTGCCGTGTACTCCTAATGGCCACCGGGGCTCGTTCGATGGGCTCCGTAGTCTCCATCTCTAGAGCATCCAGGATCAGGTGCTCCAACCGAGTGACCCTTATGTCGGTGGTGGTGGTCAGTAACTCGTTGGCAAGTTGGGCTTGCCTACCCTCCACGGCCGAGCGCGCGAGCGTCGAAGACGCCATGGGGGCAGCAGCCGGAATGCCACCAAGATGGAAAGGCGGCTGGCCGCCGGGTGATGAGCCTCCAACTCCCGAAGCGCCAGTGCACCCTCACTCGTCGGTCCCGGCGACCGACGCTCGTCGGTGTCTCCATGATTTCCAGGATCACCCAAAGCGGGTGAGGCGGCTGCAAGGAGATTCGTCCTTGAGTATTCAAAGAAAGAAAACGGTGAGAGTAGAGGAGTTGAGAAACCACCTGGTTCACCGACGAACTCGAAGACGCCATGAGAAGCCTAGCCGAAGACTTAAAGGACTAGGTGTTCTACTATTGAAAGTTCGTCGCCTTCGACCGTGAGTTATTTGGAAGAGCCGGGGAAACCCATTTATAGAAATAAAAGATACGGTTCTTAGATGTGAAAGGTCGCTGCCAACCCAGGAGTCAAAGAGATCATCATTATAAGCGTCGGGAATCGTTGAAAAGCCAGTGACTGCGCAAGTCTGGATACCTATCGCCCAGGACTCACGGGTTCCCGGAGTACAGATTCGAGGGGGTCGGCCTACGAAGACAGGTCGACGACGTAATCGGGTATTGCCGGCCGATGGCCAGAGAGTCGAATGACCGAAAGATAAACATTGAAGGTTGGGGCGTCACTTCAGAGTGATTTTGAACTAAACGAGTCGAGACGCCGCGCATAGCTAAGGGCGTCCTACGTACAAACATAGCCGATTGTATCTACAAGCATGATTAATACAGGCTATCCGATTACATCACAAAACACATGTTGCAGAAACACAAGCCGATCTCGCAGGGTCGGACATTTTACAATCTCATTTCTTTAGAAAATCGGCTATCGCCGACAGAGCTGTCCGTCTAACCTGGTCGACCTCGCCGATTGCCCTAAGGTCATCGGCCTCGGACCCCGCCACCGATCGAGCGCTCTGCACCAAGCCCCACAAATGCGCAACGGCCGCCCTGATGCTTTGGCGCTCAGCTTCAACCCTGGCCGGCAGATCAGCCATATACTCCTCATGGACGTCGATTTCGTTTGTAATCTGAATGAGGTCGGCCACCAGTTGGTCCCGGCGGGCACGGAGTTGCTCGAGCTTGGCTACCGGCTCTGTTTTCAGGCGGTCGAAGGCGGCCTTCCGGGCTTCAATGGCTTCTTTGGTTGATTGGATGGCAGCCGACCACGCCTGACTCTCACGGCGATCAATGACTCGCTGCCGGGCTTGTTCATATTTTAACTGGTAGGCTTCCATGAAGGTCGCCGGTACGATGGCTTCAGCTATAGCATCCGGCAGCTGGTCTTGGATATCTCGAACCGTGCGCGTATCGAGTCGCGATCGACCACCGGCGCGTCCAATGAGGCTTCCACGGTTGCCGATATTGGCCAAAGTGGCCCTCGGGTCCTCGCCCGACGCCGAAAGCGCTTCCTCGCCGGCATCACCGGTTCTTCGAACTCCGACAAGTCAAAGTTGAGGAGATCGGCCACGTGCTGCGAGAAGAGAGAAAGGATCGGGGCATGACAAAACCAATGGTTGGGGCCGTCGCTTACCGTCGGCGCCGTCGTCGGTTGTTGGTTGGCTGGATCATTCCCACGGCGTCGGCTTTCCTTGCTAGTGTTATCATCACCACCCCCAACAGCGCAGACATTCGTCCGACGCCGGGAGCAATGTGGAGGTCGCGGGAGCTGCGAAGAGGAAAGGGGATTAACGAGACGAACGATTGATTATCGCAGAGACAAAGGGTAAGAATCGATTACGGCGAAGCGGGGCGAGGAATGCGACCAGCCAATTTCTTGAACTGCAAGGAACAAACGAATCAGGTACGGGCGATCGTCGTGAAACCAGGACCAACGAAGTAAAAACTTACGGGAGGACGTTTTGTCGGCGGACTTGGGGCTGGCGGAGCGTCGGTTGGGGCATTTACCGACTCGGGACTCAAAGCCCCGGTTTCGACCGTCGCTTGGACAGCTGTTGGCGCCTCCTCATCGACAACAGCATCGAGGAATTGCTCGACGGCCGGATCTAAGGGGGGAAGGCTATCGGCCGAGGTGATCATTTGTATCTTTCTCACCCTTTTGGGGGCGCGTAGCCGACGAACGCGGTGGTGGTGCCGTTTCCTCTTCGGCGCGTTTGGATGACGCACCCGCTCGTAACAAAGATGATAGTTTGGGTGCCCCCAGATGGCCGACGGAGCAAGGCCCCCACGTCCGTAATGCCCAGGTTATATTCGATGGGTCGCCCGGAGTCGCTTACTGCTGGCCGCTCCGTTTCTGTTTCCTGCAAAGTCAGAGTACGAATGTTAAATCGGCTGACGCGGCCGATGAATGAATCATAGGAAAGGAATCATCGGCTGTAAGTAGAGATATACCGAGGGGATCTCATCCGGCAGAAGCAAGTGAATGTAGCAAGACGACCGTTGGTGAAAAATATGGCGTTTAAATTCGGACCACCATCGGTCGTAAGCAGCGGTTCTCCTCGTCGACAGGGTGATTGTGTTGGCGTCGCCGAAGGGGGACCAGCTATGTTCAGCAGCCAGTTCATCATCAAATCCTCGCCGACTGCTCCTCTGGTTTCGATCTTATTGGCATAAAAGAAGCCGATGGGAAGTTGCCCAAGACCGAACTGTCTCGCCGCCGACACTGGGTAGTAGAATTCATAACTTCGGGCTGTTGATCGGCCTTGGTGAACCCCAGTCGGCAGAATGCAGGGAGACAGAGAGGCGAAGAACAACTTTCTACACCTTAGGCTGTCGACTGAGTTGAGGTCATCCCATTTGAAGTCGATCGGCAGCTCAAAAGATCCTTGGTCGGGGTAGAAATACCAAGTACGGTTGTCGCGGGATAGCCCATTGTAAAAGGCTGTGAACCAATCGGCCAATAACTCGGCCGATTGCCTTGAACCTGCTTGGGCGGCGGCTGCTTCTCCATAGTTCGTGCATCGCCTGGTGGTAATCTGACCACCTTCTTCATCTTCAATTGGCTCTAGCCTTGGGAATCCGACGTCTGTCAGGCGGGGCCGACCGGCTATGTTCTGGGTGGCAAACACCAGCCAGATTTGGAGAAACCACCAGGGGCCACCAGTGTTGACTGGGGCGTTGGCGGCTATTTTCGTGGCGGCTTGATGTAGCATTTGATATGTGTAGCCGAGGAGGTATTTTCCCAATGCAAACTCCGTTCCGTCGGCTAAGATTTCGGCCATGATTTGCCAATTAGCGGTCGGCCCACAGCTCGATCCGCAGAATACAAATTTTTCCAGCCACATCATCAGAAAGGCGGTGTATTCCCGGTGGCCGACTGTTCCATCTTTCATGTTTTGGGCGATGAAGCTGCTCCATCCACCGATGGCTTTGGTTTTTAACTGATGTTGGCCTTTTCGGTTCAAAACGCAGGGATTAGCCGATGATTCGATATCCAGCCCAGTTGTCATATATACATCGGCTAGTGTGATGGTCATTGGCCCTTGCCTAAAGAGGAAGGCATTGAAACTGTCGTTCCAAAAGTAGGTCGCAGCCGATAGGAGTGGCTCGTCTTTTTTCATGCCAGCGATGGACAGTTCCAAGCATTGGGTGAGTTTCCTTTCTTCCCATTGGGTGTACTTGGCCGATTGTATCCTTTTATACCATTCGGTCCAGGCTGCGTCAGTAGACGGCCAAGCTTTGAATGTCCCGTTCCAATGGGAAAGAGATGGTTTGGCGGTGTTGAAAGGCATACGGTTGGTTTCGGCCACGATTACATCAGTTGGGTCTGTGTCGCCGATAGGCCCAAGGAAATACTTTCCTTCTTGTGTCGGATTTGGGATGAGTATTTGATGAGACAGGTGCTACAGTTTGAAGAAGGGGAGAAAAGTACTGGTCAGGAATGATGGTGTTTTATAGTTCGGAATAAGAAAAGTATTAGTTAGTAAGGGTATGGGATAAAATACTATCGAAAATTACCGAACGAGTCAGTGGAATAGAGATTTCTGGAGAAGCGAGTTGGGCGTAAAATTATAGAGCAAAAGAGAATACCTGAGGAAACTCATTCGTAGTGGCGGCTAGAGCAGTTCCGGTGGCGGCGGCAGATGGTGTTGCGGTTGCGGCTGGCGCGATGGTGGTGGCCGGCGAGTTGGAGGTGCTTGAAGTAGCGGCGGAGGCCATCGGGAAGTTCGGAGACGAAGATGGGGTTCGACGAGCGTGGAAAAGGTGTCGAACGTCGATGGAGTCGCCGGAGGAGAGAGAGAAGGGCAGGAAGTTTGTTTGAGAAGAAAGCCGAGAGCACGATGAGGGCGTAGGTGATTCGACCGAGGAAGGTGGATATTTAAAGAGCCCTTGGGGAGAAGCCGAGACGATTTGGGCCGAGAGGGGAGCAAGAGTTTGAATAGGTGAACAAATCCGCAACACTTCGTGTTACGGACTTGGGGGGCATGTGTTAACACTGGAATTTGGTAATGGGTTCCTAAGTCTTAAAAGGGGAAGTGGAATCGGATCGGCCAAAGGCAGGAGTTGTATCGGCTAAAAGATTGATCGGCTGCAGGGCTGGTCGGCTAGGGACGGATTGAATGGGAACAGCCGACAGCCGATTCTGAGTTCAGAAGAGATGAAATCGTGTTTAACGCAGAAGCTTGAAGATAAGTGGAAATTCGGTTGCTAATTGTGCGTTTAAAGATATTGCCACTTATGGATAAAGTCCTGCAACGATAATTGTATCTGTAAACTTGAAATTCGTTAAATAGTTAGTTGTAATACGTTATGGACCTCGCTAGGGATGATATGATGTTTAAATAGTAGTTTAGATAGAGTCCAAAGTTGTTACAAATATTTGTATCTTGGGTATAAATAGGACTCGAGACCCTCTGTATGAGAACGATTCAATCAATCTAATCTTCGGCGCATCGCCATCCTTTTCCTTTTGGATGAACACCCTGTTTGGCTTTGGGCTGCATCGTCTCGATCCCCAAACCCAGGTACATGTTTGTCGTTAGTGGTGAGATTACTTGTTTCTAATGCTTCCATCGCAATGATACATTGGATTCAATAGTTTTACTGCGACATATATCATATAGTGCACATGAACCAATTCGGTGCTTAGATCTATCATGTAGTTGACTCATCTTGTCGAGAGTATGTGGTCAACAAGGCTAGGTTTAAGGGTTGGTTGGTTCGTATGTAATATCTACCATCTCCCGAAGTGTAAGTCGAAAGTAATAGATTGGATGTTTCTTTTGATACTTAATGCTACGTCAAGACTGAACTATTGAGTCGTCTTTAGAACCATCAGTAATTTATTCTTTTGGACTTACATTGTCTGGAGATAGCGTCGG
The DNA here is from genome assembly GCA_019925245.2 of Oryza australiensis. Lineage (NCBI taxonomy): Eukaryota > Viridiplantae > Streptophyta > Magnoliopsida > Poales > Poaceae > Oryza > Oryza australiensis. The sequence continues at coordinate 591,403 of JAIFGZ020000330.1, read as the reverse complement.
GGTTTCAGCCGACCTTATTCAACCCAGTGTGTTTCTTTTAACGTGATTGTTATTGGATTTGTATTAGGGCTATCTTTTATGCCTAGGTTGTGCTTACTTACATCTTTGATCTAGGAATATTACGTCTGCACGAGATTCACTGGAATACCAGCCGACTTGACGTTAGTTTCCCAGCATCGGCTGGTCCGTTGATCCGTATATTTATTATTCTTCGTTATATTTGGATCGGACGACTGATGGTCGTCTCGGCATGGCTGATACGTTTTGGTCGCTTGGCCCAAATATGGTCTGGAATAACATATATATGTTCATGGATTTCCTTGGCCGATCTCGCGGGGACTTGACCTAACGCTTAACGAACACTTCCTTGTCTTCTTTCTTGTTGATTGGCAGATCAAATCAACTGGCACACTCTACACATTGTAGGCAGCTAAGAAGGACCTGCACTGGAGTCAAGCAGATCTCCCAGGCCAGCGCGTGAGAGAGATTTCTCGTCAACAATACCCCATACAACAAGACAAAACAAAAGATAGCATAACATCGGAGCGGAAACTAACAGCAAAAAGCAACTGAGCGACCATACACTAGACTAAACGACTAAGCAACTAATTGGCTTGGGAAATAGGACTGAAACCCTAAAAGTCTTCGTAGTGTGCTTGCTCCTGGAGATACTCCTTGATGGTTCGGTCATCGTCTTCACCTTCAAATCCTAATATATTTATATAGAGCAAGGGTGAGTACTTTCATACTCAGCAAGCTAATGAAAATGTGTTCATGCAAGGTTCAACAAAGGAGATAGGGGTTTATTTGCAAAAGCAGCCTTTGCATAAATTGTTTTGTTTCGCAAAACACTAATGTGTTATGTTTTAGTTTTTCAGGAAGAGGCTCACCTCTCAACCCAGTCCACAAGTTGCATTTGCAACAACTTGTCACGGTTGTTAATGAGTTATAAGGTTTCCTTTTCCCTTTTTCTCCTCTTTTTCTCTATTAGTTTCTTAGTGGCTTCAACCATTTATTAATTCTTTATCACCTTCCAGTTACAACTTGTTTCTTAGTTCCTTTTTGGTTGCCACCATTTCTGGCCTCAACTGATCATTATATTCTTTTCTACCTTCTTGCCTCAACCAGAGGGATTATTCTCAACTTATTTACCAAACACTTATCCTCATCATAGTGCCTTAGCACCTCGGGTCACACGGTCCTGTTTCAGGCCACATAGGCTTTTCGTTTGTCACACAGGCTAACTCCAGAAACGTTTTCCCTTTCCTACAAATCAAGTTCACAAAGCACAGTCAAACAAAACTATGCTAAGAGAATCACCTTATATTCGCCCTTGACCGTGAGCACGACTGTTCGAACGGTTTAGCTAAACTCTGCGAGGTTGCACGCTTTACCCACACGGCATGAGCTAACTCCAAATACTCAACAAGTGATGATCAAACATGGCCGGTAAGGGAGGTTCATGACAAGGCCTTTCGAAAGCTAACCTAGGGTTGTCTAATGCCTCTAGAAGGGTGTTGACGAGAAAAATCAACACGCTGGCCTGGGAGATCTGCTTAGCTCCAGTACAGGTCCTAGAATCGATGAAGCGTGGGCGTGCCACTAAGTTTGATCCTGCCACTGACAAGTTATGCAAAACAGTAGAACATAAATAACATTGGCCGATAGACCGATACCCAAAAACTAACTGATCGACTGATAAGCCAATGGTGCAATTCCAGCCGATGCCAGCCGATGGTGTTAGGGTTTGAATCCATTGGCTGTACGCTGAGCGAATATTTATATAAAGGCAATCAGCCGATGATAACATGATGATATAACAATGTAATATGACACAAAGCAATCACATGATATAATAAATACTGATTTAAAGGTTAAAACATACATCGGCTGGAAGTCCGATGTCATTAAATCCAAATGGTTAAATATTCAATGAAGCCTCTGTTGCAATCCGCTATATCCAACTTGTGTATATTCCTTGCAAGCCGATGCAATATCCAAATAGCTCATCGACTGAAACCCCGATGAAACCCCTAGTGACAGTCAACAGGTAGGCTAGAGATTACGGTTCTAATCACGGCTTAGTAGATCAAACTGATGCAGCACTAAGTATGAAAAGAAAAGCAATATCTAGACAATCAAGCCCTTGGCTGATTTTCAGGGTGGTAGATGCCTAAACCAATCTAATCTAGTAAACAGTTTAGCCAATAACGACAGAGACCCTAAAACGAGAGATAGCCGATAGGGCTAAACTGAAATACTAAGATTAGATTAAGAGAGACATATGATAAATAGTCAGGCAAGCATGCTAACTAAACCGGAGCAATCCAAGAGATCAAACATACTGATGTAGCCTTGGACAACGTCGATGTAGTCAATATGATCGATTGATCTGACAGAACGTTGGACTTATTCCTTTGCTGGAGGTCGAACCTAACCGATGCAGCCCAACGCTGGATGCCAAGTTTCGTCGGATGTTGAACGAAGATGAAGAATAAAAGAGTGGCGATGCGTCGAATTGTATTGATCGAGAGAGATATCTTACATGAACCCTGGGCTTACATATTTATACTCGTAGGGTGACAAAGATCCAAATAGATTACAATTCAAACTTTTCTAAAGATACAAGGAAATAGATGAAGTCCTTATCGAACACTAAACAGACTTTCCTAAAGATAAAATAGGAAACTAACAATCTCTTCCCAATTAATAGATACAAGCCGTATCCTCCCTGGACTCAGTTTCTTCTGGACAAGATCTTCTCAAACCGAATCTAACAAGAATCCGACTGCTGGAGATATGGATAACAAAAAACCCCCATCGGCTGATGCAGAACTCCAAGCCGATATTGACTCTGAGCCGATCCTAACCCTTAGCCGATAAGGACTTCGGGGCTTACCAAATTTTGGTGCTAACACATGCCCCCCAGTTTTGGAGTATGAGAAGTCATGCTTCAAAATTGTCCTTGTCTTGATCGTCCCAAAACTGATTCTTTTCTTCTTCTTGACACAGGCTCTCATAAGCCGATACCTTCGTAATAGCTGAACCAGTTGTCGAACTCATGGATGAAAACCCGCCTCGGTTAGTGCCGACAACCCTTGGAATGCAAGATCTCGCTATCTGCTCATCACTTAGGCTCTGGATTTTTCAAATTTTTCGAGTTGATTTCGTCAAATCTGAAATCGGCTGGGAGCTCAAAGTCTTCAGAATGTCCATAAGCAAACCGAATTCTTGAATCCCTTGGAAATCCATCATAGAAGTTGCCAAACCAATTTTTGAATAGATCAACTGATAGTTTTGATCCAGTATATGTAGATGTTGCCTCTCCAAAGGACATGCATCGGTGAGTTTTAACCTCATTGCCGTCATCGTCTGTGGTCGGCTGTGTTGATGGGAAATCGGCTTCTGTTAATGTTGGTTTCTTAGCAGCTTTGAGGGTGTGCAGGTTGAGCCGGATCTGCAAGAGCCACAAAGGGCCACCTGTGCCAATGGTAGAGTTTATGGCAATCCAAGCTGATGCAGAGTTCAAGGTCTGATAGAGATATCCTAACAGATATTTGCCCAAAGGAAATTGCTTCTTATCTGCTAGGGCTTCAGCCACATGTTGCCAATTGGTGGTAGGGCCACAACTCGGACCGCAGAACAAGAATTTCTCCAACCACATCAACATAAAAGCTGCATGTTCTTTGGTGGTTACTGGACCAGTTCCCTTGTTCTGAGTGATAAATCCGTTCCAACCACCGATGGCCCGGGTTTTGAAAGAAAACTGGTTCTTGATATTCAAGCTAACTGGGTTAGCCGATGAGGTGATATCCAAGCCTGTGATCATGACTATGTCCAGAAGGGTTGGTGTCATTGGTCCTTGGTTAAATAAGAAGGCGTTCAGGGTGTTGGACCAAAAGTAAGTCGTGGCCAATAGCTTGGGTTCATCCTTGATCATACCAGCTATAGTCAAAGCTAAGCATTGTGCTATTCCAAGCTCTTCCCAATGGGTCTGCTTACTAGCCGATATTTTGTTGTACCAATCTGGCCAGGTTTTGTCAGTAGATGGCCAACATTTGAAGGTTCCAGCCCAGTGAGCTAAGCTAGGGTTTGTCAACCTGAAGGGAACCCTATTAGTCTCGGCATTGATAAACTAAGTAGGGTCTGTGTTGCCGATTGGTCCCAAGAAAAATTGGTTTGAGTGGACCAAAATAGGAATTGCAACTTGTCTGGAAAGATGCTATAGTAGAGAAAAGCGAATCATGAAGAGAAAAACCAATTTGTAGCAAGAAATGAAGTTGTAGCCGATAGGGCTTACCTCAAAAAACTCAGCCGATGGGGCACTAGAGGGATTGGCAGAAGTCGACATCGCCAGAGATGGAGTCGCCGCTGCAAGGGGATCGCCTGCAGGTTTGCTGAGGGCTTTTAGGAGATCGCCGGTGAAGTTGGGGACTGTTAGTGATATGCCCTAGAGGCAACATGGAGATGTTGGATATCACGTCAATGTTTATGTATAAATGAATAAAGTGTTATTCAGTTCCATGAAATAGACATCTTGTATTGATCAATAAGTACGTGACTTATTTATGAGACTCTTTATGTATGAATCTATTTCTAAACGATCCCTGATCATATGTCATATTGTTGGAACAAATATGATTCTAAGATCGGCATGTTTATTGATTGATGATCATGTCTCATAGATACCAAATCAATAAACATGGACATATGTGTTAGAGAACACATTGTTGGATAGACCCACCATGAGACACTACAGGAATTAATGTGCCATTAGTTGGTCTCAGGTAGTGTTGGTACAAAGTCCTTAGACCTGAGATCACCATGGATTTCAACATGTGTAGTAGCCTACTTTGGGACTACCAAACGCTATTCTGTAACTGGGTAGTTATAAAGGTAGTTTTCGGGTTTGCTATGAAACATGGAGTGGGATGTGAGTGATCAAGATGGAATTTGCCCCTCCTTTGGAGAGATATCTCTGGGCCCCTTGAGGTAATGGATTATGAAAATGCATGGCCATGCTAAGTTAATTGAGGAGTCAATCAACAGACAGATAATCCAATACGGTTCGAGTGAATGGTTAAGCTATTGAAGGGATGGCACACATCTTGCCTACAGCTTAACGGTATCGTGAGGCAAAGGGATTTGTGTACACATTACGGTTCGAGCCGATATTATATTCTTGTATACTATGGTGTCAATATGTGCTTGCTAGGCGCCGTTGTGACAGTCTCGAGTTGGACTCGAGCCGACGGTCGGCTAAGTTAGACTATAGCCAAAACCAAGTATACCTGAACCTACAGGGTCGCACGCTTAAGGGGATAAGAACAGACATTCGAGTTAGACTCGAATACGGCTCGATCGGATAGGGATCCGATCGGATAGAGTCATATAGGCTTACGACGTATGGGCGGCCAACTCTGTGAGATTCGGATAGGATCCGATTCAAAATAGAGTCCTGATCGGCCACTAGTCCCAGTCGGCCAACTCTATATAAAGGAGGGAGGGGTGGAGAGCTGTGACACGTCAATTGCATCGCATTGAACCGAATCCGCAACAGAAGTCACCGAGATCAATCTCCACGGAAACCCTCCCCACTTTCGAGCCAAACCCTAGCCTTGCATCGCGTGCTAGCACACGGGTGTACGGCATTTTGTCCCCGGACGTGTGGATACCGGTAGAGGCGCTGCTACGTTGCGCGCTGTTGATCGCTTCGAATCGGCTGCGGTCGGGCGCATCGGAGCGAGGCGCTAGAACGCGGTCGGACGACTCAAATTGGCTTATTGGTGAATCGGCTGTCCCCAGGAATCGGCTGTCATCGGCTACACAGTTCCAGATCGGATAGCCCTGATTGGCTGTTTCCGCTGCACACTCCAATCGGTAACGATCTATCGGCCCTTACTTGCAAGTGTTCCTGGTTTGCGTGGTTAAAAGTTTTTGTTTTCGGCTAGCGTAGCCTCCGCGTAACCCTTCAGGGACGACTGTGGCTAAAGCGGTGAAAACGAAAATAACGGCTTGAAAAACTTCAAAGCGGTGGTTATTATTTAAACAGGTACGGTAACGATCAAAATGGAAAGCCCTAGATTTTCTTGGAGATAAGATTATGCAAATCCGCAATACTATAAATATAGCGGACTTGGGGGACATGTGTTAATGACCAAATTTGGTAAATCATGCATCGGATTTGGAGTTAACGTCGAAGCAGATTTGGAGGAAATCGTGATTCTCGGAAACAGAGTACACACACAGTTGCAAACTGAATGGGCTAAGATGTTCATCGGCTGATACCGAGTCAGACATGGTAAGCCGATGTAGCCGATTCCGGTAAGATGGCATTGGAATCATTGTCGGATCAGGTTGATGTGCTTCATGAGGATTGCCATATATGGATAGGGTCCAAAAAGGCAATTCTATTTATTAATTAGGTTATTTTAAGTAATTTCCTTATAGATTGTGCCTGTAAGAGTCCGCCTAAGGGACTTGTTCATATTTTGAGTTGTAATAGAGATGTCATGTCCGACAAGAACATATTATGTATTTGGGTATAAATATAGCCCAAGACTGTGTAATCAAACAACAATCAGTTCAATAACACTTTTGATGCATCGCCACCTTTTCTACTTTCGTTTGTTCCGACAAGTTCTTGCTTTTGACTTGGGCTGCATCGGGTTCGATCTCTGACAAGAGGTAAAGCTTGTTATGGCAGCTTGCTATTACCAAATTCCCGAGTTCGGAGCCAAGATTGAAGCGGAATTAGATGAGGAGCGCAGTTTGCGGAGAAACAGAGGCCGCATCGGCTAAGACTTAATCGGCTGGGAGACCAGTCGGCTGAGGCTGAATCGGACAAGGATAGCCGATAGCCGATTCTGATTAGGAGATGGAAATTAAACCGATCCCAAAAAGGAGCATAAAGATAAATATTGGATTCGGTTCCCAAACATTCATTAAAGATATTGTCATCTATAGATAGAGTCCTATAATGACAATTATATCTGTAAATTAGGAAGTTGTATAGATTTTTCTTTTGTAATACGGCATGGGACTGCGTCCCGAGATTGTCGAAACTTGGTTTCGCCAATAGAAATTAGGGGTGCAGTCAAGTCGCCAAACACGATGGGTTAAGTGGAAAAAAGGGTTTAGACAAGTTCAGGCCCTCTCGTGAGGTAATACCCTACTCTTGTTTTGGGGATTCGATCCTTCGAGTGTTTTTATTGATCTCTTGATCTCGTATATCGCATATCTCTCAAGGGACACCCCTTACCGCCCTTATATAGTCTTGGAGGGTGGGCTTACAAGTCGGAGACCCTATCATATTCTATGTCGGACTCCTCAATCTTACCAAGTTATGACTATGAGCCGTTACCTTATCTCATTGCTAACGTAACACCCAAATCATAGCCGGTTTACATAATCAAGAAGCGTAACCTATCCCTATTACTAATCAGACAAGCTAGCCATGAGGGAATCCGGTTCACATAATCTCCACAGTAGCCCCCGAGACCTTCGCAGTCGACGAGATAACTTTGCCTCGAACCAAAATAACGCACAGCCAAATGACTCCTTGGCCAAGTGCTTCTGTTGCCGAGTGGTTCTATCATCTCTGCCTGAGTCTCCCGAATGCTTCATCATCCGATAAAAAGACTGTGAAGGGCTGAAAAACATCTAAAAAATTCTCAAAAATAAAAATAGATACCTAGGTGCATCTCCTGATGCACCTAATTAGGTGTAGCCCCCGACTATGTCGTTAGTTAAAAAATAAACTAAGCATATAGTCAAGAACTCACATAAACGCCTAGCTCAAGCTAACAGCGTTCATTAAAAATCATATAACACATAACCTGATAATTAAGGCATAGTGTGTAATGAATCCAAGCACTCGGCAAGCTCATGCTTATCCGAGTCAATTTACCCGAGTCATCTCGGAACAAATAGCTCAATCAACCCTCATGGGTGAATAAACTGAGTTATTAAACTCATCATAAATTTTTCAGTTATCTAAAAAATATGACCAAAATATTAAATAGCTCCTGCCATAATATCGGTCTTAATTAAAAAGAGCTCACCAAGGTGGCAAAATAGCATTGACATAATCATTTAGTCAAATCCTTTAAAAAACCAAACAGTCCCTGTCATCAGGACAGCCATGAAAAGCTTAACTGTTAGTCACCTTCGAAATTGCATCGTGCCAACTTCTCATGAAGTTGCGCAAACCGCGGTATGGAAGGATTTTAAAGGTATTGAGCAATGAGACACGTGCATATTGCCAGGGCAAATCTGCTTAAGTCCATCCACTTAAGTCCCTAAGGACACGCGTCAAGCCACACCTTAGCCGGGCCGTAAGTCTCTCATGGGCTCGGCCCACTCACGAGAAAACTTAGCAAAACCCTAATTCTTTACCGAAGTATCGAGGTCATCCCCGCCACTTCATCTTCCCAAATTTCCTCTTTCGCGCTCCTGTTCACAGGTTCTTCACAGAAACCCTAAACTCGCGCTCACTCAAATCCATCCATCCAGGGATTCAAGCTCCACCGCAGCTCACCATCCGCATCCAGCTTCCCACATTTCCTCAAAAAAACCCCATCTTCCGCAGTAGATCCATCCTCTCTCTGATTGCATCCATGGCGGGAAAGAAAGAAATCCCCTTTGAGCAGTGGGCGACCTCAGATGTAAAAGAATCAACCCTCCAAGAGATGGTGAAGAATGGAGTTCTTCCACCCAAGGAAATCATTGATTGGCATCCTATGGCCGGTGAAGAATTCCCCACCCCAAACACTTGGTGAGATTATCGTCTTCACCTCTTTCTTCTCTATTGTAGTTTTGGTCTTCCTACTTCTGAGTTCTTTTGTGGTATTCTTGAATACTACGACCTCCAAATCTACCACTTGAACCCCAACTCTATCCTTCACATCGCAATCTTCATCCATGTTTGTGAAGCTTTCCTTGGCATCTTTCCTCATTTCAACCTTTTCCATCGCATGTTCTATGTCAAGCCCCACCCAAATAAAGATGACCCCTGCATCATCAGTGGGGCAGGCTTTCAGCTCCGCGGGACGCTCCGCAGAGATTACTTCTCCCTTCCCTTGAAATCCTCCAACAAAGGCTGGCACACAAACTGGTTCTATATTTCGAACCCTCAACCCAATTTGCCCAACTTTGTCGGCCGTCCACCAATCCAAAGGGCTAACTGGAGCGCAATGCCGCAAAACCAGGATTGGGTAGAAGTGAATAAACTCCTGGCCAACATTCTCGAGCTAAAAAAGAAAGGCCTCCAAGGAGAATTAATTACCCGACATTTCATCAAGAACAGACTGGCGCCCATCAAAGAGAGATCCAAGCTAGTGTTCGAGTACGAGGACGAACAGGACCCCAATCAGGAGGACCACGATTCCCTGAGCTACGAGACCTTGTGCACTCGAATGTACAAGATCTTCTCCTCTGGGATCATGGTTGAGCGCAACCACAAGATGCCAGTTCTCCCTTATAGTCTGCACCGTCCTCCTCCTCCGGTAAACCAACTCAACTTTTTCAATTTCTTTAGCTCTTATATCTCTCGATGTATCTCAAAAATCTCCCTTGCAGGCAAATGCTCTTGTCATATCTCGTCCATACATGGTGAATCACAACGATGTGCCGACTCAACCTGCCAAAAAACCATCTGGCGGCCCCAAGATCGAAACCGAGCCTGTCGACCAAAGGACTGCCAGCAGTGAGGACACTAGCAGGCGAGCGAGCAAGAGGAAATTGGTGATTGACGATTCGGATGATGAGATGCAGACTCCTCAAGCTGACATAAACCCTCCGAAGCCGTCCACCAGATCTGCTCCTAAAATTCATCGATCAAACAGGCATATCTTATAATCAAAGTTGTCTTTAAAAATCTTTCTATCTTTATTCCAATTGTCTTCAACTTCTTTCTTGCAGGAAACCCCAGGACATAGATCCTGCTAAAGAAAACGAGGCCTCGATGCCAACCGCAGCAACCAAAGAGACAAGGCCTACAGAACAAGGGTCTCAAGGCCCTTTCCCGAGTGAGAAGACTCCCATGGGAGAGCCTCCGGCCTCCAGTGGAGATGCCCCAATGAATGAGCCCCCGACTGTCAGCCAAGAAATCCCTACTAAAAACTAGTCGGTCGAGGGAGAGCTCCCGACTGCCGATCAGTATGTCCCAACTAGAAACGAGTCGGACGTGATCCGAGAGGGGACGAGCAGTCGGAGTGTACCGATTGAGGACTCGGCCGCCAGCACCGGTAAGCCTGAAAGTAGCCTTTTGTCTCTTGTCTTCAGTATATCTTTTCTTCTATCTTTATTCACCTTCCTTAAATCAATCAGCCAAAGAGGAGGAGATCCCCAGATTACAAGCGTCAGAGAATTGGATCCCTCCTATCAAAATTGAGTGGCACGACTCCGAAGACTTGAAGCAAGGCATCATCTTGAACAGGCAAAACAAAAATGAGGAACGGGATATGCTTGTGGACAGCCTCAATGAAGCAACCCGGCTATTAAACGTGAGTATCAATCTTCTCTGTCATGACCCCATGGTTTCTTCCAATTAAGTGATTCTGAACTCACTTGCAGAGAATATATTGCCGGTCAATGGCCAAGACGGACGCCCTTGAGAAACTGGTTCCTAGAAAACATTCAACAGGACCTCGAGGCCACTAGGGAAGAAGCCATAGCTAAGGAAGCCACCTTGCGAAAAGAGATTGCCATGCTCCGAGACGAAAACCTCAACCTCCGGGGTTCAATCGGAAGTAGGTTTAATCAACTTAATCTTTCTATGCTTTTGTATGTGATCTATCTTGATCTTGATGTTAGCAAATCTTTTTACTGCAGAAAACTTGTCAGAAATTGATGCTCTCAAGACCCAGCTGAAGAAATCAAGAGCTGATAAAGCTAAGCTGGAATCTGACAATGAGCGAATTCAGGAAGAATTCGAAGGTGAGTCTTCTAAGATAGCACTCTACATCTTGCTCAATCTTGGAAATTTATGTGATCACGTGGCTCTTGCAGCTTGTAAAGTCAAGTCCCGAGCACAGTTTGATGTTTTTGCTGAGCGGGTCCGAAGGGCCAAAAGTGTGAGGGATGACATTGCCAACACAGCCACGCCAATCCTGTCAGCGCTATACAAGCATGGGCTCGAGACAAGCTCGCTGGATGCTATTTAAGTCTTCGAAAGCTTAGGACGGCCCTAGAAAAATATATTGCAAATATCTCTGACGCAGCCGTCATGGGTGCAGGCTTCGCTCTTGCACAAGCTAAGTCACTCTATCCTCGGATAGATGTTGACTCTGTCGGAGAGGGCTTCACAGATGGCACCACAGATGAGCTAGCCCTAGAGCTCATAAATGAAGCGCAGGAATCGGCGAAGAAAGTGGCTGCTGATGTGGTTGAGAACTTCCAATCTTGATTACTTTGTAGATTTTGTATGTAACTTCTGATGTGAACTTGTAAATATTTAGCTTATTTATGTTAATGCCTTGATCCGAGTTTTTATATCAAATTTCTTAAGTAATTTTTGTCCGACTGTCACCAAGCCTAAGCTTGATTAGGTCATTAAAAAATTCTCATTCCTTATATATTGAACTCGAATCAAAACACTAAACAATGATAAACTAAACATGAACAAGTTATCGAAGAAAATCATGCTTTATTGATATATGTATAGCCCCCGACTGACAACCCAAGAAGCCATCTTTCTAGGAGTTGGTAGTCGAGAAGAACGTGAAGCTCAAAAAAGGTTCAAGTATAATATCATCGAAGATGCTCAATATTCCAAGAATTCTCCACCATGGTCCCGTCTTTACGCTTTAGTCGGTATGCTCCTGGCCGAGTCACCTCAGCGATTATGTAGGGTCCTTCCCATAATGGAGATAATTTGTGACGATCCTTGGTGGTCTGAACTTTGCGCAAAACCATATCACCAATGATGAAAGCTCGCGCCCGAACATTGCGATTATGGTAGCATCGAAGTCCTTGAAGATACCTTGCCGACTGGATCAAGGCTGCCTCACGGGCCTCCTCCAGTCTGGTCAAGTCATCAACTCTGTCTTGATCATAATGCTCGTCGTTGAAGCTGCGAACTCAAAGAGATTCATACTCTATCTCATTCGGCAGCATCGCTTCTGCTCCATAAACCAAGAAGAAAGGAGATTGACCAGTGGTCCGACTGGGTGTAGTCCGTAATGACCATAAAACCGAAGGCAACTCTTGAACCCATCTGCCAATGTAAGGATTTTAGCCTATCAAACACTCGGGCCTTGATGCCTTGAAGAACCATGCCATCGACGCGCTCAACTTGCCCATTACTTTTAGGGTGTGCCACCGATGCGTAACAGATTTTGATGCCGAAATCTTCACAGAATTCCTTGAAAACACCTATAGTGAATTGAGTCCCATTGTCAGTTATAATTCTGTCTGGGACACCAAATCGGTGCACGATGTTGAGGATAAAGTCTCATGCTTTGTCAGCAGTGATCGTAGCAACCGGCTTAGCCTCAATCCACTTGGAGAACTTGTCGATCGTGACGAACAGATGTGTAAATCCTCCTGGAGCCTTCTTGAAGGGACCGACCATATCCAAGCCCCATACTGTGAACGGCCACGATAATGGAATCGTTTGTACTTCTTGGGCTGGAACATGGCTTTGTCGAGCAAAGAACTGGCAACCCTCACACGTGCGAACCACCTTGTCGGCGTCGGAGACCGCTGTGAGCCAGAAGAAGCCTTGCCTACAAGCTTTGCCCACCATGATGCGTGCCGCAGCGTGACTGCCGCATATGCCCGAGTGGATGTCTTGCAATAGGTGTCATCCTTCCTCAGGCGTGACACATCTCATTAGAACTCCAGAAGAGCTTCTCTTGTATAGTGTAGAATCAACCATGACATAGCCCTGACAACGACGTTGAATTCGTTCCGCCTCATCCCAGCCTTCCGGCAGCTCTTGCTGAGTTAGAAACTCGATGAGTGGAGTCCTCCAATCGGCGTCGAGCATGGCAACCTGGTTTGTAGCTTCCGTATTAGGAGTTGATTTGGCGACAACAGTCGGGTTGTAAAGGTGTTCTACGAAGACGTCCGTCGGGGCTGCTTCTCGCTTGGACCCGAACTGTGCCAGCTCATCTGCTGCCTCATTGTTTTGCCTCAAGACATGGGATAACTCCAATCCATCAAACTTGTCTTCAAGTTTGCAAACTTCTTGTCGATAGGCCTCCATAGTTTCATTTAAACAGGACCAGTCTTTCATTACTTGATTGACTACCAGCTGGGAATCTCCTCGCACAATCATCCGTCGTATCCCGAGTGACACGACGAGTTGTAGACCATGAAGCAAAGCTTCGTACTTGGTGACATTGTGTGAGGCGGGGAAATGAATATGGAGGACATACCGCAATCTTTCCCCAGTCGGGGAAATCATCACGACTCCTGCTCCCAAGCCAATGATCCTCTTGGATCCGTCAAAGTGCATGGTCCAGTATTGTAGATCTTCCCTAGGTACATCTTCTTGTCATTCGGTCTACTCGGCTAGGAAGTCTGCCAGGACTTGGGATTTTATAGATGTCCTCGCTTTGAAGGTTAAGTCCAGCGGCATTAGTTCCAGAGCCCACTTTGCGATGCGCCCAGTAGCCTCCCGGTTATGAATGACATCGCCGAGTGGAAAGGAGGTAACGACGGTGACCGAGTGCCCCTGAAAATAGTGTGCTAACTTCCTCGCGGTTATCAGAACACCATATAATAATTTTTGTACCTGGGGGTAGCGAATTTTGGCTCCTGCCAGCACTTCGCTAACAAAGTAGATTACCTTGGAATCTTCTGGGATGTCCTTCTTCCTCACGCTCAACGACGAGAACTGTGCTGATGACCTGGTGAGTCACTGAGACATACAGAAACATGGGTTCCTGAGGCTGAGGTGAGGCTAGGACGGGCGACGTCGTGAGAAACTCTTTGAAGTCTTGAAAGGCTTTATGGGCTCCCGTGGTCCATTGGAAGTCGTCGGTCTTCTTCAGCAACCTGAAGAAAGGCATACCTCGTCCGCCGAGTCTGGAAATGAATCGGCTTAGCGCCGCCATGCAACCAGTGAGCTTCTGGATGTCTTTCTGGGTACTCAGGGGCTTCATGTTCAAGATAGCATTGATTTTCTCTAGGTTTGCTTCGATGCCGCGATGAGATACCATGAAGCCGAGTAGTTTGCCTGACGGCACACCGAAGGTGCATTTTTTCGGGTTCAACTTCATTCTGAAGGCCCGTATGTTTGCAAAGGTTTCCTCTAAGTCGGCGATCAGGTCTTCCTTCCACTCGGTCTTGATGATGACATCGTCGACGTAAGTGTCGAAACTTGGTTTCGGCAATAGAAATTTGGGGGTGCAGTCAAGATCGCCAAGCACAATGGGTTAGATTGGAGAACGAGGTTTAGACAGGTTCAGGCCCTCTCTTGAGGTAATACCCTACTCCTGTTTTGGTGGATTTGATCTGCCGAGTGTCTTTATTGATCTCAAGATCTAAGGCTGAAAGCTAAAAGCTGATCTAACTTCTGATATCCCTCAAGGGACGCCCCTTACCCCCCTTATATAGTCTTGGGAGGCGGGCTTACAGATCGAAAACCCTATCTTACTCTAAGTCGGTTTCCTCAATCTTACCAAACCGTGACTATGGGCCGTTGCCTTATCTCTATCGGCAACGTAACATCCAAGTCATATTTGGTTTACAGATATGGCAGACGCGATCTATCCCTACCTCCAGTCGGATAAGCTTGCCATGTAGATACCCGATTGCCATAATCTCCACAGTAAGCTTCCACGTTTCTCCCGATCTGCGTCTGAAAACATCTCTAGATCATGTGCTGATACGTGGCTTCGGCATTCTTCAGGCCGAAGGGCATCGTAATTTAGCAGTAAGCTCCAAACCGTGTGATAAACGCTGTTTTGAGGCAATCGGACTCCTTCAAGCTGATCTGATGGTAGCCCGAGTAGCAGTCCAGAAAACTCAAGAGTTGGCAGACGGCCGTTGAATCCATGACTTGGTCGATACGAGGCAGTCCGAAGGGATCCTTAGGGCAAGATTTGTTGAGATCGGCGTAGTCGACACACATGCGCCATTGCCCTGTCTTCTTTCGAACCAAGACCGGGTTAGCTAGCCAGTCGGGATGGTAAACCTCTTTGATAAACCCGGCGGCTAAGAGTTTTGTAAGTTCTTCCTTGATAGCATCTTTTCGATCCTGAGAAAAACGGCATAGTCGTTGTTTAATAGGTTTTGCGTCATCTTTGACGTGTAAAGAGTGCTCGATCACCTCCCTAGGAATACCCGGCATGTCAGATGGTTTTCAAGCAAAAACATCTTTATTATTTTGGAGGAAGGTGACGAGCGCGCTTTCCTATTTAGGATCTAGCTCGGCACCGATTATAGTGGTTTTGGAAGGATCAGATGGATCAAGGCAGATTTTCTTTGTTTTGGCGTCGCCTTGTCCCGACTTGGCTATCTTCTTCATGGGGATTTCACCCTCTTCAGATGTCGATGCAGTCAGCCGGATTTCTTCCTGGCCACGTGATCTCTCACGAGATTGGGCCATATCGCAGCTTTCTTTATCGCAGGTGAAGGCTTGTTTGACGTCGCTGTGTAGGGTAATAACACCGTTGGGACCGGGCATCTTCATGCAGAGGTAAGTGTAGTGTGGTATCGTCATGAACTTGGCGAGCGCAGGTCTTTCGATGTTTGCGTGGAAGGCCGCTTCGAAGTCGGCCACCTCAAAGGTGATGTTCTCCGTCCGGAAGTTCTCCCCAACTCCAAAGGTGACTGGAAGGGTGATGTGCCCGAGTGGCGTAGATGACAGCCCCAGGATAACTCCGTGGAAGGGGGCTGAACTCGGCTTCAACTCGGATCTTGGGATCTGCATCTCATCCAGCGTCTTGGCGAATAGAATGTTGAGGGCGCTGCCCCCGTCGACGAGGACGCGCTTGAGTTTTATGTTTTGGACCACCGGGTCTAGTAGCAGGGGATACCGCCCCGGGTGAACCACTCGGTCAGGGTGATCCGAGCGGTTGAACGTGATGGCCACCTCCGACCATCGTAGATAATGTGGGACTTCGAGTTGTGCCGCATTGACCTCATGGTTAGTCAGCTTTTGCTTCCTCTTGGACTCATAAGCCTGCGGCCCCCCGAAAATATGATTTAGCTTGCCCACGGGGTCTTGAAAGGGCTCTGAGTTGCCAGTCGGGTTGTTCTTCTTGGTTCCCGATGGGCCGGCTTCATCAGTCGGCTTCTGGCATAGTTGTGCCGCATATTGTTCGGTGAACTGCTTGTAGATAAAGCAATCCTTGGCCGCATGCTTGTGATGTGGATGATGCGTGCACAGAGCGTTCATGATCATGTCGTAGGCTGCAACCCGAGGACGGCGTTGGGAGTTTGACGTCGTGGCGACCGGATCCTCGGGCTTGCGCTTGCGATCTTTCTGGCCATGATTATTGTTGCCATTGTCCTTCTTAGTATGTCGGATGCCTCCCAACTGCTTGTCATCCCTTTTGTCGTGCCGATCTTGTCACGAGGCCTTGATCGCGTCATTGGATTTCGCATAGGAGTTTGCTGTCTCGAACATTTGTTTTATAGTCTTCGGTGGCTTACACCTAAATTTTTTGATCAGCAACTCATCACGGACACCCTTCGGAATGCGGCTATTATGATGTCATCGGTGATGTTGGGGATTTTGTTCCGCTTCTCGAGAAGCGCCGGATGTAGTCCTTCGGCTCATCTGATTTCTAGATGACGTTGTAGAGATCGAAGTGGGTCCCGTCTTTCGAAAGTGCCTTGGAAATTGGTGATGAAGTGGTCCCGAAGCTCACTCCATGAGCTGATCGATCCTCTTGGCAAACTCGTGAGCCAGTTCCTGGCGGAGTCAGCAAGGGCGACGGGCAAGTAGTTGGCCATGGCCTTGCTGTCCCCTCCTGCTGCGCAGATGGCGAGGGTGTACACGGTCAGCCACGACTTGGGGTCGGTCTTTCCGTCATACTTCTCGATTCCTGTGGGCTTGAAGCCACTCGGCCAATCCACTCGACGCAGGTCCCGAGTGAACGCATGCACTCCGTCGTCGTTGTAGTCAGGCGACCTCCTTCGGTCTTCATGGGAGCGCTGCTTACGCTCCCGATGGCACCGGTCAAGGACTTCCCGCAGATCACTCAGCGGGGTTCTTTGCAGGCTGCTACAGTAGTTGGAGTCATAGCTGCGACGGATCCGGTCGTGGATGGGTGGTCGACCATGTCCTCTTTCACGAGAGTTGGCCGATTGTTCTGGATGCCTCCGTATTGTCTCGTGGCGGGGGTCTCTTGACCTAGCAACCGTCTTGGTTTGTTCGGGCCTCCTGTAGTCCTTCGACCATAGCGGCAGAAGTCGGCTTCCGTCAGGTGTTTCGGCGACAGACTCGGTCGGTCTTTGTGTTGAGGTGGAGGGAGAGCAGTTGGCTGTAGCCGTGATGATGGTCTTGATCTTGTCCAGAATTGGTGTTACCGTAGCAGGTGCCGCTTTGATAACAGCGTCGAGGAGGGTGAGGGCGGCAACGATGTTTTGTTGAGGCGTCTGGAAGATGTTGGTGTTGTCGACTCGTGTCTGAAGTATAGCCTCACGGGCAGATTGCCCAGTCGCCCTGAGGTCTCGTTTCCTCCTGTCGACTTCTTCTCTACGCCTATTATCTTCCTCCGCAAGCTTGCGCTCTTGCTCAAGCCTGGCTTGTTATTCTTCCGCAACCCTGCGGGCCATGGCCGAGTCGGTCTCGGCTACCTCAGCCATGAGAATGTTGAAGAACTTTGGCTTGTAGCCCTTGTCGTAATCGGAGTCGTTGGCCTTGTCCGTGGAGATGTCATAGAGGTCATAAAAATCTGAAGAGTTGAGGTACTCATTGAGCTCCGTGGATGAGCATGACCCGAGCGGTTGGAGGATGACGGCGACTTCCCTTGAGCCCGGATCGCTTGAGTCTGGATCGTTCCGGTCCGGGTCGCAGCTTGATGACGATGGTTCTCCCGAGTGGATTGGTTCCAACTCGGAAGACAGAAGACTGCAATAGATCTCAATGGCATTTGGTAACCCAAACGGCGCCGAGTGGTTTTCTCCTCCCAAGAAGATAGGTTCTAACTTGGTAGTCAGAAGGTTGCAGTAGATCTCAGCGTCGTTTGGTAACCCGAATGGCGGCGAGTGATTTCCTCCTCCCGACTGGTCCGAGTCCAAGTCGAGGAGGGAGAGCTTGCCGAATCTATCGGCGGCGAAGTCGTCGATGCCTGACAAAGATCCCATCGCGCTTGTCGGCGAGGTGAAGAAGGAGTCTTGACGCGTTGCCCCTACCTGGCGCGCCAACTGTCGAAACTTGGTTTCGTCAATAGAAATTGGGGGTGCAGTCAAGTTGCCAAACACGATGGGTTAAGTGGAAAAAATGGTTTAGACAGGTTCAGGCCCTCTCGTGAGGTAATACCCTACTCCTGTTTCGGGGATTCGATCCTCCGAGTGTTTTTATTGATCTCTTGATCTCGTATATCGCATATCCCTCAAGGGACGCCCCTTACCCCCCTTATATAGTCTTGGAGGGTGGGCTTACAAGTCGGAGACCCTATCATATTCTATGTCGAACTCCTCAATCTTACCAAGTTATGACTATGAGCCGTTACCTTATCTCATTGGTAACGTAACACCCAAGTCATAGCCAGTTTACATAATCAAGAAGCATAACCTATTCCTATTACTAATCGAACAAGCTAGCCATGAGGGTATCCGGTTCACATAATCTCCACAGAGATATTGTTGTATTGTAAATAGTAGATAAGGTGGAAACCGTGTCCTACACGGATGTCGTTATGCCTGGGTGTAAATAAGACCCGAGGGCTCTTTGTAAAGATCAACCAACACACAATCAATCAATTTCGGCGCATCGTCACCCTTTTTATTTTCGACGAGTTCTTGCTCTTGCTTGGGCTGCATCGGTTCTAATCTCCGAACAAGGTAATTATTTGTCATTAGCGGTTTGTATCATAGGGACTAGTGCTTCCATCGTCATGATACTCTAGTTTCGATGTTATGAACTGCACAATTTATCATACGCGGCCTATAATCTAGAGCAATCTCTAGATCTATCCTACAATCGTCTGGTTTCTCTCTGAAGACTGTAGCCGATAAGGATAGATCTAGGGGTTGAATTAGATTATATGTCATGTCTACCGTCTTGAGGGGTTTACATTGACTCATACAGATCTGATATTTCTTTTTGTACTTAATGCGCATCTAACCGACTGTTAAGTCGCTCTTAGAACTATTAAGATCTGTTTAGTTTAATGTTTATCATTAGAGACAATGTTGGAGTTTCAGCCAACCATATCTGTTTTAGTTATCTTTAGTTTTATTTGCTATTAGATATATTAAAACCGCCTTTTATATTAAGATCTTAATCCGTCTTAGTGCCCTAAGCCAGTATCAATCTGTCAAGCTATGTTGACAACCGATTGATCTAGGTTTAGCACATTTAGATTAGATTAACATCTTTTTATAAAATATATCGGAGTATTAGCCGATTCACATTAGATCTGCAGTATCGGCTAGGTTATCAATGCAGATAGTTATTATCCTAATGTGCTTTTAGCCTAAGTGATTTATACTGTCTCGGCGTAGCCGATCTATCCTAATCACTTGGTTTAAATGTGCTTTCGGATAGCAATTATGTGTAAATTGATGTCTTCAGCCGATCCGGTAGGATCTAATTTCAACTTAATGCCTATTTCTTGTTTCTTGTTGGTTACAGGATCAAACCAACTGGCACGCCCTCAATACACCAGAGGCGACCAATTTGGACCTGCACTAGAGTAAAGCAAATCTCTCAGGCCAGTGCGTGGGAATCGAATTTCTTATCAACACTTGCGTTCTCGGGATTAGTGCTTACATCTTTATGACACTCTAATCTTGTTTACATAAATTTCCGAGTTATCATATATGTGTTAACACTGGAATTTGGTCCCTAAGTCCTGAAAGGCAAAATGGAATCGGATCGGCCGAAGGCAGGAGTCGTATCGGCTAAAAGGTTGATCGGCTGCGGGGCTGGTCGACTGAGGATGGATTAAATGGGAACAACCGACAGCCGACTCTAAGTTCAGAAAAGATGAAACCGTGTTTAACGCAGAAGCTTGAAGATAAATGGAAGATTTGGTTGCTAATTGCGCGTTTAAAGATATTGCCACTTATGGATAGAGTCCTGTAACAGCAATTGTATCTGTAATATAGAAATTCGTTAATTTAGTCCTTGCTAGGGATGATATGATGTTTAAACAGTAGTTTAGATAGAGTCCAAAGTTGTTACAAATATTTGTATCTTGGGTATAAATAGGACCCGAGACCTTCTATATCAGAACGATTCAATCAATCTAATCTTCGGCGCATCGCCATCCCTTTTTCTTTTGGACGAACACCTTGTTTGGCTTTGGCCTGCATCGTCTCGATCCCCAAAACTCAGGTACATGTTTGTCATTAGTGGTGAGATTACTTGTTTCTAATGCTTCCATCGCAATGATACATTAGATTCAATAGTTTTACTACGATATATATCATATGGTGCATATGAATCAATTTGATGCTTAGATCTATCTTGTAGTTGGCTCATCTCGTTGAGAGTATGTGGTCAGCAATGCTAGGTTTAAGGGTTGGTTGGTTCGTATGTAGTATCTACCATCTCATAGAAGTGTAAGTCGGAGGTAGATTGGATGTTTCTTTTGATACTTAATGTTGCATCAGAGTTGAACTATTGAGTCATTTTTAGAACCATTAGTGATCTATTCTTTTGGATTTGCATTATCTGGAGATAGCGTCGGGGTTTCAGCCGACCTTATTCATCCTAATGAGTTTCTTTTAACGTGATTGTTATTAGATCTGTACCAGGGCTATCTTTTATGCCTGGATCGTGCTTGTTTATATCTTTGATCTAGGAATATTATGTCTACATGAGATTCTCTGGAATACCAGCCGGTTTGATTAGTTTCCCAGCATCGGCTAGTCTGTTGATATGTATATTTATTATTCTTCGTTATATTTGGGTTTGACGACTGATAATCGTCTCGGCGTGGTCGGTACGTTCTGGTCGCTTGGCCCAAATATGGTCTGGAATAACACATATACGTTCATGGATTTCCTTGGCGATCTCGCGGAGACTTTACCTAACGCTTAACGAACACTTCTTTGTCTTCTTTCTTGTTGATTGGCAGATCAAATCAACTGGCACGCTCTACATATTGTAGGCAGCTAAGAAGGACCTGCACTGGAGTCAAGCAGATCTCCCAGGCCAGCGCGTGAGAGAGATTTCTCGTCAACACGCTTCTTGGCACGCCCAGTGGGACTGTCTTTGTCGGCTCGACTCGGACGAATAGACTCTGCCGGTAGGATGGTCGATTCCAAGATCCCTGGTATCACGCAGGACAATGTCGTACCTGTAAAGATGGATCAACTATCGGCTGAACAGCAAGCCGAGTATAAGAAGATGGTGGAGGAACTCCAGAACAATTATCTTCAATCCTTCACCCAAACGAGGTCTGGAACTGTGCACCAAAAATACAAGTTCAGCCTCAACGATACCAAGGCACCCTCATCAAGTGATGCGAAGGACAAACAGAAAGTGGAAGAACCGACTCAAGTGCAGGATGATCAAGCCGTGTACTCTTTGCAAGATTGGATCGACTCATGGCTGTCCATCACGCGCTGGTCAACCGAGCAAGCATCTTGGTCAACACCCTCAATAATATGATTTCTCACGTGGTTGATGCCAAGGTGGCCGAACAGCTGCAACGGGCCCCACATATTTCACGGATGGCCGCTTCCGAATACAGACACTAGTCACCCAAGATCGGCCGCTTCCACTAATAGCGCAACCCAACCCACCAGGAGGAGTCGGCCACTTGAGTCCAGGCGAAATGGCTGTAAGACCAGCGATCACTATTTTGAACCGACAACAGTTGTTGCCTCACGGTCAACTCGACATGTTCCATAATAATCGGCAGCCGGAGCCAATTGATCATGACAGACGACGTAATGCCTGGGGCCGACAAATGCTCCTTAACCACCAACGCCACCACAGAACCTCTGCCGCGCCCGCCGACCATCGCTACGCACCAAGGGGGTCGTCAGGATCACCATTACCGACCTCAGACACCACCACAGATGTATCGGCAAGCACACATGCCGTATGGTCCATACGAGCCGATACAGCAAGATAATAGGGCCTGGGCCGAACTAATTGCAGATGTCATGCGGGATCAATTCGGCCTCAAACCAAAAGATTCAGGGAATATGTATCGGTACCCCTATCCGGAACATTTCGAAAGGGTCCGCCGCCCAACCGATACAAGATCCCTGACTTCTCCAAATTCTCTGGACAAGACAACATCTCTACCTATGAGCATGTCACTGATTCCTTGCACAAGTGCGGTGAAGCATCGGCATCGACCCCTTGAGAGTTCGGTTATTCCCCTTTCTCTCTGGATCGGCCTTCACTTGGTTCTCCTCGTTGCCTTACAACTCAATTCAGAGTTGGGCCGATCTTAAGAAGCAGTTTCACAACTATTTTTATTTCGGCAATCATGAAATGAAGTTGTCGGACCTCACCATCGAGGCGAAACACAATGAATTGGTCCAGACTACATTCAACGCTTGAGAGAAATGAGAAACCGATGCTACGCCTGGTGCTATCGACGCCCAGTGGCCGATTTAGCCTTCCATGGTTTGATCGCGCCGATCGGGAAAGATTCTCCACGCAGACTTTGATAGTTTAGCCCATGTCACGCTCCGCTTTTCTTTCTAAGTTAAAAAAATACCGGTGAAAAATTGTAAAGAAGAAATTACCTAAAATCTAAAGAAAATCAAAATCCTAAATTAAAAATCTATTTAATAATTGGAAAAGGCTTGGTGGAATTTTTCTTAAATTCCTCGTGTCAAAATACGCTAACAGATTTTTATCGGAATTTTCGAGCATCGGAAGCAATTTTAAAAATTAAATTAGGCTAACTGAATTAATTTCCTTAAGAAAAAGGGTTTTTTTCTTTTTCCTCCCTTTTCCTTTATTTTTTCCCGTGGGCCTCCCCCACTTCTCTCCTTCTCCGGCCCGCGAAGTGTGGCCCAATCGGCCGATCGGCCCAAGTCCCCTTCTCCCTCTTTTCTTTTTCTTTTTTTCAATTGGGCCGGCCCAACACTATTCCTTTCGCATGCGCTAAGTCCATTTGACCCCTTCCGGTTAGGACGATGACAAGCGGGGCCCGCTTGTCATCCCCAAGCTTGAGTCTTCCTCAAGCCGTGGCCGTGCATGCCGTGCAAGCCCGCACATCCCGCCCACGTTCCCGGACATCTCGGCCACGTTCCAACTCAATTACCCGCGTCATTATGTGTTCCCGCTTTTTCTCCACCGTTTCCCCCACTTTCCCCACTCCACCATTCATCATGTGCGTCGAACGGCCGAGTTAAACTCCATCACTCGCAGCCGCCATTAAAGCCGAGCTCCGACGGTTTTCGTCCGTTCCTCGCTTCTCCCGCCATGCCCGAGCTCCCTTGCCATCCTATAAGTTTCCTCGCACTCCGGAACACGTCTCACATTCGCACTCATTCGCGTTCACTCACTCCCGAGCTCCCGCATCGTGCGCCGTCCTTTTTTCCGTTGCCATGTTCACGGTTTCCGCCGTTCCCATCTAACCGCTACTCTTTCGCCGAACCACCACCACCTCCACCTTCGCAATCACCGGGAACACACTCTCATTGTTGTTTCCCCAATTTTCAATCATCGAACCGCATCATTTGCCGCCTTCCTCCTGAGTTCGGCCGACGGTGAGAAAACCACCCTTTCCTCTCTTTTCTCTCCCTTGCCGAGCCGGCCTCGCCTCCACCGCTCGTGCCGCCGCGCCAGCGCAGCCGCCGCCGCCGCCGGCGCAAGCCGTCGCCGCCGCCGCCAAGCCCCGCCAAGCGGGTGTCCCGTGTGGCCGGCCCGACCCGGCCACTCAGGTGCTGCCACATGGCGCGCCCAAGCCGGTGGACTCGGTCCACCGTGCACCCGTGGCTTCTCTCTCCTATGTCACTGTTCTGTGGGTCCCGCAGTGATGTCAGCCCTAGAGGCGCTTGCGTCATAAATCGTTTTTCTTTTTCTTAACTAGTAAAAAGGCTGAAACTTGTAAAATTCGCAGAAAATTCATCCGAACTCCGTTTGGGTCCGTTCAAGTTGCAGCGGATTCGTAAAAATGTCAAGAATATATTAAAAATAGTTTAATTGTCTGTTTTAGCTGTCTAATAGCCTGTTTTTGCTGTGCTTTGTTTGTCGGTAGAATCTGGTTCCGAGGACGCTCCGGTTTATTTTGAGATTGTCGCGAGGTTCCGTTGGATCAAGATCAAGGCAAGTCATTTCCCTTTGAACATATTGTACCTAATTTGCAAATTCCTATTGTTTTATCTGTTGCATTAATTTATTTTATAATGCAATCGGGATGGGACCTATAGTTTTAAGCCTAGGTTGTTTAACCTGTTTATTTGATCACCTGGGAATTAATTTGACTAGAAACAGGGCTAGGACATGCTTATTATGCTTAGTACAACTAGATCATAAAAGGGAAAACTAATTTATTAGAATTATTTCACATGAAATGTTGGTCTCCGCCGGATTGACCGTTGGTACGTTAATCGATAAATTAAAACTTGACTATTATGGTGGGCTATGGGTGCCCGGTTTTGCAAGTCGCACCCATGGCGTTAAGGACCGGTTCGCGGAAACCCCGGAGGAATTTTTAGTGCGTACCACAAGCCGCATGGGCAACGGCCGGGCTTGTAGTATAGCTTTTCCGGCCGACGCATCCAGGCGAGGGTGAGCTGATGGAGTGCGGATGGACCGGGAAAGGTCTATGCGGCTGCCGGATTCACCTAGGCACGAGAGGGGGCTGCCTACCCGGATTCGGGTAGGGGCGAAACCCGAGGTGTGATGTCGCTTGGTCGGGAAGGGTTATGCGAATGGTCCCGTCACGACTCCTTTTCGATATGCCATGGTGGTATGTCGACGCACGAACACGTGTTGTGGGGCTGTGTCTTGTGGGTACGACGTACACCTCGGCCGAGAGAAAAACTATTCGAATAGCCGTGCCCACGGTTATGGGCGATCATCCGATTCACCGTGATTAGTCTCATTAAAGTAATAATTTGATTAGGTGGAAATGAGGTAGAATAGTTGGAAGGATTGGGCCGACTCAACGTGGTGTAGCGTTGAGCAGTGTATTAAAATATTATTTAATTACCTTATATTACTATTTCTACCGCTTTCAACTTAATGTTGTGAAATGTGTTTTATGCAAAAGTCAAACCTAGCCTATCCTTGAAATTTAACCTTGCACACATACCTTCTTTCGGTATGACTTGCGAGTACGTGGTTGTACTCGTCTTGCTTCCCTTTTCCCACCTCGAGTTAGAGGATGAAGTCGTCGATGAATATGCCGCCGAGTAGGCTCGTCACTGCCGTCAAGGGTTGCTCGTGGAATGGAGTCGCCGTCCCGCCGAATCGAAGCCTAGCTCATAAGTTTATTTTTGTCTTTCCGCGCATATGTAAGACTTTTTAATGTTTT
Organism: Oryza australiensis; assembly: GCA_019925245.2. NCBI lineage: Eukaryota > Viridiplantae > Streptophyta > Magnoliopsida > Poales > Poaceae > Oryza > Oryza australiensis. The sequence continues at coordinate 565,820 of JAIFGZ020000330.1, read as the reverse complement.
TAAGACGTGGTTCGTAAATACAATTTGTCGTTTGTGTATCCCCGTCGGGTCGGGACAGGTATTTTTAAATACACATTCAGCTTTGGAAATTCGGTGTGAATTTCGGGCGTGACAAGTTGGTATCGAGCCGACCTTGACTATAGGATAAGCCCACCGGTTAACCCTAAGAGCCTTCGAAACTATTTCATTTGCATATCTCTCTTGCGTTTGGAACGGTTTCGAGAAAATTTGGGAATTCCCATTTAAAAAAAAAATGAATGACCTTCGAATCGGATTTTCCGAGTATGGTTAGGCTAGGGTTTTAGAAATTTTTTACAGTCAGAGTGGGAATCGAGTTGACTTTTAATTGACTGTCATTTGGGAATAGTCGGGATTATGCATTAAGTCGCGTCTAGAATTTACGGGTTGCACTATTATTATTAATATGTAATTTTTTTCAAACATTAATTTATTAGAGTCGTAGTATTTTATTTGCTCTCGTGTAAAACTGTTTTATGCATAAAAATATGCTTTTTACTTGATTATTCCTTTGAGTCATTTTTTGGATTTTATTTAATCTGGCCTGAGCATACATTGATTTCCCCTCCTTTGTCTTCTATAGATGGCGACCTTTCCCGACGCACTACGGCCGAAACCGGTGACTTTGTGGCGTAACTAAGCAAGATGGCGTTTTTGGTTGGATACCCCGCTTCCGGAGTACACGAAGATTCGCCACCTCAACGGCGAGTTCCCGCACCGAGTTCGCTTGGAGGTGCATGGCATTCCTACCGTGTTGCCCAACATGTTGGTGGAGTCTTCGGAGGCACCTTTGAACATGCTTGTCAAGAAGCAGCCTACCCGATGCTTACCGGACTTCGGGAGCGTCACGACGTCGATTTCCGTCGCACCGCCTACCGTTACCACCCCGCCGTGGCGACTACGACGACACACGCTCCTTTCGCTCAGCAGTGTGTCGAAGATGACACAACCTTCGGGCGAATGACCGCGATCATGCGAGGGCCGGACACCTTGCATGCTAATCCGCACAGGCGCCAAGGCCCCGAACAACCGAAGTTGGTGGAGATCAACAGGTTGAAGAGTGAGGTGGCCCGCCTCAAGAGGGAGAATGCCATTCTCCAGGGCCGTTCGCCTCCCAGGGGTGCCCGAATCCGCATCACTCGAGGAAGACCACCACCGCTCTGTGCGTATCCGGCTTGCGCATCGGAACCCTCCTCCGGCTCTAGAGCCGTTTCCGGTGTTCGTGCCGCTGCGCCTCCACCGTCTCCCGTTCGGTTTCCGCTTTTGACCTCCGCACGCCGCGGCAGCCATGGGCAGCGTAGTGGAGGATGGGCCGTGCGTGACGTCCGGCTCCTCCGATGAGACCCTCGGCCTCTCCGGCGCGGCTCGAGCGGCGGCGGCTCCGGCGCGATTCGAGCGGTGGCGGTGAACCTAGCAGTGGTGGGACATACCTGCAGAACTCCCGCAGCCGATCAGAGGAGGTTGGAGATGAGGCTGAGACTGACTTCGACTCCACCGACCGCAGGAGCCGTTCCGAGCACTAGACCGTTTCCCTAGTTCTTCGTGGTCTAGTCTTTGTCTGTAGTTGTGTGTTCAAGTGTGTTGCTTGGGGTAGTGGCACCATACCATGGTTGTGGTATGGATGTCCTTAATTAGGAGTTGAACCGTTTACTTTTCGTAATGTCAACTATCGATCGCTTAATTAATAATAAATTCGAGTTTCGAGCAACCTGTTTTTCTTCTTGTCTTTGTTTCTTTCTGTTCGCTCCCTCAAGATGATGAACACCAGGCCATCCAGTCAGGGCAACGGTGATGGAAACAACACACCAATCGAATCGGAAACCATTCCCAATACACGCAGCCGTGGTCCCCCTCCGCCGCCGAGAATCGACACTCGCCCAAGTCTTGACGAGTCAAACTCGGATGATGGCTGCAATGATGCAGCAAATGCAGCAAGAAGCACCGCAGATGCAACAACAAATGCTTGGCGGTTGCAACAAGCACGCTTCATGCCGCACTGGTCCAGTCCCACCGTTCGATCCAAGCGCCGAATTCCTACGCGTTCGCCCTCCCACCTTTTCAAGCACCACCAATCCCATGGAGGCAAACGACGGCTCCATGCAATCGAAAAGAAACTCAACCTTCGCAGTGCAATGACCAGGAGAAGGTGGCGTTCGCCACTCATCGCCTCCGGGTCCCGCTTCGCATGGTGGGACAATTTCTTGGTGACCGTCCGGCAGGGACAGAAGTTTCTTGGGCAGAATTCTGCTACAACTTTCGCAAGGCACAAGTCCCCGATGGCATTGTGGCACGAGAAGAGAGGAGTTCCGAGCTCGGAACAGGGCAACAAGACTGTTATTGAATACCTCCACGAGTTCAACCGCCTCGCGCGCTACGCACCGGAGGATGTGCGCCGATTCCGAAAGGCGGGACAAATTCTTGGCTGGCCTTGATGATGAACTCACTAATCAGCTGTTCTCAGGAGATTATGCCGATTTCGAGAAGCTGGTAGATAAAGCCATTCGCCAGGAGGATCAGAGGAACAAGATGGTTCGTAAGAGAAAGGCGGCCCGGTTCCGGATGAATCGGGGAATGTCCAAAGACCTAGCTTCATGTCCGGACAACAAGGTGGACCCTCCACTATGGTTGTCCGACAAGACCGTCCCTTTCACCCGGGAATTCCAACTCACGTCCCAACCCCAACTTTAACCGGGGCAACATCAACAACAATAGTGGGCAGTCTCATCGCAATCCTGTTCCGCGCCCGCCAGTGGCACCAGCTCAGTCTGTTCAACCCAAGAAAGACGCTTTAGGGAAACCATTGGTTTGTTTCAACTGCAACGAGCCTGGTCACTTCGCTGATAAGTGTCCGAAGCCTAAGCGCAATGCACCTAGATTTGTACAGGCCAGGGTCAACCATGCATCAAGTTGAAGGGGCTCAGGATGCACCAGACGTCATTCTGGGTACGTTCCTCGTAAACTCAGCCCCTGCTACAGTTTTGTTTGATTCTGGTGCAACTCATTCGTTCATATCAAAAAGATTTTTGGGGAACATGGGTTAAGAAGAGAGAAACTTGTCACACCGATGCGGGTTTATACCCCAGAAATAGTCCGACGTCGTCACCATAGTCCTTCGGTGACAATAGAAATTCAAAGATCACGATTTCTAGCCAATCTCATCCTTCTTGAATCCAAAGACTTAGATGTCATCCTAGGAATGGATTGGTTGACTAGACACAAAGGAGTGATAAACTGCGCAGCACGCACCATCAGCCTAACTAGTCTGGAAGGAGAAGTGGTTATTTTCCAGTCTCCTTTGTCTCGTAAAGCAAGGGGTTAGTTTGAATCAAATTACCGGTCGGGTTGAGTCAATGTCGAAAAATCAGAATCTAAGAAACTTGAGGATATACCTATAGTTCGGGAGTACCCGGAAGTTTTTCCAGATGATCTCACAACCATGCCACCCAAGAGGGAGATTGAGTTCCGGATCGATTTGGTACCTGGAACCGCTCCGATCTACAAGAGACCTTAGAGAATGGCAGCTAAAGAGATGGCTGAGGTCAAGAAGCAGGTTGATGAGCAATTACAGAAGGGATACGTTCGCCCGAGCACGTCGCCTTGGGGTGCCCCAGTGATATTTGTGGAGAAGAAAGATAAGACAAAGAGGATGTGTGTGGACTACCGCGCACTCAACGAGGTCACTATCAAGAATAAGTACCCGTTACCTCGAATTGACGACCTGTTTGATCAACTTAAAGGAGCTAAGGTGTTCTCCAAGATAGACCTGCGGTCAGGCTATCATCAGTTAAGAATCAGAGAAGAAGATATTCCAAAGACAGCATTCACTACTCGATACGGATTGTTTGAGTGCACCGTCATGTCCTTCGGACTTACTAATGCACCTGCTTTCTTCATGAACCTGATGAACAAGGTGTTCATGGATTTTTTGGATAAGTTTGTTGTGGTCTTCATAGATGACATTCTTATCTATTCAAAGTCTGAAGAAGAGCATGAACAACATCTTCGTCAAGTACTTGAAAGGTTGAAGGAACACCAGTTGTACGCCAAGTTTAGTAAATGTGATTTCTAGCTCAAGAAAGTTCAGTTTCTTGGTCATATTATAACTGCTCAGGGTGTAGCTGTTGATCCGTCAAATGTGGAGTCAGTTACTAAGTGGACCCCACCGAAAATCTCGATACGAAGTTTCCTTGGACTCGCGGGTTATTACCGCCGGTTCATCGAGAATTTCTCCGTAATCGCAAGGCCAATGACACGGTTGTTAAAAAAGAGGAAAAGTTTAAGTGGTCTGCTGAGTGCAACGAAGCTTTGAAGAACTCAAGCGAAATTGGTAATCGCACGGTCTTAATCTTGCCGATCGACCAAGGATTTTCAAGTTTACTCGATGCTTCTCGTCACGGGTTAGGATGTGTGCTGATGCAAGATGGAAAAGTGGTTGCATATGCTTAACGCCATTTGCGTCCTCATGAGACTAATTATCCTACCCATGACTTAGAACTAGCAGCTGTGGTTCACGCTCTGAAGATTTGGCGGCATTATCTCATCGGTAACCGTTGTGAAGTTTACACTGATCACAAGAGTCTGAAGTATATCTTCACCCAGCCAGATCTAAACCTTCGTCAGCGAAGATGGTTAGAGTTGATCAAAGACTATGACATGGAGATACACTATCATCCCGGCAAAGCCAATGTGGTAGCAGATGCTTTGAGTCGAAAGAACTACTGTAACGCCACTCATACTAAAGAACTATGCAGTGAATTACAACGAGAGCTTGAATGTCCGAACTTGGGAATTGTCAATCATGGTTATGTGGCTGCTCTCGAGACACGGCCGACACTCGTGGAGCAAGTCCGTCTGCTCAAGCTAATGACCCCGACATAGCCGAGTTAAAGAAAAACATGAGAATCGGCGAGCCAAGGATTTCTCGAAGACGAACATGGAACCATCTGGATGGGAGAAAGATTGTGTATACCCGAGAACAAGGAGTTGAAAGATCGATTCTTAGCGAAGCTCATCAATCCCAGTACTCAATTCATCCTGGAAGCACGAAAATGTATCAAGATCTCAAGGAAAAATTCTGGTGGGTTAGCATGAGGAGAGAAATCGCCGAGTTCGTTGCTTTGTGTGATGTCGTCGGCGCGTTAAGGCGGAACATCGCGACCCGCGGATTGTTACAACCTCTCGGATTCGGAATGGAAATGGGAAGAAATTGGAATGGACTTTATCACTGGTCCGCCTAGAACTTCCGCTGGTCATGATTCTGTTTGGGTAATTGTGGACCGACTTACAAAAGTTGCTCACTTCATACCCGTGCATACAACTTACTCAGAAAGAAACGCGAGCTCTATTTGGCAAGGATCATGTGTTTACATGGGATACCGAAAAGATTGTATCGATCGAGGAAGTCGGTTTACCTCAAAATTCGCGAAACGCAAGAAGAATTGGGAACTCGTTTGAACTTTAGCACCGCGTACCATCCTCGACCGATGGTCGGCGAAAGAGTTAATCGATCTTGGAAGATATGTTGAGAGCTTGTGCACTTGATTTCGGTGGAGCTTGGGATAAGAGTCTACCTTATGCCGAGTTTTCATACAACAACAGCTTATCGGCGAGTCTTCAAATGGCTCCATTCGAAGCATTGTATGGCGAAAGTGCCGCACGCCACTTTTCTCGGGATCAAACCGGAGAACGCCGCTTGTTTGGGACTCGATGTCTTGAATGAAGCCGAAGAAAAGTCGCCGATCCGTGAAAGATTGAAAACGCTCGCTCGTCGAAAAGTTATGCCGACAACCGTCGAAGGGAGTTGAGCTTCGAGGTTGGAGATTATGTGTACCTTCGCGTCACTCCACTTCGGGAGTGCATCGTTTCCGACAAAAGGGAAGTTGGCACCACGTTTTGTGGGACCATACCAAATTCGAACGCCGCGGAGAGGTTGCCTATCGGTTGGAACTTCCTCCTTCTATGGCAAGCATTCATGATGTGTTTCATGTATCTCGGCTAAAGAAATGCTTAAGAGTGCCTGGAGGAACAAGCAAATCCCGATCACCTTAACATTCAAGAGGACTTGACCTATGTTGAGAAACCGGTTCGTATCCTCGACACCGGTGAAAGGAGAACCAGAACCGAATTACCAAGTTTTGTCGTGTGCGGTGGAGTCACCACTCGAAAAGAGGCAACTTGGGAAACAGAAGATGAGCCGAAAGCCGCTCACCCGCATCTCTTCGCGCACCTCGAATCTCGGGGTCGAGATTCCGTTTAAGGAGGGTAGGTTTGTCACGCTCCGCTTTTCTTTCTAAGTTAAAAAAACCTAGGTGAAAATTGTAAAGAAGAAATTGCCGAAAATCTAAAGAAAATCAAAATCCTAAATTAAAAATCCATTTAATAATTGGAAAAGGCTTGGTGGAATTTTTCTTAAATTCCTCGTGTCAAAATACGCTAACAGGATTTTTATCGAATTTTCGAGCATCTAAGCAATTTTAAAAATTAAATTAGGCTAACTGGAATTAATTTCCTTAAGAAAAAGGGTTTTTTCTTTTTCCTCCCTTTTTCCTTTATTTTTTCCCGTGGCCTCCGGCCACTTCTCTCCTTCCCGCCGCCCATAAGTGTGGCCCAATCGCCGATCGGCCCAAGTCCCCTTCTCCTCTTTTCTTTTTCTTTTTTTCAATTGGGCCGGCCCAACACTATTCCTTTCGCATGCGCTAAGTCCATTTGACCCCCTTCCTGGTCTAGGACGATGACAAGCGGGGCCCGCTTGTCATCCCCAAGCTTGAGTCTTCCTCAAGCCGTGGCTGTGCATGCCGTGCAAGCCCGCACATCCCGCCCACGTTCCCTGACATCTCGGCCACGTTCCAACTCAATTACCCGCGTCATTATGTGTTCCCGCTTTTCTCCACCGTTTCCCCACTTTCCCCACTCCGCCATTCATCATGTGCGTCGGAACGGCCGAGTTAAACTCCATCACTCGCAGCCGCCATTAATGCTGAGCTCCGATGGTTTTCGTCCGTTCCCGCTTCTCCCGGCCATGCCCGAGCTCCCTTGCCGTCCTATAAGTTTCCTCGCACTCCGAACACGTCTCACATTCGCACTCATTCGCGTTCACTCACTCCCGAGCTCCCGCATCGTGCGCCGTCCTTTTTCCGTTGCCGTGTTCACGGTTTCCGCCGTTCCCATCGAACCGCTACTCTTTTCGCCGAACCACCACCACCTCCACCTTCGCAATCACCGGAACACACTCTCATTGTTGTTTACCCAATTTTCAATCGTCGAACCGCATCATTTGCCGCCTTCCTCCCGAGTTCGGCCGACGGTGAAAACCACCCTTTCCTCTCTTTTCTCTCCCTTGCCGAGCCGGCCTCGCCTCCACCGCTGCGCCGCCGGCGCAAGCCGCCGCCGCCGGCGCAAGCCGCCACCGCGCCGGCGCAAGCCGTCGCCGCCGCGCCAAGCCCCGCCAAGCCGGTGTCCCCGTGTGGCGGCCCGACCCGCCACTCAGTGCTGCCACGTGGCGCGCCAAGCCGGTGGACTCGGTCCACCGTGCACCCGTGGCTTCTCTCTCCTGCGTCACGTTCTGTGGGTCCCGCAGTGATGTCAGCCCTAGAGGCGCTTGCATCATAAATCGTTTTTTCTTTTTCTTAACTAGTAAAAAGGCTGAAACTTGTAAAATTCGCAGAAAATTCATCCGAACTCCGTTTGGGTCCGTTCAAGTTGCAGCGGATTCGTAAAAATGTCAAGAATATATTAAAAATAGTTTAATTGTCTGTTTTAGCTGTCTAATAGCCTGTTTTTGCTGTGCTTTGTTTGTCGGTAGAATCTGGTTCCGAGGACGCTCCGGTTTATTTTGAGATTGTCGCCGAGGTTCCGTTGGATCAAGATCAAGGCAAGTCATTTCCTTTGAACATATTGTACCTAATTTGCAAATTCCTATTGTTTTATCTGTTGCATTAATTTATTTTATAATGCAATCGGGATGGGACCTATAGTTTTAAGCCTAGGTTGTTTAACTGTTTATTTGATCACCTGGGAATTAATTTGACTAGAAACAGGGCTAGGACATGCTTATTATGCTTAGTACAACTAGATCATAAAAGGGAAAACTAATTTATTAGAATTATTTCACATGAAATGTTGGTCTCCGACCGGATTGACCGTTGGTACGTTAATCGATAAATTAAAACTTGACTATTATGGTGGGCTATGGGTGCCCGGTTTTGCAAGTCGCACCCATGGCGCTTAAGGACCGGTTCGCGGGAAACCCCGGAGGAATTTTTAGTGCGTACCACAAGCCGCATGGGCAACGGCGGGCTTGTAGTATAGCTTTTCCCGCCGACGCATCCAGGCGAGGTGAGCGATGGAGTGCGGATGGACCGGGAAAGGTCTATGCGGCTACCGGATTCACCTAGGCACGAGAGGGGCTGCCTACCCGGATTCGGGTAGGGGCGAAACCCGAGGTGTGATGTCGCTTGGTCGGGAAGGGTTATGCGAATGGTCCTATCAAGACTCCTTTTCGATATGCCATGGTGGTATGTCGACGCACGAACACGTGTTGTGGGGCTGTGTCTTGTGGGTACAGACGTACACCTCGCCGAGAGAAAAACTATTCGAATAGCCGTGCCCACGGTTATGGGCGATCATCCGATTCACCGTGATTAGTCTCATTAAAGTAATAATTTGATTAGGTGGAAATGAGGTAGAATAGTTGGAAGGATTGGGCCGACTCAACGTGGTGTAGCGTTGAGTAGTGTATTAAAATATTATTTAATTACCTTATATTACTATTTCTACTGCTTTCAACTTAATGCTGTGAAATGCCTGTTTTATGCAAAAGTCAAACCTAGCCTATCCTTGAAATTTAACCTTGCACACATACCTTCTTTCGGTATGACTTGCTGAGTACGTGGTTGTACTCAGTCTTGCTTCCCTTTTTCCCACCTCGAGTTAGAGGATGAAGGCGTCGATGAGTATGCTTGAGTAGGCTCGTCACGCCGTCAAGGGTTGCTCGTGGAATGGAGTCGCCGTCCCGCTTAATCGAAGCCTAGCTCATAAGTTTATTTTTGTCTTTCCGCTGCATATGTAAGACTTTTTAATGTTTTTAAGACGTGGTTCTGTAAATACAATTTGTCGTTTGTGTATCCCTGGCTGGTCCTGGACAGGGTATTTTTAAATACACATTCAGCTTTGGAAATTCTGGTGTGAATTTCTGGGCGTGACAGCCCACCTGGCGCAGAAGGTAACGGCCCATGAACAACGTTTCCAAGAAACCAGGAAGGCCGTCAAAACCATAACGCAAGTCGTCGTCGATTCAGATTACGGGTCCGACGACGATGAAACGGAAGTGGCGGCAGCCGAATGGGCTAAGAACAAGAAAGCCATCGTCTGCCAGTGGCTGCTGAAGACGGCTAAAGAAGAAAAATACGATTTTGACATCACTAAAGCCGACAAGATCTTTGATTTACTGCTCAAAGAGAAACAGATTCAGTTGCCCGAAAATCATGTGATCCCGTCGGCCAAAGAATTGAAAAAGAAGAAGTACGCAAGTGGCACAACTCCACATCTCACGCCACGAACGATTGCAAAGTCTTTAGGCAGCAAATCCAGTCGGCCATCGAGGCCGGGAAGTTAAAGTTTGCCGACTCAAGCTGGTCCATGAAAGTAGACGGCAATCCGTTTCTGGTCAACATAGTCCATGCCGGCCCCGGGCGAGCTGATCGACAGGACAGAATGGTGCACGGCTTAGCCGATACGTTGATCGAGGCCGAAACAAGAGAGGACCAGAGTGGAAACCACACTGCACAGATTAACATGGTGCGCCCAGTCATCAGGTCGGCTGGCCGACAGCCGATCCACGAAAGAAGCCGATACCGCCATCAATATCGGTCTCGGCGTGAAGAAACTTACGACGAAGCACCTCGCCGGCACGAGCCAAGAGTCCAGAGCCGACGGAACATAGCGAGCCATGATGATCCACATTGGCATTGCGGCTTCTTCAGGTATTGCTGGGAATCCGGCATGAGACTACCAACACTGGAAGATTGCCCAGCATGCAACGATCACCATAACGATGGGGAACGCGGAAGTTCGTCGTCTGCAAGCCCAGTCCGGTTCATCTCCAGAGCCGTCCAACTAAACCAAAGACGGCGACCCGTCCACGATCGGCTCGGTCCGATCCATCAAGACTTCTTCATCGACGAGAACCAGGACGGAGACAATCGCGATAACGAAGAAGCCGACGATGAGGGATCGGCCAACCCCCAATGGTGCCCGTCCGATCTATTTACGAAGACCCAGAAGAGGAGAATTCAACGGCTCAAGCGTGAAGGAAGAGAGGGCGAGGTGAGACAAATGATATACGAACAACGCCGTCGGCTGGGCAAGATCAAGAGACGGTGGGTACCTAAGCAGGAGAACGCTATGGCCACCGAAGAACAAGTCGAGGAAAGTCCAACCGACCGAGCCAGAAGGGCAGCCAAAGGGAAAAGTAAAGCTACCGCGTCAGTTAACATGGTCTTCGTGTTGCCGGCCGAGTTCAGCGCCCCTGAAGCCGACGTAGGTGCTATCGAAGATGACCCGACAAAACTAACAATCTCGCCGGACCAGGCCATCTTTGACAAGCCCGAAGGGACCGAAAATCGGCATCTGAAACCGTTATACGTTAAAGGATATGTTAATGGCAAGCCGATCTCCAAAATGCTGGTCGATGGGGGAGCGGCAGTCAACCTCATGCCTTACGCAACTTTCAGAAAGCTTGGAAAAGGGGCCGAAGACCTGATAAAAACCAACATGGTACTCAAGGACTTCGGCGGCAACCCATCGGAGACCAAAGGCGTTCTCAACGTCGAACTGACCATCGGCAACAAAACTGTGCCCACAACGTTTTTTGTCATCGACAGGAAGGGGTCTTACAGCCTGCTGCTCGGAAGGGACTGGATCCACGCTAACTGCTGCATCCCTTCTACAATGCACCAAAGCCTCATCCAGTGGGACGGTGATAAGATCGAGGTCGTACCAGCCGACAGGTCAGTTAGTATCGTCACTGCCAATTTGCCACTTTGGGAAATCGAAGGCATCGAATGTTTATCTGGGAAAGTCTGGCAAGCCTATTTTCTAAACGTGTCCAATTCAATGATACAGCCCATCGGAAGCGACGAGCCGCAGCTGCTGCTTTGAACAAGACATGGTGGAGGGCTCCAGCGTGCTCGGCATAGCCAACGCGGACGAAGACGATGGCAAGTTAGGGCAAGGCTTCACGTCGGCCGACGAGTTAGAAGAAATCGACATCGGCTCTGGTGATAAGCCAAGGCCGACGTACATTAGTAAAAATTTATCTTCTCATTGTAGATCCCAGCTTATTGATTTATTAAAAGAATATAAAGATTGTTTTGCTTGGGAGTACTTCGAGATGCCCGGTCTTAGCCGATCGATAGTGGTCCATCAGTTGCCAATCAAGGCAGGATATCGGCCATTCAAACAACCTCCCAGGAGGTTCAAGGCCGACATGTACGACGCAATTAAAGCCTAAATCACTCGGCTATACGACGCAGGATTCATTCGGCCTTGCCGATATGCCGAATGGGTCTCTAATATCGTCCCGGTATTGAAGAAGAACAGCAAACTTCGGGTATGCATCGACTTCAGAGACCTAAACAAGGCGACCCCAAAAGACGAAAACCCGATGCCAATAGCCGACCTGCTTGTCGATGCTGCCTCAGGCCACAAAATCATCAGCTTCATGGACGGCAACGCGGGGTACAACAAGATATTCATGGCCGAGGAGGATGTCCACAAGACAGCTTTTCGATGCCCGGGTGCGATCAGCATCTACGAGTGGGTGGCGATGACGTTCGGCTTAAAGAACGCTGGGGCAACATATCAAAGAGCGATGAATTACATCTTTCACGACATGATAGGTGCGCTAGTAGAGATATACATTGACGACGTCGTCGTCAAGTCAAGAGAGATAGAAAGCCACATTGCAGATCTGAGGCAGGTGCTCGAGCGGACGAGGAAATATGGATTGAAGATGAACCCGCTTAAATGTGCGTTCGGCGTGTCGGCCGGGCAATTCTTAGGGTTCCTCGTTCATGAAAGAGGAATTGAAGTCATGCCAAGGAGCATTAATGCCATTAAGACAATTCAGCCCCCAAAGGATAAAAGACAACTCCAGTAATTAATCGGAAAGATAAACTTCATTAGACGGTTCATAGCTAACCTCTCAGAAAAAATGGAGCCATTCACACCATTGCTTCGGCTCAAGGCCGATCAAACATTCACATGGGGGGCAGAGCAACAGAAGGCATTAGACGACATAAAAGATTATCTAAGCTCCCCTCCAGTTCTAATGCCCCCGCAAAAAGGAATGCCATTCAAGCTGTACCTATCCGCCGACGACAAGTCAATCGGCTCCGTTCTGATCCAAGAAGTCAACGGCAAGGAAAGGGCCATTTTCTATCTCAGTCGGTGGCTATTAGATGAAGAGACCAGGTATTCACCTGTCGAAAAGTTATGTCTGTGCCTATATTTCTTATGCACAAAGTTAAGGCACTATCTGCTGTCCAATGAATGCACGGTAACTTGCAAAGCCGATGTAGTCAAGTACATGCTATCGGCTCCAGTGCTCAAAGGAAGGATCGGAAAATGGATCTTCGCGCTGACTGAGTTCGATCTGAGGTATCAGGCTCCAAGAGCGGTAAAAGGACAGGCCCTAGCCGATCTTATTGTGGAGCATAGAAACGATTCAATCGGCTCCGTGGAAATTATGCCTTGGACTCTGACTTTCGATGGCTCGGTGTGCACCAACGGCTGTGGCATCGGCTTAGTTCTTATCTCACCCAGGGGGGCAAGCTTCGAGTTCGCTTTCGCCATCGACCCCCACGCTACGAATAACCAAGCCGAGTATGAAGCCGTTCTCAAAGGGCTAATTCTACTTAGGGAGATGGAAGCTGACGCGGTCGAGATAATGGGAGACTCATTGCTCGTCATCAGTCAATTATCAGGAGAATATGAGTGCAAAAACGACGCGCTGATGATCTATCATCGACGGTGCCGAGAGTTAATGGAAGGCTTTCGGCTAGTCATTTTGAAGCATATTCCCAGAGAACAGAACACGGAGGCCAATGATTTGGCTCAAAGGGCATCGGGCTACTGGCCGATGCTGAGAGACATCAACATAGGCGTCGCCACCATCACAACCGATGATTGGAGATTCGACGTCTACAATTATCTCAAAGACCCTTCTCAGTCGGCCACAAGGAAACTACGATACAAGGCACTACGGTACGTATTGCTCGATGAAGATTTGTACTATCGGACAATCGATGGCGTACCACTCAAGTGTCTGGGCGCCGATCAAGCAACAGTGGCCATCGGGGAGGTACACGAAGGAATCTGCGGCACGCATCAGTCGCCACACAAAATGAAATGGCTACTTCGCCGAGCCGGGTATTTCTAGCCGACAATGCTAGAAGATTGTTTTAAATACTATAAAGGATGCCAAGACTGCCAAAAGTTCGGCATGGTACAACGAGCTCCGGCGTCGGCCATGAACCCAATCATTAAGCCGTGGCCCTTCAGGGGGTGGGGCATTGATATGATCGGCCAGATCAATCCACCTTCGAGCAAGGGGCACAAGTTTATCCTAGCAGCCACAGATTATTTCACAAAATGGGTGGAAGCGATCCCCCTCAGAAAAGTGGATTCTAAAGACGCAATCGAGTTCGTCAAAGAACACCTCATCTACCGATTCGGCATTCCGCAAACGATAACGACCGACCGGGGTCCATCTTTGTTTCGGACGAGTTCATTCAGTTTGCCGACGGCATGGGGATCAAACTACTTAACTCTTCGCCGTATTACGCGCAAGCCAACGGTCAGGCCGAAGCTTCAAACAAAAGCTTAATCAAGCTGACCAAAAGTAATATATCGAGCATCCTAAGCAATGGCACACCCGATTGGCCAAATCATTATGGGCGTATCGGATAGCATGTCACGGGTCCATCCAAGTCCCCCCATACAAACTGGTCTATGGACACGAAGCAGTACTTTCATGGGAAAGTGTAATCGGCTCAAGACGCATTCAGTTACAAGACCAACTCACAGCCGACGACTATTATAACCTCATGATAGACGAGTCGGAGGATCTCGCTTTATCCAGAATGAGAGCTTTAGAAAAGGTAACAAAAGATAAAGAACGGGTAGCCAGACATTACAATAAAAAGGTCGTCCCTAAATCATTTGAGGAAGGCAAACTCGTTTGGAAGCTTATACTCCCAATCGGATCAGAGATAACAAATTCGGCAAATGGTCACCGAATTGGGAGGGGCCTTTCAAGATCCACAAATGCGTCTCCAAAGGAGCTTACATGCTAAAAGGACTGGATGGGGAGATATTCGGAAGGGCCCTCAACGAAAAATATCTCAAGAGATACTACCCGAGCGTGTGGATCAATGCGTGAGTCGGTTATCGTCACAATAAGCCGACCCACGACAGCCGATGCCTTATAAGGCATCCCCTTTAGGCGTTCGCATACACCCTCCCACGCCCCATGATCGGCTCCGGACCCCCCGGCAGAGATCAGAATGAATGATCGCGTCGGACTCACAAATTTTGTCGACATCGAAGCTATCAACAAAACTTGGGGGCATACACATGCGCGAGTCAGTCAGACAGTCCGTCAGACGATACATAGTCGAAAAGACCAACAGTCAAGCCAATTTTTGACTAATCAAGCCAGGGAAGTTGAAGAAACCTCAAGTCAGACGAATCAGGTACCCAGGAGCATTAAACCAAGCTTTATTCAGAATCGGCGTGAAGCCGTCTTGGATTACATGTTTGCCAGGTACTCCCTAATGGCCGCCAGGGCTCGTTCGACGGGCTCCGCAGTCTCCATCTCTAGAGAATCCAGGATCGGGTGCTCCAACCGAGTGACCCTTATGTCGGTGGTGGTGGTCGTAACTCGTTGGCAAGTTGGGCTTGCCTACCCTCCAGCCGTCGAGGCGCGCGAGCGTCGAGTACGCCATGGGGCAGCAGCCGGAATGCCACCAAGATGGAAAGGCGGCCTGGCCGCCGGATGACGAGCCTCCAACTCCCTGAAACGCTTCAGGTGCGCCCTCAAACTCGTCGGTCCTGGCTGACCGACAGCTCGTACGACGTCTCCATGATTTCCAGGATCACCCGAAGCGGGTGAGGCGGCTGCAATGAAATCCGTCTCGAGTATTCGAAGAGAGAAAGCGGTGAGAGTAGAGGAGTTGAGAAACCACTGGTTCACCGACGAACTCGAAGACGCCATGAGAAGCCTAGCCAAAGACTTAAAGGACTAGGTGTTCTACTGTTGAAAGTTCGTCGCCTTCGGCCATGAGTTATTTGGAAGAGCCGGGGGAACCCATTTATAGAAAGAAAAGATACGGTTCTTAGATGTGAAAGGTTGCTGCCAACTCGGGAGTCAAAGAGATCATCATTACGAGCGTCGGGAATCGTTGAAGAGCCAGCGACTGCGCAAGTCTGGATACCTATCGCCCAGGACTCACGGGTTCCCGGAGTACAGATTCGAGGGGGTCGGCCTATGAAGACAGGTCGATGACGTAATCGGGTATTACCGGCCGATGGCTAGAGAGCCGAATGACCGAAAGATAGACGTTGAAGGTTGGAGCGTCACTTCTGAGTGATTTCAAACTAAATGAGTCAAGACGCCGCACACAGCCAAGGGGCAGTCCTACGTGCAAACATAGCCGATTGTATCTATGAGCTCGATTAATACAGGCTATCCGGTTACATCACAAAACACATGTTGCAGAAACACAAGCCGATCTCGCAGGGTCGGACGTTTTACAATCTCATTTCTTTAGAAAGTCGGCTATCACCGATAGAGCTGTCCGTCTAACCTAGTCGACCTCGTCGATTGCCCTAAGGTCATCAGCCTCGGACCTCGCCACCGATCGAGCGCTCTGCACCAAGCCCCGCAAGTGCGCAACGGCCGCCCTGATGCTTCGACGCTCAGCTTCAACCCTGGCCAGCAGATCAGCCATATACTCCTCATGGATGTCTATTTCGTTTGTAATCTAAACGAGGTCGGCCACCAGTTGGTCCCGGCGGACGCGGAGTTGCTCGAGCTTGGCTGCCGGCTCTGTTTTCAGGCGGTCGAAGGCGGCTTTCCGGACTTCAATGGCTTCTTTGGTCGATTGGATGGCAGCCGACCGTGCCTGACTCTCACGGCGATCAATGACTCGCTGCCGAGCTCGTTCATATTTTAACTGGTAGGCTTCCATGAAGGCCGTCGGTACGATGGCTTCAGCTATAGCATCCAGCAGCTGGTCTTGGATATCTCTGAACCGTGCGTGTATCGAGCCACAGTCGACCACCAGCGCATCCAATGAGGCTTCCAGCCGGTTGCCGATGTCGGCCAAAGTGGCCCTCAGGTCCTCAGCCGACGCTGCAAGCACTTCTCGCCGACGTCACGGGCTCCTCGAACTCCGACAAGTCAAAGTTGAGGAGATCGGCCACGTGCTGCGAAGAGAGAAAGGATCAGGGGCATGACAAAACCAATGGTTGGGGCCAGTCAGCTTACCGTCGGCGCCGTCGTCAGGACTGTTGGTTCGGCTGGATCATTCCCCACGGCCGTCTGGCTTTTCTTGCCAGTGTTATCATCGCCACCCCCAGTAGGCGCAGTACATTCGTCTGACGCCTGGGGAGCAGCCGATGGAGATCGCGGGAGCTGCGAAGAAGAAAAGGGATTAACAGACGAACTGATTGATTATCACAGGCAAAGGGGTAAGAATCGATTACGGCGAGCAGGCGAGAGAATGCGACGGCCAATTTCTTGAACTGCGAGGAATGACGAATCGGTACGGGCGATCGTCATGAAACCAGGACCAACGAAGTAAAAATTACGGGAGGACGTTTTGTCGGCGGACTTGGGATCGCGGAGCGTCGGTTGGGGCATTTACTGACTTGGGACTCGAAGCCCCGGTTTCGACCGTCGCTTGGACAGCTGCTGGCGCCTCCTCATCGACAGCAGCATCAAGGAATTGCTTGACGGCCGGATCTAAGGGGGGAAGGCTGTCGGCCGAGGCGATCAGTTCTATCTTTTTCGCCCTTTTGGGGGCAGGCGCAGCTGACGAACGCGGTGGTGGTGCCGTTTTCCTTTTGGCACGATCGGATGACGCACCTGCCCTCACAACAAAGATGAAAGTTTTGGCGCCCCCCAGCCGATGGCCGACGGAGCAAGGCCCCCCATGTCCAGAACGCCTGGGTTGTATTCGATGGGGCGTCCAGAGTCGCTTACCGTCGGCCGCTCTGTTTCTGTTTCCTGCAAAGTCGGAGCACGAATGTTAAATCGCCTGATGCGGCCGATGAATGAATCATGGGAGAGGAATAATCGGCTGTAAGTAGAGATATACCGAGGGGATCTCATCCGGCAGAAGCAAGTCGATGTAGCAGGACGGCCGTTGGTGAAAAAGGTGACGTTTAAGTTTGGACCACCATCGGTCGTAAGCAGCGCTTCTCCTCGTCGACAGGGTGATTCTGTTGGCGTCGCCGAAGGGGGGACCGGCTATGTTCAGCAGCCAGTTCATCATCAAATCTTGGCCGACTGCTCCTCTGGTCTCGATCTTATCGACATAAAAGAAGCCGATGGGAAGTTGCCCGAGACCGAACTGTCTCGCCGCCGATACCGGGTAGTAGAATTCGTAACTCCGGGCTGTTGATCGGCCTTGGTGAACCCCGGTCGACAGAATGCAGGGAGACAAAGAGGCGAAGAACAACTGTCTACACCTTGGACTGTCGGCTGAATTGAGGTCATCCCATTTGAAGTCGATCGGCAGTTCAAAAGATCCTTGGTTGGGGCAGAAATACCAGGTACGATTGTCGCGGGATAGCCCGTCGTAAAAGGCTGTGAACCAATCGGCCAATAGCTCAGCCGATTGCCTTGAACCTGCATGGGCGGCGGCTGCTTCTTCTCCATAGTTCGTGCATCGCCTGGTGGTAATCTGATCACCTTCTTCATCTTCAATTGGCTCTAGCCTTGGGAATCCGGCGTCTGTCAGGTGGGGCCGACCGGCTATGTTCTGGGTGGCCAACACCAGCCAAATTTGGAGAAACCACCAGGGGCCGCCGGTGCTGACCGGAGCGTTGGCGGCTATTTTTGTGGCGGCTTGATGTAGCATTTGATATGTGTAGCCGAGGAGGTATTTTCCCAATGCAAACTCCGTTCCGTCGGCTAAGATTTCGGCCATGATTTGCCAATTAGCGGTCGGCCCACAGCTCGATCCGCAGAATACAAATTTTTCCAGCCACATCATCAGAAAGGCGGTGTATTCCCGGTGGCTGACTGTTCCATCTTTCATGTTTTGGGCAATGAAACCGCTCCATCCACCGATAGCTTTGGTTTTGAATTGGTGTTGACCTTTTTGGTTCAAGACGCATAGATTAGTCGATGATTCGATGTCCAGCCCAGTTGTCATATGTACATCGGCTAGTGTGATGGTCATCGGCCCTTGCCTAAAGAGGAAGTCATTGAAACTATCGTTCCAAAAGTAGGCTGCAGCCGATAGGAGTGGCTCATTTTTTTCCATGCCAGCGATGGACAGTTCCAAGCATTGGGCGAGTTTCCTTTCTTCCCATTGGGTGTACTTGGCCGATTGTATCCTCTTGTACCATTCGGTCCAGCTGCGTCGAGAGACGGCCAAGCTTTGAATGTCCCGTTCTAATGGGAAAGAGATGGTTTGGCGGTGTTGAAAGGCATGCGGTTGGTTTCGGCCACGATTACATCGCTTGGTCAGTATCGCCGATAGGCCCAAGGAAGTACTTTCCCTCTTGTGTCGGATTGGGGATGAGTATTTGGTGAGACAGGTGCTACAGTTTGAAGAAGGGGAGAAAAGTACTGATCAGGAATGATGGTGTTTTATAGTTCGGAATGAGAAAAGTATTAATTGGTAAGGGTATGGGATAAAATACTACTGAAAATTACCTAACGGGTCATTGGTGTAAAGATATTTGAAGGAGCGAGTTGAGAGTAAAATTATAGAGCAAAAGAGGGTACCTGAGAGAACTCGTTCGTAGTGGCGGCTGGAGCAGTTCCGGTGGCGGCGGCCGATGGTGTTGCGGTTGCGGCTGGCGTGATGGTGGTGGCCGGCGAGTTGGAGGTGCTTGAAGTAGCGGCGGAGGCCATCGGGAAGTTCGGAGACAAAGATGGGGTTCGAAGAGGGAGGAAAAGGTGTCGAACGTTGATGGAGTCGCCGGAGGAGAGAGAGAAGGGCAGGAAGTTTGTTTGAGAAGAAAGCGGAGCGCACGGTGAGGGCGTAGTTGATTCGACCGAGGAAGGTGGATATTTAAAGAGCCTTTGAGGAGAAGCCGAAACGATTTGGGCCAAGAAGGGAGCAAGAGTTTGAATAGGTGAACAAATCCGCAACACTTCGCGTTACGGACTTGGGGGGCATGTGTTAACACTGGAATTTGGTCCCTAAGTCCTGAAAGGCAAAATGGAATCGAGATCGGCCGAAGGCGGGAGTCGTATTGGCTAAAGGTTGATCGGCCAGGGGCTGGTCACTGAGGATGGATTAAATGGGAATGCAAGACAACCGACTCTAAGTTCGAAAAGATGAAACCGTGTTTAACGCGAAGCTTGAAGATAAATGGAAGATTCGGTTGCTAATTGCGCGTTTAAAGATATTGCCACTTATGGATAGAGTCCTGTAACAGCAATTGTATCTGTAATATAGAAATTCGTTAATTTAGTCCTTGCTAGGGATGATATGATGTTTAAACAGTAGTTTAGATAGAGTCCAAAGTTGTTACAAATATTTGTATCTTGGGTATAAATAGGACCCGAGACCTTCTGTATCAGAATGATTCAATCAATCTAATCTTTGGCGCATCGCCATCCCTTTTTCTTTTGGACGAACACCCTGTTTGGCTTTGGGCTGCATCGTCTCGATCCCCAAAACTCAGGTACATGTTTGTCATTAGTGGTGAGATTACTTGTTTCTAATGCTTCCATCGTAATGATACATTAGATTCAATAGTTTTACTGCGATATATATCATATGGTGCATATGAATCAATTTGATGCTTAGATCTATCTTGTAGTTGGCTCATCTCGTCGAGAGTATGTGGTCAGCAAGGCTAGGTTTAAGGGTTGGTTGGTTCGTATGTAGTATCTACCATCTCATAGAAGTGTAAGTCGGAGGTAATAGATTGGATGTTTCTTTTGATACTTAATGCTGCATCAGAGTTGAACTATTGAGTCGTTTTTAGAACCATCAGTGATCTATTCTTTTGGATTTGCATTATCTGGAGATAGCGTCGGGGTTTCAGCCGACCTTATTCATCCTAACGAGTTTCTTTTAACGTGATTGTTATTAGATCTGTACCAGGGCTATCTTTTATGCCTGGATCATGCTTGTTTATATCTTTGATCTAGGAATATTATGTCTACACGAGATTCTCTGGAATACCAGCCGGTTTGATTAGTTTCCCAGCATCCGCTAGTCTGTTGATCTGTATATTTATTATTCTTTGTTATATTTGGGTTTGACGACTGATAATCGTCTCGGCGTGGTCGGTACGTTCTGGTCGCTTGGCCCAAATATGGTCTGGAATAACACATATACGTTCATGGATTTCCTTGGCCAATCTCGCGGAGACTTTACCTAACGCTTAACGAACACTTCTTTGTCTTCTTTCTTGTTGATTGGCAGATCAAATCAACTGGCACGCTCTACATATTGTAGGCGGCTAAGAAGGACCCCACCGGAGTCAAGCGAGATCTCCCGAGCCGCGCGTGAGAGAGATTTCTCGTTAACAATATGCTATATAATCTAAATCAATATTGCTATCTAACCCCAATTGGCTAGCATCTTACTAGACAACAACCGATAGGGTTAGGTATCAACGTTGGCCTAGATTATATAGTGTATCCACCATCTCGAAATGCTTTCATCGATTTGTTTAGACCTTATGCTTCTCTTTATATTTAGTGCTACATCGGTTAAGTCCGACCTATTAAGTATTATCTAGAATCATAATATCTATCTTGTTCTATGATTGCTTTTAGAAATAGCATCGGGGTTTCAGCCAATCTTACCGGTTTAGTTATGTTATTTCCTACATGTTTACTTGATATGCTAAATCTGCCCTTTATATTAAGATCTCATTGTGGTAAAATATATTAAGCTTGTTATTAATCATTAGGCCATCTTAACACTTGATTTATTCTTGTTTAATATATTTAATCTATTTGATATCCTAGTATAAAGTGGTATCGGAGTATTAGCCGATACATGTTAGATTTATTACATCAGCTATGCTATAAATACATATAGTCTCTGTCTAAGTGCTTTTAGACACAAGTAATTTATACTGTCTCGGCACACTGTCCGATCTATCCCAATCACTTGGTTTAAACATATTTTGAGACATAGATTATATAGTATTGATATCTACAGCCAATCGAGTAAATCTAATTTTTCCTTTGGTTTATCCTTTATTGCCGATCTTATGTATATTGCATCGGCTCAATATTAAATGATACGTCATCGGCCATTCCAATCTGCTATCATTTATGGATTTAACTTCGTTTTCTTTCTTTGTCTCTTGTTGGTTGTAGGATCAAACCAACTGGCACGCCTTTGAAACCCAAAAGCAAGATTTAGGTCCCTCACTAGAGTTAAGCTGATCTCTCAGGCCAGTGTGTGTTTTCTCATCGATAGTTTTTTAGATAGGTTCGGCCCTCCCTTAGGATAACAAGCCTACTCCTGTCTTCTATGTTAGGGTGATGAAAGATTAGGGTTTGAGTACAAATGTGTGGGGGTATTCTTGGATCTGGATGCGGATCCCCTCGCCCGCGCGGCCTACCCTCCCTTTATAGTCCAAGGCAGAGCAGTTACAGGGGGCTTGGAGCACGCGAAAGCTAGTCGCAAAGCAAAAGGCAAATACAGGCTAAAGCTGAAAAGCAAAACAGAATTGCCTCCGGATTCGGATGCCATAGGTGTCTTTTGCACCGAATCGCCTAGGGATCCTCTGGTCGCGGGCATCTTGTGCACAGTTTTGCCAGGTAACATCATCCTCTATTGGCTTGTCCCACCGCCCCCACCGTTGTCTTATCTATGAGCCTTACCAAGGAAATCTCCTTCTCAAAGGGGAAATCCTGCCCTTTTCGGGTCGGAGCAGTGCATAGAGGTCAGGATATAGGGCAGAAATTGGGCTAAGGGGCAGAGGCCGGGCTGGCTGTTCTCGCCCAAGGTCCGGCTCCCGACCTCAGCCTGAGGACTCCCGGTCCGACCCATCCGACCTCTTTCCTTGGCATGGGCTACCCCGGGGGAGCTTCCCCCACAGTGAGTGTGATCCTTCTTTTCTACAAAAATTACTAGGGCTCCCCATGGTGATTTACTTGGTCCGACGAAACATTTTTGTAGCAAATCATCTACTTGCTTCTTCACCTCTGCTAACTCATTAGCTGCCATCCGGTAGGGTCTCTTGTAAATGGGTGCAGTTCCTGGTACCAAATGGATTCTCAACTCTTGTTGATATTTCTTACGTTTATAGATAAATCCACAAGTGCACGGCTATACCGTTGTAGCATTTCACGCAGGGAGTATTCCAAGGGTATCGTTATATATTTTATCCCAAAGAAAGACTATGGTTTGGAAGAGAATAGTAAGGAGCCATGGATATTCATAAGCTATAAATGAGATATCTAAGCTTAAGCAGGGGAAAGACAATATGGATAATGGTAGTGTGACACACACAGAAGAGTCCTATTTTGGTAGTACACTAGAGATAAGTGGAGAATAGTATCTAGAGTTAGGTTCCTATAGTTCTTTTAGTATGAGTACATAGTTTAATTATTAGTCTAGTTATAGTTGGTTACCCAAGACTATGCTCCCGGACTTCGGGGTACCGCCGCCCGAGAGCCGGCCGCCACTCACCCGTGATATCTTCGTTCACCCTATACCATATCTAAACGTGAATGAATACAAGGGACGGACAAGGATGTCACCACCTGCCGCCTACCTCTCACCCGTGAGATATGGCTATAACCAATGTCTATGAAATAATTTGAGCGCCATGCTCACATTACCATAGATACCTCTACCTCTCATGATTAAGATAAAGGCAAACATACATCCTAATTGCTCATTGGACCGTGTCAATTGGCAATAGAGTTACTCGTCCAACCACAATATAACTATTAAGTAAACTATAACTGGAATACTTATCTACTAAAGTAGAACAAGATCCACACTCAAATAAACTAGAAGATAAGTTCTTTATTAAGCTCAAAGTCATACACAAGAAGAGAAGTACAAAAGGCATACCCAACTTTCAAAGGCGACTCGGGAACCGAAGAGAGACTCTAAACTATTCTTAAACTCCACTAGCCTAGAGACTAAGTTAGAAATGGAGGAACTTCTTCTTGTGGTGTGTGTCGAGATGAAGTGAGCTCCCTCCTTTTATAGCCCTCCAATGGCGGTTGTGTGGCGGTTTCTAACCGCCACAACCACCAAACCGACCTTGTGAGCTAATGAGGAGGTGACACGTCAAGGTCAGTGGCGAACGGGCTCAGGGCTGGCTCGGCCGAACCCCCATAACCTCCATTCACCATCGCCTTTCTCCTACCACTGCTTGGTGGGCCCCTAAGATGGTTCCTGAGGTTTTGGCCCCACTTTAGATCAGTTTCACCCGACTTGTGGGCCCTCCGATCCGCGGGAAGCCGACGTGGCGATCGCAAATAGGTTGGAGTTGAGTTTCTTCGCCACGCGAGCTCGTCTTCACTTCATTTATTTGATAATTGTTCTTGCATCATTTAAACTCCAAGGACATGTGGAACTTTCTTAATTCTAAACTTAAATGCCTGTAGTGGACGCTAATTCCCTTTTATTTCTGAGGTCTGTGACGGTCGGAATCGGTACTTAACGACCGTCAACAAACTCCCCCAAGCTTATCCTTTGCTCGTCCCTGAGCAAAGGCAAGACTTAGGCTCAGTGGATCAGGAATTGCTACCATGCTTCATTTCTCTACAGTATCATGCTTACAACCAAGTATTCTACCTTGAATTGAATAAGTTGGCAATGGCAGTCTCACCCTTATTACTGTAGTCCTTATGGGGCTTTGGCTTCACCTTTTCTTCGGTGGTTGAGAAACAAAACGGTAGATGAGAGTGCTACTTCTCTTACTCCTTGTTCCACTTCTATCGAGAGGTTTTCAAAAATATTGAAAAGGAAAGGAAGAGTTCCTCGAATGATACTCTTGTATCACTCAATGTGTTTGAATTCCTTACCAAGGCATTATTTGCCTTCTTTTCTCCTACTTCTACTAAGGCTTATGTGGAGCTCAAGGTAGGGAAAATCATGAGGTATACTTGCATATATTTATTGGTGGAAGTATGAGGAAAAGTGGAAAAAGAAAACTTGGTTGACTCTTTTTGTATGGTCCCCTCCCTATCTTTTTATTTTGGAGAACATGGCTATGAGCACAATTTTTTTTTCTCTCTCTCTTGTCATCATGCTCAAGAGAATTGTTCCTAATTTTGTAAGCATCATGAATTTTATAATATTTTTGTGTGCACTCTTTTTGGCTCATGTCTATTTTGGTAGGGATATGAGTATAGAGGAGCATAATTGTTTTGGAGTCTTTTATTTGGTGGATGCAAACGTCCAGAGTAGAAGTTAGCATATCAAATGGGATGAAAATATTTTTGTGGCTAAACCTCTAATGTAGAGGGAGGGCATTTTATGGTGGATATGCACAAGACTTCGATCCTTGAAAGCATAAAAAGATTTTAACAAGGGTCTAACTACTTGACCAAACTCAAACTGATTGCAAGCGGCATATGTAGAGGATTTTGCTTTTATGATCAGCATATGGCTATGGTAGAAATGTCTCATCATTTAAGGAACTCATTATTTTTGAAAATAAAATCTTCGGATTTTGGTTTCACTTGGAATAGGATAATGGTTACTCTATTGTACCATCTCATATTTCACAACAACCTAGACTTAGATCATGCACTTGCTACCCACAAGTTTTCAAGTTCATGGTGATATACTCTAGCCAACAAACTCAAAACTTGGAGAATGCTAAGTTGTAAACTAGGCACATAAGGGAATTATAACAGAGCACCTATTCATCATATCAAAAGATTGGGAATTAAACATTCCTACCATGCATATCTACATTATTATCTTTTTGGTATTTTCTTTTATGAATGCAATGGAAAGAAAGAAATAAAATAAAGAGATAATACGGGGTACCTGATGTGGGGGTCCTCACCCAAGCTTGTTCTTTTACTTTTGGCCCGCGATAGGGATTGAACCCTTGCGACCGAAAGTAGGCCATCTTGTCTGATTGGCCCTGCTGTAGAGCAGAGTTGATGTCCTAGAGTTGATCAGCGGTCTGTTGCTACCACTGTTGGGTTCCTTGGACATGTTGATGAAATTCAACTTGAATCCCTACTGTCCTCATGACCAAATCTCCCAGTCGTTGGGTGATCTCCGCGTATCCTTGGTCATGAAATCCTCATGCCAAGAATGAGCGTTGAGCACCGAACAATGGAGGCAAACCACTGGATCTTGATGACTCCGTGGCTTGTTCATGGTGCCAGCCAGGTCCTTGTGCCCATTGTGCACCGCTGGCTGACTGCCATGAAGATCCTCCCGCCTCGTAATATTGCTGGGGTTGGTCCCAATCAGATGTGTACCTAGTTAGAACCCACCCGGTTCCAACATGTGTTGCTCAGGCTGTTGAGGTTCTTCCTCTATGGTAGCTCTTCTGAACCTGCTCCTAGTGATCATGCCAGATATACTACTCCTACGGGCAACCTTTCTTGGTCGGAGAGCAATGGTTAGCTCCCGGCAATTATACAAATGAAATTCTGGGTCAAGAAGCAGAATTTCATTCATATATCTGGGGAAGAAAAAGATAAGGGATCCATCGGGGCCATGCTTCAAAGTATGGCCCTTCACTAAGTACTCCTCATCTATAATTTCACAGAGTTCGGTAATGCACAAAACTTGCACATTTCCCATGGCCTCGGCATTACAAGCAATGTGAGTAATTAGTGAAGTGCACTCAACAGGCCCCTTCATCCTAAAGTGTTCTAACCATTGTTTTATCATTGCCTTAACAGGAGAAATTTTAATCTTTTTAACCATGGCATACAAGATCATCAACTCATCTACTCTAATAGGTCTTACATCCTCTATAGGAAAAATGGTAAAAGCTACCCATTTATGCATCAATGTGAGGGTAGGATTATGAATGTCATTAGCTCTTGGCTTAATACAAAAGGATTCACCGGATATACTTGTTGACGCCAAATCCGTACCACTGCTGGTGTGACAGAAGATGTGTTGACGTCGAATCAGCAGCTGGCCTAGGAGATCTGCTTAGCTCCATTATAGGTCCTAAAATCATTGAAGCATGGGCGTGCCAGTCAGTTTGATCTTGCCACTGACAAGATATGCAAAACAGCAAAGCATAAATCATATCGGCCGATAGGCCGATAATCAAAACAGTCGATCTGTTGACAGCCGATTGTGTGATCCTAGCCGATGCTGATGTCCAAATAACTCGTCGGTTGAAACTCCTACGAAACCCTTAGTGGCAGCCATTAGGCAGGCTAGAGATTATGGTTCTAATCATGACTTAGTAGGTCAAACTGAATTGATGCAGCACTAAGTATGGAAAGAAACACAATATCTAGACAATCAAGCCCTTGACTGATTTTCAGGGTGGTGGATGCCTAAGCTAATCTAATCTAATATAACGATTTAACCGGTATCGACAGAAACCTTAAAGCAAGAAACAGCCGATAGAGCCAAATCGAGATACTAGGACTAGATTCAACAGAGACATATGATAAATAATCAGGCAAAGATATTAACCGAATCGAAGCAATCCAAGAGGTCGAATGTACTGATGCTGCCTTGGACGACGCCGACGTAGCCAATACGATTGCCTGAGCCGATGGGACATTGGACTTACCCTTCGCCGGAGATCGAAGCTGATGCAGCCCCGCTTCAGGTGCCAAGTTCCGTCGGATGATAGAGTAGAACAGATGGAAAAAGGTGGCGATGCACCGAAGTGTATTGATCGGGATATTAATTTACATGGACCCCGGGCTTACATATTTATACCCGTAGGCTAACAGAGATCCTAACAGATTACAATTCAAACTTTCCTAAAAATAAAAGGAAACAAACTGAATCCTTACCAGATACTAACACACTTTACTAAAGATAAAATAGAAAGTTAACAAACTTATCCTAATTAACAGATACAAGTCGTATCCTTCTTGAACTCGGTGTCTTCTGGATAAGATCTTTCCGAACCAAATCTAACCAGAATCGGACAGCTGAAGATATTGATCCTCCATCTGCTAACGCAAAACTCTCAGCCGATTCTGCTTTGAGCCGATATGAACACTTAGCCGATGAAGACTCCAGGGCTTACCAAATTTTGGCGTTAACAATACTCTACAAAAAACTATGTTTATTAAAGTTTGACAAACTTGACTCCCAATCAATAGAGCACTGTTGAGTGAAGCCAAGTAGGAGACTAAACTTTTTCCATGTGTAATAGTATTCCTTCCCGAAGAATCGGAAAGAAATACCATCTCCTATTTCTTTTAATGTGCAAAGAAATTGGAAGGTTAGAAGGCGTGAACCTTCTTCCCCCACATGTGCAAAATTTTGCCAATCTATTGCATGCCAAACTTGGTGGAATTCGGAATCCATACCTATCTTGTTGAGCAGTTTTGGGTCATATGCTCGGGTATGAGCAAAGTCCCGGTCCTTGAGAAGGACATACGCCTGCCTCTCTCGATCGTCTCTCAGATCGAGATTAGTGTCGAAGAAGAGAGATGAAGCACGATAGCTTCCTTATCCTCTTGATGAAGTGGTTTGCGGATCATCATGCCTTGCCAAGCTATGTGCATAGCCTGTGGATGGAGCTGATTGAATGACTCGAGCTCGATCCCGGTCCTTTGTGCATAGCACTGAACAACCGCTTGACACTTTTCTTCATCCTACAGCTGAAAAGAACAAACACAAGAACACTCGAGATGGGTTAAGTGTTAGTTCAAAACAAGTCAGTCGTCCAAGAGTTAGTCGTTCTTGTGGAGCTTGGTCGCCGCCACAAAGCGTTCTTTGTGTGACAACACACGGAGGAAACTCCGAAATGTAAGAGAAATTCAGGAAATATTTTTATGAAACTAGGATGAGCATATTGAAAAAACTCTAAAGAGGAGAAGAGAACTTGAGGGCAAACTATGGCAACTCAAGTTGGTGCAAGGAGAGCAACCTCCCCACCTTCCCTTTTATAGGGGGGAGTCACCCTTGGTTTGGCCGGACCAAGGAGTGCCCTTTTCTCCTCCAAACTTTGGATTCCTTATCTCCACATCATCACCCACTACACAAAAAAGTTTGAGCACTAATGGCCTCCTTGATGGTTTGGCCGAACCACTTTGGTGGGGGTTGTCCCCCACCCAAGGATCCAATAATTGCCCACTTTAAATAATTCAGCCTAGTGCATGTTTGATGAGTGGAACCCAAGGATGAAGCTTGCCATGATAAATAAAAGAATTCTTTAATATAAAAATCCTAATTTCAAGATTTTATATTTTTCTATGAATGAGTAGAAAAGTAAACATGTTATGCTTAATTATGCAAGAATCAAAATTGAGGGAAATAAACATGCATTTGGAAAATAAATATGGGGATACATACTGATTTACATGTCAAGCAAGGGCTCCTCGTTTAAAGTCCGACGAGTCGGACATTCTCCGTGAAGTTAAGCCTTCACACCGCCCTGTCTCGGAGAAGTGGACATGGACGACTTCGCCTGTTTTGCCTGCCATACCTTCTTGATCTTCTTTTGTTCGCCCGGTGTGGTCGAAGGATTTCCAGACTTCAGCGGTTGCTGGGATGACACCGCCTGCCTCTCTTTCTTAATTTTCCTTGGAGAGAGTGATTCCTTCTCCAAGAAATCCTTCATGAACTTTATGAGGTTGTCCATGTCCAAGGGTTTGACTTCGACCTCCTTAATATTGTTTGTGTTGGGTCCATACTTGATCTTGATCATCGAACATTGGTCCACCCTAGGCTAGAAGTTGAATTTCTCCTCCTTCCCATTTATGTGGAATCGGATTTCTCCAGCTCCCACATCAATGCGGGCATCCGTGGTGCTAAGGAACGGTCGCCCAAGAATGAGCGGCGTCCTCTTGTCGACATCCATGTCAAGGACCACGAAGTCCATGGGAATGAAACATCCCTGGATCTTCACCGGTATGTCCTATGTGATTCTCGTCAGATAATGGACCAAAGAATTGGCCAGCTGCAGCCACATTGGGGTTGATGCCAGGGTTGTGTAATTCAGTCGATCAAAGACCTCCTTCGGCATAACACTAACGCTACCTCCAAGGTCGCACAAGGCATGGTCGTATTGCTCTGTTCCGATCGAGCAGGCGATCGTGGGACACCCCGGATCCTTCTTCTTCTCAGGAAGCTGGTTGAGTATAGCAGCGCTACACTCTTCCGTCAACTTAATGACTTCCGTGGTGGGCATCAGCTTCTTGTTATTGAGGATGTCCTTCAGGTAGCGAGCATGCGTGGATGCTTGCATCACATCCATAAGAGGGACATTCATTTGGATGTTCTGGATGACCTCAACAAAATGAGTGAACTGCTCGTCCATGGTTGACTTCCTATTGCATTGAGGGAACGACAATAATGTGGTATCATGGAATTCCTCCGGTGCCGGATTTCCCTCACTCACTTGGCTCTGAATGTTGGACGGTTCGCCCTCCTTCTCTTTTGCCTTCCCTGTATTGTTAGGATATGGTGGATCATGAGTGGTTTTACCCTCTCGTGTGGTCACCGCACTAACATTTTCAAGGGAAACCTCGGGTTGCCTTGGAACCTTCCCTATCTTAGATGAAGGGATAGCAGCTGCCAGTTGAGCTAATTGAGTTTCTAGCATTTTATTAAAACTCAGCTGGTTCTTGATAGCGGAGGATAAGCCTTCCATTTTAGCATTTATTCTCTCTAAAGATTTGTCATTGGCCGCTAATTTCTTAGAAATATTCTCATTAATTTTATCCTGGCCTAAGATAAGATCTTTCAAGGAGGGTTGGTTAGGATTAAAGGCATGAGAAGAATTGCTACCTCCTTGATAGTAAGGGCGTTGCTGATTCCAACCTTGACCTCCTTCCGGATGATATCCGTTGTTGTTTAGGTAGCAGACATTCGCACTGGTCTCGGGGCAGTTATTCCCCGAGTGTCCAGTGTTGCCGCACGTCTCGCACGTCATGCGAGTGTCTACCGCCTGAACTCCTTCACCTTGTCTTCAAATTTCTTCAGCAAGAGGTCCTGCTTGGTGGCAAGCATATTTGTTTCCTTAACGGTGTGTATGCCACGCTTGCGGGATTAAGTTAGTCGCATGACCGACAGTTAATGAAAAAAAGGCTCCTCTCGCAGCAGTGACAGGAAAGAGTCCACCGGCGATGAAGCATTGAGGAAGGGGCCTCTCAGCACTACAGCAATCAGTAGATGTGTGGACGACGGGCGATGACACTGCAACCCTAGGGTATGACGTGGTGGCAACCAAAGCTTGATGGCATAGTAGACGTGCTCAAAGACGATCAATTGCAAGAGTCGTCATGTCCGTGGAGTTGATCGAGTGATCAGAGCGAAAGTGCACACAACAGGATGAGAAAGTCAAAGCAGAGTCGATCCTGATGTCGGAGATGCACAGAAGTCGATGAGGCGGTGGGTGACGCAAACCCGATCTCTGATCGGGAAAAAACACACAGATGTATAGCAGCAACAACAATACAGTAGCAGTCCAACATGTGTCACCTCGTGGTCCATAGACCAAGTCCACAAACCAAGCTCCACCGTGCATCCCTTTTCTTTCCCTGATAGAGAGAAGCAGCGGAGAGAGGGAGGGCCGGGAGAGCGATCAGGGACCACCGGACCAGGCGCCAAAGAGAGCCACCAAGGAAACCGATGCCGAAGACCAGTGAAGGGTCGGACAGTGACGCAGCTTGCGAGGCAATGAGGCTCATGGCTGGAGGTGGTGTGAGCAGCTGCAGGACGGAGAGGGCACCAGTGGAGTTGGGGCGCCGTTAGGAGCAGCGACCCGGTGGCCAACGGCGGCCAATCAGTGACGGACAGGGAGTCGGGCCTTGAGATCATCGGGCAACGAGGAGGGCCTTATCCCCTTGGTGACAACAGAGGCGGATGGGGATGCCAGCGAAGCTTGATGAAGACGGCGCAATGACCTCGGATCCTGGCAGCGATGGTGGAGTGGTCCCCGTCAATGGCAACTGTCCAGCCAGGTGGTAGGTCGTCCCCTTAGATTGGTGCCAGCAGCCTCGACCACAGATGCCAATCGAGGCAGGGCTAGCTGGCAAGGGAGCGGGGAGGGGGAGGTGAAGAGGGCAGTGGGGGTGAAGAAGCCGACAAGGAACCTAGGGACGCGAAGGACGCCGACGCTGGTGGGTGGATTGACTTTGACCCGCAAGCACACGGGAGGAAGCCGGTTAGTAGGAGGAGACTAGTGCCGAACGTGGAGCCGAGCCACGAGATCAGCTGCGACGACATGAGATCATGGTCGGGGTTCCTGGGCAACATCGATCGGGCACCGGCGTCGGCAAGTCCTCGATTACGTGGTCCTCGCTGCGGCGTCCGGGAAGGGGCCACTACTCGGAGAAACGATCTTTGGTTCACTTGTCAAAACCACAATGGTTCCAAGTTATAAAAGGAACCAAGACTAGAAAATATTTTAGTCCCGTTAAAAAAGGCAACGACTCTATAGGATTTTTAGTCCCTTAGTTTTATCAACTGGGACTAAAGATCATCTTTAGTCTCGGTTAGATTCATGTCGAACCTATCATGGCGCTAGGGATCTTTAGTCCCGGTTGGTGTTATAAACCGGGACTAAAGATCCTATCTTTAGTCCCGGTTATTGTTACCAACCGGGATAAAAGATAATTTTGATTTTTGTCCCGTTGATGTTAACAACCGGGACTAGAGATGGAGTTGCTTTTTATACTTCTTCTTCCTCCTTCACTCGAGCCACGCAGTGTCTTCAAACTTCTCTAGCTAGAGGGAGGTGCTGCCATTTTTTGTGAATTTCTTTTAGTGATAATACACAAATCTTTCCTATCTACAAGGTTAGCAACTTTATCCTCTTATGATCTACGCTTAGCATTTTGCTTTTTACGATTGATTTCTATATATTTTTATCTCTAGATAGGTTATGGAAAAATGAAGAGAGAGAAAATTTGTTTGGGAAAATTATTTTACTAAGCACATTATATTTTGTTGAGAAATTTGTTTGGAAAAATAAAGAGAGAGAAAAAGTATGCTTAGCACATTACATTTAGAGGTATATTTTACGTACAATTTTATCTCAAAAAATATTTATGAAAAATGATGAGAGAGAAACCTTTGGACAAAAATGTTATAAAATAAATGACAAAGAAAAAAATATAGAAAATTTGATAGTAGATTAGAAAAATGAGGTAATTTAAAGATCGTTAAAATAGTTAGAAATATGTACACTATGTACATTAATTAATTTTATCTTTACAACTTTTAAAAATAATTTTAATTTTTTTAAGTACAACACATTACGTATGTTGGATTATTATATAATTATTGTCGACTACATATATATAATTATTGTAGTATTATATAATGGTTTGACTTTCTTGGATTTTTCTTACGATTTTTGTGAATTTCATGTAGATGGATCGGCAATGCATATACAACGCGGACCGACGGTCAACAAAGTTTATTCAAGGCGTGCATTATTTTTGAGTGTGGCCGATGCCAACAAGGAGAAGGGCTTTGTACGTTGTCCATGCAAAAAGTGCAAAAACGAGAAGGATTATTCTACATCAAGAATTATTCATGCTCACTAGTTTCGTCATGGATTTATTCCTCACTACAATTGTTGGACATCGCACGGAGAGGTGGGGGTTGCAATGGAAGAAGATGAAGAAGACGACAACAACATTTCGATCGTGGTCAATACGGTGGGTTTGAAGAGAATACAACAAAGAGGTGGGCGGGGATACGAAGAAAACGATGGTGCCGATGACCTTGGTCGATGTCGCACAATGTACATGAGGACTGTGAAGGTGAAAAGGAGAAGCAAAAAATGGAGTGTATGTTGGCGGACCACAAAACGTCCTTGTACCCAGGTTGTGAACAGGGGCACAAAAAGGTTGGGTACCACGCTGGAATTCTTGCAATGGAAGGCCAAAAATGGTGTCAGTGACAAGGCATTTGGCGAGTTACTAAAACTCATGAAGAACATTCTTCCAGAGGGAAATGAATTGTCGGAATCAACGTACGAGGCTAAAAAGTTAGTCTGCCCTCTAGGACTAGAGGTACAGAAGATACACGCATGCCCTAACTATTGTATCCTCTACCGCGGTGAGGAGTACGAGAACCTAGAAGCATGTCCCGTTTGTAAAGCACTTCGATACAAGATCAGACGAGATGATCCAGGCGAAGTTGACGGACGGCCTTTGAAGAAAAGAGTTCCTGCTAAGGTGATGTGGTATTTTCCTATAATACCACGGCTGAAGCGTCTGTTTAGGAACAAAGAGCATACAAGGATGATGCGCTGGCACGCGAAAGAGCGCCAACAAAACGGCATGCTGAGACATACCGCCGATGGGTCACAGTAGCGAAACATCGACAGAACATTTAAAGACTCCAGCGAGGATGCAAGAAATATAAGGTTCGGCTTAAGTACGGACGGCATGAATCCTTTTGGAGAGAAGAGCAGCGGGCACAACACTTGGCCTGTAACGATGTGTATCTACAACCTCCCGCCTTGGCTATGCATGAAGCGGAAGTACGTTCAGATGTCGGTTATTATTCAAGGCCCGAAACAACCTAGTAACGACATCGATGTGTACCTGAGACCGTTGATCGAAGATCTAAAATTGCTATGGAAGAACAGGAGCAGTTTAACATACGAGGGTTGCTGTTCATTACCATCAACGATTGGCTTGAACTTGGCAACCTATCCGGACAGTCAAACAAGGGGTACAACGCTTAAATCCATTGTATGGATGAGACCAAATGTACGTACCTGAAACACTGTAAGTGTTAGTGATATGCCCTAGAGGCAACATGGAGATGTTGGATATCATGGTCAATGTTTATGTATTTATGAATGAAGTGTTATTCAGTTCCATGAAATAGACATCTTGTATTGATCAATAAGTACGTGACTTATTTATGAGACTCTTTATATATGAATCTATTTCTAAACGATCCCTGATCATATGTCATATTGTTGGAACAAATATGATTCTAAGACCGGCATATTTATTGATTGATGATCACGTCTCATAGATCATGGTACGGAGAAATCGCACCTTGTTGGACATGGTGTGATCCATGATGAGTCAAAGTGATCTTCCGTTATCCTTCTGGGGATATGCTCTTGAAACAGCTACGTTCACACTAAATAGAGTTCCATCTAAGTCAGTTGAAAAGACACCATATGAGATATGAACAGGGCGAACCCCTAGTTTGTCTTTTATCAAAATTTGGGGATGTGAGGCTTATGTAAAACGTTTACGATCCGACAAACTCACACCCAAATCCGACAAGTGCTTCTTTGTGGGATATCCTAAGGAAACTAAGGGATATTACTTTTATAATCGGGAACAAGGCAAAGTGTTTGTCGCCCGACACGGTGTCTTCTTGGAGAAAGAGTTTCTTTCAAGAAGGGTTAGTGGGAGCAGGGTGCATCTTGAAGAAGTTTAAGAAACACCAGAAAATGTTTCAGCTACCACGGAGCCACAACAGGAGGAACAAGATGTTGCGTCACCTGTTGTAGATACACCAGCCCCACGGAGGTCTGAAAGATCACGTCGTGTGCCTGACAGGTACAAAGGTGCGGAACAACGTGATATATTGTTGTTAGACAACGATGAGCCTAAGACCTATGAGGAAGCGATGGTGGGACCCGATTCCAACAAGTGGCTTGGAGCCATGAAATCCGAAATAGAATCCATGTATGATAATCAAGTTTGGAACTTGGTTGATCCACCCGATGGTGTCAAAACCATTAAGTGCAAATGGGTTTTTAAGAAAAAGGCCGACATGGATGGAAATGTTCACATCTATAAGGCGCGATTGGTGGCGAAAGGTTTTAAACAGATTCAAGGTGTTGATTATGATGAAACCTTCTCGCCCGTCGCAATGCTTAAGTCTATTCGGATTATTCTAGCAATTGCTGCATATTTTGATTATGAGATATGTCAGATGGATGTCAAAACGGCTTTCCTAAATGGAAACCTAAGCGAGGATGTATACATGATACAACCTGAGGGTTTTATCGATCCACAATCACCTGGAAAGATATGCAAGCTACAAAAATTCATTTATGTATTGAAGCAAGTATCTCGGAGTTGGAATATTTGTTTTGATGAAGTAATCAAAGGGTTTGGTTTCATCAAAAATGAAGAGGAGGCCTGTGTTTACAAAAAGGTCAGTGGGAGCGCAATTGTATTTCTAATCTTATATGTGGATGACATATTACTGATTGAAAATGATATCCCTATGCTTGAATCCGTCAAGTCTTCATTGAAAAATAGTTTTTCCATGAAAGACTTAGGGGAGGCAGCATACATATTGGGCATTCGGATCTATAGAGATAGATCCAAGAGGCTAATTGGATTAAGCCAAAGTACATATATTGACAAGGTGTTGAAAAGGTTCAACATGCATGAATCCAAGAAAAGTTTCTTGCCCATGTCACATGGCATAAATCTTAGC
Source organism: Oryza australiensis (assembly GCA_019925245.2). Taxonomy (NCBI): domain Eukaryota; kingdom Viridiplantae; phylum Streptophyta; class Magnoliopsida; order Poales; family Poaceae; genus Oryza; species Oryza australiensis. Next base: position 530,013 of record JAIFGZ020000330.1, on the reverse strand, counting down.
AAGAATCAGTGTCCTCAGACACATGATAAGCGAAATAAGATGGGTATGGTTCCATATGCTTGGGCAATTGGATCCATCATGTAGACCATGCTTTATACACGTCCAGATGTCTCGTACACTTTGATGCTACGAGCAGATACCGCCGATCCAGTGAAGGTCACTGGATCAGAGTAAAGAGTATCCTTAAGTACTTGAGAAGAACTAAGGATATGTTCCTAGTCTATGGAGGTGAAGAAGAGCTCGTTGTAAGTGGTTACACCGATGCTAGCTTCCAAACGGACAAGGATGATTATAGATTGCAATCTGGGTTCGTGTTCTGCCTGAACGGAGGCGTAGTCAGCTGGAAGACTTCCAAGCAGGATACGGTTGCTGATTCTACAACGGAGGCCGAGTATATTGCTGCTTCAGAAGCTACAAAGGAGGCTGTTTGGATCAAGAAATTTATTTCTGAGCTGGGTGTGATGACCAGTGCAACTGGTCCAATGTCTCTCTATTGTGATAATAGTGGAGCCATTGCGCAAGCCAAGGAGCCGAGGTCACATCAGAAGTCCAAACACATACTTCGGCGATATCATCTCATCCGCGAGATTATGGACAGAGATGATGTCAAGATATGCAAAGTGCACACGGATCTCAACATAGCTGATCCCTTGACAAAACTTCTCCCTCAGCCAAAACATGAGGCGCACACAAGAGCAATGGGTATTAGATACTTACATGATTGACTCTAGTGCAAGTGGGAGACTGTTAGTGATATGCCCTAGAGGCAACATGAAGATGTTGGATATCATGGTCAATGTTTATGTATTTATGAATAAAGTGTTATTCAGTTCCATAAAATAGACATCTTGTATTGATCAATAAGTACGTGACTTATTTATGAGACTCTTTATATATGAATCTATTTCTAAACGATCCCTGATCATATGTCATATTGTTGGAACAAATATGATTCTAAGATCGGCATGTTTATTGATTGATAATCACGTCTCATAGATCATGGTATGGAGATACCAAATCAATAAACATGGACATGTGTTAGAGAACACATTGTTGGATAGACCCACCCTGAGACACTACAGGAATTAATGTGTCATTAGTTGGTCTCAAGTAGTGTTGGTGCAAAGTCCTTAGACCTGAGATCATCATAGATTCCAACATGTGTAGTAGCCTACTTTGGGACTACCAAACGCTATTCCGTAACTGAGTAGTTATAAAAGTAGTCTTCGGGTTTGCTACGAAACATGGAGTGGGATGTGAGTGATCAAGATGGAATTTGCCCCTCCTTTGGGAAAGATATCTCTGGGCCCCTCGAGGTAATGGATTATGGAAGTGCATAGCCATGCCGAGTTGATTGAGGAGTCAATCAACAGACGGATAATCCAATACGGTTCGAGTGAATGGTTAAGCTATTGAAGGCATGGCACACATCTTGCCTATAGCTTAATTGGTATCGTGAGGCAAAGGGATTTGTGTACACATTACAGGTTCAGAGCCGATACTATATTCTTATATACTATGGTGTCAATATGTGCTGCTAGGCGCCGCTGTTGACAGATTGGCTGAGTTAGACTCAAGCCAAAGCCGAGTATACCTGAACCTACGGGTCACACGCTTGAGGGATAAGAACAGACATTCGAGTTGGACTCGGATACGACTCGATCGAATAGGGATTCGATCGGATAGAGTCCTATGGGCTTACGAAGTATGGGCGGCCAACTCTATGAGATTCGGATTGGATCCGATTCAAAATAGAGTCCCGATCGGCCACTAGACCCAGTCGGCCAACTCTATATAAAGGGGCGAGGCGTGGAGAGTTGCGGCATTGCATTAAACCGAATCAATCTGATTTGGTGCAACAGAAGTCGGTGAGATCAATCTCCACGGAAACCCTTCCCACCTCCGAGCCAAAACCCTAGCCTTGCATCTTGTGCTAGCACACGGGTGTTAGGCGTTCTTTCCCCGGACACGTGGATACCGGTGCTATTCGTCGGCTACGAATTGGCTGCGATTGGACAATTCGACTGCGGCTCATCGGAGCGAAGCGGCTACGGCGGATCGACAGCGCGAGCGTGGTATGGCGAATCGGCGAGTCGGTTGAGGTCGGATCGGCTCCGGCATCGGGAATCGGCTACGTCAGATCGGCCGTTTGGAAATCGGTTGTCAGCAAATCGGCTGTGATCGGCTGGCACTATTCCAGATTGGATAGCTCCTGATTGGCTATTTCTGCTGCATACTCTAATCGGTAACGATCTATCGACCCTTACTTGCAAGTGTTCCTGGTTTGCACGGTAGAAATTTTTGTTACTAGCTATCGTAGCTTCCGCGTAACCCTTCAGTAAGAAGGTAGTATACATGGTCCATCATCGCTTTCTTGTTGCAAGCCACCCTGTCCGGAGAAGAGGCAAACATTTAGATCAAAAGGCAGACCATCATACTAAGCCAAAGCATCGCAATGGAAAGGTCGTGTTTGCCATGATGAAAGACCTCAAAGCAGTGTTTGGAAAGGGACCTGGCAGCCAACCTATAGCAAGTGAAGGTGGTCACACGACGATGTGGAAGAAGAAGTCTATTTTTGGGAGTTAGCCTATTGGGAAGTCTTGGACGTCCATCACGCAATCGACGTGATGCACCTCACTAAGAACCTTTGCGTAAACCTACTGGGCTTCCTAGGTGTATATGGAAAATCAAAAGATACACTTGAGGCACGTAATGATCTGAAGCATATGGCACAACACGATGGCCTTCACCCACAACCAAAGGAGAAAGGAGCCCACTACCTAAGTCCAGCCAGCTACACTCTGAGCAAGGCAAAGAAGGAAATCATATTTGAATGCCTCGAGAGCATCAAGGTACCGTCTAGATACTCCTCAAATATAAAGGGAATAATAAGCACGAAGGATAAGAAGTTCACAAATCTAAAGTCCCATGACTGCCACGTGCTGATGACAGAGGTGCTTCCCATTATAATTCGGGGTATCCTTCCCGATAATGTCCGGGCAACAATAACAAAGTTATGTGATTTCCTGAACACAATTTCACAGAAGATCATCGATCCGGACAAACTAGAAGACTTTCAAAATGATGTGGTACAACGTCTTGTCGCTTTGAGATGATCTTTCCACCTTTATTCTTCAATATCATGACGCATCTCCTATGCCACCTTGTCAAAGAGATCTGTATCCTCGGTCCGGTATTCCTACACAATATGTTCCCTTTCAAGAGGTATATGAGCGTTCTAAAGAAGTACGTCTGTAACTGTTCTCGTCCGGAGGCTAGCATCGCCAAGGGATATGGAATAGAGGAGGTCATTGAGTTCTGTGTCAACTTTATTGAAGACCTTCGTCCATCGGGGTGCCTGAATCAAGCCATGAAGGTAGACTACGGGGGAAAGGAAATCTTGGAAGGAAGGCAATAATGACCATAGACAATGACTTGTTCAGGAAAGCACATTGGACTGTGTTGCAACAATCTTCCTTGGTGGCTCCTTACATTGAGGAGCACTTGGCGATTGTTCGCTCAGAAAACATCAGTAAGACCGATGCCTAGATTACATGCCATCACATTGATGCATTTCCTGCTCGGCTGCGACAACGTCTCATGGGCAACGCGAACATTGACCAACAACTAGCCTTCTTGGCGAGGGGACCATCTTGCTCGATCACCACATTCCAGGCATATGAAATCAATGGGTACACATTTTACACACAGGCCCAAGACTTAAAGAACATGAATTAGAACAGCACAGTCCGCATCGATGCCGTAGGATACGATGGTACGGCTAGCACATATTACGGCAGCATCAATGACATATGGGAGCTGGACTATGGACCTCTGAAGGTCCCTCTGTTTCGGTGCCAATGGGTTAGGCTTAGTGGTGGAGGTGTAACCATTGATGCAACTGGGATGACAATGGTCGACCTGAGCAAGGTTGGATACTCAGACGAACCCTTCGTCCTTGCCAATGATGTACGACAAGTTTTCTATGTCAAGGACATGGCTAGAAAAGCAAAGAAGGGGAAAGGGTCCGACGAGCCAAAGCGCCACGTGGTTCTCCAAGGCAAAAGGAAAATCGTGGGAGTCGAGGATAGAACAGACGAAGATTACGATCAGTTTGACGGGCAACCTCCATTCGTGGTGGTGGTTGACCCAAGCATCCTCCTATCAAATGAGGACACCCCTTACTCACGCAACGATCATAACGAAGGAGCAATTGTACGGAGAAAGTACGTGAGGACAATCATTACTTAGCTAAATTTTTGAATATTTTGAATTTATTGAATTTATTGTAAATTATTGTAAGCCTATCCCAATTTTAAAATTCAGGGTTAGTATTAGTAGTAATTCTGGTGTACTTATAATATGTATTACATGGTATCCTGCTCCATGGCTACTTTTGCTTTGCCTTCGCAAGATGGTGTGTGTGATGTCAAATGAACATGGTCTGCAACTTTGCATAACCCATCTGTGAAGTGTGAACTATGGTACTATCCTCAGCTTTGCATCTGACTTTTTGCATAATACCATGGATAATCTAAGCTCGAAATGTAGCCTTGCAACTACTTGAGGATTATATATCATTATGAGAATTTAAAATATTTTTCAATAGGGCATATGTTAATTATATATTATTATTAGAATTTAAAATATTTTTAAATAGGCCATATCTTAATTATATATTATTATTACAATTTTAAATATTTTCAAATAGATCATATCTTAATTATATATTATTATTACAATTTGAAATATTTTTCAATAGGGCATTTGTTAATTATATATTATTATTAGAATTTTAAATATTTTTCAAATAGGCCATATCTTAATTATATATTATTATTACAATTTAAAATAATTTTCAATAGGGCATTTGTTAAGTATATATTATTATTAGAATTAAAATATTTTTTAAGTAGGTGATATTATTATTAGAATTTAAAAGTGTGTTTCAATAGGGCATTTAACTATATATTATTATTAGAATTTAAAATATTTTTAAATAGGTCATATGTAAATTATCTATTATTATTAGAATTTAAAATATTTTTTAATAGGCCATATGTAAATGATATATGAATTTAAAATACTTTTCAATAGGGCACAATATTAATATGTAATCTCGGTTTTTAACACCAACCGGAAAAAAACATTTGGAAATAGTGAAAAATATATTTAGTCCCGGTTTGTAGCTTCAACCTGGGGCTAAAGATTCTCACCTACCAGAGATAAGGGCATCTTTAGTCCCGATTTAAGCCACCAATCGGACGAGCATATCTTTAGTCCCTGTTAGTGGCTCCAACCGGACTAATGATATTTTAGTCCCTGGTTGATGGCTTCAACCGGACCAAAGAGCCCGCTATCTATATATAGCGAGCGCTCGATGGTTCCAAACACCTAGCCGTTTTTCGCATCCATCATCATCTTTGTCGCTGAGAACCCTAGACCGTCGCCGTGCCGCCGTCTTCTTCACGCGCCGCCGCCATCATCGTTGCCGTGGAGCTGCCCTCGCCACCACATTCGTCGTCGCCGCATTCCAGGTCAGTTCCAAAAGCGTCGATTTCTTTTCCTCTGATGCCACACGCAAAACCATAGCTAATCCCCCGTGCCATCACCATCGTCGTCGTCGTCACCGCCGTCGCCGCTCCCTGCCGCCGTCGTCGCCGCCGCTGCCGCCCTCTTTGCCATCGCCGCGTGCACGCCCTCTTGCCGTTAGCGCATTCCACCGCTGTCGCCCTCTTGCCGCCGCCGTCGCCCTCTGCCGTCGCCGCTGCCGCCCGTGTGAATTTTGAATGAATAAATTTTGAATGTGTATGAATAATTGTATATATTGCGAATGAACAAATTTTGATTGCGAATTTTGAATGTGTAAATGGATGTGTGAATTTTGAACGTGAATGGACTTTTTGTATATATGAATGTGAATGTATATATGGACTTTTTATTTAAATTTGAACGTGAATGGACATTATGTATATATGGATGTGTGAATTTTGATTGTTTATGTGTATATGGATGTGTGAATTTTGATTTTGTATATATGAATGTGAATTTTGATTGTTTATGTGTATATGTATATATATTGACTGTTAATTTGAATTCCTGTTATAATTTGGAATGCGAATTTGTTTAATTTTGAATGTTAATTAGTTTGGAATGTGAATATGAATTTGTTTGACAATATATAGTGCTACGATGTTTTTGTGTTTATATTTGAACGGACGTGAACGAACAATAGAACGATACAACGATTTTCACGACCGAATGAGTTTATTCGTTCGATCGTTCGGTCGGTCGGTCGGTCATCCGTTCGTTCGTTCGTTCCTTCACGTCATTCTCCTCTCTTTCTCTCATCTCCTCTCCACTTCCTCTCCTCTCGACCTTATCTCCCTCATGTCATCCTCGTCTCTTTCTCTCCTCTCCTCTCCACTTGCTCTCCTCTCCACCTTATCTTTCTCACGTCATCCTCTCCTCTCCACCTTATCTTCCTCACGTAATCCTCTCCTCTCCTCTCCTCTTTGAATAGACGAGGGATTTACGTCAAGTCGACAACAGGAAGAAATGAATCGCAAGGCAAAGAACTGTCCCAATGAAACTGTCAATGATTCGACAAAGAAAAAAATGATGTCGAAACTCGATCTTTTTCTTATAATACAAGTTACAATTAAAAAACATAATGCAATACACATCTATAATTTGATTATATATATATCAATATATAGTACGATGACATTAAACTGACTTAATGAGTAGCTCGACAATATTTCTCCTATATTTTCCTGAGATATATATTCAGTGTAACTAGTTCACAAATCTATGCATTGGGAATCATACATGTATTAACTGGATAATTTTTTCCTTGTCAGAATTCCTTGATCAAGTCCTTGAACTCACAACAATCAAATGGCTGATCGTGAGGATGAACAGTTTGACAAGATCGCACAAGGTAGCAACCAATATTTCATTGAGGAGGGGAACAAGGATCATAATCAACACCTCAACAAGGAGGGGAACGAGGAGAATAATGAGGCCACTCCAGCTGTTGGAGAGAAGAGGACACGCGGGCAACACGGTGTCAGTAAGCGAATTGAGGGGCACTATGTCATAACTGAAGTGGCACCGGATGGTCGGCCAAGTGTCCCAGCCGACGCCGCAAGAAAGTTTGTGGCACACAGCCGATGGGTGGTGAGGGATCACGTGCCCATCAGCGTTGTGAACTGGAGGTGATCAAGGACAGGAGGAGATGAGCAGAGTTATCTCCAGGACACAGAGAAAGAGATGCTGTGGACGACAATGCTGCAGACGTTCACCATCCCAGAGTCAGAACGGGCAAGGGTCAAGGAATGGACGTTAAAGAAGATGGCTGAGCTCTTCAGGAACTATAAGAAGGAGTTACACAAGAAATACATCCTGAAGGGCCAGAACCCAGACTTTGACAAGTTCCCAAAGCTCAGAGATCACCGGGAGGCCTTTGTGCAATACAAGACAGGGGAGCACGCGCAAGCCCTCATTGACAAGAACAAGGCCAACGCGTCCAAGAAGCAATATCATCACAAGCTAGGGTCGAGCAGCTATCAAAAGGTAGTGCAGAAATGGGAGAAGATGGAAGCCGACTTCGAAGCGTGAGATATCATTCCGGGCACAGCCAACTGGCCGGAATGATCAAAACACGGGTTCTATGCTCACGGTGGATCGCTGAATCCTGCCGATGGATTAGTAATATTCGGTGCTGAAATCCAAGAAGCGGACAAGAGATTGAAAGACGCACTTGAGGCCTTTGCCTCGGCTCGTTCAAGCCCAACAGAGAGAAGGACGAGCTAACGCTCACACTCCAAAACCACGAGCATCCGAGACGAATGCGCGGAAAAGGTGTTGTCCCCTGAAAATACGGGTTTCAAGCCAACATCGACACCTATAGGAGCCGCATGAGGACGAAGGGAGATACGGATGCAACGTTCATAGAGATGGAGATGAAACTCTCGCGATCGATCGATAATAGCAAAAGTTGGCCGAGGAGCGGAGCCGGTTTGTTAGCCAACGCCCGATCTAGTAACAGCAGCGCAACTACAGCAGCAGCGCATCAGCTGCGCTTCAACAGGAAATGAAGATGAACCACAAGCTCCAAATTCTCCGTCATGCCCTGTTGACGAGATCACGCAATGGACACTGTGCGAGCTGCACATTTCAATGAAGAACCTGTCAATCAAGGTATGTTATATATTCCCTTTAAGAACTTGACAATCAAGATTGATTACTAATCAAGATAAGCTATCTTCTCGAACAGGTGGCGTCGGGCATAGTGATACCAGTAGATCGAGACGGGACCTACCACTATAGGCCTGTTTCACCTGGGTACTCAAAAGTTGAAATTGAACAGGTGGAACACGGCTATGAAGATCTCGAGCTGGATATCCCCGGAGGATACGGGGAGACAACGCTCGGAGAAACAACCCACGGGGTAATTCTATGGAGTAAGCCCTTCATCGTATTTCCTCGGCGAGAAGCGGCGCCTTCCGTTCCTCCATCGTCGCCACATGGACCATCTCCTCCGCCTCCTTCGCCTCCTGCATCGCCTCCACGAGCACTGACTCCTAAACGGCCGTCTCCCACTCCCCAGCCTTCTCCGCCTCCTCTGTCGCCACAACGAGCACCGACTCCTAAACGGACTACCTCTCAGCCTCCTCTGCCTCCTCCATCGCCTCCTAAGTGTAGAGCTCGAGCCACGTGTTCAATGTCAACCAGTGGACCAAGAAGGAAGATGCCAAAATTTGACCCACTCCCGCCAACCCAAAAGAAAACATTGTATGACAAGACTCCCAAGGAGTTGCATGAGGCCGTCCAAGCCGAGGTGAGGGCACATGTCAAGAAGAAGTCTCCCGAGAAGCCTCCCGAAATCGCCCTAGAGACCAAGGCCTTCTTAAGAAGATGTGTACGCCATGCACCCCTAAACCGCATCGACTATGACAGACAATCGGGAAGGCTGCTAAGAAGGCGCCCACAAAGGGCAAAGATGTACCTCGGCTGGGACACGGCCTCGAAACCCCTTGAGTTCAGCACATCACCAAATGTTCGAGCCGACTTAAGAAAATTTATGGAATCATGGGAATAACAATGGACCAAGTATCCGGATGCGCACCTATCGGGAAGGCTGAGCTTTAGTACAAGTTCAAACTCAGGAAACCTCTCGTAAAGCCCGATCAGGTCAAAAATTTACCTACACAGATGTACCGCTTCCATAAGTGGTACATGCAAGAATCAAGCAAAGGTACAGAGATGGTCGTGGGAAGATACTCAATAGATTATTTCTTCGATGGAGGTGACCACTTCTTCATCCGCTTCGAGGACATATTCGACCTATACCAGCTGGATGCCCTCGACGTCTCTCTTATAGCCACACGGGTTTTATAAGCATCGTTTAGTTATATTTATTTCGTTCTTTAGCTCCTTGTATTTAGCTGACTAAAATTCTTTTAACCATAGTAGAATGGCTATCCAATATTCCAACAAGCAAGAATGTAACAATATAGATTCATGGACCCTCGAAAAATTAACACCACGATGGTAGACCAGTATCCGGCGCAAACAGAGGAGAACATCTACAATATACTGGTGCAGCAGCATTTCAAGACATTTATACTTCTGCCATACAACACGACGTGAGTTTGTACTATCTTTCGTACCAATATCAATCCCGAGCACACATACGCTTTATATAATATGTCATCTCATGCAATTTGCAGATTTCACTAGGCTCTTTTTGTAATTGACGTTGAGAGCTCGCGGATCCATGTCTTTGACTCAATGAATAAACCGCAGAGTCTATATACGCAAAGATTTTTGAAATGTTAAATAGGTAATGCCTTCTTACTTTCTATTGCATATATGCGGTTCTCGGATAATTACTCACTAGCTTTCAACTGCACGTAGGGCATGGGCACGGCTCCGTGAGGCAGTTCGTGGGAATTGGAAAGAAAAACTTTCTGTAAGGATTAATTTTCCAATAGTAACATGCTTCAAAGTTATATTGAAATGTATATTAAAATAGAAATATATATTAAATTTGTTGTCGTTTCTCCTTCAAAGTGCAAAACAGGCAAAGTGGACAAACTTGTGCGGCTATTACGTCTCGCGACTACATTCACCACCTAATTACCCAAGTCACGTGTCCCTGTAATTTAGATGTACGTATAACAACCATTCATACATTACGTCTCGATTTTTATTGATTTCATATATTTATTTCTCGTTTATTCGAATGATAGCTTATGCACGTAAGGGACGATCTCCCCACGCGAGTTTCATACAAGCCGCTCAAGAAGAACTGATAAGATTTATCAACGAACAGGTTATTGATCGCACGGGAGTTATACTTTAGTTCGAGCACCATAGGCCCGATCCGCAACATAGAAAATTTTTGTAACATACGATATAGAATAGTAAAAAATGTAATATATGTGTACATATTTTGATAATATATATATATATTTTCTTGATTAAGTGCATTTATATGTGTGTAAAATATATATTTATACATATATATATATATATATGCATGTTGCATATATATGTATAAATATACGTGTGTGTAAAATATGTATGCATATATATATTGCACATATATATAATTAACAAGCAGCAAGGAGCAAAATTTAAAAAAAACCTTTAGTCTCGGTTGGTAATACTAACCGAGACTAAAGATGGTGGAATCAGCCACGTGACGCCGTCATCTTTAGTCCCGATTGATGTTACCAACCGAAACTAAAGATGGATCTTTAGTCCCGGTAATTTTAACCGGACTAAAGATATCGATCTTTACTCGTTTTCGTTGTTTCGGTTTTATAACCGGGACAAAAGAGGGTTAAAAATTGGGGCAATTGTGGGTTTCCATAACAGTGGGCTGACCGGTGTGGGTGGAGGTCGAAGATGATGCCAGCATGGAGGTGGCTGGTGTTGTTGCTGCTGATTCAACGACACAAAGACGATGACGCAGAACGTCAGAGATCGATATCTCCAGAGCGACGACAAAAACAACGAAGAAAAATGGGTGGCTGCCCCGGGATATCGAAACCCTCCTGGGGACGACGAGCGGAAGCGTGAGCGTCGTCGGCCCTAGGTCACCCGTACTGATACGATGATGTTGAATAGTAAAGGAGGAGAGAAAATATTGTATTGAGCCTTGAGACCAGTATATATATATATATATATATATATATATATATATATATATATATATACATGGGTAGAGATAAGAAAGGTACTAAAATATCCTAACATTCCTACTATATATATATACATACATATACTTGTATTGATTATATATTGATATAAAATACATGCAAGAAGCATATATATGCTTTGTTGGCTGCCACCAGTAATACATGCAAGTGAAGAACATTTGGTCAAGGTTGGTGGTGAACAAAAGCATATACCACTTGCATTATTATTGTAGGTACCGTTATATATGCTGATGCTGGCTGGTGTCGTCATCTTGATGGGATGTGCAAAAAGATAGGTTGCTGATTGCTTCTACCTCTATCAAATATAAAACTATAACAACTTAAGTTATATATATATATATATATATATATATATATATACACACACACGCACCATCACACACACTTAATATATCTTTGCTGTAATATTGGCAGCCTATTAAAATTGATTGCTATTAAGCAAATATAACTTTGCACGTCCTTATGGATTGATTATTTATTTTATTTTTTCAGGATTTTTGTGGTTGGCGAGACCTAAGGATCAGCCGATCTGCTGTAGACAACTATGTGTAAAATCCTACTCGGTACTCACCATATGTATAACTTATTCGCATTTTACAAGAAACTTCTATTTATATCCCTAGAGTATTCGTTCTAGCTGAAAGCTTATCGTCTCCCTAGGCAATTCCACCCGAAGGGAACACTTTTCTACGGGCAACGGTTTTCCTGATGCCTAAGCAAGATGCAGGCTAAAGATGAGAACTACCGCAGAGTTTTCTCCTACAGGGTACCTTGCATAAACACTCAGCTGAACAAATAAACTAAGGTGCATAAAGAAATTACTTCATAAAACTAGAACAAATTTACATATGGTTTTCCCTTTCGAGAACTCCGAGATTTACAAAAAACGCTGAAGTATTACCTTCAAGCCAGAACAGAGATGGATCTATTTACAGCTATATTACAGGTGGTTTTTTAGTAGTAGTACTGAAGGAGTGGAAGAGAGCACTGAGAACGCCTGCTCGAGTGCTTCCTGCTGTGTTCTCCTGTTTTAGAACTTCTGAGATATATGGAATAATATCTTGAGTTGGGATTAATGTAACTCCTTGTTCATGTATAATTGCAGCTTGTAAAGAGAACTGAAAAAATCTTAATCCAATTATCATATCATCATTGATTACTGATAAGTCTCTAATTGTGATTTCATCTATAACGTATTTGGTACCATTTATATATGCAAAAAGCACACTTCCGCTCAATTAGTTAGCATATTATACAAAAAGCACACTTTATATTCACAATTAGTTAGCATATAATATATACAAAAAGCACACTTTATATTATAATCACCTTTTCCTTTAACCCAATCATGTTCACAAACAAGTTGATTCATCATTTCAATTTTTAAACATGATAATTCATCTATTAAATCAATTTCTTCTATTTTTGAGTCATAGTCTTCATACTGTTTTCTATTTCATTTGTCTCTATGATTGAATATATTGATTCATCATCTTTAATTTCATCATCACAAACTAGTATATTTTCATTTACACTATCTACAATTAAAACTCTTTCTTGTTCTTCATATTTACTAGAATACCTTTTTTGGTCTTTATTTGGACAAGTGTTGCTTAAGTGATCAGGAGAATTACATATAAAGCATCTGCATGTTTTATCATAATTTTTCTAGGGTTATATCTTCTTACATTTTTCTTATGTAAATATGGAGCTTTATTATCTGATCTCCTCAAAAAATATCTTCTTCTTGTCCTAAAATTATTATTATTCTTCTTTTGAGGTCTACAGTACTTACTATTTCTATACCTATCTTCACCATATGACAAAGGTATCTGAATAATGTTATTACAAAAATTATAATTTGACTGTTCATGGACCTTTGAGCTTGTATATTGGTGCAAATCTTTTTTAGTTGTTTAAAAACAAATGTTATGGCTTGAGAGATATTAACGACTGCTCCTTCGGTTTCTTTTTTATATTCTTCAAATATTATTGATCCTAAAGGATCAGGTAACTTGTTAAAATACCTTTCTATTACACCTTTATTATATCCTTGCTTAGCCGTAGTAGCATTGTATAGAAAATGTTGAGAAAATTCTTTTATTCCTTTCCAGCTAGACAGAGTTAGCTTCTCAATTTCCTTTAGCCTTTCATTTTGCGTAGTTGTATATCCTAATTCGACCTTCGCAAATAACTATATTGGATATTACATTAACAAAATTATTAGGATTGTTTTTGACCCTTTTAATTCTTCATATTGATTAGGATAAGCTTCTACCCATTGCTCCCAAAGTACCTTTATAGATTCTCCAAGAAAAGTTTCTAAATATGTTATCATATCTTCTACTTTGCTTCCTATATTATGCTGATTTTGCATGTATTTTTGCACGACCAACCCTTTCCATACGCTTATAATGTTTGGCCAGTCAATCGGGTCATGTGCAGCTAAGTTTAATATCGCTCCGTCTCCATTGTAGTTTTGAAATTTCATTGATTTTTCAAAACCTCTTCTTTTATTTCCCATATATTTATATTGCCCTGGGATGTATGCATATGGGTTATCCTCTTTCTCAGGAGGCCAACTTCCGGCTGTCCTATGTTGTATTTCATTTTCTCCTTCATTTTTAACGGAGCTTTCTCCATACTTTATTCTTTTTCCTTTTCCTATGTCTACTTCCATGGCTTCCATTGAATTTTCTAAATTATTCAAACTTTCTTCATCTAAAGATTGAATAAAATCATAATATTGTTCGAACCATCAATATCAAAGTGTTCTTTTTTAGCTAATTCTTCTTCTTCTTCTTCATAGCTTTCTAATAAAAATGTATTATTTATATCTCATTGTTGTTCTTCGCTGATATCTATATCACTTCCCCTTTCAACTTGTAATGTTTTAATTTTATTCTCCTCCTTTATTACTATATTTTAGGTGATCCATTATGTGCCAATTTTTCCTTTTTTATCCTTTTTAACCTAGCTAACTCTCTAATAAAAAGAGTTTCCTCTCTCTATCATTGGCTATTTATCTGTCATGTTATTATTATATTCATGTTCTATTTCCTTTAATTTTTCTTCATAATATAAGATTTGTTTATCTAGATCGTCCTTCCATTAGTTAAGAAACACTATGACGCCTACTACATTCAGTTCGAAACTACTGATTCGGCATCATCTATTCCGACGACTTGTAATTTGTAAATCTAATGCTGGTACTACCTTCATGATTTTGGTAGCTATATAATCGTTAGGTTGCATTAATTCTTTACTTTCTATTAAATTACTTATATTCCATTCTTCTCCTTGTTAACGACCAAATTTGGTAACCAAATCCCTAAGCCCAAGCCAAGATTGGAGCGGGATGGATTGGAAAAGTGATCTGCGGAGAAACTGAGGCCGCATCGGCTACGATTCAATCGGCTGAGAAACCAGTCGGCTAAGGCTGAATCGGATGGGAACAGCCGATAGTCGATTCTGGTTCAGAGAGGAAGATGGGACCGTTTCCGATGGAAAGCTTAAAGATAAACGGTAGATTCGGTTCCCAAATTGCGCGTTAAAGATATTGCCATCTACGGATAGAGTCCTGTAACGGCAATTGTATCTGTAAATTAGGGATTTGTTTAGATATTCCTATTGTAATGCGGCATGGGACCACATCCCAGGATATTGGCGTACCATGTACAGTAGATAGATTAGAAACCGTGTTCTACACGGACTTTGTTGTTCTTAGGTATAAATAGGACCCGAGACCTCTTGTAAAAATAACACACAATCAATACAATCTCGGTGCATCGCCTCACATTTTCTTTTAGACGAGTTCTTGATCCGGTTTCGGGCTGCATCGTTTCGATCCCCGATTAAGGTAAATGCTTGTCATTAGTGGTTTATTTCGTTGAATCTAGTGCTTTCATCATCATAATAGTCTAGGTTTGATGCTTTAGACTGCGCAAGTTATCATATATGGCATATAATCTAGAACAATGTCTAGATCTATCTTGTCACCGGGTTGTTCTTCTCAGGAAGCAGCAGCCGATAGAGCTAGATCCAGATGTTGGCCTAGGTTATATGTTGTATCCACCGTCTTGAGGGGTTTACATCGGTCTATATAGATCTAATGTTATCTTTTTATACTTAATGTTGCATCATCTATGATCTCGTTAAGTCGCTTTTAGAAGTATTATGATCTATTCGACTAGATGTAAACTTGTAGGGACAGTGCCGGGGTTTCAGCCGTCTTACCTGTTTTAATATTCTTTTAGTATTATTTGCTATTAGATTTATTAGAGCTGCCTCTTATATTAAGATCTTAATCTAGTTAAATGCTTTAAATCGGTATCAATCTATCAGCACCATCCGACAGCCGATTGATCTAGGTTTAACTCATTTAGGTTAGATTAATATCTTTTCATAAGAAGTATCGGAGTACTAGCCGATCCACAATTAGGTCTACGATCGACTAGGCCATGAATGCATATATTTATTATCCTAGTGTATATTTAGATTGAGTGATTTATATTGTCTCGGCATAGCCGATCTATCCCAATCACTTAGTTTAAATATGTTTTGGGATAGCAAATATATGTAAATTTGTTTTCTTAGCCGATAAGCTAGAATCTAACCCTAACCTTAACACATATCTATTTTTTTCTTGTTGGTTGACATATCAAACCAACGGCATGCCTGTTTACATCGACGGCGGAGAAAAGGACCCGCACTAGAGTTAAGCGATCTCCTGGGCCAGCGCGCTGAGAGAATTTTCTCAAGAACACTCCCGCTCGTTCTTCGAGCTTATATTTAGAGGTCTCATGAATTGGATACCTTTTGATTGCATATTTTCAATCACATTATTTACATTTACCTTATATTTTGAACTGCTATTATTAGTTATCTTTCTAGGAATTTTATGCTTACTAAAAGATTTATTCCTATAAAATCTTCATATCCTTTTGTTTGAAACCCAAAACTCATTTTATTTATGAATTCTTTTATGGGCATCATTAAATCAGGAGAAATATAAGTTATTGACCTGTTTTCATTCATATATCCTCCTATAAAGCCTAGTATATCTCCTCCTATAAAGCCTAGTGCTGCTTTATTTATACTATCCCATCTTTTATCTAATAATGTTATTAAAAACCTTTGTTCCTAATTTCTTTCATGTCATCCCTTTAATTCTTATAATATACATTCCTTGATGTATATATTTATAACCGAATATTTCAGGCCATCCTCAATTTGCTTACTTACAATTCTTATTTCCACTAGATGAGTTAAAACACTTAATTCTACCTCCCTTGATATTCTATATAGCCCATGTCTATTGTCAAAGAAACCCATGTAGTATATTTGTTGTGGTTTTATTTTCCTTAAGGTATCTTTCTGATATCTTTCAAGATCTCTATCTACATCTATAACTTCTTCTAAATTGTCTATATTGTCTTGCTTACACTTTATCTTATTCATCAAAGATAATAGCTTTGAATTTTATCTTACTAATTGGACGGATTTGTCTCTTCTGTTAGAGCTTTAAATAAATCTATTTTTCTGAATTTATAGTTTCAGCTGATGACACAATTTCTGATGAAGCTAATATTATGTCCTTGTTACCTTCCACACTATTAATCTTGTCTAATATTTTTACTAACAACTGCAAGATTGTATTATTTTGCCTGATTAATATTTTAGAGTCTTTTTAGGTGAGTCGTAATTAGAAAACCCCACCGGTTGCTATAAATATTTTTCAATTTTTTAGGGCTTGGTTATATTCGACATATACCTTAAGAACGACCCAAAGTTTTTACTTCTTCTAACAAATTTTTAATAGCACCTAAATCTTTTTTGGGTGTTTTAAACCCTTCGATCCTCCCGCTAATATTTTGTTAAAAATACGATCTAACTTTTTACTTGCTAGAGAAATTTCTTCCTTAATGTAATCGTTGTTTTTAGAAATTCTCGCAATATGCGGTTTTAGTTTCGTCAAGAAATTGCGAAGTTAAATTGATTTTATTATTTATGACCAAGTATTGTTCTACAAGATTCGGTGAACTTTATTTAATTTTTCAAATTTTAATTCTAAATCGTCCTGTCTTCTTCCCCAAGTTATAAAGAAATTGTATATAAGGTCTACTAGTGTATTGAGCTGGCTATGAGAAGTATGCCAATTGTGTACTTCACAGGGATTTAATCGACACCTTATATTGATATTATCTTTAGTACTAATTAACTTCCTAGTGCTTATTTCTAAATCTAAATATTTTAATCGCTCAATTTTATCCAGATACCAAACACACACTTATATTTGTAAATATATCTTTGTTGTAATATTGGCAGCCTATTGAAATTGACTTGCTATTAAGCAAATATAACTTAATTTACACGTCCTTATGGATTGATTATTTATTTTAATTTTTCAGGATCTTTGTGGTTGACGAGACCTAAGGGATCAGCAGATCTGTTGTAGACAACTGTGTATAAAATCCTACTCGGTACTCACCATATATATAACTTATTCGTATTTTACAAGCAACTTCTGTTTATATCCCTAGAGTATTCGTTCTAGCTGAAAGCTTATCATCTCCCCAGGCAGTTCCACCCGAAGGGAACACTTCTCTACGGGCAACGGTTCTCCTGATGCCCTAAGCAAGATGCAGGCTAAAGATGAGAACTACCGCAGAGTTTTCTCCTATAGGGTACCTTGCATAAACACTCAGCTGAACAAATAAACTAGGGTGCATAAAAAATTACTTCATAAAACTAGAACAAGTTTACATATGGTTTCCCTTTTATGAACCCCAAGATTTAAAAAAGCGCTGAAGTATTACCTTTAAGTCGAACGTAGATTGATCTATTTACACTATATTATAGGTGGTTTTTTTAGTAGTAGTACTGAAGGAGTAGAAGAGAGCTCTGAGAACGCCTCCTCGAGTGCTTCCTGCTATGTTCTCTTGTATCCTCTCCAGGCAGATGCAGGGTCCTTTTATAGCTGCGCTGAGGTGCCCTCTTGCCGCTTTATTTAGTCTACAGATAGACATGCAGCCACATATAGACAAAAATGCATAGAGCAATTCTGCTATGCGGTGCCTAATACATTGTACAATCAACCTAGTACTTTGTACAATCAAGCCTTGTTTATCTAGGCTTGAATGTTATTTCTATTTTTTTGACTTTTCTCTTTGTTTGTTTGTCGATTGCAACAAACTTTCTTTTTGTCATGTAGTGTCATGTTCACCATGCAGTACCGTTGATTGTATATTCGTTGATATCTGTCACTTAAAAGCCCGCTGTTAGGGATCTTCCACGCGTTAAATTTTTTTTATTTTAGGGACACCTCTTTGAGCGCTTGCTGCTCATTGATAAGGTCTCCTTATAGCGTTAGTGCTGGGCACCTCTTTTGAGCGCTTGCTGCTTGCGTGCACTCTCAGGTACAAAGACACTGGCTTGTTTGTTGAAAGAGATCAGCATCTCCGCCGGCGAAAATGGCTGAATTGTCTTGGCTCACGGCGCTCGGGTTCGTGTTCCTCACCTTCAACTCCGGCATGGCGGTCTACCGCTCCAACGGCGACACCGGCTCCATCCTCTTCGTCGGCGTCTCCTACTTCGACCTTGTCGCGCTATTCGCTTGCCTCAGGATTTATGAGGGCCTGGATCAGCACTCACCTCGCCGGGGGCGTGTCAAGGCTGCCGTCTGGGCTCTCACGACCCTCCTCACCGTCATATTCAGCTATAAAGTCGCTGAAATCATGCCTCTTGTCGTCAAGATCGTCGTCTGGGCGATGGCCACTGCCACAACCTGCGGCGGTTTCTACGCCTTCTTCATCCACGAGGAGAAGCAACCGCAGTACATGGCCGTGCCGGCGGCGGCCAAATCGCCCGCCGACCGCCACGATGGCTCCACCTAATAGGGATAGAAGGTTGGGCGCTTGCCGCCGCCGCAGGGTAAGTCAATCATCGCTGCTAGCGACGGAGGACGTTAGATCTACGGGCCAACTAGACTGTTCTTTGATTTTCTTGTTTTTTCTCTTCCCTGTTCCAAAATTTTTGCTGTCACATCGACTGTTTTAGCTTGCCGCTGTGATCAGCTCAGTAGATCTAGAGCTCGCCAGATCCGCTGCTGCCGTGGAACGAGGAAGACATGTTTGAGATTCTTGGGAGAAGAAAAATGGAACCAGTCAAAACATGATGTGAAGAATGTTGCTGGACCATCTTGCCTTCACATTGGGCGTGTGCTCGCCACAAGGAGAAGCAATTTGGTGAGTCTGTGGCCTCTTGAGACTTGCCTTTGTCCGTGGTATTTGTTACTTGTATCAGGTTGGGTGGAGGGGAACAGAGGTAGGGGAAGCGGAGAAGAAGCTCAAACAGAGAAGACGAAGTGAACTGTTACGATATGGCTTTTGTTTGTACATGATGGAGGTACTGGATCTTTTTATGCTGCTTGGAGTCGCATTTGTACACACAAAATCGTGTCGGTTCGGAGCCCAAGAGGCAGATACAACATCAAAGGTAAACTGCGAAGATCGGAACCAACGAGAAGACCAAGATGATGAACTATGGAGAATGGAAGAATCGAAGGTGTAGACAGTGTATGAATGAAAGAAGCAGCAAAAATAAACAAGATAAGTGCATATGATATTGAACTTCATGTTGTACAGTAAGTTTGAGATTAAAGCTTAGGGTGTTATTATCCAACTCATTATGTCCATATAGTCATATGATCTGCCTCAGCAATATGTATTTGTGGTACATATGCAAATGACAACTCCAGATTTATATCATACAGCTGAAACTACACCGTCAAGTTTTTTTTTTCAACGTTTAGCCATTCGTCAGCTCTGCTTTGAGGTACAAGCTGAAGCATTACCATTCAATCTGAAAGTGCCATAGTTGCATGGGTTTTTTTCTGCGTCCTACTGAAGATTCCAGCCAACCTAGGAGCACTCCCTGTGTACAAAGAGCAGCCTGCCTAATCTTACCGGTGGCAATAATATACTTGAGTTCAAAGTTCCCTGTTTGAGGAGGCAAATTCGATGAAGAGGTCGACAACATTTGTTCAACAAATCTCCATGGATAGTTCAATGAACTTGCTGGAATACAACAACCTTTCGTCAACGGAGAGGTTTGATTTGTTTGGCTCGCATTTGCTTCCATGTGTTGTCTACTCTGTCCAAGCATTTGGTGCCATGAACAAGTACAAGAACATTGAGATGATAGCTTGTAGATCCAGAGGAACAACGCAGGAAGTTTCTCGGAGCATTTCCCACAACAAATATAAGAAAATAGACAAGGTGGATCGCAGATCAAATGAAGATGTCCTGTTTGAGTTTTCTAGAATACAGATCAACGGTTATCTGTTGAAGAAGTAAGCAGAAGATTCTTGTTTACTACGCAAAATGCCCTCCTAATGGCATATATCGGATAGTTGGCTTGTGTAAAGAATAAGTGCAGCATCAACTGAGTGCAGAGCACACAAGAAGGAATAAAGAAGAGGACACGATTACAGCAGCGGATACGGCAGCACAATTGAATATGCGGCAATAAGAGCATTTCCAATCAAAAAATCTACGCTAATTGCTAGGTAAGTTGACAAGTTGGTGAAAGGTTCTCAATGCTTTTTTTCAAGGGTAGAGAAAAAACGCAAGATAACAATTTACATCTAGTTGGCCTAGATTTTAACTGATGTCGTCGTTGTAGCCTGAGGTATGCCCTGCGGTTAGCAAGTGTCCAACCAGCGTAGTAACCAGCTTTCGTTAAATGAATCACGGTGTACTGTATTTGTGCATTTTTCTACGTCGTTTGTGATATATACGTCGTGTATGCGTCGTATATGGTTACAGTCTGTCGCGCTCGTCGACCTTCTGCAGCTGCTGCATAATCCTTTCTAGTCAGGTATATTCATTACAACTTGCATCTACACTCTACTATTGTTTGCACCGTGTAATAGTACTGCTCTTTTGGTCGTTGTCAGTCATAATGCATCATGATGTAACTTAAACTATGTATTAGTAGTGTTCAATTCAGTTGGTGATTGTCGAAACTTGGTTTCGGCAATATATTTTATGGGGTCGCAGTCGAGATCGCCAAGCACAATGGGTTAGAAGGAGAAGAAGATTTAGACAGGTTCAGGCCCTCTCGTGAGGTAATACCCTACTCCTGTTTCGGTGGATTCGATCCGCCGAGTGTCTTTATTGATCTCGTGATCAAAAGATGAAGGCTAAAAGCTAACCTCCTATCGAAATTTCTGATCTAGAATCTGATATCCCTCAAGGGACGCCCCTTACCCTCCTTATATAGTCTTGGGAGGAAGGGTTTACAAGTCGGAAACCCTATCTTATTCTAAGTCGGTTTCCTCAATCTTATCAAACCGTGACTATAGACCGATTGCCTTATCTTTATCGGCAACCGTAACACCCAAGTCAAGTTCGGCTTACAGATATAGCAGGCGCAATCTATCCCTACCTCCAGTCGGATAAGCTTGCCATGTAGATACCCGATTACCACAATCTCCACAGTAGCCCCCGAGTCCTTTTCAGTCGACGAGACAACTCAGCTTCAGACCAAAACAGCACTCAACCAAAAAATCTCTTTGACCGAGCGCTTTTGGCGCCGAGTGATTCCATCATCTCTGCCTGAATCTTCCCGAGTGGCTCCAAAGACTGTGAAGGGCTGAAAAATTTTTTTAAAAATAAATATCTAGGTGCATCTCCTGATGCACCTAATTAGGTGTAGCCCCCGACTATATGATTAGTCAAAAATAGGCTAAACATATAGTCAAGAACTATAAAAAATTATTCTCATGTAGATGCCTAGCTCATGCTAAAGCAATCACTGAAATCTCATTACTCGGCAAGTTCATACTCATCCGAGTGAATTTGCCCGAGTCATCTCAGAACAAATAATTCAATCAACCCTCATGGGTAAAAAGCACTCGGTAAGCTCTTGCTCATCCGAGTGGATTTGCCCGAGTAATCCCGGAATAAATATTTCATTCATCCCTCATGGGAAAACAAGTTCTTTCAATCATATAAAAAATATGACCAAGTTATTAAATAGCTTTTGCCATAATACGGTCTCAATCTTATAAAGATCTTCACCAAGGTGGAAAATAAACAGCATTGGTAAGATTACCCGACCAAATGCTAAGAAACCAAACAGTTCCTTGTTCACCAAGGCACTATAAAAACTCATTTGTTGGTCACCTTCCAAATTGCATCGAGCCGCTTCTCATGAAGTCGGCAAACCGCGGTATGGAAGGATCTTTAAAGGTATAGGGCACTCGGACACGCGCATATTGCCGGGCAAATCTGCTTAAGCTCATCCGCTTAAGTCCCTAAGGACACGTATCGGACCACACCTTAGCGGGCCGTAGATTTTCTTATGGGCTCGGCCCACTCACCGAAAAACCTAGCGCAACCCTCAAATCTTTCTATAAAGATGCGAGGTCGTCCCCGCCTCTTCATCTTCCAAACGATTCCCCTTCTCACGCACTGTTCAACACTCACCGCGGAGAACCCTAGACTCGCGCGCTCCCAAATCCATCCATCTAAGAGCTCGCTCTCGCAACAACCAGCCTCCACACCAAATCTCCCACGTTCCATCGCCAAAGATCCAACTTTTTCCAGGATCCACTTCCCATCAACCCATTCTCATGGCGGAGGAAAAAGGATTCCCTTCGACCAATGGGCCGCCGGAAGTGAGGGAATCTACCCTCAAGGAGATGGTGAAGCACGGCGTGCTTCCGCCAAAGGAACTCGTGGGATGGCGCCCGCGGCGAGGAGGACTTCCCGACCCCAAACACCGTGAGCTTGTCGTTTTCACTTCCTTCTTCTATTGCGGGTTCAGCCTTCCCACCTCCGAGTTCTTTCTGGGGCTTCGGACTACTATGGTCTTCATCTTTACCATCTCGAACCCCAACTCGATGCTTCACATAGCTCTCTTCATTCATGTGTGTGAAGCCTTTCTTGGCATTCTTCCTCACTTCAATCTATTCCGTCGTATGTTCTATCCGAAACCCCATCCGAACAAGGACCAACCTTGCGTTGTTGGCGGGCAGCTTCCGGCTTCGCGGATCTCTCCGCAAAGACTACTTTTCTCTCCTTTGAAATCTTCCAACAAGGGCCGGCACGCGGGCTAGTTCTACATCGCAATCTCGAACCCGCCTCGCCCGCCTTGTCGGTCTTCCTCCTCGTCCCCAAGCCATCTTGGAGCACCGTCCCGTAGCCCAAGATTGGGACGAAGCCAATGATCGCTCGCGAAGATCCCGCGATGAAAAGAGGAATCTTCGCGGGAACAAATCACTCGGCACTTCATCGTGCCGACGGCGCCGATCAAGGAGCGGTCGAAGCCGCCTTCGAGTATGAAGGCGGGACGGACCCCAATCGGGAAGACCCGATCCACTCACATACGAGATCCCGAAGATTCGGATGTACAAACTCTTCTCATCCGGATTGCGGTCGAGCGGGCCCTCATTCCGCGTCCTTCCGTTCAACATCCACCGACCTCCTCCTCCGTAAGCCGACCGGATGCTTCATAGTATCTTTCAATCTTGACATCTTGTCTCTTAATGTTGTACTTTCTTTCTTCTGCAGGAAAACGCCTCTATCACCTCCAAGCCATACAAGGTGGCTCATGACGACGCGCCGCATCGCCCCGCTAAGAAGCCGGCTGGCGGGATCAAAATCCAGGCTGATCCGGTCGGGAAGCGGGCAGCGCCGAGCGAGGACTCGAACAAGCGCGCGAGCAAGAGAGGCTGATCATCGAGGATTCGGATGACGACGTCCCGCTCCTCCGGCCGAGACCCCGCCTCAAGGCGATCACCGCGGACGGCGCCGAAGATCCGCCGGTCATCCAGGTATGCTCAAACCGAAGTCTTGAACTCTTTCGCGGAAAACTTTTCTTTATCTTCACCGTATTCACTTTCGCAGAGGCCCCAGACATAGATCCTGCCGGAGGGGGTGAAGGGCCAACTCCGGCCGCTGCTCCCGAAGTGCCAAGGCCAGTAGAGCCAAAACCCCGGAGCCCGCAACCGAGTGCGAGCGTTCCGGAGAAACAAACTTCGCCTCCAAAGGAGGACGCCCCTAGGGAGGAGCCCCCGACTGCCAGTCGGGATGTCCCGACTGGAACGCAGTCATCAGCCGGGAAACCCGAGGCTGCGGCTCAAGCACCCCCGACTGGGGGTCACTCGGCGCAGAGCCCGAAGAAGAAGAAAACCCGCCGCTCCACCTAGGCAGGCACCACCGAAACCGGTAAGACTTGTTTCAAGCATTCCTTCGTTCTTTCAATTTTGAATCTTTCATGTCTTCATTTGTCTTTCTTGCTTGCCACCACGGTAGAAGAGATCCCTGTGCTGCGCCTCTTCGAGACCCGGGTTCCCCGATCGAATCGAGTGGCGGGATTCGGAAGGCGAGAGACAGGGCATCATCCTAGACCGGCAAGCCGAAAAGATGAAAGGGATGCCCTTGTCGAGAGCCCGAATGAGGCAACCCGACCGCTCAACGTAAGCCTTTGTCTTTCCCTTTGATTATATCATGGTTATCTTTCGCCGATCACTCCACCGCTTTCGTGTGCGTAAAGAATATTGCCGCTCAATGGCAAAATCTGAAGTGCTTGGAGAAGCTGGTCCCCACTTAAACTCCTTGGAGGACGTTCGGCGACAGCCGAAGGCCACTGGGAGGAGGCCGCATCAAGAGAGGCGGCTTTAAGGAGGAGATTGCGGAGCTTCGGAAGCCAACCTCGACCTCCGCGGATCAATCGGGAGTAAGCCCGCCTCTCCTAGCTTCATCATGATTCTTATGTTGATCTTGTCTATTGATAATCTTCTTTCGTTGTAGGAAATTCTTCGGAGGTCCACTCGCTTCAAGTCCAGCTGGAAGCGGTCAGCCTCGACAAGGCCGAGATGGAGGCCGAATTTGAAGGTAATCTTCTTTGAAGTCGAATCCCGTGTGCCGCTTTATTTCCGAGTGCTTTGAATGATCCGGAACTTTTTGCAAACTTATAAGATGAAGACCCGAGCCCAATACGACGTCTTGCTTGGGCGGATCAAATCCAGCGACGAGATACGGGAAGAGGTCGCCAACGCCGCCACGCCGATCTTGCCGTCCTTGTTCGATCAAGGAGTTGGGGCCGCTCGCCGGAGCCAATCGAGATCTTCGACAAGCTTCGGTGGCTCCCGAACGATACCCGAAGAATATCACCGGCGCCAACATGGGGCTGGTCGGCTCTTGCACGCACCAAGTCCCTCTACCCCGTGGATATCTATTCAATCGGGAGGGCTTCAGAGGAACAACGGACGAGCGGGCCTTAGATATGCTGAGTGAGGCGCAAGAGGCGGCGAAGAAGATATCTCTCGGATGTAGTAAACAACTTCAAGCTCGATCTATATTCGACTTTGCTTTGTAAATGTCATGTAACCGTAACATTTTGACGTGGAACTTTGTGACTATTTTTAGTTTATTTATGTCAATGCCTTGATTCGAGCCTTTGCGTGAAATTTCTTAAGTAGTTTTCGTCCGTCGTCATCAAGCCTAGGCTCGATTAGGTCATCGGAAAACTCTCGCCCCTTAGACACCGAGCTCGAGTCAATGGACATTAAACAATGATAAACCAAATTATGCACAAAAGTTGATGAGGAAAACTTGAGCTTTATTGACATGTGTAATTCCGATCGCTAGCTCAAGAAGTCATCTTGCTTGAGGTTGGCAGTCAAGGAAAACATGAGGCCTTAGCCAAATTAGGCATAAAATCGTCGAAGATGCTCGATGTTCCGGAGTTCTCCACCATTGACCCGTCTTCGCGCTTTAGCCGTAGCACCGGCCGAGTTACTTCGGCGATTATATACGGTCCTTCCCATAAGGGAGATAACTTGTGTCGGTCTTTGGTGGTCTGGATCTTGCGTAGGACCAGTCGCCAACAATGAAAGCTCGTGCTCGCACGTTGCGACCGTGGTATCTTCGAGCCCTTGAAGGTATTTGGCCGACGGATGAGAGCCGCCTCGCGGGCCTCTTCCAATCGGGTGAGGTCATCCACTCGGTCGGGGTCGTAGCGTTCATCGTTGAAGCTGCAGACCCGGAGGGACTCATACTTCATCTCGTTTGGCAACATGGCTTCTGCCGGCGTAAGGGCTTAGCCGGTCGAAAACGCGAGCCTTGATGCCTTGAAGGACCATGCCGTTGGCTCGCTCGACTTGCCCATTGCTTTTAGGGTGAGCTACTGATGCATAGCAGATTTTGATTCCGAAGTCTTCGCAGAATTCCTTGAAGATGCCTCCCGTGAATTGAGTCCCATTATCAGTTATGATTCTGTTTGGGACGCCGAAGCGGTGCACAATGTTGAGGAAGAAGTCTCGTGCTTTGTCAGCAGTGATTGTGGCGACCGGCTTGGCTTCAATCCACTTGGAGAACTTGTCGATTGCGACGAAGAGGTGTGTGAAGCCTCCCGGAGCTTTCTTGAAAGGGCCAACCATGTCCACCCATACCGCGAACGGCCGAAAGTGGGATTGTTTGAAGCTCCTGGGCGGGACATGGCTTTGTCGGGCGAAAACGGCAGCCTTCGCAGGTTCTTACGACTTTATCCGCGTCGGAGACCGGTAAGCCAGAAGAATCCTTGTCTGTAAGCTTTGCCGACTAGAGTGCGCGCCGCCGCATGGCTTCCGCATATGCCCGAGTGGATATCTTGGAGTAATTGTTTCCCTTCTTCGGGTGTGATGCACCTCATTAGAATTCCGGAGGGCTTCTCTTGTATAGATCGGAGTCGACCATGACGTACGCTTGGCGCGACGCCGGACGCGTTCGCTTCATCCCGGTCATCCGCGCTCTTTTGGGTTAAGAATTTGATGAGCGGCGTCCTCCCGCCTGGTGTCGGTCATGGCGACTTCGTTCGTGGTTTGCTCGGTGAGAGCTGTTTTGCGGTGACGGTTGGTTCATAGAGATGCTCGACGAAGACGTCATTGGAGCGGCTTCGCGCTTAGATCCGAACGTGCTAGCTCATCGGCAGCTTCGTTGTTATGTCTCAGACATGTGAGAGTTCTAGCCCATCAAACTTGTCCTCAAGCTTGCGGACCTCTTGTCGGTAGGCCTCCATAGTGTCATTTAAGCGGACCGTCCTTCATCACTTGATTGACGACCGTGGGAGTCGCCTTTTACAATAAGCCGACGAATCCCGAGTGAGACTGCGAGGCGCATCCATGTAGAAGAGCTTCGACTCGGCGACGTTGTGTGAGGCGGAGAAGTGGAGGTGAAGGGCATATCTTAGCCTTTCCCCAGTCGGGGAGATCAGCACGACTCCTGCTCCCCAAGCCGGTGATCCTCTTGATCCGTCGAAGTGCATGGTCCAGGCTGTTGGAGGTCTTCCCGAGGCACGTGTTCTTGCTGTTTAGTCCACTCGGCCAGAAGTCCGCTAAGGCTTGTGACTTAATGGACGTCCTGGGCGTAAAAGTTAAGTCCAGCGGCATTAGTTCTAGGGCCCACTTGGCGATACGCCCGGTTGCCTCACGGTTGTGGATGACATCGCCGAGTGGGAAAGAGGTGATGACGGTGACCGAGTGACCCTGAAAGTAGTGTGCCAATTTCCTCGCGGTTATTAGAACACCATAAAGCAATTTTTGTACCGAGGGTATCGGATTTTGGCTCCCGCCAATACTTGCCGACAAAGTAAATTGGCCTTTGAATCTTGGCCCGTCCTTCTTCTTCGCGTTCAACCACAAGGACCGTACTAACCACTTGGTGAGTGGCTGAGACGTACAGCAACAGGGGTTCCTGGGGTTGAGGCGAAGCCAGGACGGGTGGCGTGGTAAGGAATTCTTTGAAATCTTCAAAGGCCTTGTCGGCTTCTGTGGTCCACTGGAAGTCGTCTGTCTTCTTCAGCAGCCTGAAGAAGGGCATGCCTCGTTCACCGAGTCGGGATATGAAACGGCTTAGTGCCGCCATGCATGAGCTTTTGGACGTCTTTCGATTACTCGGGGCTTCATGTTTAAGATAGCGTTGATCTTCTCGGATTTGCCTCAATGCCGCGATGTGACACCATGAAGCCGAGCAGCTTGCTCGATGGGACGCCGAAGGTGCACTTCTCCGGTTTAACTTCATTCGAAGGCCCGATGTTTGCAAAGGTTTCCTCTAAGTCGGCGATCAGGTCTTCTTTCGTTTGGTCTTGATGACAACATCGTCGACGTAAGCTTCAACGTTCTTGCCGATCTGCGTTTGAAAACATCTTTGGATCATGCGCCGGTATGTAGCTCCGGCGTTCTTCGGCCGAAAGGCATGGTGATGTAGATAAGCCCCAAACGGCGTGATGAACGATGTTTTCAAGCGATCGGATTCTTTCAAGCCGATCGGTGATAGCCCGAGTAATGATCCAAGAAACTCGGGAGTTCGCAGCCGGCGTTGAGTCGACGACTTGGTCGATGCGAGGCAGCCGAATGGATCTTTGGGGCGAGCTTTGTTGAGGTCGGTGTAGTCAACGCACATGCGCCATTGCCCCGTTTTCTTGCAGACCGACGGGTTGGCTAACCGTCGGGATGAAGGACTTTTTGATGAAGCCAGCGCCAAGAGCTTTGCGAGTTCTTCTTTGATTGCGTCTTTTCGATCCCGTGCGAACCTGCGTAATCGTTGTTTTATTGGTTTGACGTCATCTTTGACGTTCAAAGAGTGCTCGATCACCTCCTAGGAATTCCGCATATTAGATGGTTTCCAAGCAAAAACATCTTTATTATTTTGGAGAAAGGTGACGAGCGCGCTTTCCTATTTAGGATCTAGGTCGGCGCCGATTACAGCGTTTTGAGGGATCGATGAATCAAGGGAGATCTTCTTGGTCTTGGCGTCGCGGATCCCGATTTGGCTATCTTCTTCGCGGGGACTTCGCCTCTGCCGAAGTCGATGCAGCCAATCGGACTTCTTGTTGGCCACGTAATCTCTCGCGAGATTGGGCCATGTCGTAGCTCTCCTTGTCGCAGGTGAAGGCTTGCTTCACGTCGCTGCGAAGAGTGATGACGCCGTTGGGACCCGGCATCTTCATGCAGAGGTAAGTGTAGTGAGGGATCGCCATGAACTTGGCAAGCGCAGGCCTTCCGATGATGGCATGATATGCTGTTTCGAAGTCGGCCACCTCGAAGGTGACGTTCTCCGTTCGGAAATTCTCTCGGGCTCCGAAGGTGACTGGGAGGGAGATGTGCCCGAGTGGTGTTGAAGATAGCCCCGGGATAACCCCGTGGAAGGGGGCTGAGCTTACCTTTAGTTCGGCCCTCGGGATCTGCATCTCATCCATGGTCTTGGCAAACAGGATGTTGAGGGCGCTGCCCCCATCGATGAGGACGCGCTTGAGCCTGATATTGCGGACCACGGGGTCCAGGACGAGTGGATAGCGTCCTGGATGAACCACTCGGTCAGGATGATCCGAGCGGTCAAAGGTGATGGCCACTTCCGACCATCGCAGATATTGAGGGACTTCGGGTTGAGCGCATTGACCTCCCGGGTTAGCTTTTGTTTCCTCTTGGATTCATAGGCTAGCGGACCCCCGAAGATGTGGTTGAGCTCCCCCACTGGGTCTTGAAAAGGTTCGGCATTTTCAGCCGCGTTGTTCTTCTTGGCGCCGGACGGGCCAGCCTCGTCAGTCGGCTTCTTGTTGAGTTGCGCCGCGTACTGTTCAGCGAACTGCTTGTAGATAAAGCAGTCCTTCGCCGCGTGCTTGTGATTCGGATGGTGGGTGCATTGGGCGTTCATGATGGCGTCGTGGGCGGCGACTCGGGGACGGCGTTGAGTATTGGAGGTCGCGGCTACTAGGTCTTCTGATCGGCGCTTGCGATCTTTCTGGCCCTGGTTGCCGTTGTTGCCGCCATCCTTCTTAGGATTTCGGCTTCCTCCTGCTTGCTTGTCCTCTCTTCTGTCGGGCCGGTCTTGACGGGCGGCTTTAATGGCGTCGTTGGATTTGGCGTATGAGTTCGCAGTCTCGAACATTTGTTTCACCGTCCTCGGTGGCTTGCGTCCAAACTTGCCAATAAGCAGCTCATCACGGACTCCCTTCTGGAAGGCGGCGATGATGATGTCATCGGTGATGTTCGGGATCTTGTTGCGCTTCTCGGAGAAACAACGAATGTAATCCTTCAGGGGTTCGTCCGGCTTCTCGATGACGTTGTAAAGGTCGAAGTGTGTGCCGGGCCTCTCGAAGGTGCCTTGGAAGTTGGCGATAAAGTGGTCCCTCAGCTCGCTCCACGAGCCGATTGAGCCTCTTGGCAGGCTCGTGAGCCAATTTCTGGCTGAGTTTGCGAGGGCCACGGGCAGGTAATTGGCCATGGCTTTGTTGTCGCCACCTGCAGCTCGGATAGCAAGGGTATATACAGTTAACCAAGATTCAGGGTCGGTCTTGCCATCGTACCTTTCAATCCCTGTAGGCTTAAATCCACTCGGCCAATGCACTCGGCGGAGCTCCCGAGTGAAGGCCGGTACTCCATCGTCGCCGCTATCGGGTGATCCCCTTCGATCTTCCCGAGTGCGTTGGTCGCGCTCCGGTAGCGGCGATCAAGGACTTCCCGCGATCACTCGGCGGGGTCTTGATTGGCTGGTTGGGTAGCCGAACGCTGTGCGGCGGACTCGGTGGTGGACGGGTGGACGTCCGTGTCGTTTGTCGCGGGAGTCGGCCGTTTGCTCTTGGTACCTCGGCGTGGACTCGCGAGGTGGGCCTCTTGGCCTAGTTGACGACCGAGCCGGCTCGGGCCTCCTGTAGTCTCCCGACTTTAGGCGGAAGCCGGCTTTCTCGGCGTTTCGGCCACGGATTCGATCGGCCTTCGCGCCAAGTGGTGGGATGGCCGTTAGCCGTGGCGCGATGATGGTCTTGATCTTATCCAATATAGGAGTCACGTTGGCGGAGCCGTCTCCATGACGGTGTCCAAGAGCGTGAGTGCGGCGGCAGCGTTCGTGGCGTCGGAAGATGTTGGTGTTGCGAACCCGTGTCCGGAGGATGGCCTCCCGGCGGATCGTCCGCGCACGTAGATCCCGCTTCCTTTTGTCGGCCTCGTCCTTGCGTTGTTTCTCCTCCTCGGCTGTCTTGCGCTCAAGCTCTACCCTGGCTCGTTCCTCTTCGGCAAGCCTTCTGGCCATGGCTGAGTCGGACTCATCTGGCTCGGCCATGAGGACATCAAGCACTTCGGCTCACAGTCCATGCGGCGGTCGAGTTGTCGGCTTCGTCGAAGGGATGCCGTAGAGGTTGTCGGCCGGCGGAGCTGAGTATCCATTGAGCTGCGAAGACGGCGGGAGCCGAATGATGGGAGGATGACAGGCGACCTCCCTTGATCACAGGGAAATCCGGATCTGGATCGTTCCAGTCCGAGTCAGAGCTTGGGGGATTAGGCGCCTCCGAGTGGATTGCCGCCAACTCGGGGGAGAGAAGTTGACTGTAGATCTTGGCGGCGTTTGGTAACCCAAACGGCACCGAGAGGTCTTCATCTCGAGTAAATTGCTTCCGTCGGGAGGCGAGAAGATTGGCGCAGGATCTCGGCGGTATCCGGTAATCCGAATGGTGCCGAGTGAAGTCCGTCGTCGGAGAGAGGGATCGCATCTTGATCTTCAAGATGTTGTCGAAGATCTCGGCGCTGTTGGGGAGCCCGAATGGCGCCGAGTAAGTCTTTCCCTTCGACCGGTTCGAATCCGAGTCGAAGGAGGAGTCGCCAGCGAAGTTGGCGGCAAAGTCGCCGAGTCTTGAAGGAGATCCCATCACGCTTGTCGGCGAGATTGTTGAAGAAGTCTTGACGCGCGTCCCCTACCCGCGCTAACCGCCGAAACTTGGTTTCGTGATATATTTTATGGGGTCGCAGTCGAGATCGCCAAGCACAATGGGTTAGAAGGAGAAGAAGATTTAGACAGGTTCAGCCCTCTGTGAGGTAATACACCTACTCCTGTTTCGGTGGATTCGATCCGCCGAGTGTCTTTATTGATCTCGTGATCAAAAGATGAAGGCTAAAAGCTAACCTCCTATCGGAATTTCTGATCTAGAATCTGATATCCCTCAAGGGACGCCCCTTACCCCCTTATATAGTCTTGGGAGGAAGGGTTTACAAGTCGGAAACCCTATCTTATTCTAAGTCGGTTTCCTCAATCTTATCAAACCGTGACTATAGGCCGATTGCCTTATCTTTATCGGCAACCGTAACACCCAAGTCAAGTTCGGCTTACAGATATAGCAGGCGCAATCTATCCTTACCTCCAGTCGGATAAGCTTGCCATGTAGATACCCGATTACCACAATCTCCACCGTGATGTCGTGTAATCCACTATCTCACCTCTTTCTTTATGTATCACTCCTTTTTTTCCCCAGAATTTTATTTTTTCTTCTGGATGCTTTATTGTGTGTCCATATGCTATATCACATATAAACCAGTGGAGGACCGGCCGCCGGCGGCGATGTTCATGGTCGTCCACAAAGCTCATTATCATCGTCGCCAGCAGAAGATCGAAGAAACAAGTGGCATAGGATGCCTTGCTTCAATCAAGGTACTGGGAATTTCTATTAAAATTCTGTTCATTTTCTATCTCGAACTTATCGTCCAACTTGATTTGTCCACTTCTATGAATTGGTCTCCGTCAGCGCCGTGATGCATGTGGCATCTTGCGTACTGGACGGAGCAACGACGATGTGGTCCACACTTAATCGATGAAAGCAAAGGTGACTTTGATACTTTTTAATGCGTGTATGTCATGCTACCGACAGAACTTCACCTTCGCGGAAGTTTCTTGATGTGGGCTTTACTTCAGAGCATTTGATGAAGAATAAACAAAGCTAGATACTCCTATTTTCATATTGTTAACTTATTTGTTTTGGTTGGGAACAGAGGAGCGTAATTTCTTGGTGATGCTTGGCCAACCAAACCCACTATGGTATATCACTATATCTCACTCAAAAACCAAACCCACTATATCGTTCAAAAAAACCAAACCCACTATCTAGTACTACTACCTGGTTAGTATATGACAAATTTGAAGTGTTTGGTCTCTAGAGCTTCTTGGGGTTGGTTTAATTTGTCAGCCGTTTGTTCCTTCACGAAATGCGCAAACAAAATTTTAGGCTGATTAATTCTGTCAAGTCATACCTACCGTAGTTTATGACTTGGTTAATTTGGTCATCACATGTGATTTGAATTATACTTGGGCGCGCCAACCGTTTCTAGCTATGTTTTGAATTGAAAGCGCGCCAACTGATTCTGTTGAAAATTAGCTCAGGTTTGAATGGAACGTTTATTATTACAGCAGGTTGGTAGTAGTAAGCAGTTGAACTGAGCAAGTCAATAAACTCAGCTAACATTTGGTACACCTAATTAACAAACAGTACCTATTCCAAAAAACAAGACACTATGGTCAATTATATTATGTCGTCCTTTTTGTCTTTGTTAGGTAGGCGTAGGTACTCTATCGTTTTAGGGGTATTTGGATTAGAATAAAGTTTAGTCTCGGTCATATCAAAATAAAAAGTTTAGTCCAAGTCATATCGTCCGGGTCATATCGAATTATTTATATATTATTTTAAGTATTAAATATAGATTATTTATAAAAACCTATTTATAATCGATGGATTATTTACGGAATGAATCTAATAAACCTAATTACATTATGATTTGATAATACGATGTTATAATACATATTTGCTAATTATAAATTAATTATGTTTAATAGATTTGTCTCGTGAATAATTCTTTAATTCTGTATTTTTTAATTAGTTTACATTTCCAAACATCCAAAAAGACACAGACTATTCACGCAACAAAACGCCCCCTTAAACAAGCACGTCTCGAAACGTTAGAGCTGTGTATAAAAACTTTTATCATTAAGTCTCTTTAAAAACAAATGAATCTACTTTTAAATTTTATAATAATTAATGTTATGCGGCAAAAAATATTGATGTGTTTATAACATGCTCCGTTTCACATGCGGATCAACTCAGCCTATAAGGGCAAGAAATAACTAAAAGACTACTTGCTTGGGATCCGCCTAAGTATCATATATATATATGTGATATTTATATATATATATCACTTATATATATATATGTATATATATATATAAATGATACTTAGGTGGATCTAGTCTTTAGTTATTTCTATTGCTACAACGGTTAGGCATAATGGACTTTGGACATAGGCCCACTAGCAAGAGGATAGAGAGAGAGGTAATCCTATTTTATTACTTATGGCTAGTCTTTAATGCATAAAGATATTTCATTCTATTGCCGTTTAGAAGGATGTTTAAAAGGACTAGTTTCACAATATATAAGTTACCTTTATAAGTTTGTAAGAACCACTTTGCTATGCATTGTGGCTGCCCTCAGCTGAAGTGTAAGGGCAGTACCAACGAGACACTAATGATAGTTTTTATCCCTCTTAATTACCATAACAACTCAATAATTTTGCTGACATGGAAAAAATTAATGTGAAGAGAGAGAAAAGGAACAAATCGTTCATACAGCAAGGAACGACGTCCTCACGTGAATCAAGA
This sequence comes from Oryza australiensis, assembly GCA_019925245.2. Lineage (NCBI taxonomy): Eukaryota > Viridiplantae > Streptophyta > Magnoliopsida > Poales > Poaceae > Oryza > Oryza australiensis. Next base: position 495,320 of record JAIFGZ020000330.1, on the reverse strand, counting down.
CATGAAGAAACCACCAAAACAACGTTGAGGAGACTCGACTCGTTTTCATCGTCCTCTTCATCGGATCCACTACGAAGCCACGCCACCGACCGCGCGCTCCCTCCCACGGCCGGCTGCGTGGTCGCTCCCGCCGCGCGCTCCCTCCCACAGCCGGCCGCGCGGTCGCTCCCGCTGCCAGCCGCGGGCTCCCTCCTGCCGCGCGCTCCCTCTCACGGCCAGCCACACGGTCGCTTCCCCCGCCGGTCGCGGGCTCCCTCCCGCCGCGAGCTCCCTCTATAACGATCGGCTTGGTTGCGCCGCTGCACCGACTGTGCTCTGCCATGCCCACACCGCTCCGTTGCACCCGTGCCGGGTCCGCGCTGCCCGCTCTCGCTCTCGCTCCGCTCGCTCTCACGTTGGTCGGGGGGAGGAATATGAATTGGGAGAGAGAAAATGTCTATATTATTTATTACATGAAGACATCAACACTGGGTGGGCTAGTTTCTATACATGATTTGATTTCTTGCTGACATGACTACTATGGATATCTGTGTGTAGTTTCAAGCATTAGGACTGCCCTTAGTTGATCATTTCGGATTACCATCCTATATGGATTTCTATTATCCTATCACTCGAGGAAGCATAAGTGGGTGATGGTAGGGTCGTGGGTATATGACTCTATCCAATAGAACTTAAATCCTAGTGTTTATAAATATTACGCACACGTAAATTACTTTTTAGCATGATTTTAATAAGATCAGGGGTATATATCGATGGTTTATATATCTTTGAACGTGTGTTAGAAGACGTATTCATGGTGTGTGAGCGTGAGTGTGTTTTTGTGTTCTAGTGGTGTGTATGTCTGCTACCCGTCGATCTTGGTTGTCCCTACTTCTCAAGGAATAAGTTTATTTGAGGTCCCTTAACTTAACAACAAATCTGATTTTCGTCCTTGAACCGCAAAACCAGATATGTCGGGTCCCTTAACTATCAAAACCAATGCAATATTCGTCCCAAGACAGTATAGCAGATGGTTTTGCCCCATGTGACAGTTTGACCTAAGTCAACAGTGCTGAGTCAGCATGGCCCCATATTTCAGGCCTCTTCATCTATCTCTCATCCTCCCTTTGTTCCCATCTCACCGGCCAGCATGGTTGTCACGCCCAAAAATTCCTGCCTGGAATTTCCGAGGCTGAATATGCATTCCATCCCTGTCCAGGAGCAGCTAGGGTACACAAAAGATAAATTGTATATACATATATCACGTCTTAAAAACACATAAAAGTCTTACAAGAATGCAGCAGAAAAAGATAAACAAGCTAAACCACAGCCTGGTGCTCACAACGTGGTGACTCCACTCCATGGGCATCCTCGACGGTAGCGACAAGCCTACTCATCCATGAAGCCATCTTCTACTCCATCCTCCAGCTCTGAGGTGGGAAAAAAGGCAAGGCTGAGTACTTCCCGTTATACTCAGAAGTCATACCAAGAGAAGGTATGATGCAAATGATTCCAAAGGAAGGCTAGTGGTTATTTTGCATAAGCAGTCAATTTACAGATTAAAGTTGAAAGCAGTAAAATTGGTTAAGTTGTTTTATCAGAATTAATCACCACTGCCCAACGTTACACCACATTTAGATAGGCCCAAACCATCCATCTAGTCTATGCCAGTTCCATTAAGTCAAATTATTATATATGGGACTAATCACGGTGAATTTGGTCGATCGCCCATAATCCGCCACACCCGCGCCACCATGACGATGAGTAGGAGGCCAAGACAAGGAGCAAATGCCTCGATCCCGCCGGATCCACCGCACCCATGCCCTGCTGTTGCCAGATCAGTCATCCTCACAGCTCGCCGTTGCTGGATCTGCCACCCTCATACCTCGTCATCGTCGGATCTGCCACCCTCGCGCCTCACCGTCGCTGGATCCACCGTCCTCGCGCCTTGCTCAAGCCAGATCCACTGCCTCCGCCGCCGTCATCATTGAACCACGCGCCATGGCTCTAGAGCGCTGCCACTGCTCCCTTCCTCGCCACCACCTTCGAGCCCCGCCAATGCTGCCATTCGACTGACGAGAGAGGAGTTCAATAGAGGAGAGGTGAGGGAGAGGAGAGGGAGCTGAGGACTTAGAAATATCCGGTGAACTTCGTTTCGTCTCGCGTTTATTTAAATGCCACAATCAATTTTTGTAGGCGGATGACTTAAGAGGCCCACTTGCAAAAATAAGTGTATTACTTGAGCGCCCCTTTAAGTCATCCGCCTACGAAAATGGATTTTTCTAGGTGGCCGACCATTAGACCCCTCTCCACACAACTACGCGGCCAGACAATCATAGTCGAAAATAAGGCCCGCCTGTGAAAATCTTGTTAATGATATGCCCTATAGCCAACATAGAGATGTTAGATATCATGGTCAATGTTTATGTATTAATGAATAAAGTGTTATTCTGTTTCATAAAATAGACAACTTGTATTGATCAATAAGTATGTGACTTATTTATGAGACTCTTTATGTATGAATCTATTTCTAAATGATCCCTGATCATATATCATATCTATGAAACAAATATGATTCTAAGTTTAGCATGTTTATTGATTTATGATCATGTCTCATAGATCATGGTATGGAGATACTAAATCAGTAAACATGAGCATGTGTTAGAGAACATATTGTTGGATAGACCCACCTTGAGACACTACAGGAAATTAATGTGCCATTAGTTGGTCTCAAGTAGTGTTGATGCAAAGTCCTTAGACCCGAAATCATCATGGATTCCAACATGTGTAGTGGCCTACATAGGGACTACCAAACGCTATTCCGTAACTAGGTAGTCATAAAAGTATTCTTTGGATTTGCTATGAAACATGTAGTGGGATCTATATGATCAAGATGGAATTTGCCTGTCCTATGGGAGAGATATCTTTGGGCCCCTCTATGTAATAGATTATGAAAGCGCATGGCCATGCCGAGTTGATTGAGGAGTCAATCAACAGATATATAATCCAATACGTGATTGAGTGAATGATTAAGCTACATATAGGATGGCACATGTCTTGCCTATAATTTAATTGGTATCGTGAGGCAAAGGAATTTGTGCGCATATTATAGGTTCAGCCGATATGATCTTTATGTATAGTTTGGTGTCAATACGTTCTGCTAGGGGCCGCTGTTGATAGGCCGGTCGGAAAGGTGTTTTGGGCCGGGACCAATTGTACACGAACCTATTGGGTCGCACACTTAATGGGTTGAAATGGGTATACGAGTTTGACTCGGATACGACTCAATTCGGATAAGATCCAATTTAATATAGAGTCATATGGGCTTACGAAGTCTGGTCGGCATCTCTATATAAAGGGGCAAGGGGTGGAGATCACAGTGATACATCCTTTCAGCCGAATCAATCTTCTCCACGGAAACCCTCCCCATGTCCGAGCCAAAACCCTAGTCGTGCATCGCGTGCTAGCACACGGGTGTTCGGAGTTCTCTCCCTGGATGTGTGAATATTGGTAAAGACATCGCTACGTTGTGGTGTAGGTCGGCGGCATTGAATCTCCCCGAGATCCATCTAGCCAAACCTAATTTGGCGGTTGGGTCGGGCCATCGGAGGGTCGAGTGAACCGGCACGGCGTCATCGGCATCGGTGAATCCTAGCGGGGTTGGGAGTTTGGGTGGAGCATTTGGAGGTTGGGGTCGGGCGAGACGAACCAGAGGTCGGCGGGGTCGGGTGAACCGGACCCAAGGTCGGGAGGTCGGCAAGGAGCTGTCCGAGGTCGGCAAGGTGTTACTCGGGGTCAGCCAGACCTTGATTGTCTAGTTCCGCTGCACTGCGCATCTTCTGGTAATATTCTATAGACCCTTACTTGCAAGGTTTCCTGGATTGCACGGTAGAAAATTTTTGTTTTATGCTATCGTAGCCTCCGCGTAACCCAACAAATCTATGTGCCTCATGTAGAAAATCATTTTTCTAGTAGTGGTGGCGTAAAGACAAAGATGGTGATGGCGGCTCACTAGGGTCCTCGAGGTTGTTACTAGATGTGGGAAACGAATTAGAGGACTGCGGGGTTGTTTAGGTTAGAGGGAAGGGCTAGGACTCACCGGGCTTCGTTCTTGCTCTACATAGAGATGTTACTCGTATTGGCCACAATTAGAGGGCATGGTCACCGGTTCTTGGTAGGTATCATTTCGCGATCAAAAAAGAGGGAATGAGGATCAAAGGAAACTATAACGCATGTGATTTTTAGTGAATTTTGCCTAGCTTTAATGACGTGTTTGCGTGCTTGCCGAGTTGGAGAGTCTTCATTCTCAATGAGTCGAAGCTCTCTATCAATATTTTATATTGATGATAATAAAAGGGGCTATGCGTTAGACCGAAAGTAGATGGATGCAAAAGATAAGGGTTTAGACGGGCTAAGACTTCTTCGATGGGAGGTAATACCACACTCATGTTTTGGTGAATTGTATTCCACTTGTATGCATTGAACTTGGTATTTTGATGAATCAGTGTTGATCTAGTGTATAGAATCTTGGCCTTTGAGGGGATTCCTTCTCGTCTTATATAAGTTCACAAGGAGAAAAATTCTAACCAGACATGGCAGTTTCATAATATGTAAAAGGTAGTATTTGGCCAGTGTTGTATATCTGTCTTGGGATATAAGGCAACATGATGATCGAGTCCTCCTCTATGTCATATTATATTAATCTATCCTCCTTTTTGTAATAGGATATGTAGTCCGTGTATTTACCCGATACGCATGTTCTCTACACTCTTGTTCAAACCACGTTAGGAAGCGAGTGAGTCGAGAGGTTCTCATTGTTGGTTCAATAGAACACTTACAGAGGAAAGGAGAGGTGGTGTTCAACTAATTCACTATGGTTGATTCATATGGTCATTCTGGCCGCACTACTAGAAAATATGTTTCCCCTTATGGCCAAAACAAGTGTTTGCAAGTGACCGTTCACCGCACCTATGATTTAAGGCGTGTGAAAATCAACAATTTTTGTAGGCGGCTGTACCCCTGCCTGCAAAATCAATTTTCGTAGGCAACTAAGTTACACCATCCGCCATTTCCCATGCCGCATGGTCTCGATCACCCTTGCTACGCGGTCTTTGTCGTTGTCACCATCATATCTAGCGATCCCAAGGCCGGGCGCTGCCAGATCTGGTGGTCCTAAGGCCCGATTTGTCGTCTTCGCAAACCCGGTCGTCAAAGCTGCCCTTCTGTGGCATGGAGCTCCGCCACCGCCCTTCTTCGTGGTAGAGCATCGTCATGGGGATTGGAGGGGAGAAACAGGGAGGAGAAGAGTTGATGGGAAGAGTGGAGAGGGAGGAGTCGAGCCACCGCGCCCCTCCTCATCGCTGAGTCGCTGCCACCTTGTCGACGGGTGGTCGGTCAGTCCTCCCAGGGGGTTGCCCAGGGAGGTGAAAGAGTGGTTGGGGTGCCTACCGAAAGGGTCCGATGGTCGACTCGAACACAAAGTGAGCCAAGAGACAAAGAGGTTTATGTTGGTTCAGCCCTCCCGGAGGATAATAGGCCTATGTCCGGGGTGGTGTATGAAGTGGGGATAAGTACAATGGTTGCGAGCTCTAGAACCTCAAAGCAAACTGCCCAGGGATTCACCTCAAGCTCCAAAGGATCGACCCCTCGCACCCCGCGATCTGCCTTCCCTTTTATGGCTCAAGGGGCAGTTACAAGTGGACTTGAGGGTCAAGAAAGCTATGCCCTAAAGCAAAGAGAGAGTATAAGAAAATATCTCAAAAGCACACACACACAAGTCCTATGGGTCCTAATCGCCATGGGCATCTTGTGCGCAGCCTTGTCGGGTGACATAATCCTTGGTCGAGTTGTCTCCTCCCCGTCTCCTCTGTAATCCCTTGGGGAAGAAGCCTCCTCCCCGAGGTGGTGGACTCGGTCTTCTTGGGTCGGCGTCGTTGCAGGGGTCAAGACTGGGACGCCGAGTTGGTCTTCCAAACCCAGGTCGAGAGGGCCGACGTCGAAAGGGGTCAGGGTGGCTGCTCCCGACCTGGACAAGCGTGGCCAACCCTGGCGAGGGTCAGGCGATTAGCTCGATTGCTAAGGCCCTTTGGCCCACTCCAGCTAGTTGTCTTTCCCTTATGTGAGCTACCCTGGGATAACACCCCCCACAGCAGCCCCCGAGCCTAAGGACGCAGGGAACATTCGCCCTTAGGGTCTGGTTTCCCTAGGTCAGGTGCCCCGACCAGCCCTCGAGGCTCTCGAATCGTGCTTTGGCAGGTGCACCGCTCAAGTGCACCTACTAGGTGCAGCCCCCGAGCCTAGGGCCAGGTGGTACATCTGGGCCTAGGGTCAAAGTCACTCTTAAGCCGAAGCCATGAGTTCGTACTTTGAAACTTCTTGGGTATATCTTTGGCTGGTGCACCGACTAGGTGCACCTTCTAGGTGTAGCCCCCAAGCTTGGGGTTGGATGGTACATCCAAGTCTAGGGTCAAACTTGAAGTATCGCCAATGAAATCCTAGCTCGGAAGCCAGCAACAATCGATGGTATCTGGAAGTGAGGGACCACAACCCAGATGCTGGTGGTCGGAATGCCACAACCCAGAGGTTGATAGCGGTGAGAAGTAGACCATAGCCCGGGAGCTAGTGGTCGGGACGCCCTAGCCTGGGGGCCAGTTGCTCACGAATCCAGCAGCCGAGATAGGTTTCCCAAGCGCCATGGCGGGCCCAGGGGAGGGTTTACCGGGGCACGTCACGCGTGTCTTTTGCCCTCCTCCAGATCGAACGGGCTAGATCTCTCGTCGAGACGACGTGGCGGACAGGAAGGCAAACGGGCCGGGGCGTTTCGGATGCAATGCGTGCACGCTGTTAATGGCGCCACACGTTTCCCGAGAATAGTGCGGCCAGGCCAATCTTTTCTCATTTTTAGGCCCCTTCATATCACCTTCTCCTTGCTTGCTCCCTTCACCCGAAATCTCATATCGCTTCTGTTTTTGCGCTCTTTGCTTCTCAGCCCTTCCCCGCCTCAGTGTCTTCTGGAAAACATGGAGTCTTTTACGACCGCCTCGAAGGCAATGAAAAAAGCTCGAGCGAAGAGGACGACGAGCACCAATGGCCGGTGATGATCTAAGCCTTCTTCTCTACCGACGTTCTTTCCTCTATCTTCCTTCTTTCAATTTTGGCAACTCACCTACCAGGTGCGGGCGCTGTTTTGTAGGTCTGCCTTCCCCGATGGGGCCAAGATTTGAAAGGGAAACGGAGGCATGTCACCTTCCCTGGGGAAGGATCGGGGTCGGGCAGGGCGCCGTTGCAACGTCGTTGTGGCGTCGAGTTCAGGACGTCAACCAGGTGAGTCGCAGACTGGTTAGTATCTTTCGTCATCTTCTCATTCGACTATGCTGACAGATAATCTATGGTGGGAGGGAAATGGACATTGATCCTTGCGCCGAAAAGCCGTCCTCCCCGGTGGCGTCAGGAGTAGCAGTCAACTCTGCCGAGCATCTACCCGAAGAACTTGACGCATCGCGGGAGAGCATCAACAGTCTCCTCCAGGCCCTGAGCGCCACCCTTGAGGAAGTTGAAGCCAGATTGGCTGCATCTGAGGTTGCAAGGGCCGAGGAGCAAGAGAGGCTGGTGACAACGGAGGCGTCGATGGCTAAGGCCGCGACGAAGCAGGCTGCGTCTGAGAGAGCACGGGAAGAGGCGGATGGTGAGTATGGAATTTCTTCTTCCTTATCCACTCCTTTTTGAGTTCTGGCAGTTTTTTTCATCAAAGACCGCGCATCGGACCTTTGTTGGAAGGTTGGTGGATTGCGGGGCTACGTAGCGTTGGCCCGGTCTCGCCGGGAGTATTACCGGGATGGAGTCCGGGACGCTACTTTCCGACATTGCCCCTGAGGCTGCATCGGCCACCGCCCTGGAGGCCTCGCTCATGGCGAGTCTCCTTGAAGGGCGTCAGCCCCTCAAGGCCTTCGCTCGGGACGTGGCGAAGATTGCGACAACCCACACCCTCGGGGTGGTATTTAAGTTATACCCCCGTGTCGAGATTGAGGCTATCGGCGAGGGATGGCTAGTTGGTGTTGTGAAGGCTGATATCCTTGACATTTATGCTGAGGTGGAGCCGACAGCGGAGAAGATCATTGCTGACCTGTCCGACAGCGAAGAAGATCATTGCTGACCTGTCTCTGTAATTTGTTGTACCCTAGCCATATGTAAAACAAGAACCCTTTTGCAATCTGAGCTTATCGCTTTTGCTTTATGTTGGGTCTTTGTTTCTCATATTTAGGAGGGTTTTTTGATTCTTGTCTCCCATTCGCTGTATGTCCGATCATGCTCCCTGCCCGACTTAGGGCCTCGGTGTTGTTAACCCGGAGTCTGCCCTAGTTGGACTTCGGTAACTTAGATGATTTTGGATAGTCAATCGCTCACACCATGCTTGATTTTTCTGCACGTGCAACTTCAGTCCTTGATGGAGCTAGTCCGGGGGACTTAGTCACCTACATGGCGGGTAGGCATGCAAAGAGATGATCGTCCATTCGTTTCGTGTTTGACCATCGAAGTCGAGCGGCTAGCGCCTTGACAGACGGATCCGGGGGATCCATAGTCAAGCTCGAACGACTTAGCCGTATACATCGTGAATGCATGGGCAAGGGAAGGTTAATGACGATTACTCGGTCCGTGTATGACCATCGTGGTTGAGTGACTGAAGACCGCAACGGATGGATCTGGTGAATGCCCAATCTAGCTCGGGCCACTTAGTTTGTACGTAGCGAGTAACCATAGGGTCGACGATTGACTACTCTTGTGTGTTTGGCCCTCAAGGTAGAACGACTTGGGCCAGTGTTAGACCTCGATCTGGTGGAATCCAAGTCGAGCTTAGGCAACTTAACCGTATACGCAGGAAATAGGCGTTGAGAGCCCCGAGCCCATTCACCTAGCGTCCGGCCGTCACAAGGAAAGTCTCGACCCTAGCCAGTCTCGGGTAGGGGACCGGCCCCTAGCGCAAGGGACGTCGGGTTTGAGCCCCCAGGGTCGATCAGACGGGCAAAGAATGGGCCCCCAAACAATACAAACATAGCCGGAGATATCTTCTTCCAAAGGCCTTTCGGCTTAAAAGCATGGGCCACGCTACTCAGGGCTTGCCATGAGTGTTCGCAAGGAAGGGGTCAAGATGGCTACTAACACTGTTGGAGAGGGCTACCGAGCCCCGGGTTGCCCAAGCATACTCGGGGATCGGAGACCGATAATGACCTGCAAACAAATCAATTCAGTATCGGTATCATTTCATTGAAAGGAATGAGTTCGAGGTACTTAGCTATTCATGCATAGAATCGATGCAGGTGTTCGATGTTCCATGAGTTCAGCACCTCCTGCCCGTCCTCTTGAACAAGCCTATAAGACCCCGGGCGTGTGACGACAGAAACGATGAAGGGTCCTTCCCGTGGTGCCGACAGTTTGTGCATGTCGGCCGATGATTGCACTCGTCGGAGCACCAAGTCACCAACCTTGAAAGACCTCCCTTGCACATTCCTGTCATGGTAACGACGAAGGGCCTGCATATATCGGTCAGATGAATCACCGCGGCTAGCCGGGCTTCCTCGAGACTGTCAATGCCTTCGACGCGGGTTTGTTCAGCCATGCCCTCATCGTAGAGCTGGACCTTGGGGGACTCGTGAAGCAGTGTCGACCGCAAAACAGCTTCCGAGCCATAGACCAAGAAAAAGGGGTCTCCGCCCAAGAATCCCGCCCGCTGATTGCAGAGCTCCCGCACTACCGCCGGAGCTCTCGTAGCCACCGTCCTCCAAACTTCTCACAGGTGGCCTGCGGGATCATGTCAGCTTGGCATGCTCGCCTTTTTGTTGGCCCGGTGTCTCTGCAGCGTACTTGACTTCAATACACTTATCCTCACAGAATTCCTAGAAATCATTTCCAGTGAATTGGGTGCTAAGGTCGGTGATGATCTCCCTCAGGATGCCAAAGTGGCTACAGATGCCCTCGATGAAATCTGTAGCCTTCTTGACTGTGCATGTTTTTAGGGGCATCACTTCTATCCACTTCATGAATTTGTCTATGGCGATGAACAGGCGGTCGTATCCCTGTGGAGCTTTTGGGAATGGGTCAACCATGTCGAGCCCCATGTAACACCCCGAAAATCGGAGAATTTGAAAACCGGGAATTTAAAAATCGGAACTTACAAAAACCTTTTGGTTTTATTGCTTCTTATTGTGTCTTCATTCTTATTTGCTAGCTCGGTTGCATAAGAGTTCTCTTGAACTTTGTTTGATGTGAAATTGGGATCAAAACCCTAAAAATAAAATCCCAAATTGGGAAGAAAATTCCGGGATCTATATTTCAAAAAGGATAAAAATACAAACCGTAGAATTACAAAAGTAACTGGAAAATATAAAGGTTGGAATAAACCCTAGAAGGATAAGGAAAGGATAATCAAAATTTTGAATTTGAATCATAGGAGATAATCGAGAATAGAAAATAAAATGGGAAATCCTTTTTAAAAGCAAAGGGATCAAATTTTTGGAAATATAAGAAGGGAATAAATCAAATATGAAAAATATAATAAAAATAGAGAAAATGTTTGAAAATATGAATCCAAAATTATTTTGGGGATGTTAGAATTTATTCTGAATTTTTAGGGTGAAAGGAAATAGAAATGGGAAAATTAGGAAATTAAATTGGGGAAAAAAGTGCACTATTCACTTGTCACCAGGTGTTCGACGAGTGCTCTCACGCTCGCACGCGTGCGCCACGCGTCGCTCACCATTCCGGCGCTCGTGCACGCACGTTCCGCCCGGCGCGCCCGCCCGTGCACGAGAAGCCGTACGCGCATGACGCCGGGCGCGCTCGCCACGTCGCCGCGTCACCGTGTCCCGCGCACAGCGCGCCACGTCGCTCGCCATGCCGTCGTACCTCGCCCGCGTCACCCCCTAGCCTCGCACGGTCCACGCCGTACGCTCGCGCGTACGCCCGCATGTCGCGCACGACCTCCACGCGCGTGCACCACACCACTGATGTCGCACCAGTGCGCGTCCATGCCGCCGCTGCGTTCTTCCTTGTCGACTGCCTATAAAAAGCCACCCCGAGCCGAGCTCCAAACACCGCAAATCTTCACCACAATTCCCTCATGCTTTTCCCCCTGTTTTCCCCAAAAATCCCTGTGGAGATTATGGCAATCGGGTATCTACATGGCAAGCTTATCCGACTGGAGATAGGGATAGGTTGTGCCTACCAAATATGTAAACCAACTACGACTTGGGTATTACGTTGCCGATTAGATAAGGCAACGGCTCATAGTCATAGTTTGGTAAGATTGAGGAAACCGACTTAGAGTAAGATAGGGTTTCCGATTTGTAAGCCCACCTCCCAAGACTATATAAGGGGGGTAAGGGGCGTCCCTTGAGGGATATCGACTTTAGATCATATGCTTCATGAGAAGTTAGATGAGCTTTCAGCTTTAGATACACAAGATCATGAGATCAATAAAGACACTCGGCGGATCGAATCCCCGAAACAGGAGTAGGGTATTACCTCACGAGAGGGCCTGAACCCGTCTAAATCTTCTTTTCCTCCTAAACCATTGTGCTTGGCGATCTTGACTGTGACCCCAATTTTCTATTGCCGAAACCAAGTTTCGACGGTTGGCGCGCGTAGGGGACCGCGCGTCGAGACTTCTTCAACAATCTCGCCGACAAGCGTGATGGGATCTCCTTCAGATTCGGCGACTTCGCCGCCAACTCCTTCGACGACTCCTCCTTCGACTCGGATTCAAACCGGTCGGAGGGAAAGACCCACTCGGCGCCGTTCGGGCTCCCAATAGCGCGGGATCTTCGACGACATCTTCAAGATCAAGATGCGATCTGCTCGCTCCAACGAAAGACTTCACTCGGCACCGTTCGGATTAACGAACACCGCCGAAATCTGCGCCAATCTTCTCGCATCCCCGACGGAAGCGATCCACTCAAATGAAGATCTCTTAGTGCCGTTTGGGTTACCAAACGCCGCCGAGGTTTTCAGCAAACTTCTCTCCCGAGTCGGCGGCGACCCACTCGGAGGAGCCCACACCCCCAAGCTCGACTCGGGCCGGAACGATCCAGATCCGGGTTACCCAGATCAAGGGAGGTCAACGTCATCCTCCCGTCATTCGGCTCTTGCTCATCTTCGGAGCTCGACGGATACCTCGGCTCCGCCGCTTCGACAACCTCTCTGCATCCCTTCCGACGAAGCCAACAACTCGACGCCGCATGGACTACGAGCCGAAGTGCTTGACGTCCTCATGGCCGAGCCGGACGAGTCCGACTCAGCCATGGCCGAAGGCTTGCTGAAGAAGAGCGAGCCGGGTGGAGCTCGAGCGCAAGACACCGAAGAGGAGAAACAACGCAAGGACGAGGCCGACAAGAGGAAGCGGGATCTACGTGCGGCGACGATCCGCCAGAGGCCATACTCCAAACACGGGTTCGCAACACCAATATCTTCCGAGACACCACGCGAGCCGTTGCCGCACTCACGCTCTTGGACACCGTCATAGAGACGGCTCCGGCCAACGTGACTCCAATACTCGACAAGATCAAGACCATCGTCGCTGCCACGCGAACGGCCATCTCACCACTTCGGCACGAAGAACCGACCGAATCTGTGGCCGAAACGCCGGACAAGAGCCGGCTTCCACCTCAAGTCGGAGACTATAGGAGGCTCGAGCCGGCTCGGTCGACGACTGTGCCAAGAGGCCCACCTCGCGAGTCCACGCTGAAGTACCGGGAGCGACGGCCGACTCCGCGACAAACGACACGGACGTCCACCCGTCCACCACCGAGCCCGTCGCAATGGTTCCAGCTATCCAACCAGCCAACCGAAGACCCCGCCGAGTGATGCGCGGAAGTCCTCGATCGCCGCTACCAGAACGCGACCGACGCACTCGGGAAGATCGGAGGATCACCCGATAGCGGCGACGACGGAGTACCGGCCTTCACTCGGGAACTTCGCCGAGTGCACCGCCGAGTGGCTTCAAGCCTACAGGATTGAAAGGTACGACGGTAAGACCGACCATGAATCTTGGCTAATCGTATACACCCTCGCCATCCGCGCTGCAGTGGCGACAACAAGGCTATGGCCAATTACCTCGCATGTGGCCCTCGCAAACTCAGCCGAAATGGCTCACGAGCTCCAAGAGGCTCAATCGGCTCGTGGAGCGAGCCGAGGGACCACTTCATCGCCAACTTCCAAGGAACCTTCGAGAGGCCCGGCACACACTTTGACCTTTACAACGTCATCCGGAAGCCGAACGAGCCCCCAAGGATTATATTCGTCGTTTCTCAGAAGCGCAACAAGATCCCGAACATCACCGATGACATCATCATCGCCGCCTTCCGAAGGGAGTCCGTGATGAGCTGCTCATCGGGAAGTTCGGCGCAAACCACCGAAGACGGTGAAGCAAATGTTCGAGACGGCGAACTCCTACGCCAAGTCCAACGATGCAATCAAGGCGGCACGCCAAGACCGGCTGACAAAAGGGATGACAAGCACTCGGAAGGAAGCCGGCATCCGAGGAAGGATAACGGCAGCAGCAATCGGCTCGAAAGATCGCAAGCGCCGGCACGAAGACCTGGTTGCCACAACATCGATTCTCAACACCGTCGCCGAGTTGCGGCTTACGACACGATCATGAACGATCGTGAACGCTCAGTGCACGCATCATCTACAAGCAATTCACAGAGCAATATGCGGCACGGTTAAACAAGGAGCCGACTAATGAAACCGGTCCATCGGAAACCAAGAAGAACAACCCGACGGAAATTCGGAGCCTTTTCAAGGCCACGTGGGCGAGTGAATCACATATTCGGGGCCGCGGGCTTATGAGTCCAAGAGGAAGCAAAAGCCGATGGACCGCGAGGTCAACGCAGCACAACCCGAAGTCCCACAACATCTACGATGGTCGGAGGTGGCCATCACGTTTAATCGCTCGGATCATCCTGACCGAGTAGTTCACCTAGGCGTATCCCTTGGTACTTGACACCGGTGGTTCGAACATCAAGGCGAAGCGTGTCCTCATCGATGGGGGCGCGTCCTCAATCTCTGTTCGCCAAGACCTGGATGGGATACAAATCCCGAGAACCGAGTTGAAGGCAAGCTCAGCCCCTTTCACGGAGTGATCCCGGGCCGCGCCCACACCACTCGGGCACATCGCCTTTCCAGTCACCTCGGAGTTCGCGAGAATTTCCGAACGGAGAATACCACCTTCGGGGTGGTCGACTTCAAAGACGGCCTACCACGCGATCATCGGAAGGCCCGCACTCGCCAAATTCATGGCGATACCACACTACACTTACCTGCATGAAGACGCTGGCCCTAACGACGTCATCACCTGCGCGCGACGTCAAACAAGCCTTCACTGCGACGAAGAAAGCTGCGATATGGCCCAATCTTGTGAGAGATCACGTGGCTAGGAAGAAATCTGACGCTACATCAACATCGAAGAGGGTGAAATTTCTACAAAGAGGATAGCCAAGTCGGGACAAGGCGACGCCAAAACGAAGAAAATCTTTCTTGATCCAGTCGGCAAGATATCTTCAAGGACTTAGAAGATACCGAGTCGCAATGTTCGGGCGCGAGCTTTCATTGTCGATGATTTGGTTCTACGCAAGATCCGGACCATCAAGGACCATCACAAATTATCTCCACTATGGGAAGGACCATACATAATCGAGGGTGACTCGGCCAAGAGCATTTCGACTAAGCGCGAAGATGGATCTATGGTGGAGAACTCTGGAATATTGAACATCTTCGACGATACTATGCTTAAATTGCCGTAAGTTTTATGTTGTTCTTGATTTGTCAACCTCAAGCAAGATGACTTCTTGAGTTGACGGTCGGGGCTCATACGTGTCAATAAAGCATGGTTTTCTTTGATAACTTGTTTATATTTAGTTTATCATTGTTTATTGTTTTGATTCGAGTTCAATAGATAAGGGCGAGAATTTTTGATGATCTAATCAAGTTTTAGGCTTGGTGACGATCGGACGAAAATTACTTAAGAAATTTTCTATGAAGACTCGAGTCAAGGCATCAACATAAATAAGCTAGATACCTACAAGTTCACATCGGAGGTATAAAGAGACCAAGATGATTAGATGAAGTGGCGGGGACGACCTCGAAGCTTCGTAAAAGACTTGAGGGTTTTGCTAAGTCGTCTCGTGATTGGGCCGAGCCCATGAGAGACTTGCGGCCCGGCTAAGGTGTGGCTTGACACGTGTCCTTAGGGACTTAAGTGGATGGACTTAAGCAGATTTGCCTTGGCAATATGCACGTGTCACATAGCCCAATACCTTTAAAATCCTTTCATACCGCGGTTTGCATAACTTCATGAGAAGTTGGCACGATGCAATTTGAAAGGTGACAAACAGTTAAGCTTTTCATGGCTGTCCGATGACGAGGGACTGTTTGGTTTCTAAGCATTTGATTAAATGATTATATCAATGCTATTTTTCCACCTTGGTGAAGATCTTTTTAGATTAAGACCAATATTATGGCAGGAGCTATTTAATATTTTGGTCGTATTTTTCGATGACTGAAAAATTTGTTTACCCATGAGGGTTGACTAAATTATTTGTCCCGAGATGACTCGGACAAGTTAACTCGGATGAGCATGAGCTTGCAGTGTTTTTTACCCACGAGGGTTGATTAGATTATTTTGTCCCGAGATGACTCGGACAAGTTAACTCGGACGAGCATGAGCTTGCCGAGTGTTTTTTACCCACGAGGGTTGATTAAATTTTTGTCCCGAAATGACTCGGGAAAATCAACTCGGATAAGTATGAGTTTGCCGAGTGATGTGATTTTCTATGATTGCTTTAGCTTGAGCTAAGCATTTATATGAGAATTATTTGTTCCGAGATGACTCGGGCAAATTTTCGGGATGACTCGGGAAGATCGGCTCGGATAAGCATGAGCTTACCGAGCGAATTGATTTCTTACCCATGAGGGATGATTGAAATATTTGTTCCGAGATGACTCGGGCAGATCCACTTGGATAAGCATGAGCTTACCGAGTGCTTTTCACCACGAGGGTTGATTGAGTTATTTGTTACGAGATGACTCGGGCAAATTCACTCGGATAAGCACGAGCTTGCCGAGTGATGAGATTGCTTTAGCTTGAGCTAAGCATCTACATTAGAATGATTTTTATAGTCCTTGACTATATGTTTAGTCTATTTTTGACTAACCACATAGTCGGGGGCTACACCTAATTTGGTGCATCGGGAGATGCACCTAGATATTTATTTTTGAGAATTTTTGAGATATTTTCCAGCCCTTCACGGTCTTTGGAGCCACTCGGGAAGATTCGGGCGAGATGATGGAATCACTCGGCGCCGGAGCACTCGGCCAAAGAGGTTTTTGGCTGCGTACTATTTTGGTTTGAAGCGAGTTGTCTCGATCGAAAAGGACTCGGGGCTCTTGTGGAGATTATGGCAATCGGGTATCTACA
The DNA here is from genome assembly GCA_019925245.2 of Oryza australiensis. Taxonomy (NCBI): domain Eukaryota; kingdom Viridiplantae; phylum Streptophyta; class Magnoliopsida; order Poales; family Poaceae; genus Oryza; species Oryza australiensis. Next base: position 478,873 of record JAIFGZ020000330.1, on the reverse strand, counting down.
TGGCAAGCTTATCCGATGGAGATAGGGATAGGTTGTGCCTACCAAATATGTAAACCAACTATGACTTGGGTATTACGTTGCCGATTAGATAAGGCAACGGCTCATAGTCATAGTTTGGTAAGATGAGAAACCGACTTAGAGTAAGATAGGGTTTTCGATTTGTAAGCCCACCTCCCAAGACTATATAAGGGGGTAAGGGGCGTCCCTTGAGGGATATCGACTTTAGATCATATGCTTCATGAGAAGTTAGATGAGCTTTCAGCTTTAGATACACAAGATCATGAGATCAATAAAGACACTCGGCGGATCGAATCCCCGAAACAGGAGTAGGGTATTACCTCACGAGAGGGCCTGAACCTGTCTAAATCTTCTTTTCCTCCTAAACCATTGTGCTTGGCGATCTTGACTGCGACCCCAATTTTCTATTGCCGAAACCAAGTTTCGACAATCCCCCACCACATTGCTCTAATTTTGCGAAGAACCGAAGTTCGGCCGTGGAGCTCGCCATCGAGCCGCCGGGGCCATTTCTCCGAAATTCGCCGCCACCGGCCGAGTTCCACGCAATCCGAAGGTATGAACGTGTTCCCTACCCCTAGACCTTTCTTTTCCCTAGCCTGCCGAACCCGAACCCCCACCGGAGCCCGTCGCCGGCGAGCCCCGCCTTGAACACTCGATCGGCCACCGCTACCCCGCACGGTGCCAGCGCGCTCCGTTGCATTTCCGGCCGAACCATCGCCGCCATTAGCACCGCTGAGTCGTAGGATGCTCCCAGTGCCCTCTCCGTGGCTGTTCCGTCGCCGGTTAGCCGCCGCAATGTGCGCCGTCGTCGCCATGGCCGCCTCGCCGTCGCCGGCCATCCCACCGCTCCCGGTCCGGCCGTGCCTCAAAATAGCGTCCCGTGGTTCGAGGATGGTGCTTGGCCCTTTAGTTCCCGAGCCCCGGCCTTCCCTCGCCGTCGTTTGCCCTTACTCCACCGGCGCCGCACGGGAGGAAAACAGTGGAAAAGGGAACAAAAGAAAAAGAGAGAAAGAAACGAGCAAAGAGCTGCAGCGCAGTGGAGAGAGACGAGAGAGAGCGCGAGGTCTTGCGTTCGAACCCCACCGCGCGAGATTTCGGCGATTTTCATTTTTCTTTCTCCTCTCCCGCCGGCCCACACGTCGAGAGAGAGAGCCCGGGGAACAGAGAGTAGAGAACGGAGAAAAGAGAGAAAGGGGAAAGAAAACAAGAATTGGGCGATAGCCAGTGGAAAGAGTGAGTGGGTGAGGGAGAGGTTGTAGGTTCGATCCACGGCTTGGAAATTTTTTTTGAAAGTTTTTATTTTAATTTTTCTATGGGATCAAAAACAAGGATAGACCTAGTAAAAAAATCATAAACAAACTATATCTACTCTTTTGAATTCTTAAACCTTATTTACAATGCATTTTACATTTTTACAAGAGATTATTATTTGTTCTTTTCTAAAAATTCTTTTGCAAATAATTATGAACCTATAGTCAAACTTCTTAGCATATTCGCCCTCCAAAATTCCTATCTTTTGTGAAACCCATTATTCACCTAAATATTATTTTATATATAAATATGGAGTTTCTAAACTCAAAAAAATCCAAGTTAGTTATTCGGCATCTAAGCTTCAATGTTTATCAAATATTTCGAGATTCGATTATTATTAACCCTAGGACTTCATGACCCGAGAAATAATTCGATGAAATTGAAAAGATGACCACTCCATTTTATTAATTGAATCATCAATTCTAGTATTTCTCAAACTTTAAGCATATTAAAATAAATATTGCACCCTTCTTCACAAAATCGGATTCATTACAAAACTTCAAATCCTTATAATCCTTATAACCCATACCGAGAACACCCGATCAGGGGTGTAGCATATTACCGCCGCCATGGCGGGCGTGATCCGCATTGGCGTTGCAAGTTCTTCGGGTTCTACTGGGAGCAAGGAATGAGGTTGCCCACCCTTGAAAATTGCCCGGCATGCGGTGAATACGGGGAGGACGAATACAGGGATCCACCAATGGAAAATTCCAGCCGATTCATCCCCGAGCCGTTCAACTTAACCAGCGGAAACTTTCCGTTCATGGTCGGCTCGGCCCAATCCACGAGGACTTCTTCCAAGAAGAGACCGAAGAGGAGGCGATGAAGAATAACCGCCAATCCCCAATGGTGCCCTTTGGACCTGTTCACCAAAACGTAGAAAAGGAAAATTCGAGGCTTAAGAGCGAGGACGGGAAGAAGAAGTCCGGCAGATGATCCAACAAGAACAACGTCGGCGGGACACAAAGCAATGGCGTGTGAAGAAACAAGCAAACCTAGTCGACGAGAGCCCAGCCAACAAGGCCAAAAGGGCGGCAAAAGGTAAAGGAGTGACCACTGCATCGGTCAACATGATTTTCATATTGCTAGCCGATCGAGGCGTCGAAGCCGATGCGGACACGGTTGAGAATACATTGGCCAAGCTGGTGTTGTCCCCAGAACAGGCGATCTTTGAAAAACCTAAGAGGACTGAAAATTGGCACCTGAAGCCCTTATACGTCAAAGGGTTTGTCAACGGGAAGCCGATGTCCAAGATCTTGGTTGATGGAGGAGGCTGCTGCCAATCTAATGCCTTACGCAACCTTCGGAAGCTAGGCAAAGGAGCCGAAGATCCGATCAAGACAAACATGGTGCTCAAGGACTTCGGCAACCCTTCGAAGCCAAGGGAGTTTTAAATGTCAAGCTGATCGTCGGTAGTAAAACCGTGCCCACAACGTTTTTCGTCATCGACAGGAATGGGTCGTATAGCCTGCTACGTGGGAGGGATTGGATCCATGCCAACTGTTGCATCTCTACCATAATGCACCAAAGCTTGATCCAGTGGCAAGGCGACAAGATAAAAATCGTGCCAGCCGACAGGTCGATCAACGTCGCTAACACCGATTTGCCATTTTGGGAAATCAATGGTATTGATTGCTGTCCGGCAAAGTTTGGCAAGCCGATTTCTTAAAGGTGTCCGATTCTGATATACAACCCATTGGAGATGAAGAGCCTCAATTATTACTTTGAAGGCATCATGGAGGGCTCAAGCTCTACAACGAGGACACCGTGGACGACATCGACGGCAATCTCCGGCAAGGTTATATGTCGGCCGACGAGTTAGAAGAAGTGGATATAGGTCCAGGAGATAGGCCTAGGCCGACATATATTAGTAAAAATTTGTCTTCTCATTTTAGGGCCAAGCTTATTGAATTGTTAAAGGAATATAAAGATTGTTTTGCTTCAAAATATTTTGAGATGCCCGGTCTTAGCCAATCCATTGTTGTGCATCAGCTTCCTATCAAGCCAGGATATCGGCCGTACAAACAGCCTCCGAGGAGGTTTAAAGCCGATATGTATGATGTGATCAAAGCTGAAATCACTTGGCTATATGACGCTGGATTTATTCGGCCCTGCCGATATGCCGAGTGGGTTTCAAACATAGTTCTAGTAATGAAGAAGAACGACAAGCTTAGGGTATGTATCGACTTCAGAGATTTAAACAAGGGTACCCCAAAGGACGAATACCCAATGCCCATAGCTGATTTGTTAGTGGATGCCACCTCTGGCCACAAAATTATAAGTTTCATGGACGGCAACGCCGGCTACAATCAGATTTTTATGGCCGAGGAGGACATCCATAAAATAGCTTTCAGGTGCCCAGGAGCGATCAACCTATACGAATGGGTCATCATGACTTTTGGCTTGAAGAATGCTGGAGCTACGTACCAGAGGGCCATGAATTACATATTTCATGACATGATCGGCTCCCTAGTAGAGATCTACATCAATGACATCGTTGTCAAATCTAGGGGGATAGAAGACCACATAGCCAATCTAAGGCAGGTTTTGGAAAGGACAAGGAAGTATGGCCTGAAGATGAACCCTATCAAGTGCGCGTTCGGCGTATCGGCTGGCCAATTCCTCGGCTTCCTTGTTCATGAGAGGGGAATTGAGGTCACACCAAGAAGCATCAACGCCATTAAGACGATTCAACCTTGGAAGGACAAGAAGGCATTGCAGTCTCTAATCGGTAAAATCAACTTTATCAAACTATTCATAGCAAATCTATCAGAGAAGATGGAGCCGTTCACACCTTTGCTTCGGCTCAAAGCTAATCAAGCATTCACATGGGGGCAGAACAGCAGAAAGCCTTGGATAACATAAAAGATTATCTCAGCTCCCCACCAGTCCTGATTTCTCCACAAAAAGGGGTGACATTCAAGTTATACCTATCAGCCGACCAGAAATCCATCGGCTCAGTTTTGATTTAGGAAATCGAAGGGAAGGAGAAGACAATTTTCTATCTTAGCCGACGATTCCTGGATGCAGAGACAAGGTATTCACCAGTGGAGAAGTTATGTTTGTTCCTGTATTTTTATGCACCAAGTTAAGGCATTATCTATTATCCAACGAATGCACAGTGGTATGCAAAGCTGACGTAGTGAAGTATATGCTATCGGCTCCAGTTCTAAAAGGACGAATTGGGAAGTGGATTTTTGCCTTAACAGAGTTTGACTTAAGGTATCTGGCAGCCAAGGCAGTAAAAGGACAGGCTATAGCCGATTTGATAGTACATCACAGAGATGGTTCAATCGGCTCGGTGGAAATCATGCCTTGGACTTTGACTTTTGATGGCTCGGTCTGCACCAACGGATGCGGCATCGGCTTGGTGATAATCTCTCCCAGGGGGCAAGTTTCGAGTTTGCTTTTTCCATTACACCCCACGCGACAAATAATCAAGCCGAATATGAAGCCGTGCTCAAGGGATTGCAACTACTCAAGGAGGTTGAAGCCGACGCCATCCCGATAATGGGCGATTCGCTGTTAGTCATCAGCCAGTTATCTGGAGAGTATGAGTGCAAGAATGATGCGCTGATGAATTATTATCAGAAATGCCGAGAATTAATGGACAGTTTTTGGTTAGTAACCTTGAAACATATCCCCAGGGAGCAAAATTCAGAGGCCAATGATCTAGCTCAGGGGGCATCAGGCTATAAGCCGATGACAAAAGAGATTGAAGTATAAATTGCAACCATGTCAGCCGACGACTGGAGATATGAAGTCTATAACTATCTGCAAAATCCGTCCCAATTGGGTTCAAGGAAATTGCATTACAAGGCTCTACGATACATTTTGCTCGATGAAGATTTATACTATTGGACGATTGATGGCGTGTTGCTCAGGTGCCTGAGTGCCGATCAAGCCAAAGTGACTATCGGAGAAGTTCATGAAGGAATCTGTGGCATGCATCAATCGACTCACAAGATGAAGTGGCTACTTCAGAGAGCAGGGTACTTTTGGCCGACTATGCTGGAAGATTGTTTGAGATATTACAAGGGCTGTCAAGACTGCTAAAAGTTTGGAGCCATCCAGAGGGCACCAACATCGGCTATGAACCCCATTATCAAGCCTTGGCCGTTCAGAGGTTAGGGAATTGATATGATCGGCCAAATTAATCCACCGTCAAGCAAAGGGCACAAATTTATATTGGTAGCAACCGATTATTTTACCAAGTGAGTGGAAGCAATCCCCTTGAAGAAGATTGACTCTGGGGACGCAATCGAATTTGTGAAGGAACACACTATATATAGATTCGGTGTCCCTCAAACTATCACTACGTATCAGGGATCTATCTTTGTCTCCGACGAGTTTGTTCAGTTTGCCGATAGCATAGGGATTAAGCTGCTAAATTCTTCACCATATTATGCTTAGGCTAACGGGCAAGCAGAGGCTTCAAATAAGAGTTTAATCAAGTTGATAAATAGGAAGATCGCTGAATACCCGAAGCAATGGCACAACCGATTAGCCGAATCATTGTGGGCTTATCGGATGGCTTGCCATGGATCCATCCAGGTGCCTCCATATAAATTGGTCTATGGGCATGAAGCAGTTCTGCCATGGGAAAACATCATCGGCTCGAGAAGGATTCAACTACAAGATCAGCTAATAGCCGATGACATCTAATGGTGGATGAATCAGAAGACCTAGTTCTGTCAAGGATGCGCGCTTTGGAAAAAGTGACCAAGGGCAAGGAGCGAGTAGCCTGTCATTATAACAAGAAGGTGGTGCTTAAGTCTTTTGAAGAGGGCGAGCTCGTTTGGAAATTGATACTACCGATTGGATCAAGGGATAGCAAATTCGGCAAGTGGTCACCAAATTGGGAAGGGTCTTTCAAGATCCACAAATGCGTCTCTAAAGGAGCCTACATGTTACAGGGATTGAATGGAGAAGTATTTGGGAGGGCTCTCAATGGCAAGTATCTGAAGAAATATTATCCCAGTGTTTGGATCAACTCGTGATTCGGCTAAGGTTTTGCCGATTCATGCTAGTCGATGTGTTGTTAAGACACACACATCGCCTTTAGGACAATTTTATTCTAAGTTTTCCCCTCGATCTTTCCAAATCGGCTCAATCTAGCCGACAAATATTAGATTGTTTGGACTAATTTTATCAATGCAAGACATCATCGACAAAATTAGGGGGCATATACCGCAGAGAGGTAAGAAATCATGGATGTAAGACTTCAAATTTTTGGGGATTTTTCAAAATTTTCGAGGCATTCAAGACTTGGGAATAACTGAATCGGCAAAAGGCATGTGATCGGATTAAGGACACATAAAGCCGATTGCCAAGTCGTATATATATAGGCAAGATATCGAGTGACGATTACAAGTGCTTAGAGCTCAAAGTTTTATCCTATTACATCCCCAAAAAGTTATCTATGGCCGCTATTGCTTGCATCTTTAATGGCATGAACTTTTTAAAGTATGGCCTTGTCTTCTTGCTCGGTGCTAGGGACTGCTTTGGCCGATTGGTTCAGCTCACCCAAGTGTTTTATAGTGGCGGCCACCTTACCCCTTTGACATTTTGTAATTTTGGGGAGATCGGTCAGCAGCTTGTTTCTTAGCGCTATTTTTGCCCCGCATTGTTCAAGTTATAGCAAAAACCGGCTTCTTCCAGCTCGAGCTCGGTGATCTCGCCTTGTGTGGCCGACGACCCAGCCAAGAGTTCAACTAATTTTGTTTTTTCGGCCACCACACTCTTCACAGTCGCATCGATCCTGGCCGCCAGGTCGGCTTGAGCAGCCGTTCGAGCATCCTGCACATTGCGCGTTCCAATCTGGGCCGGTGCTGATCGACAAATACGCCTTCGAGATCTTTTGGATAGATCATCGGGGAGCTTGTCTTTGATCTCGAAGAAGCGTGACCGGGCCGATCCGCACTCCACCACAAGCCGGTCTACGTCAATGTCTAGCCGACGACGGATGTCTTGAAGTCTCTCTCTGACTTTGTCGGCTTTGACAGCCTTGTCCGGGCTGGTGGCTTCAGTATCCTCTTCGCCAATGAATTCCTTGATGTCAAAGAGCAGTAGATCGGCCAAGGTCTACGAGATGAAGTCGAGTGATCAAAGGAAAGAATAAAACAACTAATTATTTGAGTTCGAGGAAGGAGAATAAGGCTTACTCTTACGGCGGGGGCTGGAGCGACCACTTCCTCGGTGGTCGGGTGCGGGAGCGATACTTCTCCAACATCTTGGCCAGCCGAAGCGGCCACTTCTTGAACGTTGATCGGTTGAAGCATCGGTATTCTCGGCATCATGGTGTGTTAGTGATATGCCCTAGAGGCAAAATGGGGATGTTGGATATCATGGTCAATGTTTATGTATAAATGAATAAAGTGTTATTCAGTTCCATGAAATAGACATTTTGTATTGATCAATAAGTATGTGACTTATTTATGAGACTCTTTATGCATGAATCTATTTCTAAATGATCCCGATCATATGTCATATTATTGGAACAAATATGACTCTAAGATCGCATGTTTATTGAATGATGATCATGTCTCATAGATCATGGGTATGAAGATACCAAATCAATAAACATGGACACATGTGTTAGAGAACACATTGTTGGATAGACCCACTATGAGACACTACAGAATTAATGTACCATTAGTTGGTCTCGAGGTAGTGTTGGTACAAAGTCCTTAGACCTGAGATCATCATGGATTCTAACATGTGTAGTAGCCTACTTTGGGACTACCAAACGCTATTCCATAACTGGGTAGTTATAAAAGTAGTCTTCGGGTTTGCTATGAAACATGGAGTGGGATGTGAGTGATCAAGATGAAATTTGCCCCTCCTTTGGAGAGATATCTCTAGGCCCCTCGAGGTAATGGATTATGGAAATGCATGGCCATGCTAAGTTGATTGAGGAGTCAATCAACGGACGGATAATCCATGCGGTTCGAGTGAATGGTTAAGCTATTGAAGGGATGACACATATCTTTTCTATAGCTTAATTGGTATCGTGAGGCAAAGGGGTTTGTGTACACATTACGAGTTCGAGCCGATATTATATTCTTGTATACTATGGTGTCAATATGTGCTGCTAGGCGCCGCTGTTGACAGATCGGCTGAGTTGGACTCGAGCCGACGATCGGCTGAGTTGGACTATAGCCGAAACCAAGTATACCTGAACCTACGGGTCGCACACTTAAAGGGATAAGAACAGGTATTCGAGTTGGACTCGGATACTCGATCGGATAGAGTCCTATGGGCTTACGAAGTCCGGCCAACTCTATGAGATTCGGATAGGATCCGATTCAAAATAGAGTCCCGATGGGCCTCTAGGCCCAACCGGCCAACTCTATATGAGTGGGCGAGGGGTGGAGAGTTGTGGCATCGAATTGAACCGAATCAATCTAATTTGGTGCAACAGAAGTCGGCGAGATCAATCTCCACGGAAACCCTCCCACTTTCGAGCCAAACCCTAGCCTTGCATTGCGTGCTAGCACACGGGTGTTCGGCGTTCTGTCCACGGACATGTGGATACCGGTAGAGGCGCTGCTACGTTGCGGTGCTGTTGATTGGCTACGAACCGGCTACAATCGGAGCGAGGCGACTGCGGCAGATCGGCGACGAGAACACGGTCGGACGACTTAGATCGGGCTGCGACATCGGCGAATCGGGTGATTGGTGAATCGACTGTCCCCGAGAATCGGTTGTGCAAATCGGTCATCATCGGCCAGCACTATTCCGCAGTTGGATAGCCCCGATTGGCTTTTTCCACTGCATACTCCAATCGGTAACGATCTATCGACCCTTACTTGCAAGTGTTCTTGGTTTGCGCGGTAGAAAAGTTTTTGTTTTCGGCTAGAGTAGGCTCCGAATAACCCATCGGACGCCCCCATGGCCGATTGAGTACGTTCACTTGAAGCTTGGGGGCCGATGGGACGAGGGGTGCACAAAGGACAAGTGTTAGTAATGATCAGCTAAGAAGAATGAGTTAGCAAAAGACGAGTTTAGAAAGCTACTGGTGAGGTAGGTCGGGGAGTACGTTCGGCTAATCTTTTGAACTACAAAGGAAATTTGGTTAATATTTGGGGTAATCAATCAAAAAAACTTACCAGCCGTTTCTTGACAGGAGGGCTTGGAGGAGACGGGTCGTCGGCCAGAGGGCTAATTGAGTTATGACTTGAGTCGCTTGTTTTTGCCGCCTCCTTGATAGCTTGAGATATCTCCTCATCCATGACCTCTTTGTCAAGGAGCTCATTGACGCTTGTGTCGATGGATGGAAAGCTGTCGACTGGTGTAGTCGGCTTCTTCTTTTTCTGTTTCTTTGCGGGAACAGCCGATGGTTTTGCAGCAGGAGACGAAGCCGATGGGGCGGCGGAGGCTGCCATTGGAACGCTTGGGGTCGTTGGAGCAGGGGTTGCCGCCGCAAGCTTGGGGAGGCTGAGGACGTCGCCGGAGAGCTTGAGGCTGTTTGTTGTGGAAGGATTGCTTTAACGCCGTGAGTTGTTCGGCGCAGGGAAGGCGTTATTTAAAGAGTTTTCGTAACGGCCGAAACAGACTCAACCTAGGGTTACGCTTGGAATTCGAATTACACAAAATCCGCAACATTTTCATATCGCGGACTTGGGGGGCATGTGTTAACGACCAAATTTGGTAGCCAAATCCCCGGGTTTGAAGCCAAGATTGAAGTGGAATCGAGAAGAAACGTGATCTACGGAGAAACAGAGGCCGCATCGGCTAAGTCCGAATCGGCTGTGAAGCCGCCGGCGAGTCCGAGTCGGACCAGGATAGCCTATTCCGGTTGAGGATAGAAGTGAAGCCAGTCCCGAAAGGAAAGCTTAAGGATAGAGTATAGGATTTGGTTTCCAAAGTGCTTTGAAGATATTGCCATCTATGGATAATGTCCTGTAACGACAATTGTATCTTTAAAATTAGGATATTTTTGTATAGTTTCTTTTTAGATAATATCGATTTGTTTAGAAATATTTGTAATCTAATCTGTAATAGGGATCGTGTCCGTCATAGACTCATTATGTATCCGGGTATAAATAAGACCCGAGGGCTTGTAAACAATATATCAACATACATCAATACAATCTCGACGCATCGCCAAACCTTTTCGTTTTTACTTTTCTCAACAAGTTCTTGCTTTTGCGTGGGCTGCATCGCCGTCGATCTCTGAACAAGGTAATTCCTTGTTACAAGTGGCTTGTATCGTCGGGGTTAGTGCTTCCATCCCCATGATACTCTAATTTCGATGCTATAAACTGCCTAAGTTATCATACGTGACATATAATCTAGAACAATGTCTAGATCTATCTCGCAATCGGCTAGATTCTCTCTGAAGATGGCAGCTGATAGAGCTAGACCTAGATGTTGATTTAGATTATATGGCATGTCTACCGTCTCGAGGGGTTTTCATTGCCCTATACAGATCTAATATTTCTTCTTGTACTTAATGTTGCATCAAATCGACTTGTTAAGTCGCTTTTAGAGGTATATAGATCTGTTCGGCATAATGCTTACCATTAGAGACAGTTCAGGGTTTCAAGGTCTTACTGTTTTAATCGTCTTTTTAGTATTAATTACTATTAGATGTATTAGAGTTGCCTTTTATATTAAGATCTTAATATGTTTGAATGTCATAAGCCGGTATCAATCTGTTGAATCATATCAACAACCGATTGATCTAGGTCTATCGCATTTAACTCAGATTAGTATCTTTTTATAAAATATATCGAAGTACTAGCCGATTTACATTAGATTTGCGACATCGGCTGGGTTATGAATGCATATAATTTTTATACTAATGCACTTTTGGATCTAAGTGGTTTATACTGTCTCGGTACACTACAGATCTATCCTAATCACTTAATCTAAACATGTGTTGGGATAGCGATTATATGTTTATTAATTTCTCTAATCGATCGAGTAGGATCTAACTTTAACCCAAACACATATTTCTTATTTTCTTGTTGGTTACAGGATCAAACCAACTGGCACGCCCGAATTCCACCAAAGGCGATTAATTTGGACCTACACTAGAGTAAAGCAAATCTCTCAAGCTAGTGCGTTGGAAGCTTTTCTCATCAACAAACGGGTAGGCATGGCCTTCCTCCGAGAATTCGACGACCAGTACCGTGCTCACAACCGAAGTAGTCGTGGTGATGTACAAAAGGAGTGGCTCCTCGGGGCTTGGTTAGGAGATGCTTGAGATTGGAAAAAACTTGCTTGGCATCGTTAGTCCATTGGAAGTCCTGGTCCTTCCTGACCAATTTGAAAAATGGAGCTCCACACTCGCCGTGGCGGGAGATGAACCTCCAGAAGATGTCATGCACCCGATAAGCTTTTGGACATCGTTGACATAGGACGGCCTGCCCATCTTCAAGAGAGCAGAGATCTTCTCAGGGTTGGCTTCAATCCCTCGATTGGAGATGGCGAAACCTAGGAGCTTCCCTGAGGGTATGCCGAAGACACACTTCTCAGGGTTAAGCTTCCATCGATACGCATGGAGGTTATTGAAAGTCTCAAAAATATTGCCAAGCAGGTCATCGGGGTTCCGCGTCTTGATCACCACATCATTGACGTAGGCCTCAACGTTGCGGCTAATCTGGCTAGTTAGACAGCGTTGGACAGCTCGCTGGTAAGTCGGACCTGCATTCTTGAGCCCAAAGGCCATCGTGGTATAGCAGTAGGCTCCAAATGGCGTGATGAAAGAAGTCTTCTCCCGGTCGGCTGCTTTGAGCCTATCTGATGATAGCACGAATAGCAGTCTAGAAAGCACAAGAGGGAACATCCCACTGTTGAGTCCCTGATCAATGCGGAGAAGAGAGAAAGGGTCTTTTGGGCAATGCTTGTTCAAATCAGTGTAATCAACACACATTCTCCATTTCCCATTCTTTTTCTTTACAAGGACCGGGTTGGCGAGCCACTCTAGGTGGTACATCTCTTTGATGAAACCCGCATCTAAGAGCCTAGCCAACTCCTTCTTGATCTCATCCTTGCGCTCTTGGGTGAACCGTCGAAGCTTCTACCCGACCGGCCTTGCATCGGGAAAGACATGGAGTTCGTGCTCGATCAGCTCCCGGGTACTCCCGGCATGTCGGCCGGTTTCCATGCAAACATATCAATGTTCACCCTCAACAAGCTAATGAGCGTGTCTTCCTATTTCTCCCCCAAACTCGTGCCGATCAGCACAGTCTTGGAGGGATCAGAGTCTGAAACAGGGACGGCCTTGAACTCGGCAGGGTTGGCGGTGAGTCCCGACGCCGTCGGCATCGAGTCGAGAGGTTCAATGACCATCGGCGCCTTCCCTTTGGCGTCGGCTGCTTGAGTGGCAAGCTCGCTCAGGCAGAATGAGAGGTCTGTGGCCTCACACAAGGTGAGGCTCTCAGTCTCACAAGCGTGAGACGTGATGACGTCCCCTTGAACAGAGAATGCACCAGCAGAACCGGATATCTTGAGAACCAGGTACGTGTAGTGTGGGGACCACCATGAACTTGGCGAGGGTGGGCCACCCAAGCACCGCGTGGTAGGCGGCATCAAAATCCGCCACATAGAACCTGATCACCTCGGTATGATAGTTCTCTTGTGTCCCAAAAGTTACAGGGAGGGAGACCATGCCGAGTGGCATACTAGCCTTGCCTAGAACGATCCTATAGAAAGGGGACTCGGTGGGCTCGGGGCAGTGACAGTGAGTCCGAGGTCGCGCAACGTCCCTCGGAATAGAACATTCATGCTGCTTCCCCCATCAACTAGCACGTGCCAAAGACGGACCTTATGGACCACCGGGTCTATCACCAGGGGAAATCATCCGGGCTTTGGGACGTCAGCCCACTAATCCGCCTAGGAGAAGGATATTAGTATCTCCGACCACCATAGTCGTTCTGTCAGCTTGGTGGAAATGGCGCTCACCCGTTGATAGAGCAGTTTCTGCTAACGGCGGCTTTCGAGGTCGCCTCTCCCCCGAAGATCACGTTGACCGTTCGAGTGAGCTCCTGAAATTCGTCATCCTTTTGTGGGTCCTCCTTTTGCTCGCATGGTTCCGTTGTCCCTTCCCCTTCGATTTCTGGGGTTGGGGATTGTCCCGTGCCTCCCGACCTAGCTGGTTCTGGAGAATATAGCATTGGCGGATGGTGTGATTTCCCTTCGGATGTAGGAAGCAGGGCTTGTCTAGGGCTTCCTAGAGCTCCTCACTCGAGATCTCACTCCTTGGCCCAGACCCTGACCTTTCGATGGCGGCAACCTCGGGGGTTGGCTTCCGCTTTATGTCATCGTGTCGAGGATGCTCGGGAGGCCTGCGATCGGACCTCCTACGGGATCGGCGACTGGGCTCCGTAGGCTCCTTGCCCTGAGATTCCCTTGGAGGTCGGCGCTCGGGCGCGCATCCGCTCTCGCTCGGCGTCCTCGGCATCGGTGTAGAGCTCAGCCGTGGAGATCATGTCTTGGGGAAGGTTGGCGGGAACATGACCAGGTTCCGGAAGAGCTCGTAAGGCTTGTGGAGGCCCTCCGAGAATATGCTCATGACATCATCGTCGGAGATACTCACGGCGGCGTTGCGACGCTTGGAGAAGTTCCGGATGTAACTCCATATTGACTCATCAACCCCCTGCTGGATTTGTTGGAGGTCAAAGCGGGAGGCCGGCCGCTGCCAGGTGCCCTGATAATGGCTATAAAGGCATCACAGAGGTCGTCTCAAGAGTCGATGGAGTTCTCGAGGAGTCCGGCAAGCCAATTAATGGCCGTTGGTGCCAACATGATGGGGAGATAATTCGCCATCATGCGGTCATCGCCACTGGCAGCCCGTACAGTCGTACAGTACAGCCGAAGCCATAATGATGGGTCGGTTTTACCGTCATAAGGTTCGATCCCGGTCGGACGAAAACCCTTCAGCCATGCCACCAAACGGAGGCGGTCGGTGAAGGCGGGGAACCCATTGTGTCGAAGAGGTTGCTCGACGCCGATGGCGCCCTTGGGAGCAATGCCTCTCTGTCGCACTTCTCTTGGTGTCGCTGCTCAGCGAGGCGGCGCACGATCGCATTACGTGCATCGTTTCTTTGCGAGACGGCATCGCGCATGTTTTCTGTGAAAGAGCTGCCCTATAGCTCGAGGAGCTGAGACCCCTTCCGGGGCCGACCGGAGGCAACAGGTAGGCTTTTAGCTACCGCTGCTCGACCCTAGGTGTTACGGGGTGAAGCCAAGTGGCTAGCGCTCGGGGATCACCCCGAACCCTATCGACGAGCACTCCTAGGGGGCGCTCAGACGGACCCAGAACGTTGAGTTGCGCGATCGCCGCCTGGGTCATTGCCATAACCCTCCGTATCTCCGGGGAGTCCGGAAGGGCGACAAGCGCGAGCTCAATAGCTACCAGGTTGGCTTTCGGGGTACGGAAAACCTGATGCCCCTTGAACTCCATGGTGAAGGCAGGGGCGAGGTTTCACGGCAGGACACGAGTGGGCTGGGCGTGCTCTCGCCGTGCCATGCAGCCGGTCTTGTGGCGCCGACGAGCGTTGCAATGGACATCAGATTCCTGGGAACCCGAGGCCTCATCGTCCAAAACCACCTCTGCCATCATGACAAAGTTGATCGGCCCGCGGTTGCCTGGAGCGAACTTCGCACGACGCAACCTCTGGTCAAGATCACGTGACGGGACGGACCATGTCGGGGGGCTTCCAGGAGCCCTCCCACCCGGGGAGGGTTAGCGGCATAACCAGCCGTAGAGAAGGCGAAAGAGGGAACCTTCGGCAGTGAGGAAGTCGGGCATACAACGTAACTCCCGGGCATACGCTTGATCTGCATCCAAGCAGAATCCAACCTCAAAACCATCGTGCGGGCGGTTGGGGGCTTAGGACGCCAAGACCAAGTGGCCATGTAGCCCGTCGACACCAAAACTGCAAGGTATGAAGCCGTGGGTTCCACCCTCATCGTCGCGTGTCACCGAGCGGTGGCGCGCCCCAGCACATCGAAAGCCTCCTAGGAGAGGGTGAGTCGGCTGAAATCATCAGCGCGGAACACCAAACTCCCGATGACAAATGTCGATCTGGCCGGAGCCCTGAAGTCAGAGGAGAAAAGAACAGCCATCGAACCGCTCCGATTAGTGAAGACGATGCCCCTACCTGGCGCACCAACTATCAACGGGTGGTCGGTCAGTCCTCCCAGGGGGTTGCCCGTGGAGATGAAAGAGTGGTCAGGGCACCTACCAAAAGGGTCCGATGGTCGACTTGAACACAAAGCGAGCCAAGATACAAAGAGGTTTATACTGGTTCAGTCCTCCCGGAGGATAATAGGCCTACCTACAGTGTTCTTTGTTAGGCTGGTGTATGAAGTGGGGATAAGTACAATGGTTGTGAGCTCTAGAGCCTGGAAGCAAAATGCCAGGACTTCGCCTCAAGCTCCAAAGGATCGACAACCCCACATGCCGCAATTTGCCTTCACTTTTATAGCTCAAGGGGGCAGTTACAAGGGGACATGGGGGTCAAGAAAGCTATGCCCTAAAGCAAATAGAGAGTACAAGAAAATATCTTAAAAGCACAGACGCAAATCCTACGGGTCCTAATTGCCGTGGGCATCTTGTGCGCAGCCTAGTCGAGTGACGTCATCCTTGGTCGAGTTGTCCCCTCCTCGTCTCCTCTACAATCCCTTGGGGAAGAAACCTCCTCCTCGAGGTGGTGGAGTCAGTCTTCTCGGATCGGTGTCGTTGCAGGGGTTAGGACTGGGACGCCGAGTTGGTCTTCCAAACCGAGGTCGGAGGGCCAAAGCCAAAAGGGGTCGGTGTTGACGGGTGGGTCGGCAGTCCTCCAAGGGGGGTCCCCGAGGAAGTGGAAGAGAGTGTTAGAGATGTTGTCCTCCGATGGATCTGATGGTTGACTCGAGTCCTAAGACGAGCCAAAGAGCAAAGACACAGAGAGTTATACTAGTTCAGCCCTCCCGAAGGTTAATAAGCCTACGTCCAGTGTTCTTTGTTGGGGTGTATGATAAATAGAGGTTACAAGGGTGAGAATGCAAGCTCGATATTGAGTTGCGAATGTTGGGAATAGAATCTGTCTCCCTCTTGGCCCCGTCACCCTGCCCTCCCTTTTATAGCTCAAGCGGGGCAGGAGCAGGAGTGCTTGGGGGCCAAGAAAGCTAAGACTAAGGTGTTAAAAGGTGAGTACAAACAATATCTGAAAAGGTACATGATGGTCTGCTAGGTCCTATACACCGTGGGCATCTTGTGCTCTCACCAGCCTTGGGATCCTTCTTCTGCGCTGTCAAGTGGTGTTAGACTCTACCAGGTTGTCTCCTCCCTCTTCCTCCTTGCGCGCCAAGTCTTGTCCCGAGGTTGCTCGAGGTCGGGTGATGAGTCGGGGTCGAGAGAAGAGACAAGGTCGGACTCGGGGAAAGCTCAGAAAGGCCGACCCCGCAAGGAGGGTAGGGCCATCGACCACGTCCCGAGGACTCTCAGTGTGACGTTAGGTGGACTTTGATTCTAGTCCATGGGGTACCCGGGGTGACAACCCCATAGCAGCCCCCGAGCCTAAGGAGGAATGAAACATCCATCCTTAGGATCGAGTTCTTCTTTGTCACCATCTTCAATCGATCCTCAAAGCTTTGAGCCAAGAATTTTGCAGGTGCACCGCCTAGATGCACCTGCCAGTGTAGCTTTGTGAACCTAAGGGCGAATGGTACATTCGGCCTTAGAGTCAAGCTTTGTTCCAAGGTGTTAGTTCCTAGCAGGTTGTCGAAGTTTCTTGTAGTTCAGAATTTCACACGTGCACCGCCGAGGTGCACCTGGCAAGTGTAGCCCCGAGCCTAGGGTCGGATGGCACATCCAAGCCTAGGGTCAAATCGTCAAGAGTGTTTTTCATTCACTCGGTGATCTGAGTGTTGCTCGAGGCCTAACAAGAGTTATCGAGATCAACAGGTCTACAACCCGGAGGCATAAGGTAGCTCTTGCTTCGACCGAGGGGAAGGCAATTTATGGGCCAGCCCCCGAGTCGGAAATACCACTGCCCGTGGGTAGGAGTGGTCAGTGAATTGGTTGAGGCTACAGCCCGGAGGTTCATAGTAATCCCGACCCCGTTCATGGGCTAGCTTTGAAGTCGACGCTCGAGTCATAGAAGCCACTACCCTGAGATTCTGGAAGTCTCAGATATGGTCGGGACTACCGCCCGAAGGCATGTGGTAGTCCCGACCCCAACTAGGGGCTAGCTTAGAAGCCCACTGCGAGTCGAAGAGGCCACTGTCCTTAGGCAATGGTGGTCAAAGATGTGGTTGGAACAACTACCCGAAGGCGTACTGTAGTCCCAACCCCGACTGGGGGCTAGCTCGAAAGCCCACGCCCGAGGTGGTGAAGTCTCAACCCAAAGGCCAGTGGGGGCTAGCAAAGTCGAAGAGGAAGTTTATCGAACCTTATCATTGGGCGGTTACTTAGCCTCGAGGTATGCTCCACGTACGTGGTCCCCCCTGACAATTTGAACAGGGTGCCCGCCATGTCTCATCAGAACCACAAAAATAGAGCGACACAACAGCTAGTCGTGCTCCCACTTCCCCACCTTTCCCGAAGCGTCAGGCGAAGCTGATGGTTGGGGAGAGAAAGGGGATGTACTGCCGGCGATATCTTTGGAAGTTGCAACAGCAACATTAAGGATGTCGTTACTCTCTTCGAAAGATGAACGGTCCGGATTGGATGCCTAGTCGACTGTTGATGAGAAAATTTCCCACGCACTGGCTTGAGAAATTTGTTTAACTCTAGCGCAGGTCCAAATTATTGATTTAAGGTTCGTAGGCGTGCCAGTTGATTTGATCCTACAATCAACAAGAAACAATAGAAAGTATTAGCTTGCAAACGATAGCCGATCGGCTGGTGGCCGATGACATATCATCTAGAGTTAAGCCGATGCGGTGTACACTGAATCGGCTGAGATAATTAAACCTAATCGATTGGCTGAAGATGTTCATAATACACAATCCAAATATCAAAACACATTTATACTAAGTGATTAGGATAGATTGGTAGTGTACTGAGACAGTATAAACCACTTGAATCATAAAATGCTCCAATATGCAGATTATATATATATGTTTCAATCATAGCCGATGTCATGGATTTAATGCGTATCGGCTAATACTCCGATACCGCTTTATACTAAGATATCACTTCTAGTTAAATATTAAACAGAGATCGATCATATACTAAGATAACTTAATAGATCAATTACAAGCTTAATATATTTAATTATAGAGAAATCTTAATATAAACGGCAGCTTTAACATATCAAGTCTTCAGAATAACTCGATCCTCTCCAAATCGGCTTTGGCTTTAGATCCAAATCCGATAATTTGCTTACAAAATTTGGTCATTAACAGCGACGTGGCCAGCCAGGGAGACAGATGGATGGAGACGCCTCGGATGCTCCACGCACATCATTAACAGTGTTGTGCGTTCTCCGAGATTAGCGCTGCCAGACCCATCATTGCCCCTTATAAGCTCTGCTACCGCCTGGCTCCCCTTCTTCTTTACGCTTTCCAATCGCCGTAGAAATTCCCAAAGACTTCAAACCCTCAAGCACCCACACCTCCCTCTGGCTCCACCTCGCTTCAACCCTCAGAACCGCCATTCGCATTGCCAATGTGTAGTCTGCTACCACAAGGGTCACCGGCTATTCTAGTTGAAGACCATGGTGCCGAAGAAGGTATCGAAGAAGGCGAAGAAGGCCCCGGCTGTGAGCGGGGACGAGGTCGAGGTGGGCTCGACCTTCGTTCCTTCGTGCGCTGGAAGGGTGATGATAGAGGAGCTGGAGCGGCTCGGCGTCCTCCCCAACCGGAGCATCTCGATATGGCGCGCAGCATAGGGGGAGACGTTCCCAACCCCGGACTCCAGTGAGTTGGTCGTCTTTTCCGCCTTTATTCGCGTGGCTTTGGGGTGCCGGCCCATCCTTTCATCCAGGGTTTGCTCGAGTACTACGGTATAGTACTCTGCAACCTAAACCCCAACTCTATCCTCCAAACCTCCATCTTCATCCACCTCTGTGACGCCTATCTTGGGATAGACCCGCACTTTGATCTTTTCCATCATTACTTTTATCTGCGACGGACGGGAAGTGGCAGAGTCATCGGTGGGGCCAGAATCCAATTCCAGCGTGGGATGTCGGACAGTTACATCCCCGTCGGCGCGACGTCCTCCAACAAGGGATGGCACGCCGAATGGTTCTACATCGGGAACCACCAGCCAGCCCTCATCGGTGATACCCACAAGGAGCCGACCCCCAACATCAACTGGGCAGCCACCTACCGCTCCTGTGACCAGGATCAAGTCAACGAACTCGTCGTCTTGGTCGAGGATCTAAAGAGGCAGGGTCTGACCGACGCCCGCGTGGCGTACAACTTTGCCCTCAGCGACATCCAGCCCTGCAAGAACAGGGATTGCGCGGTGTACCAGTGCCTGGGCGGTGCAACGGTCCTTGCCGAGCACGTGCGCCATCATCTGTCAGGCTTTTTTCAAAGCTCGTCAGGCTTCAGTGAGGGGGGCGGTGCCTTTCGACGCGGATAACCCCCGTCCCACGATAAGCTCGACCTTCCTCTCCTTCTCTTTGTTTTGAAAGCTTTTTTTGCTCGATACCTCACCTGCCAGGGGTCGGTGCTGACAGGGTCGGGAGGCGTTCGTGTCTCTCGCTCCGATTCCCAGGGCACACTCGGTCGACAGGCCGAGGATCCGGAGGTCTCCGGCAAGGCCGGAGGAGAGAGGGAAAGAAAAGGAGCTTAGGCTCCTCCAACAACAGGAGGGAACCAGCGAGGCGGCATCGGGGGCACCAAGCGGAAGCTGATGATTTCCTCCTCGAAGAGGAGTGGAGCGACGACTCGTCCGACTCATACGTGTCGAGGCCAAAGCCTAAATTGCCACCAAGGAAGGTGCTGAAGTGCATCGGCTTGAAGTTCAAGATCTTCACTACGTAAGTGTAGACCTTGATTCCGACACAACTCTCTTCTTCTATTTTTGTATTGATTGTTCCTCTTGATCGAACCCACCGGAGACGCCGAGCCTTGCACCGAGGCGTCCTCGAGGGCAACCGAGGTCGCTGCACCAAGCACAGCGGGGACAACAGACTTTGCTCCGCCCGCCGCGGGCTCGGGGGCCACAGCCCCGGTGGATGTTCGCGAGGAAGAGCACCCGTCGCTAGAGACCCCGACGGGGTTGAAGAGGCGGCAGCCGAAAGCGTGGCCACGCTGGCAGCCAAGGCGGCTGCGGAGATCGAGCAGGCGGCCAAGGTGGCTGCCGAAGCCGAGCTGGCGGCAACGGTGGCTACAGAGGCCGAGGTCGCCGAGTGGGTGGTGGAGGCCGCCACGAGCATCAAGGAGTGCTTGGAGGCCTTGACTTGTGCAGAGCGTGCATCGATCTTGACTTGTGCAGAGCACGCATCGATCTCCCGTCGGCAGATCGGGCACATCAAGGAGTGCTTGGAGGCAACGGAGGCTCGGTTGGCCGAGGTTCTAGATGGTGAGGATAGCCCTTGGCATCTTTTCCCCTCAGCATCCAAAGGTGAGGATAGCCAACCTCGGCAAAGGGTGGCCCGTAGGCGTGCAGCCCAGCGACGTGGACCGTATCCTCGCCGAAGTCGACGAGACCGCCACCAAGATTGCCGTCCTCTTGGATTTTTAGCCGGTCATCCTTGTAATAGTCCCTATTAATAGGAAAAACAAATTAATTTATGTTAATGTCCGAACTCAAAGTCCTTTCTTTTGTATCGTTTAATAATTCTGCACTTTCCTGGCCGAAGATAACTTGACCGATCATAAGTAGAGATAGCTTCACCTACTCACATCATTCTCGACAACCGAGCTTTAGATAGCAATCTTAGCCCGCAGCATCTAGGAGGATTCTCTGACCGGACCCCGACAGGTTTTAGACCGATCCTTAGCGTAGTTGTCGTTTATTTTGCAAAATAGGTGAATTTGAAGGTCTCAGAAGACCAAGTTCCCTAAGTAGTTTGATAATACACCGAGCCATCATGCTTGAAACACGACCCAAGTCCAACCGGGAGGGAAAAAGTCCAGCTCGACCGGAGGGCATGGGATCGAGCCATTGCAATGGGCTGGGACGCATTGATCCGATACTCGGGGAAACCTGCCGAACCATCAAGTAGTCACAGACTTACTCGATATTCTTCCATCCCGGGAACCTGACCATGAGGGTCGGGGCCGCGAATCTCGAGCTGGTCATGAGTTCTTGCACGGAAGTTATTGAGTTGCTAGATGGTTACTTGGCGGTCGAGAGACATCGCCAAGCCCCCGAGCGCCTAGAGCTTACTCAACAAACAACCTACCGGGAACCCCGGCCAAAACGAGTCAAGGCCGCATAGCTCAGGGCTAGCCATAAGCGGAGCACTGAAGTTGTTGAGTGCATGTAGGCTGCTTGGGGACGAGGTGGGAAGCAACAAATGACATAAAGACAAGTATCGAAGCTGCTTTTGAAGATAAAGGTGAGTGAAGAATACATATCTATTTGGAGATTGGTGAAGAAGAAGATCACCATCAGATTGCTCAAAACGAAGAACAACGCCCCTACCTGGCATGCCAACTATCGACGGGTGGGTCGACAGTCCTCCAAGGGGGGTCCTCGAGGAGGTGGAAGAGAGTGGTAGAGATGCTATCCTCCGATGGATCTGATGGTCGACTCTAGTCCTAAGACGAGCCAAAGAGCAAAGACACAAAGAGTTATACTGGTTCAGCCCTTCCAAAGGATAATAGGCCTATGTCCAGTGTTCTTTGTTGGGGTGTATGATGAACAGAGGTTACAAGGGTGAGAATGCAAGCTCGAGATTGAGTTGCGAATGTTGGGAATAGAATTCGTCTCCCTCTTGGCCCGTCACCCTGCCCTCCCTTTTATAGCTCAAGGAGGGCAGGAAAAGGAGAGCTGGGGCCAAGAAAGCTAAGACTAAGGTGTTAAAAGGTGAGTACAAACAATATCTGAAAAGGTACATGATGGTCTGCTAGGTCCTATACACCATGAGCATCTTGTGCTCTCACTAGCCTTGGGATCCTTCTTCTGCGCTGTCAGGTGGTGTCAGACTCTGTCGGGTTGTCTCCTCTCTCTTTCTCCTTGCGCGCCTGTTAACACCTAAATTTGGTAATTGAATCCCTAAGTCCTGGCAAGGATGAAGCAGAATCGGATCGGCTGGATTGACGGAGAAACAGAGGCCGCATCGGCTGAGAAGCGATCGGCTGTGAAGCCAGTTGGCTAGGGTTGAATCGGACAAGAGCAGCTGATAGCCGATTCTAGGTTCAGAGAAGATAAAACCATTTCTGGTGCAGATGTTTGAAGATAAATAGAAGATTCGGTTATTAGTTGGTGCGTTAAAGGATATTGCCATCTACGGATAGAGTCTGTAACGGCAATTGTATATGTAAATTAGGAGTTTGTTTAAACTGTTTATTGTAATGTGGCGTGAGTCCTTCCGGGATATCATCGTATTTTAAATAGTAGTTTAGATAGAGTCCGGGTATGTACGAGATAATGTTATCTTGGGTATAAATAGGACCCGAGACCCCGTAAAATGACATTCAATCAATCAAACAACTTTCGGCGCATCGCCAAACCTTTTCTTCATACGAGCAATTGATTTGGCTACGGGCTGCATCGTTTCGATCCCCAAATCCAGGTAAATGCTTATCATTAGTGGTATGTTCTACTGATCCATCGTAATAACACATTAGATTCAGGGGTTTATACTACGGTATTTACCATATATTGCATATAAACTGGTGCAATGTTTAGATCTATCTTGTCATCGGCCAGTTCCATCAAGAACCCGCAGCCGATAGAGCTAGGTCCAAAGGTTGGGCTAGTTTATATGCGGTATCCACCATCTTGAGAGGTATAATCAACTACAACAGATCAGGTTGTTCTTTTTATACTTAATGCTGCATCAACATTGAACTATTAAGTCGTTTTTAGAACTTCCGATGATCCGTTTGATTAGATTTATATGTTTAGAGACAGTGTCGGGGTTTTAGCCGGCCTTATCTCGCCCTAATATATTTTTAGTATATTTATTACTAGATTTATGTTAGGACTGTCTCTTATATTAAGATCCCATTCTTGTCGGACATCATAAGCCGAAATCGGCCTGCTATCAACAGCCGATGGCCGATTTCCCGGGCTAAGCATATCTAGCTCAAGAATGATATCTTTTCATAAGAATCATCGGAGTACTAGCCGATCCATAGTTAGCTTTCCAGTATCGGCTAGGTTATCGATACATATATGTATTATCCTTTGCTGTATTTGGGTTAAGCGGCTGATGCTGTCTCGGTATAGCCGATCCATTCCAGTCGCTTGGTTTAAATATATTTTGGGATAGCATATATATGCTCGTGGATTCCCTCAGCCGATCCAGTCTAACACTTAATGCATATGTCTTTGTTTTTCTTGTTGGTTAACAGATCAAACCAACTAGCACGCCTTGTACTGCACAGGCAGCCGAGAAGGACCTGCACTAGAGTTAAGCAGATCTCCCAGGCCAACGCGTGAGAGAAATTTCTCGTCAACAGCGTCAAGTCTTGTCCCGAGGTTGCTCAAGGTCGGGTGATGAGTCGGGGTCGAGAGAAGAGCCGAGGTCAGACTCGGGGGAAGGTCAGGAAGGCCGACCCCGCAAGGGGGTCGGGTCATCGATCATGTCCCAAGGACTCTCAGTATGACTTTAGCTGTACTTTGATTCTAGTCCATGGGGTACCTCGGGGTGACACCCCCCATAGTCGGGGTGGCTGCTCCCAACCTAGACAAGTGTGGCCGTCCCTGGCGAGGGTCAGGCGATTAGCTCGATTGCCAAGGCCCTTGGGCCCACTCCAGCTGGTTGTCTTTCCCTTATGTGAGCTACCCTGCGGTAACACCCCCCACACACCTCCTCTCCCCTGCTTCCACTGTGCGACTGCTTCTGCACGAGGAGTTCGTGCACTCTGAGGAGAAAAACAGGGAGAGGGGGAAGGGAAGGACAAGGATAGAATGAGTGGTTGTGGTAGAGCTATATGGGGATCAGAATCGATGTGGGGACTTAGATTTTTTTTAGTAAAGTTTTTGGTCGTGGATTTTTGCAAGCGGCGCTTCTAGTTGTTCACCAATAAAAACTAGAGTTTTATAGGTGGGCGGCTTGAGAGGCATGTATTCAAAAATAAGAATATTGTCGTAGGTGGTCCCTTTAAGTCGTCCGCGTGTGAAAATGGATCTTCACGGGACTATCAGACCCCTCCCCACACAACTATGCAGATGAGCAATCACAGCCGAAAATACATCCCGCTTGATCTATGGGCTTTGCTGTAGAAAATCATTTTTTAAGTAGCACCAGTCAGGGTACCGCAAACAGCGAAAACCGTCATGGTTTTCGCGGTTTTCGGCCGTACCACGGAGGTGCGGCACTGCATCCCCGCAGTTTCATTTGAATAATTTTGTGTGAATTCAAAAAATTTAAAAAAATTCATTTTATCACAATAATATATTTATTTTTGTCAAAAAAATAAAATTCGCGCGGTTTGCCGCAAAAACCGTGGTATGTGGCGCGGCTTGAGCGAAAACCATGGCACGTCACGTATTAAAATTTGGTTCAAATTTAAATTGTGTTTTTCGTGGTTTTTGGCACAGTTTTCGTGGTTTTCTCCGCGATTTCGCGTGGTAGGGACGAAAACCACGGCATGTTAAAATTCAAAATGATACACTGTTCATATCGCCGCGGTTTTCATGGTTTTCGTGGTTTTCGCGAAAACCACGCTATCGTCGGTCACGAGATGGTATGGCCACATGAAATATAAAACCACGGCGCTTCATAAACAAAGGCACTTCATGTTAGAATTTTAGGCCTATTTCGGTATATTTTAATTCCAAAATTAATCATGTAAACAAGCAATATTTCTATGACTATAGTGAGTGAAACAAATAATGTGCATGTGTTCATTTTTAAAATTAATTTAAACATGAACAAAATGCAACAAGAGAATATATACCCTGTTGAGGGGTTAGTGCTGAGGGTTGCACTCGTACTGCCAGTGGCATTAGTCGCGCTGGCAGTGTTGTTACCGCTCGTGTTAGACATTTTTGATGTCTTGTTGATGTAGTCGTATAAAGGATGATGCGGTGATGAGTCATTGCGGTGCAGAGGCCACCGGGATGTAGTCGACGTAGGCATCCACCACAAATGGACACCGGGAAGTAGTCGACATAGACGTACAGCACGAACGGCCACTGGGAAGAAGACGACGTAGGCGTACAACACGAACAGCCACCGGGAAGTAGTCGAGCAGTCACGTTGATCGCTCCCAAAAACCTTATCGCATGTCTATCCCGAGCAGTATCGAAGTGACAGGCATGGTTTCCAAGGCTCTGCTCTCGCCAGCAAAGTGCGCGCAATGCTAGCGATGAGAATGCAAGCAAAAGCAGCAGGCAACAGAAGAGAGGAGAGATTGTGCGCTCTAGTGTGTGTTGAGGAGGAGGAGGAGCGAGGCTCCATTTATATGTGTGCAGGAGAGGATGAACCTGGACACCATGAATGGCATCAATGGTTGTGCATCAATGGTCACACCATGAATGGCATCAATGGTTGTGCATCAATGGCCATTATCAGGTTGGTGTAATCACAGGCATCAATGGTCATTATCCTGATGGTGTTAACATAGGCTCATAATGTTGCCATTGTTGTCTGCTTTTATCACAGGAATGATTCTCCAATCATACTGCACATCACAGGATAATGTTGTCATTGATGTCTGCTTTTATCCCAAGAATGATTCTCCAATCATACTGCACAGCACAGGAGTGAATACTAGTTAATATCATTCAACTGTCACAAAAATGTAACGGCAAAACTAGGATTCTAGGTCAGGCCTTTCCAAGGACAAAGGTCCACGGCCTCAGGCTCGGCAAGCGAGCGCACGCGCGTTTGGCCTCCTGTGACTCCCTCCTTAACCTTTCAATAGGTCCATAATCAATCCACATATTTAAGTTGGTTTAAATCCCTCTTAACTCTCCATGTGGTATTAATTATTTTTCATCTCCAATAAACATGGCCTCGGGATTTAATGGGTCAAGCCCAACACTTCATGCTCTTTTGTGTGGCCAATGTTTCCACCAGGGTGGCCTCCTTGATGAGCGTCTTAGCCTGCTCGATGACATCTCCACGTGGTGCAGGCGTTGGGCATGTGTTCATTGGCCAATACGATGTAGATGGATGACTCGCGACGAAGGGAGCGAGGGAGGGAGTTTGTTTGCATGGTTTCATTACACAGCACAAAGGGAGGAGTTAAGGTTAGGTCGATGACAGTGGGGCCTCATGTTTTTGGGGCCCACAAGTGAAAGAATAAGGGCGGAATGAAGCGAAGGAGAAAGTGTTGATTGAAAGAATAGAGGAGGAATGAAGCAAAGGTGAAAAATCTTGATTTGATAAAGGAGTACAAGTTTCAGAGAAAACCTAATTGCAGTTTGATTGTGGCAAATTGTTAAACAACGATAGCACTCCCTCCATCCGAAAGGGAGTTAGACATATTAATTTTTGTAGGATCGAATACCCAAAACTAAGCAAACCAGAGGGGGGATGAATGGTTGGTACACCCAAAAACCAAACTTATAGCGGAAATAGAAGTTACCCTTGAATTGCGATGTAGATCAGTCTAACCGAAGTAGCTGTGTCGGTCTGACCGCCTAGATGCCTCCGGTCTGACCGTAATGTAGCTCCGGTCTGACCACCTGATGTAGCCGATCTGCCGAACATAGCCGATGAGCCTCGGTCGACCGAAGTTGTTGCGCCGGTCCTGATCGGTGAGAAATCGCATCCTAACCGCCGGTTGGACCGCCGCATCCGAGAAAACACAAATTGAAGAACTCTCAAAGTAGATTGAAAATATATTACTTCTCTCTGTGTTTACAAAGTGCAACAACAGCAATCCCCACAAAATCTTGACTTAACTCGAAACCCTAACTTTTTCTCAACTCAACTCTCTCTAAAACTCATACCGAGAAGTCACGCCTTCCTTCTCTATTTATACACAAGATAAGCGGCCCAAAGCCACGAATCCTACTCATACAAGAAGTTCTAATCCACTAGGAAACCTTCTCGTACAAAAACAAACTTTACATAATTCAATTGTCACAAAATTGAACTCCTTCCAAAATTACAACTCCGTATCCCATACGCACACAATATCTCCATCGTATGCCATATAGAAACTTCACCAACCACGTGCATCAATCTCTAGCCTTAGTATCCCGCATGATCTCTCTCGAACGTCACCTTATCTCCAAATTGACTCCAACTCTATCACCGGCAATACTCTCCCGAGGCGTAAAGATTACCTACACATTAATTAAACAAAGAAACCATATCCGAGCATAAGCTATCTCCAACTTAACTCATTGTCAGCACACAACAATATTCATACGCATAGAAACACGAAATAATCATGGATATGTAAGGAAACATCCCAAAACCAAAATCGACACAGAGTCGCCCTGCAGTCGAACAAAGTCGGCCTGTAGTCGGCCAAAGTCGGCGGTCGACGGTGATACACCCTAGGTCGCACACACACACTTCGGTCGACCGGTGGTCGAAACACTGTTCACCGTCCGAAAATCAAATCATCTCCAAAACCACTTCGCCAATAATCTCCAAATATCAAAACCAATAATACGAGATGTCAACTGTTCATCACCATAGAAGAATCAAACACACTTTGATTTTACAATCTCCCCTTGATGAACACATTGGCAAACCAAGTAAAAATATTTTGTTTTAGTGTTTGGAAAATTAAAAACAAAAATGATAAAAAGCATCGGAGTGCTAAAAAATCAAAGAACATTTCTCCCCTTCGAAAAGAAAGAAAATCTCTTGACCACGAAAAAACTTGCACTTTTAACTTTGTTCTCCCCTTTTGACAATGATTTCATCAAGCATAAGAATTATGTTCATTAATAGTCAAGAGCTTAGCACCATACATAGAGCAAGTCATGTGATGTGTTACAATAATAAGAAGATAAACCCATCAATTATATAGCAAATATGCATTAGATTTTAATCATGAATCAAAGATTTGTCAATTAAGATTAATAATGAAATCAAAATTCATGTATTCAGACGATTTATAATGCACCATCTTTACAAGCACATAGGGTTAAAAATAAATCAAAATATATATACCTATTGCAACCATTACTATTTCTCAAATTGGCTTTTTGCACACAATAATCAAGATAATTTTTCTCATATTTATTTGAGCCACGTTTTGCTCATATTTTTTTCTCAATTATTTCGGGTACGTCCTTGTCGTCAAAACTGTTTCCAAGGATTCGGCACCCTTTTTTTTGCTCACTTCGAATATGTCCTTGTCGTCAAGATTGTTTCCAAGGATTTGGTATTATTTTTTTCTCTCACAGATAATATTTTATTCTCTTACACAAAGAGCAATTGTAAAGCAATTTGAGAAATAATAATTCAACACAATATATATAAAAGCATTTACAATCCAAACTATGCACTAGTATCAACATTGCATATTTCAGTAATTCAAGTAAGAAATTAAAGTATCATGCATCATATCACTTAAAAGTAAAATCTAGGCCTCATAAAAAGACTAGAATACATACAAGCTATGCTAGTGACAAATAAACCTTTATAGTATTGCTAGCATGCACATGAAAATACTATATGTATCAACAAAGCTTTCTTTTTCAATTTACTTCATTCAAAAATTGCTTGATAAAACCAACTCTCCACAAAGAAAAGCAAAGCGAGATGAATCCGATGGTGTAGTGAAAATATCCGCAAGTTACAACTCAGTATCCAAAAATTTCAATTCAACATCTCCCTTTTCAACATGATCCCACAAAAAGTGAAAGTGAATATCAATGTGCTTTGTGCATGAGTGTTGTACAAGATTCTTAGCAATGTTAATAGCACTTGTATTATCACAATAAAGAGGAAATTTCTCAAAAGCAAGTCTATAATCTTTCAAAGTTGAAATAAGCCAAAGAATCTGAGAACAAAAACTAGCAGCTGCAATATATTCTAATTCAGCGGTTGATTGAGCTACACTAGTTTGTCTCCTAGAAGACCATGCAATTAATGATGTACCAAGAAAATGACATGTTCCACTAGTATTTTTTCTATCAATTCTACATCCCGCAAAATCAGCATCGGAAGAACCACTTAAGCATATAGAAGATGAAGTAGAATACCAAATTTCAAACTCAAGTGTATGATTCAAATACCTCATTATTCGCTTGACCGCTTGATGATGTGAAGCACGAGGAGAAGCTTGAAAGCGTGCACACAAACACACACAAATTGTATGTCAAGCCTAGAAGCGATTAGATACAACAAAAATCCAATCATACTTCTATACTCTTTTGATCCACTTTCACCATCTTCATCGGGATCCAACATAGTAGTAGAACCAATAGGCGTAGAAATTGGCTTGCTATTCTCCATCTTGAAACGTCTCAAAAGATCCTTGGTATACTTCGTTTGATGCACAAACATACCTTGAGGTATTTGCTTAATTCGCAATCCCAAAAAGTACGACAACTCACCCATCATGCTCATCTCAAATTCCCTGCGCATAGTCTCAGCAAACTCTACAACCAAAGCGTGAGTTGAACAACTAAAGATGATATCATCCACATAGATCTGAACAAAAAGTTGATTTTCATCATGCTTAAGAACGAAAGCGTTTTGTCAATCTTTTCCATTTGAAAACCTTCGCAAGCAAAAAGTTCTTAAGTCTATCATACCATGCTCTAGGTGCTTGCTTCAAACCATACAAAACTTTAGACAATTTAAAAACATGGTTGGAAAAATTAGGATTTTTAAAACCCGGTGGTTGTTTAACATAAACTTCCTCATGTATAAAGCCATTTAGAAAAGCACTTTTAACATCCATTTGATACAATTTAAAACCTTTTGAAGCAGCGAAAACTAACAAAAGTCTAATTGCTTCAATCCTAGCAACAGAAGCAAAAATTTCATCAAAATCGAAACCCTGCACCTAAGTAAAACCTTGAGCAACAAGTCTAGCTTTATTCGTAACAATTAAACCATCCTCATTTTGTTTATTTTTGAAAACCCACTTGGTTCCAATAATGTTATGTCCCGAAGGTGGTTCAACTAAAGTCCAAACATTGTTTCTCTTAAAATTTTCAAGTTCTTCATGCATGGTGTTAATCTACGATTCATCAGTTAATACATGAGTAACATCTTTGGGTTCAAAAGGAGCAACAAAAGCAGAATTTACAGAATCATCATGAGTAGTTACCTTTGATCTTGTAGTCCACTCACCTATATTACTATTATTTGTTCAGTGAATGTCATCGTTGAATGTGCAAAGGAGCGGTGATTTCTAAACTTGATTCATGTTACGTACCTTCACTGGTTGTAATTTTCGAAGAATCACCTTGATTTGCATTGACAGAACCCGAGGTGGATGGTCCCAGTCGGTCTGACCGCGCCTCCTGCCGCTCTGATCGGGCCTCCTGCTCCGGTCTGACCGATGGCACTCGGGCGGTCCGACCCGTTAGGTCGACCTCGTCATCGTTGTCGTCGCTTTCATCTTCAAAAATACGACCATCCTCCCCGAGCTGTGACAATGTACCTGCAAGTTCTGGTCTAGTACCTAGACTAGCCTCATCAAAAGTGACTTCACAAGACTCAACAATTTTGTTAGTTTCCAAAATAAGTACACTGTAGCCACGAGAATATGTGGGGTAACCAAAAAACAATCCATCGGTAGAATGTGACTCAAATTTATCCAAATTTCTAGATTTCAAGACAAATCACTTGCAACCAAAAACACGCAAATGTGAAACTTTGGGTTGACGACCAAATCGAAGCTCATAAAGTGTTTTCCAAGTTTTGATCTCAAAAAAATACGATTGGGAAAATAACATGCAGTGTTAATAGCTTCGGCCCAAAATTTCCTAGGAGTATGATACTCATCAAGCATTGTTCTAGCCATCTCCACCAAAGAACAATTTTTTCTTTCAACAACACCATTTTATTGTGAAACACGAGGAGAAGAAAACTAATGTTCAATACCTTTTTGTTGCAAAATTGTTCAAAAGAAGCATTCTTAAATTCACCTCCATTATCACTTCTAATTCTCTTCAAAGAACAAGGAATTTCACAATTCAATTTAAGAAACAAAGTCCGAAAATGTCCAAAAGCCTCATCCTTAGTTGCTATGAAGAAAACCCAAGAATATCGAGAAAAATCGTCGGCAACAACCAATACATACTACTTTCCTCCAACGGATTGCACTCTAGCTGGACCAACAATGTCCATGTGTAAAAGCTGTCCCGGTGCATCCGTCATCACAGAAATAATAGGAGTATGTAAAGAAGCAACCATTTTACCATGACGACATGGTGCGCAAATCAAATCAAGATCTTTCTTAAGTTTAGGCAACCCACGAACAAGATCCAAACCACTTAGCCTAGTGAGATGATCAAAACCAACATGTCCAAGTCTGCGATGCCAAAACATTAAATCTTTGTTGAATTTCGTAACCAAACATGTTACAACAAGTGAAACAGGATTTCCAAAATCAGCTTTAAACACTCTACCGTAGCGAGAAATATTCAACACAGAATCACCACAAGAATCAAATATTTTACTTCCAGTTTTCTTAAAGTGTACTTCAAAATTTTCATCAACATTTTGTGAAAATGAAAGCAAATTATATTTTAAGTCCTCAACCAAAGCTACTTCTTTTAATTCAAACTTGTCACTGACCTTGACGGATCCTATAGCGAGAACGGCACTTGTAGAAGCATCTCCAAAGATAATCGATTCAGTCTTGGATGCCATCTTGAGGGAGGAGAACCAATTTTTATCTCCGGTCATGTGCCGCGAACAACCAAAATCCACGATCCACACGTTCTCCTTCCTCGCCACCAAAGTCTACGCACAAGAAGATGTCGAAGCCTCGATGCGGGGTTAGTCAAAAGAAATTTAGGAATCCGATCGAGACACACGACCGTAGATCCAGATAGACATGTATCCACGTGCAAAAACAGCTTTAGAATTTTTAGAAAAATCCCTTCGAACCGGTCGACCGATGCGTGGCCGATCGACCGCAGTCGATCGACCGCGAGGATGCTGCGGTCGACCACGTGCCGGCATCGATCGGCCGAGACAATACCGTCGGTCTAACCGCGTGCCCGGCACCGACGGCCGGGTGATCCACTGCAGTCTAACTTTGTCTTCCGAGGAAAACCATATTTTTGCCTCTTTGATTTTGCAAAATTAATTTCTTTTTTCTTTTTCTGTTTCATGCTAATCTAAAACAAAAAACCAACAAGATGACCATCTTTACCACAAAAGAGCAAGTAAACTTCTCCCTAGTAGTTGATGATTTTGAAATATTAGTTTTAGTTTCTTTTAGATAAACAGAAAGAGAGGGCATATTTCTGTAGATTTAAAAATTGTCTTCACATCATTAGGTTTTGTCAAAATTTTATCATGTTCAGTCATTTTCAAAACATTGGATGGATTTTTGGTGAAATAATCATGAGCATCAAAACCTATACCCCTATTGTCGCTAGTCACTTTAGATTGATCCAAAATCATGTTGAGTTGTTTCTTACCATCAAAAAATTTTTGCAAAGCACTTTTCAAATAAGAAACCTCTTTTTCCAAATTTGCACAATTTTCACAACCTATCATGACACCTTTGTTTTTACGACATTTAGAGCAAGAAAATACTTCATCTTGTTTAACAATGTCCTACATGTGCTCAACACGAGCTAAAGCATCTTTTAGTTTTATCTCATTAGCATCACATGTTAAACAAGGTTTGGTATTCAAATTATGAGAATCATTGATATCTCTAATTTTTGAAATTTCAAGCATTAAAACCTCACAATTTTTGCATTCATCATCATTAGGAATAAAAGATTCAATCACAAATTCTTGTTTTTTAAACATCTTTTCACACTTTTATTTTTTGCACTTAAAAAAAGAATAGCTTCCTCAAGAGAACTTACCTCATTGTCCTCATCCTCAGAATCTGATTCTTCCCGTGTCATTAGACAAATGCCGGATATATTCTTGTCCTTCTCATTGTCTTCATCACTACAAGAATTTATGTCGCTTAATGGTTCAAAAGCGTCATAACTTTACTCAGCACCTTCCTCATCACCTCCTTGGATCTCTTCCCTTTAGGCTTGTCGTCCTTGGTCTTCTCCTGTAACTTCCTAAAAATCGAGAAATTAAAAAAAATCGAAAACTAAGAATCGAAACTTGCAAAAACCTTTTGGTTTCATTGCTTCTTATCATATTTATTGTTCTTATTTGCCGCTCGGTTGCCTTACTCTCACATTTGAATTTGCTTGATATGAATTTGAGACAAAACCCTAAAAATAAAAACCCTAGCTAGAAAGAAAATTCTAGAGTATATGTTTTCAAAAGAAGGATAGGTGCACAATTTGGAAGATTTCTAAAGATAATTTGGGAAAATATATAATTAGGTCTAAACCACGGATTGAGGGGAAAAAGTGATTAAGGCTTCGGGGCTTAAAAGTGAAAGAATTTTAAGGGAGAAATAAAAATTTGAAAGACATTTTGCTAAAAGATCTTAAAATCTTAAAAATTAAAAGAAAGATAAATTCAATATGACAAATATATTTTTTGTGGGAAAAATTTGAAAATATAATTCCAAGAATTGTTTTGGGAATATTAGATTGTATTTGAGATTTATGGGATGAAAGAAAATAGGAAAAGGGAATTAGGAAAGTCAAAATCGGAAAAATAGAAATGTACACTTGTTCATTATCTCGGCAAGTGTTCGACCGGTCAATCGGTTGTGTCCATGTGCGCCACGTGCAATCACCGAGCCGCGTCGTACCAGTACTGTGCACACGTGTTCCCGCGGACGTCGGCCTCGATCATGCACAGTGCTCACCGAAACGGCCTCGCCACTCCGTCGAACGCGAAAGTCCACGCCGTACGCGCACCCATGCCGTCGCCGTACCGCCCGCGTTAGCCGAGTGCGAGCACAGTCGACACCACGCCTTGGCACGTCGCACGCCACGCTCCCGCACCACGTTCACCGTACGCACACATCGGCCACAGTGGCGCACGACGTGCAACGTGCGCACGCACGTGAAGGGTTACGCGGAAGCTACGCTAGCCAAAAACAAAAACTATTCTACCGCGCAAACCAGGAATACTTGCAAGTAAGGGCCGATAGATCGTTACCGATTGGAGTGTGCAGCGGAAATAACAAATCAGGGCTATCCGATCTAGAACTGTGTTGGCCGATGACGATCGATTCCCGGGGACGGCCGATTCACCAATCAGCCGACTTGCCGATGTCGCGGCCGATCCGAGTCGTCCGGCCTCCCGTAGTCGCCTCGCTGCGATGCGCTCGACCGCAGCCGATCAACAGCGCGCAACGTAGCAGCGCCTCTACCGGTATCCACACGTCCGGGGACAGAACGCTGAACACCCGTGTGCTAGCACGTGATGCAAGGCTAGGGTTTGGCTCAAAAGTGGGGAGGGTTTCCGTGGAGATTGATCTCGGCGACTTCTGTTGCGGATTAGGTTCAATGCAATACCGCAACTCTCCACCCCTCGCCCCTTTATATAGAGTTGGCCGACTGGGACTAGTGGCCGATCAGGACTCTATTTCAAATCGGATCCTATCCGAATCTCATAGAGTCGGCCGCCCATACGTCGTAAGACCATAGGACTCTATCCGATCGGATCCCTATCCGATCGAGCCGTATCCGAGTCCAACTCGAATGCATGTTCTTATCCCCTTAAGCGTGCGACCCTGTAGGTTCAGGTATACTCGGTTTCGGCTATAGTCTAACTTAGCCAATCGTCGGCTCGAGTCCAACTCAGCCAACCTGTCAATAGTGGTGCCTAGCAGCACATATTGACACCATAGTATACAAGAATGTAATATCGGCTCTAAACCTGTAATGTGTACACAAATCCGCCTCACGATACCAATTAAGCTATAGGCAAGATGTGTGCCATTCCTTCAATAGCTTAACCATTCACTCGAACCGTATTGGATTATCATGTCGTTGATTGACTCCTCAATCAACTTAGCATGGCCATGCATTTCCATAATCCATTACCTCGAGGGGCCGAGATATCTCTCCAATGGAGGGGTAAATTCTATCTTGATCACTCACATCCCACTCCATGTTTCATAGCAAACCCGAAAACTATCTTTATAACTACCCGGTTATGGAATAGCGTTTGGTAGTCCCAAAGTAGGCTACTACACATGTTGGAATCCATGGTGATCTCAGGTCTAAGGACTTTGTACCAACACTACCTGAGACCAACTAATGGCACATTGATTCCTGTAGTGTCTCATGGTGGGTCTATCCAACAATGTGTTCTCCAACACATGTGTCCATGTTTATTAATTTGGTATCTCCATACCCATGATCTATGAGACATGATCATCAATCAATAAACATGCCGATCTTAGAATCATATTTGTTCCAACAATATGACATATGATCGAGGATCGTTTAGAAATAGATTTATACATAAATAGTCTCATAAATAAGTCACGTACTTATTGATCAATATCGATGTCTATTTCATGGAATGAATAACACTTTATTCATAAATACATAAACATTGACGTGATATCTAACATCTCCATGTTGCCTCTACGGCATATCACTAACAACACGCGCGCGCGTGTGGCAGTTGACGCTGGGCGTTCCTACCTGATCCCGAGCACCCCGCACACTATAAATAGGTCCCTAGCGTCCTCTCACACTCCCACACCATGCCAACACCACCTCACTCCTTTCCCTCCTTTGCTGCCACCGAAACGCCCCAGAACATCACGAAGTGCGTCGGGTCGACCGAATCCGCGTCGCCGCCGTGTTCTCTGCCGTCCGCCGGTCGTCAGAGCTCGCTGCCGCTCGCCACCGGTGAGTCACTGTTCCCCGGTTCCATTTCTGGCGGTAGCTCGTGTCGACGAGGTCGCGGTCGCCCGGGAACGCCACGCCGGCTTGTCGTGCGCCCGAAGGGGGGGTAGACGCCCTCGGCGTCTAGGAGAGAGAAGAACAGTGCCGTCTAGGGGGTAGAAGAAAAGAGAAAAAAAGAGGGAAAAGAAGAAAAAAAATAGAAAGAAATAAGGGAAAAATTTTAGAAATATTTTGGAGATATTTTGGGAATATTTACGTGCGAGCAAGGCAAGTCATCGCACTCTTGAACATATTGATCCCAATTGCGAAATGATGTTGTTTTAAACTTTAAACATGCATGCCATACACAAAGAATTTCCTATACTTGTTATGTCATGCCTTGTTATTGATTACCTTTAGAATTATTCCTTGTAATCCTCGATGTGATACATACAACCGGAGAATATCTTCGGTAAAATGCTTAGTCATGCTATTATTAGATTCATGCAAACTCATGCTTTTGCAAATAGCTATATGCTTGGGCAACTACCTTTGGGAAATTTAGTTGAAATATGGCATGTGGATACATGAGCGCCACATTGCCATGAGAATAATCAAATGAGTTTCGGTGAGAACTAAAAATACCAAACAAATGTTTTAGACCGGGGCGGCTGGATGATTTGGGTGGATTC
Source organism: Oryza australiensis (assembly GCA_019925245.2). Classification (NCBI taxonomy): domain Eukaryota; kingdom Viridiplantae; phylum Streptophyta; class Magnoliopsida; order Poales; family Poaceae; genus Oryza; species Oryza australiensis. The sequence goes on along the minus strand of JAIFGZ020000330.1, from coordinate 441,961 downwards.
CGGAAAAGGCAAGTGCCGACCCTGGTCAATTAAGAACCGAGCCATGAGATAGCCGGAAACGAGCCGTACAACCGTACTTCTCAAATAAGTATAGACCTAGCGGAGTAAATAGCCGAGCGGAGGCGGTACCCCTGCATAGTGGTTCTTTTGTATGAGATGAGATTGGGAATGGATGATTGGAAATCGAAATTAATCATAACTTGATAAATGAAGTCTTCCCTTACCCGGGAGCGCGAACTCCTCACACCTTGCTAGAAAAGGATGGCTAGAGTGCAAGAGGATTTAAGTTCATGGAGCGAGTACTGCCAAAGTGAGGTTATTTAAAGGCTTTGCCGTGACCGTCTCATGTGTTGGGACGTAGGCTCATTTGTTGGGCAGTCGCGGAGTACGGGTAAAGTGTACATCCACTGCAGTGTGAATGAATCAATCTATTCGAATAGCCGTGCTCGCGGATATAGAGCATCGTGACAAGACTTTCGCTTGGCTAGACTCTAAACTTTAAAATGATGGGATGGGTTTGCATGATGATTTTTATTCACTGGTGGATCAACTTCTCGAAAGGCGAGAAGGGGTAGACTCCCCAGAAAACCATGACGAATCGGAGGCAGGAAGCCATCCTTGGAATCACGATGGATGGTAGACAGAACCGTCGCCGACTTAATGAACTATGGAACTAAAACTTGACTTGACTAGATGCTAGGTTTGTGAAAAGATTTATAAAGTTGGCTTTGTGCAAATAAACCACAGCTTTTCCTTGAGAATCCCCTATCATGTGCACCTTTCTGTGTTGGCTTGCTGAGTACGGTTGGTACTCACCCTTGCTATACGCACAAACCTTCAGATGGTGAAAATGAATAGTTGGAGGATCCATATGCCTACTACCAAGAGGGCGGAGAAGACGATGGTGCCTGCTAGGTCTTAGTATCCGGTCGTTGCCTGTGGCAATCGACAAGCCACTGCCTTCATTCTGCTACCTTACCTAATTTCTACTTTTGGTTGTATCTTGACCATGAGGTCCTATATATCGGATATTGCCTTCGGGCCTATATTGTAATGCTTTTGCTGTAAGACTATTTGTGCATTTGCACCTGATTATTCAGTACTGTATTTCGTGGGTACCAAACTACTCGATCCAGGGAAATTGTACTATGAACACGAAAGATTCCCGTTCCAAAGACGGGGTCCACAGAGCTGGTATCGAGCAATGCGGCGTAAGATAAGACCAATCGGCGCCCCCCCCTTGATAACTGGCAAAAGGGAGAAATCCCCATCTAGGATTATTTTAAAAATAAAAACATTATGTTATAAGACAAACATACTTTTTCCTATACCTTTATCCCCATTTCTTTTACTCAAAATGTTTTGATATTATCTCTCTATGACCCTAAGTTGCCTTCAAAAGCATATGTCGGACCATGTCAGAGTTTGGGAAATCACAGTTCCACGGGAAGAAGGATTCGTGTCGCAACTCCAGTTATTACTGTGGTGCTTAAGGTACCCAGATGCACCCACCTACCGGATTAGGAGACATGGCACCGAAGGATACCCGGTATGGGAAGCGCGAGTTTTAGTTGAGGCCCGCATGGGAAGCGAGACACCCTATTGCTTCCACACTCGTTACCACCGAGATCCGGTAGAACGGCTCTTCGGGACGCAGCCCGCGAAGCATTCCTCCGCCTCAACGTCATTCACCGTGCTTGAGCTCACCGTGGCGAGTTTGTACACCACCCTACCGTGAGGAAGGCAACCCAATCTGCACCGTGGAAGCCACTCCTGCTGCTATAATCCTATGGTCACTCGTCTGTCCCGCTGGGCAGAAACAACAGATGACTGCTATGAAGAGGCTTTGCTCGAAATCGACGACCAACAGCGACGCCTCCATGATCTGGTCGAGGAACACCAAAACTATGGGGATCATATCAACTTGTTGTAGACCCAACTGCAGGCTAACGGTGCCCAGTACGAGCAGCTCTCTCCCCGCTATGTGGCCCGTGGAGAAGCCTTGGTTGAGATAGAAGAACAGCTCGGGAAGAGCAAACAACAGTCAACCAGTGGAAGAGCAACTTCGCTCCAACCCGTCCCTGCTTCCTTGTACTTCCACCGAAGCCGCACCAACACCCCCGCCCTGTGCCCGACCACTACTACCTCATGACTCCGGCATGCCCGAACACTTTTCGGCCATGATGGAGCAGGGCCTTCATGTTGAGCACGAGTCGGCACCATACCGATAGACCCCACTGCTGCTACCTCAATGGGACCCACCTCGAACTCCATGGCTGTACCATCTGAGCCTGGTTCGGGAGAGGAGAACCCCATCCAGATCAGCACCGACTCTGAGTCCGAGATAGAACCAATGGAGATCAAGTGGGAGTCCAGTGATACTGATCCATCAGAGGAGGAAGCTCCTACTCGTCGCATGACTCACACGGAGGTCCCATCACCCTCGGGACTGCCGGAAGAGCACCGGACCACCAAGCGGGAAGATCAAACATGACTCGAGGCCACTACCTCGAGCCATGGGAACTTCGATTTGCTTCGGCTAAGGATCACCCCTTCCTGCACCCGGTTCCTGCGGTTGGGTGGATGACTAGACGAGAGGTCTGCGCCAGGCCTTGACCTTGCTTTGGATGGTTTTTGACAGCAAGGATCACACCCTCCCCCCTTAGTAGCTGATGGCAGTAGTGCGATGTTAGCTTTTGCATTGTGTTGTGTGGGACTGCGTATGTGCAGTCTGCTGTATCCCCCATGGATGTATTAACTATGGACCTATGTAATGTTTTATGGTATGTTATGAATGAGTTTATTCCACCATGCTTGCTCTGTTCAAAGATCACTTAAAAACAACTTAAAATCACTTAGAAACCATGACCTTAGTGGGTTCAATCTCTTACCTTATCTACCTTCTTCAGATGGCGCACCGTCGCAGAGCTTCAACATCCAACGAGAACCCACCAGAACCTAATCCCTCCACCCTAGCAGAGGTCATGGCTCTGCAAACCCAGTTGCTTCAAGCCATCGCCAACAACCAAGGGAATCACGGAGGATCGAGCTTGGGAGAATTTATGCGAGCTAAGCCGCCTACATCTTCCATGGTCGACGAGCCAATGGATGCTGAAGATTGGCTGAGAGTAATAGAGAAGAAGTTGACTCTTGTCCGGGTACGAGAAGCTGACAGAGTCGTCTTTGCCACCAATCAGCTGGAAGGTCCCACAAGTGACTAGTGGGACACCTACAAAGAGACACGGGCAGGAGACGCCGGAGAACCAACCTGGGAGTTCACGGCCGCCTTCCATGAAAATTTGGTACCCACCGTAGTCATGAGAATGAAGAAGAACGAATTCCGAAGATTGCGCCAAGGCAACACCACGGTACAAGAATACCTGAACAAGTTCACGCAGCTCGCTCGATATGCCACCAGTGACCTGGCAGACGAAGAAGAGAAAATAGATAAATTTATCGAAGGATTGAACGATGAGCTGAGAGGGCCAATGATCGATGAAGACCACGTCAGCTTCCAAAGCCTTATCAACAAGGTTGTGCGATTGGAGCAGGACCAAAAGATGGTGGAGAACAACCGCAAGAGGAGGCTTTCTATGACCCGCCCACTTCAGGGAGCGTCTCAGCGTCCTAAGGGAGCCACCCCATCTGGATGGAAACCAACCGTCGTGGCAACCAGTCGTCCCACTACGCCCGACTATGTCAGCAGGCCGACTGCGCCCCAGCTCCGTACTCCGACACCGACTCTAGCCGCTCCTGGAAGAAGAAATGTGAACTGCTTCAACTGTGGAGAGTTTGGGCACTACTCCAACAGCTGCCCCAAGCCACGCAGCACTCCCATGCGTACCGGTGCCAATACAACGGCTGTACGAGGAACTATTGCTCCTGCTGCTGGACGCGGTCTGTTTAGGACGCCGCAATCCAATGAGACTGCTACCGGATTTCATCGCGGACAAGTGAACCATGTGCGTGCCGAAGAAGCGCAGGAGGATCAGAACGTGCTGATGGGTATGTTCTCTATCAACTCTACCCCAGTTAGAGTCTTATTTGATTTCGGAGCATCGCATTCGTTCATATCATCACAAATAAGCAAACAACACCACCTACACCAGGTAGAACTTAAGAGACCCATGTTGGTACACTCGCCTGGAGGAAACATAACCGTACCCCATGCTTACATCAATGTGCCCATCCGGATTAGAGACATGATATTCCTTTCAAACCTTATGGTACTACCACCACAAACTCTTGATATCATACTTGGAATGGATTGGTTGACTAAGAACAATGGAGTCATAGACTGTGGCCGAAGGAAAGTCACAGTATCCACCCCATGGGGATCACCAATGAACATAACCATGGACCAAAACCCGATGCTATGTGAGCAAGCTGCGGGAGTATTTACCATGCTACCTTTGAGCGGGATGCCAGTAGTGCAAGATTACCCGGACGTATTCCCTGAGGAATTGCCCGGAATGCCCCCTAATCGTGACATAGAGTTTATCATCGACTTAATGCCTGGTACTGCCCCCATATCTAAGAGACCCTACCGAATGCCGGCTAACGAACTAGAAGAACTCAAGAAGCAAATCAGAGAACTACAGGAAAAAGGATTTGTACGCCCTAGTTCTTCTCCCTGGGGAGCCCCAGTACTTTTCGTCAAGAAGAAGGATGGAAGTATGAGGATGTTTGTAGATTACCGATCATTGAATGAAGTGACCATCAAAAACAAGTACCCACTACCTCGAATCGATGACTTATTTAATCAACTCAAGGGTGCCCAAGTGTTCTCGAAGATTGATCTTCGGTCAGGATACCATCAGTTGAAGATTAGAGCCGGAGATATTCCCAAAACAGCATTCTCTACGCGTTATGGCTTGTATGAGTTCACAGTAATGTCTTTTGGGTTGACCAATGCCCTGGCGTATTTCATGAATCTGATGAACAAGGTATTCATGGAATATCTGGATAAATTCGTGGTGGTGTTTATCGACGATATTGTTATATATTCCAAAGACGATGAGGAACATGCAGAACACCTACGACTGGTACTGGAGAAGCTACGGGAGTATCAGTTGTATGCGAAGTTTAGTAAATGTGAGTTCTGGCTTAAGGAAGTCGCTTTTCTTGGCCATGTAGTCTCAGTAGGAGGAGTAGCGGTAGAGACTGCCAAGGTCGGAGCATTACACCCAAGTCGATAGGAGGTTCGGAGTTTCTTGGGATTGGTCGGATATTACGGAGGTTCATCGAAGGGTTTTCCACGATAGCCCGACCCATGACTCAACTTCGAAGAAAGAGAAGAAACTTCGCTGGAACGAGAAGTGTCGGGAGGCCTTTGACCAACTAAAAGAAAAGTTAACCACCGCCCCAATCTTAATCCTACCCGACAACCGTAAGGAATTTGTGATATCTTGTGATGCGTCTCGACAAGGGGGATGCGTAATGATGCGGGGATGGAAAGGTCGTGGCATATGCCTCGAGACAGCTGCGACCCCACAAGGAAAACTACCCCACACATGACTTGGAATTAGCAGCAGTTGTTCATGCATTAAAAATCTGGAGACACTATCTGATCGAGAATCACTGTGATGTATACACTGATCACAAGAACCTGAAATACTTCTTTACTCAGTCCGATCTCAATTTACGTCGAGACGGTGGTTGGACTTGATCAAGGACTACGATCTAGGAATCTATTACCACCACGGCAAGGCGAATGTAGTGGCCGATGCGTTAAGCCGCAAAGCCCAATGCAACCATATGAGACTGGAAAGCATGGCCGGTGAGCTCCAAGAAGAGATGGCTCGACTTAACTTACACCCGATTCCTCACGGAGAAGTGAACTCATTAGAAATCCAACCTCTTCTGAGAACTCAAATAGAAGAAGCTCAAAAGGATAATGGAGAAACACAAACGATCAAAGAGCGCATGGCCACTGGGCACGCGAAGGACTTCTCGGTAGATGACAAGGGAACCCTATGGTATAAAAAAAGAATCTACGTGCCTGAGCAAGGTGGTTTGAGCGGATTGATCCTAAAAGAAGCACACGAATCAGCATATTCGTTACATCCTGGCAGCACGAAGATGTACCAAGATTTGAAGGAGGAATATTGGTGGCCCAATATGAAGAGGGACGTAGCCGAATACGTGGCCATATGCGATGTATGCCAAAGGGTAAAAGCCGAGCATCAACGACCGGCAGGCTTGTTGCAGCCACTCAAGATTCCCGAGTGGAAATGGGATGAGATAGGCATGGATTTCATTGTTGGACTACCCAAAACTGCAGCGGGATATGATTCCATTTGGGTAATAGTAGATCGGCTCACCAAGACCGCCAGATTTATCCCCGTTAAGACTAACTACAATAGTGCCAAGCTGGCGGAGCTATACATGAGTAGGATCGTGTGTCTTCACTGTGTGCCAAAAAGAATTATATCGGATCGCGGTACTCAATTCACATCCCATTTCTGGAGAAAGTTCATGAGGCACTCGGAAGTCACCTTGCTTTCAATACCGCTTACCACCCACAGACCGACGGGCAGACCGAAAGGACAAATCAAGTTCTTGAGGATATGTTGAGAGCTTGTGCGTTGGATTTTACAAAGGATTGGGAAAAATGCTTACCGTACGCTGAATTCTCCTACAACAATAGCTACCAAGCAAGTCTGAAGATGTCGCCAAATGAAGCCCTATTTGGTCGGCGATGCCAAACCCATTGATGTGTCAGAAACCGGTGAACGAGCCGTGTTTGGGCCTGATATAATCAAAGAGGCCGAGGAAAAGGTTCGTCTGATCCGGGACCGATTAAAGGCGGCCCAATCTCGACAGAAGAGCTACGCGGATACTCGTCGAAGGGACTTAGAGTTCCATGTAGGCGACTATGTGTACCTAAAGGTCTCACCACTACGAGGGACTCAGAGGTTCAAGGTCAAAGGAAAACTTGCGCCAAGATATGTGGGCCCATTCCTGATAAGCGCTAGAAGAGGCGAAGTGGCCTACCAGCTAGAGTTACCCGAGAACATCTCCGATGTCCACCTAGTGTTCCATGTGTCGCAATTGAAGAAGTGCCTGCGAGTGCCGGAAGAGAAAGCTCCTTTGGAAACCATCCAAATCGATAGTGATCTCACATACCCGAAACATCCAATAAAGATATTGGACGAGGCAGAAAAGAGGACACGAACCAAGTCATGGCGCATGTACAAAGTGCAATGGAGAAATCACACCGAAGAAGAAGCCACCTGGGAGAGCGAGGATTTTCTAAAGACTGAATACCCACACCTACTCAACAACCGGTAAGAAATCTTGAGGACGAGATTTATTGTTAGGGGGGTAGGTTTGTAACATCCTAAAAATCAGAGAAATTAAAAAAAATCAAAAACTAAAAATCGGAACTTGCAAAAACCTTTTGGTTTCATTGCTTCTTATCATATTTATCGTTCTTATTTGCCAGCTCAGTTGCCTTACTCTCACATTTGAATTTGCTTGATATGAGTTTGAGACAAAACCCTAAAAATAAAAACCCTAGCTAGAAAGAAAATTCTAGAGTATATGTTTTCAAAAGAAGGATAGGTGCACAATTTAGAAGATTTCTAAAGATAATTTGGGAAAATATATAATTAGATCTAAACCGTGGATTGAGGGGAAAAAGTATTAAGCCTTCGGGGCTTAAAAGTGAAAGAATTTTAAGGGAGAAATAAAAATTTGAAAGACATTTTGCTAAAAGATCTTAAAATCTTAAAAATTAAAAGAAAGATAAATTCAATATGACAAATATATTTTTTTGGAAAAGATTTGAAAATATAATTCCAAGAATTGTTTTGGGAATATTAGATTGTATTTCAGATTTATGGGATGAAAGAAAATAGGAAAAGGGAATTAGGAAAGTCAAAATCAGGAAAAATAGAAAAGTACACTGTTCATTAGCTCAGCAAGTGTTCGACCGGTCAATTGGTTGTGTCCATGCGCGCCACGTGCAATCACTCGAGCCGCGCCATACCCAGGTACCTGTGCACACGTGTTCCCGCGGACGTCGGCCTCGGTCATGCACAGTGCTCGCCGGAACGGCCTCGCCACTCCGTCGAACGCAAAAGTCCACGCCGTATGCGCACCCATGCCGTCGCCGTACAGCCCGCGTCAGCCCACTGCGAGCACAGTCCACACCACGCCTTGGCACGTCGCACGCCACGCTCCCGCACCACGTTCACCGTACGCACACGTCGGCCACAGTGGCGCACGACGCGCGACATGCGCACGCACGACGCGCGTGCGGTAGTTGACGCTGGGCGTTCCTACCTGATCCCGAGCACCCTGCACACTATAAATAGGTCCCTAGCTTCCTCTCACACTCCCACACTGTGCCAACACCACCTCACTCCTTTCCCTCCTTTGCTGCCACCGAAACGCACCAGAACGTCACGAAGTGCGCCGAGTCGACCGAATCCGCGTCGCGCCGCATTCTCCGCCGTCCGCCGGTTGCCGGAGATCGCTGCTCCTCACCACCGGTGAGTCACTGTTCCCCGGTTCCATTTCTGGCGGTAGCTCGTGTCGACGAGGTCGCGGTCGGCCTGGAACGCCACGCCACCACGCCGGCTTGCCGTGCGCCCGAGGGGGGTAGACGCCCTCGGCGTCTAGGAGAGAGAAGAACAGTGCCGTCTAGGGGGGTAGAAGAAAAGGAGAAAAAAAAGAGGGAAAAGAAGAAAAATAAAAATACAAAGAAATAAGGGAAAAATTTTAGAAAAAAAAATTAGAAATAATTTGGAGATATTTTGGGAATATTTACGCCAAAATTCTATAGTTTTCACAGGTATTTTCTTCAAGATGAAATGAGCTCCTATATACGATTTTCGGAGAACTTTGCGTTTACGAAAAACCCTAGATAACCGTAACTCGACAATACGATCGATTTTGCCCTAAAATCCTCCGTAACTCGGGTAAAATCATGAGGAGATATTTTGGAGTACTCTTTTTGGTTTTTCTTGATTCCTTATTCGTTCTTATCAAATTTTAATTGAATTCAATATTTTATTTCGCACGTATGGATAGCATCCAAGAAGCGCCTACGACTACGTCGAAGACCCCACTCAACAAACGTGCAAGTAAGACAAGTCATCACACTCTTTGAACATATTGATCCCAATTATGAAATGATGTTGTTTTAAACTTTAAACATGCATGCCATACACAAAGAATTTCCTATACTTGTTATGCCATACCTTGTTATTGATTACCTTTAGAATTATTCCTTGTAATCCTCGACGTGATACATACAACCGGAGAATATCTTCGGTAAAATGCTTAGCCATGCTATTATTACATTCATGCACACTCATGCTTTTGCAAATAGCTATATGCTTGAGCAACTACCTTTGGGAAATGTAGTTGAAATACGGCATGTGGATACATGAGCGCCACATTGCCATGAGAATAATCAAATGAGTTTTGGTGAGAACTAAAAATACCAAACAAATGTTTTAGACCGGGGCGGCTGGATGATTTGGGTGGATTCCGGAAAAGGCAAGTGCCGACCCTGGTCAATTAAGGACCGAGCCATGAGATAGCCGGGAAACGAGCCAGTACAACCGTACTTCTCAAATGGGTATAGACCTAGCGGAGTAAATAGCCGAGCGGAGGTGATACCCCTGCATAGTGGTTCTTTTATATGAGATGAGATTGGGAATGGATGATTGAAAATCGAAATTAATCATAACTTGATAAATGAAGTCTTCCCTTACCTCAGGAGCGCCAGAACTCCTCACACTGCTAGAAAACGACGCTAGAGTGCAAGAGGATTTAAGTTCATGGAGCGGGTACTACCAAAGTGAGGTAATTGAAAGGCTTTGCCGTGACCGTCTCATGTATTGGGACATAGGCTCATTTGTTGGGCAGTCGCGGAGTACGGGTAAAGTGTACATCCACTGCAGTGTGAATGAATCAATCTATTCGAATAGCCGTTCTCGCGGATATAGAGCACCGTGACAAGACTTTCGCTTGGCTAGACTCTAAACTTTAAAATGATGGGATGGGTTTGCATGATGATTTTTATTCACTGGTGGATCAACTTCTCGAAAGGCGAGAAGGGGTAGAGTCCCCAGAAAACCATGACGAATTGGAGGCGGGAAGCCATCCTTGGAATCACGATGGATGGTAGACACAACCGTCGCCGACTTAATGAACTATGGAACTAAAACTTGACTTGGCTAGATGCTAGGTTTGTGAAAAGATTTATAACGTTGGCTTTGTGCAAATAAACCATAGCTTTTCCTTGAGAATCCCCTATCATGTGCACCTTTTCGTGTTGGCTTGCTGAGTACGGTTGGTACTCACCCTTGCTATACGCACAAACCTTCAGATGGTGGAAATGAAGAGTTAAAGGATCCATATGCCTACTACCAGGAGGGCGGAGAAGACGATGGTGCCTGCTAGGTCTTAGTCTCCGGTCGTTGCCTGTGGCAATCGACAAGCCGCTACCTTCATTCCGCTGCCTTACCTAATTTCTACTTTTGGTTATATTTGGACCATGAGGTCCTATATGTCGGATATTGCCTTCGGGCCTATATTGTAATACTTTTGCTGTAGGACTATTCGTGCATTTGCACCTGATTATTCAGTATTATATTTCGTGGGTACCAAACTACTCAATCTACGGAAATGGTACTATGAACACAAAAGATTCCCGTTCCAAAAACGGGGGTCCACATCTCCCCACCTTTATCTTCTTTCTTGCCTCTCCCAAGCTTAGGACAGTTGGAGCGAATGTGATCTAAAGCACCACATTCAAAACAGCGAGCTGGTCCACCTCTTTTCCTGTACCAGACTTTATTCATAGCTCGAGAAATTTTGTTAGCAGCCAAAGCCAAATCCATCTCCTCGAATTGTTCGAGTTGCTCATCGGACATGGCATGAATCAAAGCAAGAGCAGTGGGAGTCGATGAAGAAGCAACAACATCCGAAGAAGTGGAAGAAGAAACCAAAGCACTGGACTTAGGATTTGTTTTTCGAGAAAGAATATTCATCTCATGAGTTTTGAGTTTTGTGTAAAGCGAATCCAGAGTCAAAGTACCCATATTAACAGACTCTTGAATAGAAGTAACTTTCATCTCCCAAATAGACATATCAAGACCATTCAAAAAGTGGCGAGAAACCTCATATTGTGGATAATTTGTATCATAAGCACAATCAACAGATCTAAGATTACTCAGAATTTTGTTAAACCTACCAAGGTAATCATCCAAAGCTTCTGCAGGTTTCATCTCAAATTTTATGTACTCCTTTTTGAAAAGATCTCGACAAAGTTATTTAATGTTGTTAGTTCCTTGATGAAAGTTTTTCAAAGCGATCCAAATCTCATTGGCGGTTTGAAGATGTGACACACGATCAAAATCCAAACGAGAAATCCCATTCAATAAAATATTACGAGCTTTGCAATTGTTATTAAACTCAGTTTTCAAAGCCTCAGTATAAATAAACTCAGGGATCTCATAAGGAATAGCAACCTTTTGCCAAACATCGTAATCTTGAGCCATGATATAAGATTGCATCTTACTATACCAATAAGCAAAATTCATACCATCGAAAACATGTGGCTTAGTTGAAAATTTATTAGACATGGCTTAAAACTTTAGATCGATAAAAATCCAAAAAAGAAAACGAGGCTCTGATACCACTTGTAGGATCAAATACCCAAAACTAAGCCAACCAGAGGGGGTGAATGGTTGGTACACCCAAAAGCCAAACTTATAGTGGAAATAGAAGTTACCCTCGAATTCCGATGTAGATCGGTCTAATCGAAGTAGCTATGTCGGTTTGACCGCCTGGATGCCTCCGGTCTGACCAGTAATGTAGCTCCGGTCTGACCGCCTGATGTAGCCGATCTGCCGAACGTAGCCGATGAGCCCCGGTCTGACCGAAGTTGTTGCGTCGGTCTGACCGGTAAGAAACCGCCGGTTGGACCGCCGCACCCGAGAAAACACAAATTGAACAACTCTCAAAGTAGATTGAAAATATATTGCTTGTCTCTGTGTTTACAAAGTGCAACAACAGCACTCCTCATAAAATCTCGACTAAACTCGAAACCCTAAGATCGGTCTAATCGAAGTAGCTATGTCGGTTTGACCGCCTGGATGCCTCCGGTCTGACCAGTAATGTAGCTCCGGTCTGACCGCCTGATGTAGCCGATCTGCCGAACGTAGCCGATGAGCCCCGGTCTGACCGAAGTTGTTGCGTCGGTCTGACCGGTAAGAAACCGCCGGTTGGACCGCCGCACCCGAGAAAACACAAATTGAACAACTCTCAAAGTAGATTGAAAATATATTGCTTGTCTCTGTGTTTAAAAAGTGCAACAACAGCACTCCTCATAAAATCTCGACTAAACTCGAAACCCTAACTTTTCTTAACTCAACTCTCTCTAAAACTCATACCGAGAAGCCACGCCTTCCCTCTCTATTTATACACAAGATAAGCAGCCCAAAACCACGAATCCTACTCATACAAAAAGTCCTAATTCACTAGGAAACCTTCTCGTACAAGAAACAAACTTTACATAATTCAATTGTCACAAAATTGAACTCCATCCAAAATTACAACTCCGTATCCCATACGCACACAATATCTCCATCGTATGCTATATAGAAACTACACCAACCACGTGCATCAATCTCTAGCCTTAGTATCCCGCATGATCTCTCTCAGACGTCACATTATCTCCAAGTTAACTCCAACTCTATCACCGGCAATACTCTCTCGAGGCGTAAAGATTACCTACAGATGAATTAAACAAACCAACCATATCCGAGCATAAGCTATCTCCAACTTGACTCATTGTCAGCACACAACAATATTCATACGCATAGAAACACGAAATAATCATGGATATGCAAGGAAACATCCCAAAACCAAAACCGACACAGAGTCGGCCTGCAGCCAGACAAAGTCGGCCTGTAGTCGGACAAAGTTGGCCTGCAGTTGGACAAAGTCGGCCGGTCAAACCGGTGATACACCCCCGGTCTGACCGCACACAGACCTTCGGTCTGACCGGTGGCACACACCCGGTATGACCGTATCTTGAAACACGGTTCACCGTCTAAAAATCCAATCATCTCCAAAACCACTTCGCTAATAATCTCCAAATAACAAAACGAATAATCACACATGCCAATTGTTCATCACCATAGAAGAATCAAACACACTTTGATTTTATAATTTTCTCACGAAGATAAAAAAAATTTGCATGTAACAAAACTAATGAATGTATCTATCCATGCAACCAATGAATATGAAACTCCTTGGTTCTGTTCAAATAGTTAATTTATCTTTTTATTTAAGTCTTATGCCACTCTCAATAAAAGTTTGATTCTCATTAAATATGATGTCATATAAGCATTTTTGGTGATGTGGTAAAAAATTAACGAAGAAAGATATAAAATGAGTTTTATCTACATGAAAAAACCATGTCTACATCGGTTTTCAACACAATTTCTCTTGCTTATACTACATATGAAACATGATACAGCAAATAAAACTGTGCATTGTATGAACTATTTTATTATCGATTAAATGTCTTGTTGCTTATGTGGCACCATTGGAAACATAAAAATAACACCTCTTGAAATGGCCTTAGATGGCAATTCCAATGGATTCATGAAATGACATTTGGAGATGATTCCAATCAAAAAATCCAACGGATTAGCTATCCCATCATCCAAAAATACAAGGTGGCTATTCCGGTTTTCCCGTTCTCCAACTCTGGATAGCCTCCCTGGATCGCCAAAAATGATTTTTGTCGTGATTGCGCGCAGCAGGCGTCGAGTTCCCGCCGCGCTCCCGACGGCGCGGTCCTGCGTTGCCGACGCTGCCGAGGTCCCGACCATCTGTACTCCCGACGCCGCCGAGGCTCCTCTACGCCCCGCCGCTGAGTCCCCTCTGCTCCCTGCCGCGGACATCTGCACATCGGAGGCTTGCTGGAAGAACTGGAGGCCGAGGCAGGTGATGAGTATGCGGCGCATGGCCGGCGTCGGGCGGAGCAGCAGGTCCCGCCATACCCCCTCGCCGTGGGTGCCCCTGCTCTTCTGGACGATGGCCACAACTTCGTCGTCGTCGGAGATCCCCTCGGGGATGCCGACCGCGTTCTTGATGCCCAGGGTTTGCAATCACAACCAACCAGTTTCTGTTCTAAACCAACTTGCTAATTGTCACAGATCCAAGAAGGGGCTGGAGAAAGGTCAGATTTCTCTGAAATGGTTTTGTGAGACAAGCCCTTCTTACTCCTACCATTCTTGCCTATAGGCTCACCTTGCTGTTTTGGTCTGAAATACTTCGACTTGGGTATGAATCTGTGTTTCTTGGATCTCTTGATGTAACATTCAGCTGTGACTCAGAAATCGAATCAATGGCAAGCTGGACTTCAGAGCTTTCAAGATCACCATTCTGCATATTAGCCATATGGAACTGGTGCTGGGCATCATCTGAGGGCATGCTTTCTTGCTTTGTCGAACAAGCTGAAGTGTTAACTGTTAGAGGAGGGATATATTTTTGCTTCACATTTTGGATAATACTAGAATATGAGGACTGGTGAAAACTAAGGGGACTCCCAAGGGTTTGACCAGATTGGTTGAGAAGCATGATAGCCAATTCTGATCCAACAGCTGGAATGTGCTGCAAACTACTATAGGGATTACCCTGAGCCCATGGAACGATGCAGAAACTCAAAACTCACGGCGGCAGAAACAGCGACTCGGCAAAAAGACAGAAACGGCGATGTGAGAAACTCGCAGCAAATAAACGAAACGGTGACTGGAATCTTGCGTCAGAAAAAAGCTGACAGGCCTTATTGGAATTCCACTAAAAACATACATAAAAACATACATAGAATAGATTATTTATTTTTTATGAGGATATAAATAGGGACTCATTTAGAGTTTCAAAATAGATGATTTTATTGGAGTGGTTCTAAAGACTCCACAAATATGACTAACTTATTTAGAAAAAACTAAAATATAAAATAAGTCTATATTTTTGGATCGTGGGAATATTATGATACCTTTGGTCAATTTAATTGGAGTATCAAATCAAGTTGTAAAAATATTATAGAATGCTAGTCATAATATCTATTATTTATGTAAATTATTCTACACTTTTGCTTTGTATATACGCAAAGATCATTTTTGTAGTTTAGTTATATTCATGCAAATGCATTTACGACTACTAGGAAAATCAAGAACATGCCAAAATAAATCTGAACATTTATTTTACTCCTTAATAATTAATATTTTATTCGTTTCAAAATATAAACATTTATAGCTATGAATCTAAACAACAACTATGTATATTTATAGCAAAAAGTTATTATTTCATTCAGACAATGCTATTATCAAACTCACTATGAACAACCTTTAAAGTATATTTTCTTTGAAATATGAAAACCTATATGCATTTATAGATTAGTTTTCAAATACTTTGACAAAATTATTAAATTATATATTTACTGATATTTTTATATATATTGTAAAAAGTAATGGACAAAATTACTTTTTCAAAAAACGTGCCTTATCTGAAATGATAAGTATTATTAATTAATTTGGAGAAGTATATTTTAGGACGGGCACAGTACTCGCTACTGTCCACCCATGGCATACGATTCCGAGCGCCTGTTCCCTATTGTTCGACAGGTGTTCTTTTTTTAATGAGAAAATCAGGTATTCTTCTTATTTTTGGAAAGAAAAAGAGAACATTTATGTATAGTCCGAGCAGCTTCGCAAAGCGGTCGAGCCGAGCTGGCTGCTTAGCCTCGGGACCCAGCAGTCAGCTTTCTTGCACGGGTGGTGCATTGGTGCGTGCAGACTGCAGAGCACACGTGCACATGTTATCGAAACCGCGAAAATCGTCATAGTTTTCCTGCTTTTGGCCATACCTCAGCGTATAGCACCGTAATTGTACGGTTTGGTTTAAAAATTTTATATGAATTTAAAAATTTTGAAAAAAATATTTTATCAAAAAATATATTTATTTTTTATAAAAATAAATTTCGTTCGTTCGTCGCGAAAACCACGGTATGTGACGTGATTTTTCGCTGTTTGAACGAAAATCATGACACGGCATTGATTTGAATTTGTTTCAAATTTAAATTACGTCACTATTCATTTGGACGTGGTTTTCGCGCTTTTTGACGTGGTTTTTGGCATGATTTTCGTGTGGTTCAGACGAAAACCACGATAGAACAAAATATTTTGAAATCCGTTAAAATTCAAAACTGTTTTATTGTTTACTTCGTCATTTTTATGATTTTCGAAATTTTTATGTGAAGACCGTGATACGCGAGGATAAAGGTACGATAGACGTGGACGAAATGGAAAGCCCTCACGGCACTCATCCTGATGCCTGAAGCGCAAGCAAAAGACTGCCGTGGCAAAACTGAACGCTGTGGTGTAACCGTCAGTCGTCATATTCCGTCAATAGGGCGCCACGTAGTTTTTTTTTTTTTTTGCTAGTGTAAGTCCTACCGACATGGTTTTATTCTTTTTATATTTCTTTCAGTGCCAAGTAAGCTCCATAATCGAAGACTTGGTTAACTGTGCCACATAAGTGATATGTCATCCAAAACGATCCGTAGGCCCTTGTTTAGTTTAAAAAAATATAACGTAGTGTCACATCGAAAGATATATAAAATATTAAATATAAACTAAAAATTAATTAATTATATAGATTGAATGTAATTTATAAGACAAATCTTTTCAGCTTAATTAGTCTATGATTTGTTTTCAGCTTAATTAGTCTATGATTTGACAATATAATGCTACAATAACACTTGTGCTAATGACGGATTAATTAGTCTTAATAAATTTGTCGCGCTGGCCGATTCTGTAATTTATTTTTAATTAGTCTTAATAAATTCGTCGCGCTGGCCGATTCTGTAATTTGTTTTTATAGTATCCGAATATCTTATATAACATCTTTATATAAAGTTTGATGTGACATAACCTAGAACTAAACAAGGTCTTAAAAGCCATGGAGAAAGTTATTTTACAAATTTATTGAATCTTTTCCCAAGTGAATCGAATTTCAAAACATTGGGCCCGGCCCATTAGATATTAGGATCGAATGGCTGAGTGGGCTTGTAATGCTAGACTCCCTAAATCCATTCCCACGATCCTTGAAGGTTGGAAGGTTGGAAGAGCTGTTAGGTCTGCTTCCGTGTTAACTAAGATAAACGGAACGGCCCATTTGTGAGGCCTATTTGCTGTATATATTCTTTTATTAAAATATAACCATTTGTTCAAATGTTAGTTTAAAATTTTAATTGTAATAAATATAACGATAAAATCGAATAACAAATTAGATAAATGGCTTAGAAAAAATCATTTGAAACTTGTTAACAAAAAATTAAACCAACCATAATCAAATAGAATAGAGCCACATCATCTAAATCAAAACAACATGAACCGGTCAAATCGGGTCGGATCCACTCATCAACATATTAAAAAAATATTCTTTTTTATTATCGCCCTATCCAGCCTATACTTCAATTAAACATAACAAAACGGCCATCTTTCATTCAGCCCCATCCATCTAACCAAACACAGCTTAACCCTCTCAAACCACGGATGGTCGGCTGGCGACCAAGTGCTCCATCTTGCGGTCTTGGTGTTCGGATTTGACACTGTCAGTTGTCCTGTGGGCACGTAGCGAGAAATCCAGCAACGATTGTCTCTGGTCCAATACTAATTTTTCTCTTCGAGAGGGACGGAGACTGTTAATTACTACTGTTGTGTAAACAACTGGTTAATGTTATCGATGAACGAAAGAGCAACCAGGTAGCCAACCAATTGAATGCCTGATTCACTCCTCCTTGGTTTTCCAAAATTCTGAACGACTTAAACAAGGATGAGTTAAATTTTTGTAACTTTTGAATATCATTAACTTTAAATATTTTTTAAAAATTAAAATAATATATATATATATATTTCAGAGAACAAGTTATCTATTTCATATATTATAATAGAAAAATAAAGTGAAGACATATTTTTTGACAATGTCTTTATCTAAAATATCATTAAGAATTATGGAAGCGGAGATTAAGAATTATGGAAGCAGAGAGAGTGAGTAATTGCTTCTTCTCTTCATTAGCCAGCCAACCAATTTTAACTCATCTATGTTATTTTTCACGCGCATACTTTTAAACTATTAAACGGTGTATTTTTAAAATATATATGAAAGTTGTTTTAAGAAATTATATTAATCATTTTAAAAAGATTAGTTAATAGTTAATAAATTATGTATCAAAGAGTTGTGCCGTTTTGTGTGTGTGAGAATTAGTTTCCAAAACTATCAACCGAACACAACCTAACTTTCCTTAACCTCCCTCCCTTTTTACCTTGCCAGATATCTCAAACACTTAAATTTTCACTTAACCCTGCATTACAGATTGATCATCAACCCTTGATGACCCCTGCGTTTCTGTACTTGTACCGGATGGCCCAGAACAAGAAGAAGAGGTAATTGAGCGTGCTGAGCACACACATCACCCAGTAGAACCTCTCCAGGTGATAGTGGTTCAGCTTCTCCCCCTGCAGCCACGCCCGCCGCCCGCCGCGCCCCGTCGCGCTGTTCACCACCGTCACCAGCACCGAGCTCAGGTAGTAACCCAGCGCCAGCGACGCCCACGACAGCGACGTCGCCAGCGACCGCATCCTCGCCGGCGCCTCGCTGAAGAAGAACTCGAGCAGCCCCGCCAGGGTGAACAGGTCGGCGGAGCCCAGGAACAGGTACTGGAACGCGATCCAGAAGAAGGTGATGGGCAGTGGCGCGGCCGCGTCGAGCATTCCGGCGTTGGACGCCACGTTCTTGCGCTTCACCTCGACCACGGCGGCCACGGCCATGGCGAGGATGGAGAGGACGAGGCCCGTGCCGATGCGCTGGAGGTGGGTGATGCCCATCTCCGTGCCCGTGGCGCGGCGCGCGAACGGGATGATGACGTGGTCGTAGACCGGCGCGAGGAGTATGATGAAGGTGACTGGGAACACCGGCAGCGACGCCGGCGGCACCTTGAGGCCACCGACGCGGGTGTCCATCGTCGCCGCCTGCTCCACGGAGAAGGTGGACAGCTGCGCCAGGCAGCTGTTGAGCATGATGGTGGAGAAGAAGATGGGGAGCACCATGAGCACGATCTTGACGTCCTCCACCTCCTGCACCGTGCACGACAGCGCCCCGCACCGCGGCAGCCGCTGCACCGCCCGGTTCAGGAACACCAGCTCCTGCGACGGCTCGATCACCGCCTCGGCGGCGTCGGCGACGCCGTAGATGTCCCCGGGCTTGCAGTACTCCTTCATGTCGGTGCTCCCCGTTGGGCTGGGCGCGCGGTCGATGACGGCGCCGTTGCTGGCGCTCTGCGCGCCGCCGCGGCGCGCGAACGCGGCGGCGAGGACGACCTTAGCGATGGTGGTGAGCGGGCTCCCCGTGGGCACCTTGTTGCGGTAGAGCCTTGAGCCGGCGACAAACACCGGGATGGAGAGCAGGATGGCAATGGTGGAGATGCCGAACCCCCACTGCCACCCCTTGTTGTCCTCAACCCAGACGGCGAAGGTGACGGCGATGAGCGCGCCGACGGAGAGGCAGAAGACGAAGTAGTTGAAGAAGGTGGAGCGCCCCTTGCGCCCCCGCGGCGCGTGCTCGTCGAACTGCTCCGCGCCGTGCGACGGGAGGGAACCTTTGATGCCGCCTATGCCCAGCGCCGTCAGGTACAGCCCCGCGAACAGCATCGCCTTCTTCGCCCCCGACACCGGCTCGCACGCCACGCCGGCACCCTTGGCGCAGCCCGGCGGCATCAGCGACGGCGTCCTCGCCTGGATCGTCAGGACCACCAGCCCCTGCAACACATTGCGCCATGTTTGACATGAACAAAAGTTCAAAAAAAAATGCAAGCCCATGTAAAATCCTAAAATCTTTACACGAAAAAACAGAGCAAACTTCCAGGCCCATCATGTACTGTCAGGCCCAAGCCCAAACACATGCAACGGCTCTAGTACTAATACCAAAATTCTGCTGCAATTTTCCGTTGCAAATTCGCATTGCCATGTTGCAACGGATCATACCAACCGATCAGAACTACGCCATCTCCAGTGGTTTGGTTGAGGGAAAGAAATATCAGGTGACAGCGAGAAAAGTTTCGTGGGGGAGGCAAGTGGTCGGCGTGCTGCATGTGCTGCCGCTGCCCGCGCGCCCGTGCGCGACGCGAACGCGACGTCGCTTTGCCTCGCCGTGGCCCGTGACCCGGCTAAAGCGGAGGAGGACGACGAGACCGACAGGGGCACTGTCTATGGGTTAATAGTAACTTTTGTCAGCGCTGACCGGCAAACGCAATACAGTTGGGCTGAAAAACTCAGGGCGGTTTTTGAAGCTGGTAAAGTCAAACGGCGTTCGTTTTCTGGCGCTCAGTTCAGATCACCAAGGTCGGAGTACCACTTACGTCGTAAACGACGACACGAATTTATTAAACCTAATTAATCTATCATTAATTGTCAAATCATAGTCTAATTAGGCTTAAAAATTTGTCTCGTAAATTACATATAAGCTGTGCAATTAGTTTTAAGTCTATATTTAATGTGTACAAACTTTCGATATGACAGACTAGTACTACGGTACTAGTCGTATCTTAATTAGCCCATCAAATGGGTGCATAAAAGATGTTTACAAGTGGTGCGCTGGTGCTATGCTGTACTTGGTACGCTCGGTGCGTACATAGGAGTAACATTATTGGGTACCGTTTCTGTTTTCAGTGGCTATTCTCTCAGGATTCACGTGGCGCAATGCACAACACCCCTAAAGGGAAAGGAAAACAACAAATACCCCAACGGTCTATCCTTTCCTTTTCATTATTTCTGCACCATATTACACCTGGTTTGGTACCTATCTTGCACTTTCTCTATTCAAAATGTTAAACATATTATTTTTGTCATCAATATAAAAAAATTAACTATATATATAGAGAGAGTATGTGTGTTTTGGTCAACTATTTTATCTTTTATTTAAGTCTTGATGAGTATATGAAGACCATAAATATGATCATTCTATTAAAAAAGCCAAAGAGTACCGGCTTCTTCTTATTTTCGGTAACAAGATAATCTTTCCAGAACTATGGCTGGACTGAATAGCTCCCCTATAAAATTATACGCGCGAATCACTCAGGTGCTCACAAGTGAAACAAGTGGGTGAGAAAAATACGAGTAGCACCAAAACGATGATTAATATTCTCCGGAAGGGAAGCAAGCACACAGCCAAAGAATGAAAGGAACCTGCAGGCAAATCCCGAAACCAGATAAACCCCACTTGATCCACTTGCACCGCCCCAGCGGCGCGCGCGGCCCGGAGCCATACCTACCTAGCAAGCGCAGCAGCCGCAGGTTTCGTGACGCCGAGGAGGCAGGAAGGCACAACGCGAATCGACGCGGCGCGCACGCACGTACGGTCGCCTTCACCACCAGGGCAGCGCCCAATCGCGCATCTAGATATGTTCCCGTCTCACTGCTCCCTTCCAGAACTTGCTCGTACGTACGGCCACCACGGCACGGCCGGCGCCGTCTGACTCGTTCCATCGCCCGCCCGGCTAACACGCGGCGGTCCGTACGCCTCTCTCGTGTCCGCTCCACACGCGAGGAAGCCAAGATTTTGTGCGACTCGTCGCATAGACGAGTGTGCGGTCGCACGCCCGTAGTGGACACCGTACGTGTACGTGCGTTGGTGGAATCAGAACTGGCTGGATCACAGTGATGTGATTCGATCTGGCGAACGGGATAAGATAAGATGGTGATCGGATCGGGGGATGAGAAATGCCTCGAGGATGTTCCACACTGGCTGCCAGGCTCGTGTTCCACGTAGATAAGATCCGTGCCTATCCGTATTTCCGTGTACGTAATGCTGTATGCGACAATCACTAATCTGCTAGTACTCCAATCTAGGATTAGGTATACGTACCCCCCACCCCCACCCCCCTCTTCACGGTCGTCGTAAATTTCCATTTTTTTTTCACCATGAGTATTATTCCGCGTGCAGCCGTCTCTCCTAATTATCGTTTACCCCTTTTCGCTTTTCTGGTGATAGACCAACTCCGGCGTATATTAAACCGACGACTTATCCACATCGTCGCCCAAGTAGAAGCGTCTTGTCAAGTCACTGGGTAAAATTTAAAAAAAAGGAGATTGTTCGTTCATGAAGGGGCGAAAGGCCACAGTACCACTCGAGGTCCAGAAAAAGGTCCATCAAGACCGGTCAGGATCCAGGTGTGCGCGCGCGTCGTCACGTACTCGCGAGTACCGCGTACAATCCGTGCGACCGTGCGACGAGTGGTGGTGACCCGCCCGCGCGCGCAGTGACGGGGCGGCCAGGGAAGGCAGGGCGCCGGTCTCCGCGACGGATTTGGCCCCGCGCGCCGATGGAATTGGAGGTGGATTGGTGGATATTGCCCCATCCCGCGGCCCCCAGGGACACTCCAGGCGGCGGCGACGGCGACCGTAATTCGGCCCACTCGTGGTGTGACTTGTGACGTACTAGTAGCAAAGATACAGGGCTACCTATATCTTAGGATGGACCTCTCGTCATGGTGACGTTGCCTAGCTACCAGAACGCCGCCCATGCGCCTGTCGACGACGGCGGCGGCGACGTAGTCTCACATAACTGATTGATTGATTGTTCTGGCTTTGTTAGCTAGGAGTAGCTATGGCGGTGTAATCCAGTGTACGGCGTCACACGGGTTATGGTGTTAGCTTGCTTGATGCGCTCGATCATCTTTTCAGCTGTCGCTTCAAACATGCAGGCGTGCAGAGCAGCCTATTCTAACGTGCACACACAATTCACACGCTTTGACCGTGCGAAATTGCCCTACAGCACACGACTGTTGATGTGTACAGTGCAGTGATTGTATTTTTTGGAAGGGTCAAGTACAATCATGTTCACCTCGCCGGTATGGCACCCGACAGATTGATATTTACGGTTACTGCCCACGTGATACACCGCACCGCACACGTCTCTATACCCACTATATACGCCGTATACGTCCATTTCCATCCTAGCTACATACTCATCCTACGAGCTACGACTAGCACTACCCACACAATCTAAAAAAAATATTTCATACTACGAGCATCTTCACGTTGGTGTATAATTTAAATTATGTATAATACTTGTTTAAAGAACCTATATAAAAATTGATTTTTATTTATGTTGATATCCTTCAATAGATTAAACAAATAACCACTCTATGTGTGCTTGCTATAAAAAGCCATCGAAAAACTCGAGATAAATGATTAGCAAAAATAAAAAGGTATATACAAGATTTGTTGAAGACTATTATGTATTATTGGGATTAATAGAGATATATAGTATTTGTTGAAGATGCTCTAATCACTTTAATTTTAAATATATATTTTTATATGACTTTAACCATTTGTTTTATTTGAAGATTTAGTGTAAACATAAAAAAATATAAGTTAGCATCTAAATACCTTTAGTGATAATTTAAGTCACTACAATATAAATTATAGTTATATAGATTATTTTTAAATAATACTAATGGTCAAATGTAGCATACAAAAGTCAATAATTTCAATTGAATATTATTATTTTTAAAAGCGAGGGTAGTATGAAAAACATTTTTGACGCAATTGAATGCAAACGCATTTTTTTGGAATATCTTGTAGAATTTAAAAAATAGAGTGAGAAATAATTGTGTTTCCAAGAAAGTCGAAAAGCTAAGAGCTTGTTCTTTTCTGCCCGTCGCAAAAAGTGAGCCGTAGCGATCTATGACCTATCAGAGGACCATCATAGTTGCAATCCAGCCAAGCTAGCCTAGCCAAGCCAAGCTTGAGGACCATGAATTGATCGATCGATTTGTCCAAAGCCCATGCATAAAGCATGCCTTTGGTGACAGATACTCCTACTTAGATATCCTAGCTAGCCAGCTAGCGCAGTCACGGTACATAGGGGGCGTGATCAGTACAGGGTTCCCTTTGACCCAGGCTATCTCTGCTCTAAGCTTGCCCATCTTGTTAGCGAATAAAGTGATGGTTACAATTTAATCATTGGCCTAATTAATCTCTAGATGTGAATATGTGATATCGTCTAACCCAAATCACAGGGAATTGCGAGCTCCATTTGGCCAATTAATTTCAGGCAATTGTCAGATGGAACCCGTGGAGGAAAAGAGGTTTCAGGCCAGGTAGGGCCAGATCACAAAATCTTTGGACAAATAGTGGTGGTCGTCGAGCGGGAACGACAGCCGTCCGATCCGGCCTCGAGATCAGCATTTTGTTTGGCTAATCTAGACAGGTGTCATTTGTTAACCTTGTCTACGAATCTGCAGGTAGGGTCTGTTCTAATTGGACGGCTAGGATGCCATCATGGGAGCGGCTCTGATTACTGACATGTCCCTTTAGGACATGCAGCGAAATTCTAGCGAGCGAACGAACGACCTGGACGGTCAACAAAACATGTTATGATGGCAATAGCCAACAGGTCCAGGAGATAGAAAAGAAGTCAACGATGACGTGGCAGCCCAGCTGGACAGGATATCCCGGTATATTCCTTCCACGTCAGCATGGAGATACGATGAGCACCATGCACGTCGGTAGACACATATATATGGAATTCCCATATATCTCTCTCTAAAATATATACTACATGTCTATCCGGAAACATCTTATGATCTTATTTTTATCGCTCTATATCTACGATTGCGTAAGCTGGCATGGTTTCTTTTTCTCTTGGCTTATGACGGCAAATAATTAAACGAAATTAGGTGAGTAATTAAAGTGCATGCTAACTTAGGTAGGAGCAATTACTCTCAACTAAAACACACACAAAAAAATTGGTACCAAGTATATAAACACAAGTAAGCAAATTACGATGTGTTGTTACGTACCAGGAACTCGACGAAAGCGCTGATGAGGTAGATGGCGTAGGTGGTGAAGAAGGCGTCGGAGAGGAAGCCGCCGAGGAGCGCGAGGAGGAAGGCGGTGCCCATGAAGTTGGTCACCGTCGTCGCCGACTGCGACGGCGAGTAGTGCATGAAATTCATGAGGTAGGTGACCAGGTTGCTCGCGTTCGCAAGGAACGCCAGGTTCTCGAGCACCTCCACCACTGCACACAATAGCCAAATATCTTTATCCAAATTGATCTTATGAAAAGGAAGAAAAATTTTATCCAAATCAGTATATTAAAAAATTAAGTTCACTGTATTGTTAGGTTTACATTGAAATTATGAAATTGAGCTACCGTGTGCTGCTGAAAAACATCAGATGGGGATGTGATCGTATTTTACTCGGAGATGTTTAAAAATTTGTAGCATGCATGTGCGGTGGTAACTGATATAACCGCCCCAGCATTATGTGTGCGGTTCCCAGTGCATGCCGGCCAATTTTCTTCTCGCTGCCGTTTCGGCCTTGCGATTCGTGCCCGTCTTCAATGCTCGCGTACGGTCGCGGCGATTTTGGACGGGTCAAATTAAATGGCAAAAATTTTTCCCTGAGACCTGTAAGCCATGGCTTGCTGCGCTCTCTCTCTCTCTCTCTCTCTGTGTCTCGACCACCAGAGCCAAAAAAAAAAACAGAGTCCCTTCGCTTCACACATGCGATCGAGCAACGCGAGTAGTAACCCCGGGTCATTTTCCAGCTGAACCTTCCGGATCAGCGGGAAATATATCGAAACTGAAGCCGCCATGGTGCCCACCACCACCATTAGCAGCAAGCAGAGGTCGTCGTCGAGAGGAGGACATCGTCTTTTTGTCAGGTGTATGCATGCATTTGACGGAAGAGAGAACAGAGCAGGACATGCGTAGAAAGCTTCTTCTCCCAGTGATGACGACGATGCACAATTGCAAGGGGGGGGGGCAAGTTGGGGCTCCCTCCTTTTCCCCTGCAATTGGGGAACCCAACTTGCAAAGAACAGGGGAGAGGTGATGGGAATTAACCTCGTTGGAAGAGAAGACAACAGTGTGTGAAAGGGAAAGGAAGAAACAGGGGAGGGAGGGGAGAGAAATGGAGCCCAACGAGCGACCAGTGGGGAGAGGAGGCGAAAAAAAGGAGAAAAAGGCACTGGTTTCGCCGAGCGAAAGCGGCCAAATCCGGCGGGAAAAGGGTGCGGTCTGATCAGGAAAAAGGAGGAGGAGGCGTAAAGGGTGGCGATGATGGCCGATCGATCTGACCACGGTGCTGTGCCTTTCAGTCTCCAGGAAAGAGAAGAGAGAGGTGCAGGGAACGGGAGGAGGAAGAAGGGGGCGGGGGGGGATCGATGGTCCATGGCCGAGTATCCTATTCGAGCTTTCTTTCGTGCTTGCATGCTTGCGATAGTGCAATGATATGATCGATCTTTTCTCCCTTGTCCCCTGCCTACTACTCGGTTAATTAATTCTGGGCTTATCCATCGCCCGTGTGTGTTCCAGAAGAATCTAGAAAGGAAGAAAGAAAGGAAGGAAGGAGGTGTGTGCACTTACCGAGAACGAAGGAGGCGGCGAGCATGCCGCCGTGCCGGCCTCGCACCGCCGGCCGGTTCCTCCAGTCTACGTACCCCTCCCATCTCTCCGCCTCCCGCGCCGCCGCCCCATCCTCCTGCAACGCCGCCATGGACAACGAAACCGATCAACACAAGAACCGCGTGAAAGAGACAGAGCAGCTCGCAGCATCCATCCATGCACACGTTACATGATGACTGCTACTCGGCGCTCACCATGGCCGCCGCTTGCGCTCAGGATACGGTGTAGATGGTGCAACTCGCTCCGGCCGGGAGCTCGCTCTAATGGCGGATGAACAGAGCAGCAGCAGCAGCGGAGCAGAGGCGAGTCTCTGTGCCAGCCTGAGAAGGAAGAGGGGGCAGGTGGTGTATTTAAAAGAGTGGAAGGGAAGGGAGGGGAGGAGGACGGTTCTACAGTCTAGTTGACGGGCAAAAGGCAGCAAACGAGGACGCCACAAACAAACACCAGCACACAGGGGTGATCGACAGGGACATAACCGCATCCACAAGGAGATGCAAGCAGGCATGTCGATTAGTGTTCTTGTTTGTTTTTCCTTTTGGATATAAGAGATATTTCATCAGAAATTTTGTTGCACTCTGTTAGCCTCATCGGTTGGCTAAACTAGCTATAAATTTATTTGCAACAAAATATTTTGTGAGTAAACTTTTATAATTATATCTTTAGTGACTTAAAAGAGAATGCTAAAAAAAATAAATACATCGAAAATACCCTAAAATCCTAAAATTTATATTTTGATATAGGTTTATTTTTTCATGGCCAACAAAAAGATCATATCCACTATGAGTTGTACATCAACTTAGCATAATATATTGTCAACTAGACTAATTTGCTGAGTGTATAAGCCCATAAAATTATCAACAATACCAATACACTAACGTGGAGGAGAGAGAAAATCAATGTTAATCTTAGCGCAAGAAAAGAGAAAACTTTTGCTAGATAAGGATGAGGAAAGAAAGTAATGTCATCAGCGATAATAGTATTTATTGTCTCAACTATTAAAGAGGATAGTCTCTACGTACGATTTATATGGAAGGCACAACTATTCTACTTGCAGTAAGAGCTATATTGTCTTTCCACACATTAAGTTACCATTAGTTACGTGATGTTATACATGAAGGACCCTATCTTAGTCAGCTAAGGGTGCTCACTTCTGCAATTTTTAATATCTAAATAAATGTTTTACTTTTACTTCTAAAATTGTCACTACAATGGATGCCCCCCAACCCACCTAAAGATGTATGATGGAAATGTCAATAATTTTCCAATATCAAATTCGAATGCCACTTATCTCTTCCCCCTTTGTGCAGAAAAGACCAGATTAAGACGAATCATTGGATAGTGTCAGTAGGTCATTACTGTCTGAAGCATTTTCGAAATGCCTGAAATATTGGATAGTGTGGATCATCGTGGTCAACCTCTGTAAAACCAACTGCTTGGCAGGTCACCCTCTCTTTGTAAACAAAAAAAGATCGTGGTTATCCTCTGTAGTGTGGCATGGTAAGATGGAACACCCAAAAAAGCTCATATTTCTCTCCTCTTCTTTATAGAATGAATGCACAGCCTGCCTTTGGTTTAAGGAAAAAAATTAACATGCATATGAGCTAAGTGATAGGAGTATTTTCCCACTGTTGATCATGCATGCATGCATGCTCATTGGAAAAAAAAGTATATATCCATGTTGACTATGGTTGCCTTACACTGTTCCAAATGATCACGTGTTTTTTATCTTCCATTTCCTTTTCGCTAGAATAAGTGATTGAGTCCTGCACTACACCGGCCTTAACTGACGAACTGATAGCACGAGAGTGTGACGCACAATTGCAGTATATTACCGTTTTTCCATTACTTCTGCCGATCGAGGAGTAAGGTAGTAAGCAGTTAATTTTACGTACGTATCAGTGTGTAACCTGCAGTACTGAGCCAGTACGAGTGTACGACTAGCACAATTGATTGAACACGACGCGACTTTGTCTGCTATCTGCACCGTGTCGCTACCATAGAATACTCTATTTTTATTGGTTCATAACTAACATCATGCAAAATTAATACACGTGTGTGCAGGAACCTCAGGATTTGTCCACCATGTACGTGAAACCCATGTACCATCTCATCCATTTATTAGTCATACCGTTAGCGTATAGATGTTTCTTCCTGTTACAACTGCAAAAGACCGACGGTTACTTTCATCTTCGCTGACGGTTGCCACACATATATATATGTATATAAACACAAGAGATCAATGAATATGATATACTTGTCTCATTTGTTTTCGTTCCATTCTCTCAATTCAATTGCATTCACAACACGTTATCAGTCACGTTGCTTCCTTGAGAAAGAGAGAACAGAGAAGAAAGAAGGCTAGCGAGGAAAGAATTCGGCGAAAATAAGAAACAAACGGAAGGTAACAATGCCTCGCTATGTATCTTCGGCGATCTTCTTCGTGGTCTTTTTGATTCTCCACCGTGCCAACCATCACCAACCGACGGTGCGGGGTCAGCCTCCGATGAGGTTGGGGGCCGAGCCCATTCGCCGCCTGAACCTGTCGAGGGGAAAAGGGGAAGAAATGGCATCGGCGACGGCGCCCCAAACCCCACCCCCCAACGCGCGCCGGCGGCGCCCTACGCCCGAACACGGTGGCTGCTCCTTCATCTCGGCTGCGGCGTCCCCCACGACGGCGGTGGCACGGCAGCCCCGACGCCCTGGCGGCGCTGGCGGCCTCGACGATCGGCGGCACGGCGGCCCCGATGCGCGCGGCGGCGAGGCTGCTTGGCGTGGCGGCTGGCCGAAGTCGGCGACGGTGGTGGCGTCGCCCTAGAGGCGACGGTAGTGAGCACGCGGGGCGACGCGCAAGGCGACATGCACGGCGCGCACGGCGACGTCCTACTGCATGGCGACGGCGGCGCACTCAAACGCCGGCAGCGTTGGCGGCTCCCAGAGTCGGCGCCCCTCCATACGGCAGCCCCCTCCCTCCATGAACAATGGCGGCGGTGGCTGTGGAATTGGGGGTGGTTAGGGTTTCAACCCTAACCGTCCCCATTTATACTTGGGCTGGCAGGCACATGGGCTGACTGTGGCTCATTGGCCACGACCCATTATCCCCTACGATTTTTTTAATTTTTTTTATAAGCATTACAAATTTACACAATAGCCCTCAGGCTTACTATTGTTTTCATGTGTATAATTCTGTTTTAGTACCTTACTTTAACAGTATTTGTATAGTAGAGTATTTTTACTCCTATGCATTGATTATCAGACCAGAATATTTTGTATGATTTAGTATATCTGCCTCGCGTACATTTCTGAACATACAATTGGTTAATTTGGCAATTTGTTTTTCCAAATTGTATTTTTAACAATATACGTTCTCTAAATTAAGTACTATTTAATGCAAAAGAAATTCATATCTCTAATAAATTTGGGATTGCAACACAAGGTAATGGAGACTTAGACATCGGCTCCAATATGTTCATTTTGAACATATTAGCTCACAGACCATGTCATCGGCTCCAATATGTTCATTTTGAACATATTAGCTCACAGACCATGTCTGCTGTAGCGATATATTCACCCATTACTAAGAGGTCTACATGATGATTTGATGATTACCTACCAAGTGTTCTCCTAAATAAATATATTTGGAAATTACTAATGGTCTATACCTATCAGGTGATTATCATCTTCTATTGTCAATAATAATACACAGAATAGTAGAGCCTTAGGCATTGGCTGCAACTTATTCTACCAGAATTTGTTAGCCCAGAAACCATGCCTATAGCAACAATTCATTTTGCCTACTATTGAGAGATCTACTCTAGTGTTTTCACACATGGAGATTATCTACAATGTGTATACCAATATTGACAATATCACAATTATTGAGGTTCACACTACTGTATGATTACTCCCTAAATTTCCAAATAACAAGATATGAAACCCCCTTATTATTTTGCATTATTACCTTAATTTACCTATGTGTACAATATGTATACACAAGGGCTGAAATATGTCAAAACACTTAATTTATGAGAAATTACATGCAAATATTTATGTGATTACCTCATCATTTATAAAGTTCTAAAACTTTGCATATTGGCCATACACAAGGTAGTATCACAATACTACTGTGGGATTTACACTTCTGGTGAATATCCTCAATGTGTGTACCCAATATCACGTTTTAGAACAAATGACCTTCACTTTTATGGTGACTACTTTTGTTCATTTTTCAAAAGTGGACATACACAAGGTAGTACCATAGTACTACTGTTAATTTGGTCCTTAACGTGTGTATCCAATTTTGAATATGAACTGCAAAAGAGTCTACGTATCATAATTCATCTTTTGGATTGGCCAAACACAAGATAATATCTCAATACTAATGTAGGATCTACACTATGTTAATTGTGTAGTGATTATCCTTGTGTGTTTGCCCAATCTAAATATGACTTGCATAAGGTTTACACCATTTGGGTGTTTACTTTCAAAGCAATGCTCTCACAATTTGAGGTCCCTGTTTTATAAACATAGTGACTACCTCTGAGTTGACTCACCCAATAAGGTCCATGTCATGTTTCTTATAATATGACTACCTTCAAAGTGTGATCAACCTAATTATTATCAGCATCGCACAAGTAGTGGGATGACATTTCCTGCACATATTTGGAGATTATGCACCCCTACTACAAGGTGACCAATTTGGTATGCACCTTTATGTGTTAACTTGCTAATAAATAATGATTTAGACTATTTCTTGGCATCAATACTACTCATAGTGATAGTAGTGATTTTATGTCACCTAACCAATATGATGTAAATGCTACATGTGATTCAAGACTCATCTTGATTTCACAATATTTTGCATATGCCAATTCAAGACTCATCTTGAATTTGGACATATTTAAGTAATCATTTGCTTAAATAAATAGCAATCTATAGTGCATAATTTTGTGACTCCTTTCTATAATATACAGAGCCTATGTTTTGGAAATGATTTTACATCATCTCATCTATCCCCACAGGAATGAATTCCAAAACATTAGCAGTGATTTTTGTCACTTGTTCTTTATAGAATGGTTAGTCTATAATCAAGTATTATCTTGAACACAAAATTTTTGCCTTTCTTGCTATATAATTTACTGTCCAAGTAAATTCATACATGATCAACTCATGTAGGACATTGCTAATATTTTTAATTTTGACTTTTGCATACTCATATTTGAATGGAATTTATTTTCCTACTATGAGTATTAAGATATCAATAATATCGTTGGGGGCATATGGCATCACTGCTATTGTTGCTCAACCCCAACAAAATGTTCGGTTCATTCTGAGATATAGTCCATATACACAAAAATGTCAAATCAAATATTTGGCTCAACTATACCTCCAACTCATTGGAGGCAAGCGAGTTCTTTGGAATAGTTTGAAGTTCACTTCAACAAGCAAACACTTACAAAAGTCTTCATATTTTAATTGGAAATATTATTAGCCTAATATCATACTACCACATGTAGTATGTTGTCCATTACCAAAAATATCATGTATTTCATACATGGTATATATATATATATTCTATATGAGTGCAAATCCTTTTGGATTCTGCCTCAATCTATATAGAACCACTTGGGATTCTACCAGATAGAAAGGAATCATGTTTAGTGGACCACTGTACCACTAAAACAATTATGAGACATTACGCTCTCTCCATGGGTATTAAATTAATCACGGATATTTCTATGTATCCTGATTCCATAAATACCCTATGATATTCTCATGTATCCAGTTGCATGGTTTCCAAATGGGGATTCAATACTAAGGAGTGATGATGAAAATCTTCACTCAACTTAGTGCAACATATATGAAAATTATATAATTTTGCAAATTCCTTCCATATCATCTGGGGTGTATTATGCATACATCAATCTCATAATATATGTTGCGTACAAAATAATTTTCTCTCTTGATCCCATCAAGATTTGACATATTTGCCTTGATCATTCTAACTTCAGGATGATGAGAAAAATATTATCAATTCTATTGGTCACAACACCAATATGAGTCACTAAATTTCTTGAAGAAATTTAAGAACATACATGTGACTCTATTTGCCATTTTATGGACCATAATGATACTATGTCATGCACATTTATGCATCTACAATGTTATCCTAAGTGTATGCCTTACTCATAAGGTACCACAAATGCACCAAACTCATTGCTCAAATTATTTAATTTAGAGCAAATGATCCTGGACGCGGGATCTAATCCATTTAT
Source organism: Oryza australiensis (assembly GCA_019925245.2). NCBI lineage: Eukaryota > Viridiplantae > Streptophyta > Magnoliopsida > Poales > Poaceae > Oryza > Oryza australiensis. The sequence goes on along the minus strand of JAIFGZ020000330.1, from coordinate 409,183 downwards.
ATGGAAATGTTTGGTTTTTAGAGACTACATCATTAAGTATCTTATGTCCATACACATAATGGTCCTATTGAATCTCTCATTGAGAGAATCAAGCTTGTTGTTCGATGACCCAAAGTAGAATTACCATTTACCAACATCTAGTTGATGCCATGCGGATTTACACACCGCATCATAAATTCAAATTTACCATACTGCAGTCATACGACTCCCTCCTTTGCAGTTAGTACGTGGAGATTTGGCTCTATAGCCAAAACATTTTCCATCTGCGAATCGGTAACGTTTGCACGTACTGATATCACCACCACAACATACATCACTGGGCATTAGAGGTCTACATGAGGTAACATTATCCGTCACTTAATAATACCTCAGATCTCTACTTGGGGATTCATTCATTGCCCGTATGTTGAATACATCTTTGAGGGAGATTCCAGGCATTAGGGGGAGATTCTTACCACACATAGAATATAATGCCAGAAATCAGAAAGAGAATGTCATTATTAATGTTCGACCCTCATATCCACGTACCAAATAATCTGGACCAACAGTTCAGAATATCTTATATTTGCAACACATTGCAAACAGTCTGCCAAGTGCATTTACTTGTCACAAAATCCGATTCCTGTTGAATATGCCAGAAAGAGTGGAGGTACCTAATAAAACCACTCAACTCTTGAATCTCAACAAAAGGGGGAAAAGTATGGCCACATGGGGATACAACTTCTTGCAAGTATTCTCGGATTAGGGGGAGATAATTCTCAAAGACAGTACATGCATATCAACATTAGGTTGATAGACACTATGGATATTTACTATCCAAAGCCTATGGATGTTTAACATCCAAAAGCCCAGTATAACTTGTGCACAAATTTAGGCACTGGGTCATTGGAACACCCTAACTCGGTTATTATGGGAAATGATATGAGTTTAAGGGTATATATTTCCACATACTTAATTGGTTCCATTGAATCAATCATACAAAAAACTACAAATTGTTGACATACTCCTCAAAATTGCTATGCACCTTATCTGGATTCAGACCACAAGTCCTAGGCAGAGTGTTCAAACACTCAAATTGGGTCAACTAAAGGTGGCAATTAAGGAGAATTGCTTTCACTCAATAGTGAGGAGTCATTACCTCTGAAATGACTTCTCCTCACAATCCATTTCCTATGGAAGCATTATGGATTTGAAAAATCCATAAGGTGGTGAAATAGTGAGAGCTTGTAGCACATGGTTTATGCAGAGACCAAGCATAACATACCCATTGGTATGTGTGGAAATTATGTTCCTATATCGATAATTAGCAGATAAAATTTGATTTGGATAGATTCGGATTATAAGTCCCAATGGACTTTGTATTTTGAATCAAACCACAGACCGCAACATACATTTGTGTACAAATCAAGTCACTCTATGACTTGAGATAGTCAAGTTGATTGTGGTACAACTGACTAGGTGAGTCCCTTCCACAGAAGGATGTCTCCCATCTCGATGATTTCACCTGTGTGCCATTGGATTTTATACATCTCATATGGCACATCAAAACAGGCAGTCATCATTTAAGACGGAATTTGAGATGACACATTTGGGTAAGACCAAATTACGCTTAAGTCTATATCTTAAGAATATACATCAGTCATCCAATAATCAATTGATATTGTCTACAAATATCCAAATAATATTGGACAATTATACTTCCAACACTATTGGTCATTCAATCCCTAAATATGGATCAATATCCATTCAGACCCTGGGGTGATAACTTTAGTGCCATCAAAGCGCTTATGTATCTTGCATATCACAATAGGCCTGACATTGCATCTGCAGATACTTGCTATAGCTTGAAATAGCGCAACTTCTGTAACACCTAAAGGTGGGAGTCAAAGAGGATATCCGCAGATATCTATATGGCACAAAGGATCTTGATTTATTGTTATGAATTAAGACATGATCATAGTTGGGTATAAAGGTACTGACTATCTAATCCCCATAATGCTAAACCATATACTGATGTTATTGTGGTAAAGTTCTCATGGGAGTCATTAAACATGACTGTTGATGAGAAATTTCTCTCACGCGCTGGCCTGGGAGATCTGCCTAGCTCCACTGCAGGTCCTTCTCGGCTGTCTGTGAAATATAGGGCGTGCCAGTTGGTTTGATCTGCTAACCAACAAGAAAAACAAATATGTATGCATTAAGGGTTAGGTTAGATCCTACTGGATCGGCTGAGGGAATCAATTTACATATATATGCTATCCCAAAGTGCATTTAAACTAAGTGGCTAGGATAAATCGGCTATGCCGAGACAATATTAACCACTTAATCTAAATATACAAATGGATAATAAATATATGCATTAACAGCCTAGTCGATACCGTAAGGCTAACTGTGAATCGGCTAGTACTCCGATACATCTTATGAAAAGATATTGATCTAAGCTAACTGCGCTAAACCTAGATCAATCGGCTGTCGGCTGTGGCTGACAGGCTGATTATGGCTTAGGGCATTTAACTAGAGCAAGATCGTAATATAAGAGGCGGCTTTAATAAATCTAATAGTAAACATACCAGAAGAACATTAAAATAGATAAGGCCGGCTGAAACCCCGGCGCTGTCTCTAAGCATATACATCTAGCCGAATAGATCATAAGAGCTCTAAGAACGACTTAATAGGTCAAATTGATGCAACATCAAGTATAAAAAGAACATATAGATCTATTATAGCTGATGTAAACCCCTCGAGACGGTGGATACCGCATATAACCTAGGCCAACCCCTAGATCTAGCTCTATCGGCTGTTGGTTCTTGACAGAAATAGGCTGATGTCGAGATAGATCTAGACATTGTTCTAGATTATATGCGATATATGATAACTAGCACAATGTAAATCATTGAATCTAGAGTATCATAGCGATGGAAACATTTAATTCGACGAGATACACTACTAATGACAAACATTTACCTTAATCGGGGATCGAAACGATGCAGCCTAAAGCCGTATCAAGTGTTCGTCTGAAGAAAATAGGAGGTGATGCGCCGAAAGTTGTATTGATTGTGTCATCCTTGATTTCAGGGGTCTCGGGTCCTATTTATACCCAAGAATAAAACTACTCGTGCAAGACACGGTGTCTATCTAATCTACTATACATGGTACGACAATATCCCAGGACATAGTCCCATGCCGCATTATAATAGGAAATCTAAACAAATTCCTAATTCACAGATACAATTGCCGTTACAGGACTCTATCCATAGATGGCTATATCTTTTAACGCGCAATCTGGGAACCGAATCTTCTATTTATGTTTAAGCACCTTTATCGGAAATGGTTCCCTCTTCTTCTCTGACTTAGCATCGGCTATCGGCTATCCTTGTCTGACTCAATCTCAGCCGATTGGCCTTGTAGCCGATTGTATCGTAGCCGACTTGACCTCTGTTCTTCCGATCTGATTCCACTTCCATCTCGGCAGGGACTTAGGGATTTGGTTACCAAACTTAGCCGTTAACACATGCCCCCCAAGTCCGTGATAAGATAATATTGTAGATTTGCTGCTTTTCCAAATTTCCGCTCTTTTCGACCTAAACCGTTCCGGCTGCCAAAAAAACACTCTTTAAATACCCCTCGTCCAGCACTGAAACAGGCCACGCTGTCACTTTTGCGCACTCAAACCCAGCAACAAACCCCTTTCTTCTCCTTCGGCGTCCTCCTCAGCGACCTCGGCGTCCCGAAGCCCGCATCTTCTCCGGCGAACCCTTAGAGGCGACGATCAAGCACTCCCGCCGATGCATCGCAGCAGCCATCGTACCCCGAGGTAAGTTCATCGGCTCCATTCCCTTTTCCTTTCTACGATTTAGTTTTTGCCTCTTCATGATTCCTTGTTTCTTTCCTCATTCTGTAGCACTTAACCCACCAAATCACAATCCCCAACTTAGCCCATCAGAACCAATACTTTCTAGGGCCGATCGACAATTTGGACCCAAGTGAAATAATAAACGCAGAAACCAATCGGAACCCCTTTAGGTTTTCAATCCCCAATCTGTCATACTGGACTAGCGCTTTCAAATCATGGTCGTCAACTGACAAATCCTGGCCAACCTGGTTTCTAAGGATGTCGGTTAGGAAAAGGACCTTGGGCCGAGCTTGGAATAGCTCGGTGCTTAGAACCGACGATAGTCGACATGCCCAAGAACGAATCTCTTCTATCGGGTGCTAACTATTTCTGGTCCGACACACTCAACACTTTAATATTTAGACAAGGGCCGATGACCCCCACTCTGATGGATGTGGTGATGATAACCGGCCTGGACATCACTTCCATGGTCTGCCGAAGTGATCTTCAGCGCAAGTGTCAACACACCTTCAAGACCAAAAGCATTGGCGGCTGGAGCGGCTTCATTTCTATGAACATGAAGGATGGGCCGATTTCGGACAGGGAGCACACCGCCTTCCTCCTCATGTGGTTAGAGAAGTTTGTGTTCTCGTGGATCTAGCTGCGGTCCCACAAGAATCGCGCACATAGCTGAAGCCCTAGTGGAGAAAAGAAGAACATCCCCTCGGGCAAGTACCTCTTTGGGTTATCTATACCAAGTCCTGGGTTCGGCTTTGGCCTGGCAGGCCTCCAAGCAATCCGTCGGTACCGGAGGTCCATGGTGGCTATTGCAGCTCTGGCTTAACCTACATTTGTACAAGATAGCCAAACAGCCTGCTCTCCTTCAAGCCGAGTTCCCGTTGATAGAGCCGAGGATTGTGGAGGATGAGGAAAAAACCACTCGGCGGCCGACGTTGTATGGTGAGGCTGCTTCGACCTACCCTAGCTCAAAACTAACAGCCAAAGAATTCACGGAGTGGTTTGATCGGCTGTACAACGGCTTTCCAAACGCCTCCAAGATCTGGTTTGCATATGAAGATTTCATCGAATTTGAACAGCCAGACAATCTTCGGCTAGATGAGCTCGATTCAGAAGAATACACAGCGCCGAGGGAGATCTTTGTCACTGCTATCACCCCTTGCATCCTCCCCGTCGGCATTCATTAAGGCCGCAACGTTACCAAAACTTACGAGTTCTATCACCCAATGGTGGCGGCGAGACAGTTTGGAATGGGCCAGCTGCCGATCGGCTTGTGGTTTGCCGATAAGATCCAGCCGAGGTGAAGAATCGAAGGCAATATAATGATGCTTCGGCTACTTCAACTCCCAACTCCTCCTCTCGGCAGCATGAACAAAATCAACTTGGCAATCACTAGATCACCGATCTTCAACCGGTGGTGGGGCGAGTGGAAGCAACACTTGTTCCACCAATCGGCTACAATATATCTGACCGTCGTTGACCCCGACAGAGTTTCATCGGTTAGCACGTCTCCCAACTCTTGTTTATTCATCGGCTATTACTTGTATCGTAGGCTAACCATAATTCTCCTCTATTGTAGACCATGGACGATTCCCCTCCTCCAGTGAGCCGAAGCGGGGTAGTGATCAACTACGTGCCCGGCGTCTTGCCGAACGGGTACGGGTTGGCGCCATCTCCAATCGGCTTCAACGCGCCAAAGGTGGGCACGCTGCTTCACGGCCAGACCCGTGAGCCGCTCCGTCGGACAAAGAGGGCCCAGCCATCGGCTGCTGCTAGTCCGGCTGCCGAAGCGAGAAAAAGGGCGGCCAAGAAGGCAAAGCGAGCCCCAGCCGACGATGACTTGCCTCCAGTTGACCCGGTCGTGGATGCCTTCTTGACCCAAGAAGTGGAGGACGAAGAAGCTGTAGATGCTGTCGATGAAGCCGTGGCCGATTCCAACTCGGAGAAATATGTCACAACTCCATCAGCCGACGAGAGCAGTCCGAAAACTCCAAGTCCTCCGAGGCGCCCTACTCGACCGGTAACGGTAAGTGACTTCAACACTTCTCCCCCTTTTAAACCATTCATCTGCATTTACTCACACCCTCATTGTACCTTTGAATTGGCGAGAGAACAAAATGTGTGACCAAGAAGAAATCAGCTCCCCTGCGATCTGTAAGCTCCTATCATCACACTCGTTTTATTGTTTAGCCGATTCTCAACTAACTCTCTCTGCAGCCACCACGCACGCCGACGCCTGCCCCAGGAGTCAAGTGAGCGCACCCGATCAGTGCGGGCGGTGGCCACATTGACCAGGAAGTCACTTCGGCTGCAGGTGATGACCAAGCCGACGCGAAACCCACTTCGGCTCCGATGCCCACAGTAAGCCTCGCTCAACCTTGTCAGTCGGCTTGATAAGTTCGTTATTTCTCTAACTGTTGACTTCTTTTCGCAGAACATAGCCGATCTCTTGGGCTTCAACCTGTCGGAGTTTGAAGATCCTGACGAAGGAGGCGAGAGGGCGCTGGTGCCGCTCGATGCAGACCTCAAAAGAGTTCTCTAGGCGCGCTGGTAGCCGACTGCGGCCCAATCCACGCTCGGTTCAAGGAAATCCAGAGCCAGCTGCCAGGCGCCGTGGTCGACGCGATCGTCCCGGCCACATTCCTAGAGGCACACCAGGTGAAATATGAGCGAGCCCAGCAATGCCTTGCCGATCGTCGAGAGAACCAGTCACTGATGGCCGCAATCAAATCAAGCCGGGAAAATATTAAGGCCAAGAAAGCCGATTTCGACGCCTTGAAGACGGAGCCGGCCACCAGACTTGAGCAGCTTCACACGCGAAGGGACCAAATAATAGCCGACTTCGTCCAAATCACTACAGAGATCCATGTGCAAGAAGAATACATGGCCGTCCTGCCTAAAGAGATCGAAGATAAGCGATCAACCATCAAGGCGGCCGTGTCTCATCTGAAGGATCTGACCAAGGCGGTGAGGCCGGTGGCCGGGACCGATGCCGATGACGCTAGGGCCATTGAAGAAGTGGATCAAATCAGGCGCAAGGCGTTGTCGGCCATAGCCGACTTCTTAAAGCGAGCGGCCGTAATAGCTTAGGCGAGATTTAAACTTTTGTAATCTGCTTCGGCCTTTTGTAAGTAACTATCCCGTGATCGGCTTATACTTGCGTTCAACATCATGATTGTCAATTCTGAAACTTGAAAATCTTGTCCGATGTTATGATTCTAAAAAAATTTGATGTCCACCTTTCTGTACCACCTTTCTGTGATCGGCTTAGGTTTTGTGTATGTATATGCCCCCCTAATTCTGTTGATGTCTTCGACGTTAACAAAATTATGAGCTTAACAAAATCACGCATCGTTGTCGTCACGGTCGGCCAACACCAGCCGATTGCAGAAAACTAGGAAAAACTTTGTGTAAAAATGACCTAAAGGCGATGCTCGCTCAATACAGAACATCGACTAACACTAATCGGCTGAACAAATAGAGCCGAATCATGAGTTGATCCAAACGCTTGGGTAGTATTTTTTTTAAGTATTTGCCGTTTAGAGCCCTTCCAAATACCTCTCCGTCCAAACCTTCTAACATGTAAGCTCCTTTAGAGACGCATTTGTGGATCTTGAAAGGCCCTTCCCAATTTGGTGACCATTTGCCAAATTTATTATCTCTCGATCCGATCGACAATATTAATTTCCAAACGAGCTCGCCCTCTTAAAAAATTTAGGCACAACTTTCTTGTTATAATGGCGGGCTACTCGTTCCTTATTCCTTGTTACTTTTTCCAAGGCCCTCATCCTTGATAAAACCAGGTATTCTGATTCGTCCACCATCAGGTGATAGTAATCATCGGCTGTGAGCTGATCTTGTAGCTGAATCTGTTGTGAGCCGATGACATTTTCCCATGGCAGTACTGCTTCGTGCCCATAGACCAACTTGTATGGAGGGACTTGGATAGATCCGTGGCATGCCATCCGATATTGCCCAAAGTGATTCGGCTAATCGGCTGTGCCATTGCTTTGGGTACTCAGAAATTTTCCTCTTAATTAGCTTGATCAGACTTTTGTTTGAAGCCTCTGCTTGCCCGTTGGCCTGTGCGTAGTACGGCGAAGAATTAAGTATTTTGATCCCCATGCCATCGGCAAACTGAACAAACTCATCTGATATGAAGATAGATCCCTGGTCTGTTGTAATTGTTTGTGGGACGCCAAATCGGTAGATGATATGCTCTTTAACAAACTCGATTGCATCCTTGGAGTCGACTTTCTTCGAAGGAATTGCCTTCACCCACTTTGTAAAATAATCTGTCGCTACCAGAATGAATTTCTGCCCTTTGCTTGATGGTGGATTGATCTGGCCGATCATGTCGATGCCCCATCTTCTGAAAGACCAAGGCTTTATGATTGGGTTCATAGCCGATGCTGGTGCTCTTTGTACGGCGCCGAATTTCTGACAATCCTGGAAACCTTTATAATATTTGAAACAGTCCTCCAGCATTGTCGGCCAGAAATACCCTGCTCTCCGAAGTAGCCGCTTCATCTTATGAGCCGATTGATGCGTGCCGCAAATCCCTTCATGAACTTCTCCAATAGCCACTTTGGCTTGATTGGCTCCAAGGCACTTGAGCAGCACTCCATCGATTGTCCGATAGTAAAGATCTTCGTCAAGAAAAACATATCTTAACGCCTTATATCGTAATTTCCTTGAGGCCGATTGAGAAGGATTCTGTAGATAGTTATAGACTTCAAACCTCCAATAATCGGCTGTGATGGCAGCGACTTCCACTTCAATGTCTCTTATCATCGGCCTGTAGCCTGATGCCCCTTGAGCTAAATCATTGCCTTCTGTATTCTGCTCTCTGGGGATATGTTTTATAGTAACTAGCCGGAAACCATCCATCAATTCTTGGCATTGTTGATAGTAGACCATCAGCGCATTCTTTTGCATTCATATTCTCCTGACAACTGGGTGATGACCAACAGTGAATCTCCCATTATTTCGATGGCGTCGGATTCAACTTCTTTGAGAAGATGTAACCCTTTGAGCACGGCTTCGTACTCGGCTTGGTTATTTGTAGCATGGGGGTTGATAGAAAAAGCAAATTCAAAGCTTGCCCCCCTAGGCAAAATAATGACCAATCCGATACCGCAGCCGTTCGTGCACACCAAGCCATCAAATGTCAATGTCCAGGCATAATTTCAACGAGCCGATTGAGTCGTCTCGTGTTCCACGATAAAATCGGCTCTGACTTCTCCTTTAACGCCCAGGTGCACGATACCTCAAATCAAACTCTGTCCAGGCAAAAATTTTCCAATTCGCCCTTTTAACACTGGAGCCGATAGCATGTATTTGACTACATTGGCTTTACATATTATTGTGCATTCATTGGATAGCAAATAATGCCTTAACTTCGTACATGAAAAATATAGGCACAGACATAGCTTCTCCACTTGGTAAATATCTTGTTTACGCGTCCAACGTGTCGCGACGAGATGAAGATAACTTTTTCCTTGCCCTCAATCTCTTGGATTAGGACTGAGCCGATTGACTTGTCGTCGGCTGACAAGTACAGCTTAAACGATATCCCTTTTTGTGGAGACATTAAAACTGGAGGCGAAATTAAGTAATCCTTGATGTTGTCCAAGGCCTTTTGCTGCTCTGCCTCCCATGTGAATGCTTGATCGGCTTTCAGCCGAAGTAGTGGTGTGAACGGCTCCATCTTCTCTGAAAGATTGGCTATGAACCGCCTGATGAAGTTGATTTTGCCGATCAATGATTGAAGTTGCTTCTTGTCCTTCGGAGGCTGTATTGTCTTGGTAGTGTTGATGCTCCTTGGTGTGACCTCAATTCCTCTTTCATGAACAAGAAACCCCAGAAACTGCCCGGCCAACACGCCGAATGCGCACTTCAATGGATTCATTTTCAGGCCATATTTTCTTGTCCGCTCTAAAACCTGCTTCAGATCGGCTATGTGGTTCTCTACCTCCCTGGATTTGACAACAACATCGTCAATGTAGATCTCCACCAGAGAGCCGATCATGTCATGGAAGATATAATTCATGACCCGTTGATATGTTGCCCCAGCATTTTTCAGCCCGAACGTCATAACAACCCATTCATATAAGCCGATTGCTCCAGAACATCGAAAAGAAGTTTTGTGAATGTCTTCCTCGACCATAAAGATTTGATTGTAACCTACATTGCCATCCATAAAACTGATGATCTTGTGGCCCGAAGCAGCATCCATGAGCAAATCGGCTATAGGCATCGGGTATTCCTCTTTAGGGGTAGCCTTATTTAGGTCTCTGAAATCGATGCACACCCTAAGTTTACCGTTCTTTTTAATACTGGGACAATGTTTGAGACCCACTCAGCGTATCGGCAAGGCCGAATGAACCCAGCATCGTATAGCCGAGTGATTTCGGCTTTGATCGCATCATTCATATCGGCCCTGAACCTCCTGGGAGGCTGTTTGAATGGCCGATAGCCTGCCTTGATTGGTAGTTGATGAACAACGATAGATTGGTTAAGACCAGGCATCTCAAAGTACTCCCAAGCAAAACAATCTTTATATTCCTTTAACAAATTAATAAGCTAGGATCTACAATGAGGAGATAAATTTTTGCTAATATACGTCGACCTAGGCCTGTCTCCAGAGCCTATGTATATTTCCTCTAATTCGTCGGCCGACGTAAAACCTTGCTCGAGCTTGCCATCGTCTTCGTCCGTGGTGTCCATGCCGTAGACGCTTGAGCCCTCCACGACGTCTTGCTCAAAGCAGCAGCTGCGTCACATTGTCTCCAATCGGCTGTCGGCTGGTACAATCTCTATCTTGTCGCCGTCCCATTGAAGCATACACTGGTGCATGGTGGAAGGGACACAACAGTTGACATGTATCCAGTCCCTCCTGAGCAGCAGGCTGTAAGACCCCTTCCTGTCGATGACAAAAAAGGTTGTGGGCACGGTCTTGTTGCCGACGGTTAGCTCGACATTTAACACGCCCTTGGTCTCTGATGGGTTGCCGCCGAAGTCCTTGAGTACCATGTTAGTCTTGATCAGGTCTTCGGCTCCCTTACCTAATTTTCTGAATGTTGCATAGGGCATCAGGTTCACTGCAGCTCCCCCATCTACTAGCATCTTTGACATCGGCTTGCCGTTGACGAAGCCTTTTACGTACAGTGGTTTGAGATGCCGATTTTCGGTCCCCTCTGGCTTGTTCCTCGTCAGCTGGCGTAGTTTTCTTTTTGGGCCTCCATTGCTTTTTGCCCTTGCCCAGCCGACGGTGTTGTTCTTGGATCATCTGCGTAACTTCTTCCTCCCTTCCTTCACGCTTCAGCCTTTGAACTCTTAGTTTCTGCGTTTTGGTGAAGAGGTCAAAAGGGCACCAGGGATTGGCCGATTCTTCATCATCAGCTTCTTCTTTGTTGTAGTAATCATAGTTTTCGTCCTCTTTGTCGAAGAAGTCTTGATGGATTGGCCCTAGCCGATCGTGGACGGACTACCGGCACTGGTGGAGCTGTATGGCCCTAGGGACGAACTGAGTTGGGCTGGTGATTGGCGGGCTCCTATGTTCGTCCTCGCGGTAATCGCTGCAGGCCGGGCAATTGTCTAGCGTCGGCAGCCTCATCCCGGTTTCCCTACAGTGCCTGAAAAATTCACAATGCCAATGAGGATCGGCACCGCTGTGATCCCCGTCGTACCGGTGGCCTCGTGTCTCTGGCCTTTGTCGATGAAATCCTTCAAACCGAGCCTCTTCTTCCCGCCAAGATTGCTGTCGAAAGTGGCGTCGGCTGTCTGCATTGATCGGCCGTTGGCCAGCCGATCGGGCAACGAGGCGCACCATGTTGATTGATGTGGCTTGATCTCCAGTTGGCTTATCCTCTGGCTTGACCCCTTTTAATGTCTCGGCTAAGGCATGCGTCATTCTGCGCTGCCGATCGGCTACTTTGGGCCGGCTTGAACCATGTTGACCAGGGAAGGGATTGCCGTCTACTTTCATCGGCCGTGTGGAATCGGCAAACTTGAGCTTCCCGGCCTCTATTGCCGACTGGATCTGCTGCCTGAAGACTTTACAATCATTAGTGGCATGGGATGTAGAGTTGTGCCACTTGCAGTACTTCCTCTTCTTCAGTTCGTCAGCCGATGGGATCACATGGTTCTCAGGAAGCTGGATCTGCTTCTCCTTGAGTAATAAATTGAAGATCCTATCGGCCTTGGTGATGTCGAAATCATATTTCTCCTCATTAGCCGTCTTCAGTAGCCATTAACAGACGATGGCCTTTTTATTCTTGACCCATTCGACTATCGCGACCGCTGCATCATCGTCGCTGGAATTGGAGGCTGGTTTGACGATGACTTGAGTTACGTTCTTGACGGTCTTCCTGATGTCTTGAAACCTCTGCTCATGGGCCGTCACCTTTTGCGCAAGATGCGCCAAGCTGTCGAAGTCTTGAGCAGAGAAGCGCTCGTGGATCGGCGCGATCAGGCTGTGGAAGGCCAAATCGGCTAGCTGGGCGTCCGACACGACACTAGGCTGTAGCATCGGTTTCTCATTTCTCTGAAGCGTTGAATGTAGTCCTGAACCGATTCGTTGTGCTTCTGCCTGATGCTGGTGAGGTCCGACAATTTCATTTCATGGTTGCCGGTGTAGAAGTAGCTATGGAATTGCTTTTCAAGATCGGCCCAGCTCTGAATCGAGTTGTAGGGCAATGAAGAGAACCAGGTGAAGGCCGATCCTGAAAGAGACAAGGGGAACAATCGAACCCTCAAGGCATCTGTAGCCGATGCTTCGCCGCACTGTGCCAAGAATCGGCTGACATGCTCGTAGGTTGACACGTTGTCCTGCAATTTTGAAAAGTCTGGGACTTTGTATCGGTTGGGCAGTGGAACCCGCTCGAAGTGCTCGGGATAGGGGCACCCATACATGTTTCCCGAGTCTTTTGGCTTGATGCCGAATTGATCGCGCATGACGTCCGCAATCAAATCGGCCCACGTCCGGTTGTCCTGCTGTATCGGCTCATATTGATCATATGGCATGGATGCTTGCTGATACAGCGGTGGCGGTGTCTGGGGCTGTAGTGCTGATCTTGATGGCCTCCTGGTACTGGTACTGGTGCGGATGGCCAGCGGGGGTGGCCGATTCGCCGGCGCTAGCGTCGACGGATCTGGGAACAGCCGTCGACCACCGGCGTTGTACTGTCCTTCCAGGACAATCTGTGCGACTGGCTCTAATTGCCGATTGTTGTTGAACATGTTGGCGATCTGGTCCTGGGGGAGTGGTTGTTGTCGGTTCAGCATGGTGACCACCGGTCTCGCAGCTGATTCGGACGGATTCGGCTGGTTGAGGACCCCTCCTGGCGGCCCCGGCTGTGATGTGGTGGGATCGGCCGATTCTGGGTGGCCAATGTCCTGTAACCAGGAAACTGGCCGTCCGTGAAGTACATCGGCCCCCGCTGCAGCTGGTCGGCTATCTTGGCGTCGACCACGGTGGCAATCATATTGTTGAGGGTGTTGACAAGAATGCCACTTTGGTTGACCAGTGCATGGTGCACGGCCGAATCAATTCGGTCTTGCAGAGTATGCAAACTCGAATCATCTTGCTCGTGAGTTGGCTCCTCCGTCTTCTGTTTGTCCTTTGACCCGCTGGAGGAGGACGCCTTGAATCGTCCATGCTAAATTTATACTTCGGTGCACGACCCAGGACCTCGTGCAGGTGAGCATTGCAGTAATTGGCTTGGAGCTCTTCTACCATCCTTTTGTAGTCGGCTTGTTGTTCAGCCGACAATTGTTCCATCTTCACAGGCACGATGTTTTCCTGAGAAACGTTAGGGCTCTTGATGTCGACCATCTTGTCAGCTACGTCGATGCGTCCTAGCCGAGTTGTGAGAGATAGTCCCACCGGGCGTGCCAAGAAGCATGTTGATGAGAAATTTCTCTCACGCTTGCACAGGAGATCCGCTTAGCTCTAGTGCGAGTCCTTCTCGAGTGCATGAAATACGGGCGTGCCGATTGGTTTGATCGTTAACCAACAAGAAAAACAAAGATGTATGCATTAAGGGTTAGGTTAGATCCTACTGGTTCGGCTGAGGAAATCAATTTACATATATATGCTATCCCAAAGTGCATTTAAACTAAGTGGCTAGGATAGATCGGCTACGCTGAGACAATATTAACCACTTAATCTAAATATAAAAATGGATAATAAATATATGCATTAACAGCCTAGCCAATACCGTAAGGCTAACTGTGAATCTGCTAGTACTCCGATACATCTTATGAAAAGATATTGATCTAAGCTAAATGCGCTAAACCTAGATCAATCGGCTGTCGGCTGTGGCTGACAGGCTGATTCTGGCTTAGATCATTTAACTAGAGCAAGATCGTAATATAAGAGGCGGCTTTAATAAATCTAATAGTAAACATACCAGAAGAACATTAAAATAGATAAGGCCGGCTGAAACCCCGGCGCTGTCTCTAAGCATATACATCTAGCCGAATAGATCATAAGAGCTCTAAGAACGACTTAATAGGTCAAATTGATGCAACATCAAGTATAAAAAGAACAGACAGATCTATTATAGCTGATGTAAACCCCTCGAGACGGTGGATACCGCATATAACCTAGGCCAACAACTAGATCTAGCTCTATCGGCTGTTGGTTCTTGACAAAAACAGGCTGATGTCAAGATAGATCTAGACATTGTTGTAGATTATATGCGATATATGATAACTAGCGCAACATAAATCATTGAATCTAGTGTATCATAGCGATGGAAGTATTAAATTCGACAAGATACACTACTAATGACAAACATTTACCTTAATCGGGGATCGAAACGATGCAGCCCAAAGCCAGATCAAGTGTTCGTCTGAAGAAAATAGGAGGCGATGCGCCGAATGTTTTATTGATTGTGTCATCCTTGATTACAGGGGTCTCGGGTCCTATTTATATCCAAGAATAAAACTACCCGTGCAAGACACGGTGTCTATCTAATCTACTATACATGGTACGACAATATCGTGGGACATAGTCCCATGCCGCATTACAATAGGAAATCTAAATAAATACCTAATTCACAGATACAATTGCCGTTACATGACTCTATCCATAGATGACAATATCTTTTAACGCGCAATCTGGGAACCGAATCTTCTATTTATGTTGAAGGACCTTTATCGGAAACGGTTCCCTCTTCTTCTCTGACTTAGCATCGGCTATCGGCTATCCTTGTCTGACTCAACCTCAGCCGATTGGCCTTGTAGCCGATTGTATCGCAGCCGACTTGACCTCTGTTCTTCCTATCTGATTCCGCTTCCATCTCGGTAGGGACTTAGGGATTCGGTTACCAAACTTAGCTGTTAACAATGACTCTAGTGGCTACTTCCACTCCTCATTCTGAAGTATTACATTAACATGTATGACTTTATTGAATGATCACTTTTGGTTCTATCGAATCATTAGCCATTATCTTCAAAGATAATGCACTTTGTGTTGCTTGATGTAAACATGTTATATATAAGCAATATCACTATATTGATATAAATGTGTTATTCTCATGAAAGTGAGAAGATAAACACCTTGCAAAATAAATCAAGTCATAACTTCACGAGATTTATTTGTAAAATATCTACCAATTTTCACATTTCATAATCTATTATAGAGATTGGTATGCAATGACTTTGAGAGTTGCAACCAATGGTGGTTGCTCTCATCCTACCTGACGGTTGCCACACATGTACATGTATATAAACACAAGAGATCAATGAATGTGACACACTTATTTCATTTGCTTCCATTTCATTCTCTCAATTCAATTGCATTCACAACACTTCCTTTGGTCATTCTTGTTCGAATCTAAATTTCGTAGGCAGTCAAAATGAGTTTTCCCAGGCAACCGGCGGCATCATCAGAAACCAAAGGCCAATAAAAATACAACATTTTCGATGATGGTTGCCAACCACCAGCGTCACTCTGTTCTCGCTGGCGAAAGTGATCTTCGCCTGTCTGCGAACATATTTAATTTTTTTGTACCCGTCAAATTTAAAATTATTTTTGTTCGCTTATTCTATAAATGAGACTCATAGAAGATATGGTCGGAAAATTGATAATAAAGTTTTTTTCATTATTGATTGAAACCGCAATTGATAGCTAATATATATACGCTATATATGAAAACTAAGACACAATGCAAGTATTAATTAGTTAATATACTTTCAAAGTACTTATAAACATAAATATTGGATCAAATCCAAGTACTTCAATATTTTACAACTCGACTGATATGTTCATAAAATTTAAATTACAGTCTTGCTCACACTCGGCAAGACACTCGTTAGCCGGTCATTTAAATGCCCTTCTTTATCGAAAAACTTCCTAAGCCGATGACAACACTCATGATTCTTTATCAAAAAACTTCCTAAGCCGATGACAACACTCATGATGGATGAAATAGCACATGTCTCATTGTATGTTCTGAATGGCATCATCATTCAACTCCCTGTCACTCTTGGGGAATTTAGGAAGCTGCATCAAGATCATGGCAATGGAATGACTAGCAATTTAGCAATTACTTTAATAACGTATCAATGATTTGCACGTGCAACTCCATAGTCCGAGTAGTATCTCATCACATTGACTCTGAGGTACTCGCAAATATAATATCCACACAGTATGCTTCCTTTGGTTGCTTGTGACACTTTCAACATCAATACAAAATATATTAGTATGCACAAGTAATTATAAATAAGTAGTACTATATGGTTATAATTAATTACCAACCACTTATTGCGGACGAGCAACGTATTTCTTATTCACAACCATTCATCGCCTTCCACATAATACAAATTGTAGGCTCTGTTTTAGCAAATAATCAATTTAAAAGGTTCATAGATAACAACACATCATGAACAAAACGTCCATATATTTGCACTTTCCTTCCTGTCGAGAGAATCCAACACCACAGCTTTGCCATTCTTTGGATATAGAACAAAACAAATCCAATGGTCACTAAATATAACATGAAACGATGTTTTGTTAGTCGAGTCATGATTAAGTATACAACCATAGTAGATATGAAAACTTACTCAAAGTTGTTACTCAAAGTTGTGTGGGGCATAGATGCATCTTTTGTCTTGCATAGAGTGCATTGCCCAACCTATAAAAGCAGCCGCCTCCATCATTTTAGAAGTATGCCTTTCTGCTATGTAGCATCCCTCTTTGTGGGAGTCATGGCCTGAAGCTCTGCGATAGATTCTTCAAGTTTAGCTTGAAGGTGTAGTTTGGTTCGCTTATTCGACAAGAGTTTAGGTAGCCAACAGGCTCATGCATCACTTCTGCCATGACGTAATTCATTCTGAAAAAAATGGATGATGAAATTAGTTAGTGGAATTTATAGGTAATTCGATGTAGCAAAATACAACAATTGTGCACTTACAGACACCAAAGGCCGATCAAATTCGTGTCGAGCTTGTCCTGACGGTAGAGGGCATGCATGTCCTTGTAATAAATATGTAATTGGCATGGCCCGCTCAAGAAAACCTCCAGTGGCACGTTAGCTGTGATTGATCTAAACCCTTTTAGTCTACTTGCAAGCATTTACCACTCATGCCATCATTTTAGTTGCCAACATCCTTTTTCTAATTTCCAACCAGGAAGGAATGCTTTCCTGTTCTCAAACCGTTCTGGCACATCACCAGTGGCCGCAAAATCCAAATATCATCCAAGCTTATTTCAAGGCCAGTGCTTTCCTTTCATCATCATCAATCTTGTTTTCCCCTTGTCATTCCCCCCTCTACCCATCAATGCCATTACCATAAACTTCTTTTTAGATGCATCTTTTGATTTGTTCTTGTGGACTCTTATCTCTTTTGGCACTACGTCACCCCCAGCTTCTTCCTGTGTCACTGTTTGTTCTGGTTGGTCTGGTTGTGCCACTGGCTGTTCACGCTCATCTATTTGTGTCGTGCAAGGTTTCACGATGCTTCAGGCTCTTCTGTAGGTTTGTTTAGTGGTGGACCATTGCATGTTCAGGCACTGCTTGTTGCTGCGGAGGTGGCGAATGAACCCGTGATTCTTGTTGAAGGGGGAGATGGTGGAGGCGGTTGCGAAGGACGCCTAGGAGATGCATGCGGAGGATCCCTCGCTTCTTCCCGATTACGCAAGGCACTAGATGGTGACTCTAGTACTTGTTAACGGTCGTTAAGTACCAATTTTAACCTTCAACTCATGCGTAAAATAATACAAAATAAAATATCAAACTTAGTGGTAGGAGTTTATTACTAACCATTTTCACAAGGTTTGGTAAATATTTCTATGCATGTAATTTTGGATAACAATACACCTGCCATGCGATGAAATGTACCTCTGACAAATCACGTGAGAACACAAGGAGTGGAGGGCCCACATGTCAGCTCAAACCGACCTATTTTGGGGATAATCCAATGTGCACCACCTTAGGGCCCACATGGCAGCCTTCAGAGAAAGGTGGTGCAGAGAGGTGGGGCCCAGGGGTCGGCCGAATCCCTAGCTCGGCCGAACCAATCCCAGCTCCCCTCATCTTCACCTTCCACGTGGCACTATCATAACCCTCCCTAATGACGGTTACAGGTGGACCGACCTTCCAAACCGCCATACAATCATCATTAGGATGCTATAAAAGGAGGAGCTCAATTCATTCTGAAATGCACAACAAAATAGAGTACAACTCACTTTCATACTTTAGACACCACTTTAGTAGTGTTGAGAAAATAGGTAGAGAGTGAGGAGAAGGACCAGAGGAGTGCCGGAGCTGTTGGCATTCTATCCTCTCTTGTACCTCTAGCGAATGCTTCTTTTAATAAAGTAAGTATTCAAGATTTTCTTTTTGTATTTAATTTCCTAGCTTAAGTGAGATATATTCCCATCGTTGCGAGTTCGACACTTAGTATTATTATTGTGTGCTCTAGTACTAGGACTCTGAATGAAGAAGGAAGTTCCTGCGTGAGGCTAGAGTAGTAATCAACAGCATAAACATGGTATCTAGGTTAGTGGTTACCTTCGTTTGTTGTGTGCTCCATGGAAAGTGAGGTAGAGGACATGTGGTAACAACCCTGTATGTCATTTGTATACTTCCTTGTTTGGGTACATCATAGAGCTACATGCTGGACTTAGCTTGGCAGACCAGGGGAGAGCCGATGTCCAAAGCAATCGATAGGGTTTTACAACTTAAGTATAGTTAATTAATTCATAGGAATCCTCTCTAGCCTAAGCCTTCAATTAGTTGTTGTTCTTGGATTGAATTCTGTTCCTAGATATACACACATGTTCCTTGTGATTTGATACCCTTGGAATACTCTAAGGTAAAGTGCTAAAGCGGTATCCGTGCACTTGCCGATTTATCTGTGACCGTAACAAATACCAACAGTACCCTTGATGGAGGATCCGTTGACCCTAACTATACATGTATTTCATGCCAAAGTATTAACTGGTTGACCACATCTCCAAGGTACACGATGCCCTTGGGGTTGGAATGTCTATTTCGCGCATCTGATGATCGTCATTTACCTTTTGCACCTCTACCTTGGCATAGTCCTTTGGAATATTGGTGTAGTGAAATATGTGCCCTGGAATACCCCTTCTAGTTGCAACTTGAATCGTCCTTCTTGCCCTTTCGATCGAGACAATTCTGCATGGAGTATCTTCCTTTATATCGTCAGCTGGATATCTCGGTTTGGGAATAGAAATCCCAAGTCATTCTCTTTAAAGTGTTTCCCAAATCCCAGGTTGTTCCTCCAAAATCTTAATACATTCTTGCACCACTTGCTCCCTTACACGAGCCTCTATCTTCTTATATCAATGTTTCTTGTAGCTGGCATCATCGTTTTTGAAGCCCTCTTTCCAACTAACCTTTGAGGAGACTACTCGAACGCGGCCTGAGTGCTCTGGGTTACCCAATGCACAAGGCAGTTGGTCCACTTCCCTGTCTAGCAATCTTCTTCATCGTACCAGCTACCTGCTAGAGCTATGGTTCTTTGAAGACTACATCACCCTCGAAGGTAAAAGATGGGGTTTGTGCATACACCTAGGTTTTGCTCCGTTCGTCATGATCCTTCATAGGAACCGTTTTACCTGCCTTTCTTAACTCATCTTCCACTTGTCTCCATTTCTTGATTTTTGGACGTTAACCAGTCGATCTCAAACGATGGGGATAGGGGTTTATTCTTGCTATTTCTAACATTTTCTGGCTCTTCTCTATTTCTTCTGCTGATGTCTTCGTCGCCACGAATTCATCCCATCGAGCTTGTGTTATCCTGCCATAGTCATTAAAAGGCTCGAGATCCTTTGTAACATATTTCTTGTTCAAGTCCGTTTACTAGTTTTGCCATAACTTGCCCATAGCCTTCAGCACGAAGTCCCTTGCTTCTTCGTCTATCCCTTACGGAAATATGATCCTCCTTTTCAACTCTGTCTAGTATAACTCCTTTTTTCAAGGGGTAACTTTCTTCTAATCGTTCCATGTGATTTCAACTTTATCTCTTACTATCGCTCCGCATTGGTTGCTATACTTGGCACATGCATCTTCAGGCGATAGGGGTTCCCCTTTCTCACTGATCCATGTCATGACGTGAATTTCATTTAATAATATGTTTTTTTGCCTGGCCCGTCCCTTCTTTTTTTGGCTTACTTGAAGCTTTTGGTTGCATGACAGATCTAGTTGCCATTGTTGGTTCCCTTTCTTCCGCTGGGGTTGGGGCTTTCCTTTTGGAGCGATGTGGAGCATTCGTATATATTAGCATTCACATGCAATGATTAAAATCCGCATATAAAATAAGACTGGATTAAACGAACGACTCGTTCTACAAAATGTTACGTTCCACCGGTTCGAGAGGATGTAATTGAAGTGAACCTCTTCGTCGTTGCTCTCGCCCTTTTTCTTCCTTTTAGGAGAAGGATGAGGATCACTCAGCAAGTGATATGGCCGTTTCACTGGAGCTTGAGGATGAGCATTCAAGGACTTCTTGCGTGACTGCCGTACAAATTTCTTGCGAGGAGACGAGTTGAGTTTTAGTGCCATTCGAACCCGCGGGTTGCGCTTCGGTGGCTTTTTTTCTTCCTAGATGCCTCACTAGCATTTATAAAAAAATCCAATAAAAAATCAACAAACTAAATATGTAACTGAAAAAATCTAATGAAAGCTCTACTAAATACATCCCAAATGACATAACTATCAGTTTCCTCTTAAAAGTGAAATAAGAAATATACTAAATGGCATCGTCGGTGTCGACAGGCCACTCATAAGCCCAAACAGATATAGCTATTGAAAGCCCATCCAACTTTTTAGCAACAAGACAAAGCAAGGGAGAAGAGGAAGTTCATCAATCCATCTCCACTAACTTAACGTTAAAACTAATAAGATGTCATACATAGAGTCAAATGTCCATTAGTCGCTACATCGTCAAATGCAATATCTTGATCCCCAAACTGGTTACATGTTTTGTATCGACTAGTGTTACATGTTGGGCATCTATCCAAAGTCTCGTGCTCTTTACAAAACATGACACAATGATTAACACATGCATGTATCTTTTACACACCCAGTGACAACGGGTAGATAAGCTTCTTCGCTTGATATGTGCTGGTTGACAGGGAGTTGGGCTTCAGAAACAACTCTTTCAATAGACCCAACAAATTGTTGAAACTACTCTCGGACCAATCATTTATGGCCTTCGATCTCAGAAGTTCAATCACCATATGCAACAATATGAAATTTTTGTCACAACCCTTTGCCTCATTGTACAAAAAATTCTTTGTTGCATTTGTAATGCATCGACACTATCCAAGCCCCGAGCAAACCCCCGCTACAACTTCCGGTTCAGCATGATGCAACATCTCCTCCAAATCAAAACCATTGTCATCACTACCATCAGCATCATCCACTAGGACATGACCATCGCCAACATCATCATCCAACTCATCATCGACATATTCTTCTAGTACAATGCAATTCCCGCCCTTGAACACTTCATTGTTACCTTCTGACCCTTGGTAGGGAACTCTCCTGTGGCAGCTTTTTCACATACATTTACCTCTCCATGATGCGACCAAGTTGTGTAATCCTTAACAAATCCAAGTATCAGTAAGTGTGTCTTGATTACATATGGCTTTTTCCAAACTTTTCAAATTTTGCAGTCCACGCAAGGACATTTTGTTTTCATCGACTTCTTGGTTGTAGCATTCTTCTTGGCAGCTTCAATAAATTTGTTGACTCCTTCAATGCTCTATCAGCTATCTATCAATTTCCAAAAAAAGCTGCCAAGTACTTAAAATAATGGAAGCGTTGCAAATCATATTTTAAAAAGGTGACATTAAAATTCTATTGTACCAAAAAGGTTTTTACCAAAGTTTATGTGAAAAATATAAGAAGCCATGGTAAAGTTAGTTAAAATTATTATGTCAGTTTACATAACAAACTACCCTTAATGATTCCCAAGAGATGAAACTACATACATCTAACCAAAATTACCAAGGTACCCTCCTCTTAATTCTCTCTCTGGTTAACTAGATATAGATATATAGTGCATAAAAATAACCATATGCAGCAGATCTACTATTAATAAACCTATCAAAATGTTGTAAAGTCTATGGTAGATTGACCATGCACAAGATTGCCTTAAAAGTTTGACCATTTTAAGCCCTATTTAACAAATAAAATACATAGCATATATAGATTAAATGTGCACTAATTCTCCACATTAAACACATAAAAATGAAGCAAAACTTGAGAAATATAATACTGGAAGGTAGAACTAACCTTTGGTAGCCCAGATCTATCAAACCATTCGAGTTGAAAACCTTCTCCCCTATAATTGAGTTCAACTAACCTTTGGTAGCCCAAATCTATTAAACCGTTCGAGTTGAAAACCTTCTTCCCTATAATTGAGTTCTTAAGAGAGAGAAAATTGGGTTAAAATGAGTTGGCTACTCGGGCTGAATATATGTAGGAGAAGTCATTTTTACTGGCAGCCCATTTAACGCACCGCCAGCAAAAACATTCTCTCTGGCGGGGGCTTATTCTAGCAGCCAGTGAAAATGCTTAGGTCTTCACTGGCGGCTGGCTTTAGTGGGCCGCCAACGAAAATGGATTTACGCTGGCCGTCCATGCAACCCCCCGATTCATTTTCACAGGCAGGAGCCACAACCAACTGTGAGCAAAAAAGGTGTGGCGCCATGAAAAATCATTTTTGTAGTAATGTGATCTCAAATGTAAAAAGTTGTCAACTATACAAAGTAACAAAAATATGTAGTTGAGACCTAACTTTCACAAAAAATTTAGTTCCATACAATTCATAGTATAAAATTACAAATTTCCATATATTAGATATTCTACCATTATCATGTTGTTTATAATAAGAAACGACAGTGATATCATGAACAATGTGACAAACAAACAATTCATGATCACTGCTGTAACACGATTTCCTTTTTATCCCTGAACTCCTTATCGCTGCCGTTCATACAATCATTTTCCACAACACCCCATTTCCCTATATAGGCGGTCAAAATACGAACCTACTGGTAGAAATGGTGAGAGAGGTATAAGGTTATGGACTATCTCTGAAAACTGATGCTGAGATGCGGCTGCTTGGGTCCATTTTCGTACGTAGCCTACTTAGACGACCACCTTTGAAAATGGGTACTCCCAAGATGATTTCCTAAGCAGACCACCTATGAAAATGGCAGGTGAGCTCGATATGGATAAATTTACATCAAATATATGTACCCTAAGGCCCTAACCACACTGACCATCCTCTTTCCTCTCTCCCTTACCCAATATCTCCCCCTCAACTCTCTCTTCTCTCTCCAGGCCATGAATTGAGCGAAGCCATGGTGGATCCGATGAAGTAGCGGTAGGGTGGTGCAGATCTGGCTCTAGACAACCTTGAGACATGAGGACGACCGTGGGGTCGGCAGCTCTAGCAGCTGCGATTTGGGCCGCGAGGTGAGGGGGCGTGTGGCAACTTTGGTTGTGAATATAGAGGGAGACAAGAGGGGCCAGCCATGGATTTGTTAGGGGGAGGGAGGGTGGGGGTGCGCAGGGCGCTTCTCCTCAGTATCTTAGAGGAGACAAATCTAGCCTCTGGTGAGAAGCGTGGATCCAGTCCCTTGCTCCTGGGCTCCCAACCATTGCCTACATGTGGATCCGCCGGCACACCAAAAGGAGCCGCATGGATCTAACACATGCACCGATCTCCTTCCCGCGAGCCAAGCCACCTACTGAGCACACTAGAGAAGGCTTGATGCTTCCGCGAGGCCACAATGCTGATGCACACCATGTTGGAGAGAGAAAAGTGTCGATATCTCATTCCGGCCCTAGCTGACCACACCAATGTCCCCTTCCCATGAGCTGAGAAGTGGCGCTAGCCAAACGATGTCATGTTTGCTTCTGCCGCATGCTCGCCTTTGATCTCGCACAAATGTGAGGACATCAGGCCACTAGGGGTAGCTCCTAGATGGCGACCCCCTGGGGCTAGCTTCCTGCATATTTGTTTTGGATGGAATGTACTAAAAACCACCGTTCATATTAGTTGTTTTTAATCGTCAGTTATTTTACTTCAACCTCTTGTTGAACACCATTTTCATATTTGGGTGACCACCCGTGAAAAATCTGCTTGGGTCATCTACAAAATGGTTTTTGTTGTAATGATAGGTAAGAATTGACCTTGATAAGGGTTGAATTATTCTTTTTTATGTAGTAATGGCTTTACTATTTGGTCTGCACATTTCACTGCTTGACATAGACTACCTGGCCGGCACGCATATGCTTGGGACTCTATTTATGCGTGCATCACGCATGCATGCGTGCACTGCATGCATCCACCATTGGATGGAAACCCCTGTCCTGTGCGACATGTACTAGCTAGCCTCATCTATTATCCACCAGCTAATTCTGCATATGAGATCTCTCTGTATAATACACTAGGTAAAATCACGCGTGATTGGTACTAGCACTTAAAGATAACAACAAAAATGAAACGTAACTTTAACAAATAAACAAGAATCATTAGCAATAATTATATTTTAGTGGATATATAATTAAGAAGTTAAAGTGAAGATTTATAGTAATTAGTAAGAAATAATAATTGTATGAACGGTTATAAAAGATTAATATATGTAGAGCTTGTGACTGTAACTTTACAGATAGAAAGGATATATCTAGCTACTAGTAAACAGGTCGTGTTTTGTGTGGCCCTGGTAGTTTACATCAGGCTGCGAATGGGAAGAGAGGATAGATGCAAAGGGGGCCGTGGAAATCGACGAGGTTATTCTGGAGGGATCCTCTTTGCTACTATCTTAGCTAGTGGCGATCGATTATATGATCATCTAATCTCTTCCACGACCTTAAGAGACGCGACGACTTCGTTAATTAATTCATTCTTCGATCTGATCACTTTTTTATTATGCGTCAGTTCTTTCTTTATCCGTGTCCAGTTCCATCAACTTGGATAGAGATGCAAAAAAAAAGTTAATTTGGTAGAATCATGCTCAGAGGTAACGGAATGTGAATATATATATATATATATATATATATATATATATATATATATGTGAAAGGTTGATCGTACAAGATTAAGATGCATAATAATTAATGACCTATAAATGTGAACTTTTTAGTTTTGTTACACAGTTTGAGTTCACATTTTATCGGCCGGTCAGTTTGTGGTGATGGTGTTTGTTTTTTCCGAGTATGGTTATTGTTTTATATTTTTTCTGTTGTATTTAATAAAATATTATACCGTCTTGTGTTGTTTGTTTTTTTTAAAAACATATGTTTTAAAGCATCCTCTAATGTGCGTCGCTCAGAAATCATTAAAGTGATAATGTGTTAATTTTCGCTTTATTCTTTGCATTTGGCTGTCATGATCAGTCACCAGCTGCAGTGTCGTTGCGTTGCTCCAATTAGCCTTATCAAGGTTACATGCATCGCTCGATTCTCCAACGGCCTGACCAAATCTCTTCTCGATCTGCATTCCTACACAAGCCATTATAGCTTAGCTAGCTTGTTCAGTGTACCAAGGTTGTTACATGTGAAGCACCAAAGGGATGTATATCGCTTGTACAAAGACAGCACTTGCTTTACTGCCAGTTTCTGAGTACTAGTGTACACAAATGTCGTCGTCTTATATCGATGTGGTACATCAGATGGTTCTAGAAAAAATCGAAATGGCCATACACATACACAGTGCTTAACTTGTCGTGCTCGCACAACACTGCACCACTTAAGCTATTTTCCCGTTAATATATATTCATTGTGATTGATCAATAAAACATGGAATATGCTTCACATGCAAGAGAGCTACGTGGATATCAATTTTCCCGCCCTGTTTGTGATGTGCTAGCTGCTAGGGACCAAAAAAGAAGCATGAAAGGAGTGGTCATAATACATTGTTACTGCTTGTGGAAATGTTATATAGCCTCCTAGACGAATCACGTCTCTTATCCCTACGTACTGATTATTTTAGGTCACATCGAAATTTATGAAGTATATTTTGTGGGGTTCTCTGTGTCGCATGAGAAGATTATTTTGATAAATAATACGAAAGTTCTTGAATATATATGTAATAAATACAAAGAGTTTTCTTTAAAAAGGGCTCTTAAATATAATTAATCCAACCGTTTTATCTGGTTCTTAGGAAAAATCAATCAATCTATGGATCCATTTGGTCGTACTCTTATTCTGTGATTCTTTGATTTTAGCTGGATTCTGATTCTTTTGAATCAGATTTTGGAGAGAATCAGAACCGATACAATAAAGTAATAATTAAAATAATATTTTAAGTGATTTTCAGGTGATTCTTGAGAGAAACTGGTTTCAATTGATTCTGGGAAGAAGCTAGTTTTCAGGTAATTCTTACTTTCTATGTAAAATTATTAAATCACTTGAAGTAATTTTTCTCAGAATCAGTTACAAAATAACCTATTTGACAAAGATTTACTGAATCTGGGAAGATAATCGCTACAAACAAGCATATCTCTCTATCCTTTCGCCTAG
This sequence comes from Oryza australiensis, assembly GCA_019925245.2. NCBI lineage: Eukaryota > Viridiplantae > Streptophyta > Magnoliopsida > Poales > Poaceae > Oryza > Oryza australiensis. The sequence continues at coordinate 382,315 of JAIFGZ020000330.1, read as the reverse complement.
TTCATAAATATAAGTGGGCTAGGTTACTGGTCCCCTTATATTTATATTTATATACGCAGGTAGTATCTATTAACCTATCTTAAAAACCTATTAAAAATTCTATGGGCGGGTCACTACTACTTCTATCCCTATCCCAAAACAAGTTCAATTTTCATCTGTGACACACATATCAATAAAAAAACTAAAACACCCTTCACTTTATCTTAACCCAATACATATATCTCCTATTTCACAAACTCTAACAACAATTATTACTTGAAAGATGAATTTATTTTGTAACAAATAAGAGAAGGTAAAGATGGACTTATTTTGGAATGGATGGAGTACAAACTAAAAGAAATATGAAAAAGAAATCTAACCTTTAATCTAGTAGACCTAAGTAGACAAGATCCAAATCAAACTTCAGATTTTATGTTTGGTGGACAATTTTTCTAATTTGGCAAACTCTAATTAGAGATTGAATTTTAAGTTTGGTGGGCCACCTTGGAGTCTTTCTTTCCATACAGCCAGGTCAGAGTGCTCATCATGCAGGGGTGAAATAAAAGTTCGAACCTTATGGCTCTCGGATCATGTAGAGGTTATCATATCTTTTTATACTTATACTTAGTGCTTATTAACTTAGTATTTAGTATTTATTATTATGTAATATATGATAAATTAGTAAATTTAAATTATGGAGGAATGTAATGACATCGATCGCCTCATTAACGAGCCAACTCTTGAAACAAGCCAAAATAGACTTTTAGCTTGTTAAGGTTAACCAGTCAAACCGAGCTGGTTTGTTAAGATAATAAACGACGAAGCCTTAACAAGCTTGGCTCGTTAGTTCACCTCTATCTCATCGTGTAGAGTCTTCACTTACGGAGCCAAATATGATATGATCTTGGTGATCTATACAACATTAATTGTAGAGCCAGAACATAAAAATGAACAAACAAGTTAAGCAACATACGATATGATGACACAAATAGCCCGACAAGATACTGCGATGCTCTAACGCGGTCAATGGTTATAGTTGTAAGCGCAATTTCAGATTCAAAATATCCAGCACCATATAACAAATACAGAGCTTCATGCATGCATGCATATTCATGTTCATCCCAAAAGCCAACTTGACCGGAGCAAATATTCTCTCTGTCTAAGTATCTATCAGACCTACAACGTATGTTAACAAAATTAATTAAGATAAACTTATAAGCAAACCAAAGGCCATCAAATTTTTCTTTTCTAATCTAACATATAATGTTTTTCCATGAATAAAATCATATTAGTCAAGTACTAGAAACTTCCATGCGTCGTCTTCATGCATGTCGCGCGCCTTCATATATATATATATATATATATATATATATATATATATATACTTTTTGTTTGCGGGAGTAATGAGAGAAGCTTGACCGATTCAGCACTACGTCGGCACCAGCTATCTCTAACGGGCATTAACCCTCATCTCTATTGGGTTGGCACCCCGTCACTGTGAAAAGGTCACTGATGTGAGAATATATCTAACGGGCACAAGGCCGTCACGGATGCACATTATCTCAATCGGGCCTAAAAAAATGCCCATCACAGATGAGTTTAAAAGTCAAACTAGTGGGGTTGAACGCCCGTCACGGATGACACATCTCAATCGGCCCTAGTTATAAGCCCGTCATAGATGACAACTCATCTCTAACGGACCGTGGTTATCGGGCTGTCACCGATAGGGTTGACCAAACACGAGGTCAAATAATGTCCTGATTTTTTGCCCGTCACGAATGACATATCTCTAACGGGCTTAAGTAGCCCGTCACGAATGTCCTATCTATCTCTACCGGGCTTTTAGGTTGAGACCGTTACGGATGTCCTATCTCTATCGGGCTTTTTCACAATGCCCGTCAGGGATGAGTTTATTATCCAAAAAAATAAAATTTATTTTTTGGCTAGCCTCAGGCCTTTGATAGCCATGCCCGCTGCACAAAATGGATAGATATCATCACACCAGCCCCAGCCCATGACCATTCCAGCCCACCATTCATCACAGCCACAACCATGTTGATCCATTCACATATACATTCATCACAGCCACACCCATAGCCATATTCATATCCATTCACATATATATTCATCACAGCCACAACCATATCCATTCACATATATATTCCACAGCCACAACGACAACAAAATAACAAGTGTACTAACCCCAAAAAACAAAAAAAAAGACAAGTATAGATAGCTATTTATTTTTTTTAAAAAAAACATGTGTAAGAACCGAAAAAAGAAACAAGTGTACTGCTTAAAAAGACAAGTGTAGATTGTCTGTTTTGTTCCAAAAAGAAACAAGTGTAGTTCCAAAAAAAAGAAGTGTAGTTCCAAAATGGTCTTTACTTTTTTCTCTCAGAACAACTAGACTATATATGTAATAGTATGAGGTGTTGTGGTAGCTTAGGTGGCTTCCAAAAGATATCCGCTGTGCCCTGTGACACAAGGTTTGATGCGGATATCTTCGGAAGCCACCTAGACTACAACACACCTAAATAATTTGAACCATGTTTTGGATGTTGCAATTTGCAACATGTCTGAACGGCTCCAGTTCATCATCGAGCGAAATAATTTTGCCTGCAATGCCCTATAGGCCTCGCTTTTTGCCATGCGGGTGAAGGTTTTTTGCCTGCAATGCCCTATAGGCATCGCTTTTTGCCCGAGACTCAGGGGTTGAATTGGCGGCATGGAACTCGCCCCATACGGCCTGGGTGATGAATGGGTACTTCCTAAATGGTTCTGGCTGGGATGGAGGACGTAGTTGGTGACGAGCGTGGTCTTGAAATTTTTTCACAAGTTACCCATCTTGCGCATAGCCCGCCGGTTCAGTCTTTCCTCGACCTCTTCTGGGTACTCAAAGTTCTCCTTGAACTCTCTCCAGGCCTCATCTTTTTTTCCTGTGGGACCCGATCGATGTGGTCCGCCAAAATTGTGAAGTTCCGCCTCCTTAGGATTCCGCAGATTGTTGTGAATTTTTTGACGGCTTTCTCTGGGGCCGTAGAAAATCCCTGTTCGTCCACCTCCGTTAGTCTATACACTTCCTTAGGGATCTTATTCTAGGACCTTGGAGCCCGGCTCGTTGTGGTCCCACTTGTAGTCACCGACATTTTCTATCGAAGAAAAATAACATTACTAAACTTTTACATATTACTAAACTATTGGAAGGTGAAAGTATTAGATGTGGCCTCGAGTTTTCTCAAAATTGTGCATCAATTACAATCATTTGCAAGTGTAGATCCAAAAAAAAGAACAAGTGTAGATCCAAAAAAAGAACAAGTATAGATAGTCTGTTCTTATAAAAAGAACAAGTGTAGTTCCCAAAAATAAAATAACAAGTGTAGAATATATATATACATATGTGAATGGATCAATTTGGTTGTGGCTGTGATGAATATATATGTGAATGGATCAACTTGGCTGTTTTTTTCAAAAAAAAACAAGTGTAGTTCCCAAAAACAAAAAGAACAAGTGTAGCTGGTCTGTTCTTATCATTAATGTTGAGCAGTCATTACTGGCCAGAAAGAGGAGTGGAGAGAAGAAAGGTGAGGAAAGAACGTTGAGCATTCATTACTAGGCAGAAATTGTAGTTCCCAAAAACAAAATAACAAGTGTAGCTGGTCTGTTCTTGAGCATTCATCATTGGCCATGAAGAGGAGAGAAGAAATCCAGGGGAGTAGAGAGAACAAAGGTGAGGGAAGGAACAACAAGTTAGCAGCATCAGCACCAAAAAATTGTGCATATCATAGTCATATCAGCACCAAAAAATTATGCATCATAGCAGCATAGCAAGATAGCTATAGTTAGAGTTTCAATCAACAAAGTTGGCTGTTTCAATAAAAAACAATTTAATGTTGACTGTGCCAGGCAGTAGAGTAGTAGTAGTGTTTTAGCTACTATTACTTTATTAACTGAAAATAGAATAACAACTTATTGTCAAGTTATGGGCTAAGATAAAATCTATATTATTAATTTTTTGAATGGCATGTATATTAAAATCTATAAAATCTATAACCCAAAAATGACAACTAATATTAGCATGAAAATAAGAGAGGGAATACGAAGAGAAGAATGAGGGGTAAGTGTATACGTATACATCATCCACATACCGGGGGTGGGGTACTAACTGGTAGAAAATATTCATAATACAATAGAAAATCATCTACATTTCATAAAATTGTATCTAAAAGGGCCAAACAGGGAAACCCTAGCGGCGGATAGCATCAAGAAATTAACAATAGATGAACCCTAGCAGCGGATAGCATCAAGAAATTACAAGATACTAGCAGCGGATGAGCATCACAAAGTATCACGTAGCATCACATAGCATCACATAGCATCAAGAATCCGCCGCCGGTGATGAGAGGAGAGAAGAGGGGTACTAACCGGTGAGGACGGGCTCGGGGTCGAGGCAGCGGAGGTGCGGCCGGGCTCAGGGTTGATGCGGCCGGCGTGGAGGAGGCGGCGGTGGGCTCGTGGTCGACGCGGCCGGCGTGGAGAGAGGGCTCGGCGTCGATCTTGGCAGCAACGGGCGGCCGGGCTCTGGGTGGTTGCGGCCGACATCGAGGGAGGCGGCGACGGGCTCGTAGTCCATGCGGTCGGTGTGGAGGGAGGGCTCGGGGTCGAGGACGGCAACGGGCAGCCGGGCTCGGAGAGGATGAGAGGAGGCGGAGGCGTGGAGGAGAGGAGGAGAGGAGGCGGCGGTGTAAAGGAGAGGAGGAGAGGAGGCGGTGGCAATGGCGCGCGTGGATCCGAGAGGCGGCGTGGAGGCGAGGAGACGGCCGAGCCTCGGGTCGGCGTGGAGACGAGGAGAGCGAGGCGGCGGCGTGGATCGAGAGGAGGCGTGAATGGATCCGGATCTACGAGATTGACTAAGTAACCCTAGTCAACGTCATCTCTGACGGGCGCACTACTAGGGCCCGATACGAATGAGTCATCTCTGACGAGCCCTTGTAGTATGCCCGATACGAATGACAATCATCCGCATCGGGCATTAAAACAACACCCGATACGGATGACTGTCATCTGCATCGGGCGATGACAGTAGGCCCGATACGGATATGTGTCATCCGCATCGAATACCTTATTAAATTAGTTTACAATTGGGATTATATTTTTAAAAAATATTATAATTAATGATGAATTATTAATATAGTGTACATTTAGCACTAAATTTTAAAAAAACCATGATAAATTAAAATATGTCTTATTAAATTAGTTTACAATTACCATTATATTTTTAAAAATTATTATAATTAACAAAAGAATTATTTATATAGTGTAAATTTGCCATTAAATTTAAAAACTCATATAAAATTAAAATATGCCTTATTAAATTAGTTTCTACTTGGGATTATATTTCTAAAAAATATTATAATTAATGGATGAATTATTTATATAGTGCACATTTAGGATAAATTAAAATATGCTTTATTAAATTAGTTTACAATTGCCATTATATTTTAAAAAATTATTATAATTAACAGATGTATTATTTAAATAGTGTAAATTTGCCATTAAATTTATAAAAACCCATAAGAAATTAAGGCATGAAAGATATGCAGATCATTTATTAAGGCACCGGTACAAAATACTTCGTCACATTCATCAATTTATAAATTATATTACTACAAAGACTCTATTTACAAGGATATGCCTTCTGAATGGTCTGAGCGAGCGTATGCCACTTCGTCTTTGGGATCATCGTCAAGTTCGATCTGAGGTCTCACATGAAGATTCTGGTTGTATTCTTCTTCATCGACGACGTTGTCAACCCCAACAATTCTTCGTTTGCCATCCCTAACATCGTGCAACTTCTTGTTTGGGGTCTTTTATATAGAAAATCTGCTCAACTCCTTGGCTAGGACGAATGGTTCGTCCGTGTATCCAACCTTGGCCGATCCACTAAAGTGAATCCTTCCTTGTCAACTTTAACTCCGCTTCGAATATTCACCCAGCTGGAACGAAACAATGGGACTTCGAAGCTCCTGTAGTTCATCTCCCAAATCTGCTCATGCGGCCATAATATGTGTTTGATCCAGCTTTATCCTAATATGCATCTATACGGACTCCACTATTCTGCACTGTGATTTTGTTATCTTGTGTGACGGTGTAGAATGTGTATCCATTGATATCATACCCTTGCCATGTGTCAACATCTCAGCTTGGGCCCCTTGCCAACCTTCGTATTATCTCAGTTGGGTCATCGGTCGATCGTGCGATACAATTCTTGAACCATTCATTGAAGCGAGTAGTATGTTCTCTATTGATCCACATGTTTGATTGACCCATGTTGTCCTGTCGGACTTTCGCTAGATGCTCCTCAAAATATGGAGTTACTTCAGCCATATATTGTAGCACAGCGAAATGAGCCTGCACATAGGTAGCTTGATCGGGAACAAATTTTTTTCTGCCTATTGTGCCAAGGCCTGCTAACCTTCCTTCGTGGCGAGACGCAGGAACTCCGATAGGATCAGTCTCGGCCATAAAGTCGATGCAGAACTCAAGAACCTCCTCCATCGTGTACCCTTCAATGATGCTCTCCTCTGTTTTTGCTCTATTTCGAACGTACGACTTAAGAACTCCCATATACCTCTCGAACGGGTACATCTCCCTTAGAAAAGCTAGGCCACATATTTTTGTTTGCTTCACTAGATGAACAGGGAGATGAACCATGATATCGAAGAAAGATAGTGGAAAATCATCTCCAAGTGACACATGGTATTGACAATATCAGCCTGCATCTGATCTAGATCTTCGGGGTCTATAATATTTTGTTCGATTGCATTGAAGAAGGCACAAAGATGTTGGATTGCATGACGCACTTTGGGTGGTAGAATACATATGATAGCAACTGGTAAGATCTGTGTGATTAGCACGTGACAATCGTGAGACTTCATTCCAACCACTTTTAGATCCTCCAATTTAACGTATTTACTTATCCTTGCTGAATAGCCCGAAGGAACCTTAATATCAGACAGACATGAGAACATTGCGATCTTTTCATTCTGCGACAATGTGTGGCAAGCTGGTGGGAGGTACACTCTTCCTGTCTTTTCATCCGTAACAGGCTGAAGCTCATTGCGAATGTTTAATTCCTGCAGATCTAGACGAGCATTCAAGCCGTCCTTTGTCTTTCCAGGCATATTAAGCAGCAGCCCGAGCAAATTGTCACAAACGTTCTTCTCTACGTGCATTAGATCAATGCAATGCCGGACCTCAAGGTCTTTCCAGTATGGTAGCCGCCAAAATATGGATTTCTTCTTCCACATAGCTTTATAATTTTCCTTGCCATGTTTTCTTTTCTTCCCAAACTCATTAGTTATGTCTTTGACCATGTCATGGACCTCTTCTCCGCATGACAGATCCTTGGGAGCGCTCCAAGTTCTCTCCTACCGTTGAAAATTTTCTTCTTTCTTCTAAAAGCGTGGCGTAGCGGAGCCATCTCCTATGACCCATGTAAACCATCTTTCTGGATTTCTTCAGCCACCTGCTGCGTGTATGTTCCATACAGTCGGAGCAGGCCTTCTTTCCTTTCATGGTTTGTCCAGAAAGATTGCCGAGTGCGAGATAGTCATTAATGGTGCAGAACAATAGAACTCGTAGCTTGAAGTTCTCCTGACCATATGCATCCCAAGTGTCCACGCCTTCTTTCCAAAGAATCTCAAGATCATCGATAACAGGCTCTAGGAATACATCGATATTATTGCCCGGTTGTTTTGGACCTTGGATTAACAAGCACAACATAATATATTTCCTTTTGAAGCACAACCATGGCGGGAGGTTATAGTTCGCAATAAGGACGGGTCAAGTGCTGTGAGAACTTCTCATATCTACAAAAGAATTCATGCCATCCGTACACAAACATATCCTCATGTTTCGGGTGGCGAAAGTCTTTTACATTCGATGAATATTTCTCCATTGAATCGAATCCTGGGTGCCTTAGCAAACCGTCGTTTGTTCTCTCTTCGGCATGCCACTGCACTAATTTTGCTTCCTTCGGGTTGGGAAATATTCTCTTGAAGCGATCAATGATGGGTAAATACCATACAACCTTCGCCGGACCACCCCGCTTTGACTTGTTTCCCTTCCCCGCACTTTTCTTTTGCTTGTATCGAGAAGCCTTACACACAGGACAAGCTTCTAGGTCCGCATATTGCTTGTGGTACAATATGCAATCGTTTGAACAAGCGTGAATTCTACGAACCTCTAACCCTAGGGGACAAAGAACCTGCTTTGTTTCATATGTCGTTTCAGGCAATGTGTTCTCTTCAGGAAGCATGACCTTCAATATTCTCAAAAGTTATGTAAAACTTTTGTCTGTCCATCCACTACTTGCCTTCAGCTTCATTAGGTCCAAGGTAGCTGATAATTTGGTGTGCTTTGCCTTGCATCCGGCGTATAGAGGTGTCTCGGAGTCACTGACCAAACGGCTGAAATTCAACAAATCTCTCTCGTTGTGAGCTTGCTCCTCAATATCACGTAACATCTCTTACAGCATATCAGGATCCACATCAACCATTTCATCGCCTAATGGAGATGGAATAAACATGTCATGCTCATCTTCATCTTTATGATTGTCGGCACCGATGCTGTCTGCAGCTGCACCATTATCCGATTCTGTCTCTCCATGCTTCACCCAACATGTGTAGTCCTTCATGAATCCTCGTTGTATCAAGTGAGAGTGTACCTCCTCTCCGCTAAACAAAATCTCATTCTTGCAATCTCTACATGGACAACACATGTATTTACTATTTTTTCTTCTCCTATCCTCCTCCGCGACGTTCATAAAACTTAAAATGCCATCTCTATACTCCTTACAATGACGCTTTAAAGTTGTCGCATTCATCCAACTTCGATCCATCGCTACAAAATTTAACAAAACATTAGTTATCATACTACTAAATTATAAAAAAGAATCAACCTTTATACTTACTTATAATATATTCCTGTTTTTTTAAAAAAATAACAAATATTCGCCCCCTCCAACCTCCCACCAAAAAAGTGAACAGTGGGATGAATTCAGACAGCGGCTACTAGTGCATTTATAGTGTGTCCGAACTATATCTCAATCGGGCCAGTTAAACGACATCTGTAACGGGGCACAGACATCTCTAACGGACGTCAATGACAGCCCGACACCGATATGAGTCATCTGTGACGGGCTATAAAGTCATCTCAATCGGGCGTTATTTTTGAGCCCATCATGGATGTCCTCATCTCTGACGGGCTCGGTATTATGGCCCGATTGAGATATCCTAGGTTATCTCAATCGGACTTACAATTGGGCCCGTCATAGATGTGTTTCATCGCTGACGGGCTATTTGCACTTGGGGCTGTACGAGTACATCTACAACGGTGCAAATGACGACCCGATTGAGATGACTTCGTTCTGACGGCCCAAGTGCTCCAGGTATATTTGGACCCGTTACGGATGGAAGGTTCTGTACTAGTGCAGGTCAAATTAAACGCAATATAAAAAGGCACAAACGAACTTAAAACTAGCTACACATAGTAGCCCACAGATTACAAAATATCGTCCACTAATTCGCATCTTCATTAGATGGGGGCCATTTCCCATATGCAGGATGAACACACATTGCTAAGTTGCTGCACTCTGTCTCTCGGTGGTATGGGTCAGATGCCCACTATATCTTAGGAATATGGTTCTCACAGTCACAGGCAAGCGGTTTTCTCACCCACGTGCATGCTCCCTACCTCTTTTCCTTTGGACAACTAGATCGCTAGAGGATGTGCCTCACTGCTTCCCTGTCGTTTGCCCAATTTACCACTGCTTCATACGTTGTCAAATGCATGTAGTTTTAAGCATGGACAATTAAATCAGGAGCCTGCAGCAACTACCTTTTGTCTTCTTTACTCTTAAAAACTATGTAAGCAACGTCATGTAAGAGATTTCCTAAAAGGTAGTCACCTAAGAATGGCCGAACCATCTCTAGTAAAAATACTACTTATATAAGGCTGTTGACTTTTCAAAGATACACTTAAATATTTGTTTTATTTAAAATATATATAATTATTATTTATTTACTATGACTTAGATTTATCATTAAAGGTTCTATTTTAAGCATGATTTATATTTTATGTTTACACAACAATCTATACTTCTTTAAAAAAACTTTAATGATGGTTGGTGGTGGCAGCGAATCTATCATCTCACCTACTTTCATTGTTATTTTACTTTACATATTATCCCTTAAACTTTTTAATATTACATAACAACTAAATCTAAATGAATAGCTACATATAAAATTAATGTGGATACAGTTTAGGAAAATATAAGTAACATATTTTATGAAAATATGATTTATTTATTTAGAAAATATTGTGATATTCTTTTAACCGTAGCAAAGCACGGATATTTAGCTAGTTTTGAATAAAACAAATAGTTGAATGTATAATGTTTAAAAGTCAACGTAATCGTGTATTGAAAACCGGAGAAAGTATATCAATGTGTCAAAAGATGCAACTCTTTGAGCTGAACTCATGCAAACTATGGATTGACATGTCCTATTCTTTTCCAAATCTTTCTGTCCTTCTGCTAGCTTTGACTCTAATACATTATCAAATCTTGAACGACTTTTAATTTGTTCGGTAAAAGCGTGCATTCAGTTGGCAAAGGACGCCCCCTCCCCAGACCTTTTATTGAAAAAAGATAAATAATATCTTAAAATCATTACTCACTAACATATAAAACTATATATTAATATCAACATGCAATTAGAATATATAGATATGAGAATGACATCATAGATCTTTCGTGTAAATTTATATCTTTTTAATGATTCGTATGGAAATACAATGACAAAATGTATACACTAAAAATATGTGAAGTAATATCCTAAACACATAAAAAATAACGAATAGAATTTTAATACCCTGTGTCTAATATCTGTTTTCTTAGGTCCCAAATGTAACAGCCCACATACATATAGCATTCTATTTATACATCACACTCAACCCGATCCAAATGGTTAACTTGGTGTAATAAGATTAGGAAGCCAAGAATTATAAGATAACTCTCATTCACCTAAACTTTCAATATATACTACTAAACGAAACTATAATCACTTTTAGATCACATGAGTCTCAAGTTACTACCGTTCCAAATTACTTGTTTTTCTTTCTAGCTTGTTTGTCATATACTAAGGTTTAATCTAAAAGGCTATAATACTCTTATCAAATAATTTATGGTTAAGACTAGAGGGGTGGTTGAGGGTAAAATAAGGAAAATTTTGAATGAATTATGATTGATGGGACAAACATAACTTTGAAGTAATAAGTACACTACTGCAGAATCGCTTTTTCGTGTGGACCGAAAGGCACATTTCCGTGTGGAAGACCAGCCCGCACGTGCGAGAAGGTCCGAGAAAATCAAATTTTTGCGTGCGGACGGCCTAACCACATGGAAAGATCTATTATCCCATGCGGGCGGCTTAAGAGGTCTGCACGGAAAGATCTATTATCCCATGTGGGCCACTTAATATAACCACACGTGATAATAGATCTTCCCGTGTGGTCATATTAAGTGGTCCGCACGGAAGATAGATCCGTCCTATATGTAATATATAATTATTAAATTATTGAATGATATAATTAAATCGACAAACATCACAAATTACATAAAAATAATTTCACATCATCACAATTTTACAACAAAGTGACGGCGATGGTGGCGGTGGAAGTGGCGGTCGGTGGAGCCGGCGGCGGTGGAGGTGGTCGAGTCGGTGAGGAAGGCGGCAGCGGGCGGTTGGTGAGGAGCGGTGACGGTCGGCAAGTAGGAGGCGGCCGTAGTGGAGGAGGCAGCCGTGGTGGCCAAGGCGGCGCGGTCGGAGGAGGCAGGCCGTGGTCGGTGAAGCGCGGTGGAGGCGGGCGGTGCATCGCGGCAGCGCATCGGTGGAGGCAACGGTGAAGAAGGTGGCCGCGGTCGGTGGAGGCGGCGATGGAGGCCGGCGGTGGGCGAGGTGGCTGCGGTCGGTGAAGGCGGCGATGAAGGCGGTGGTGGAGGTCGGCGGCGGAGGAGGCGCAGGTCGGTGAGGAAGCCACGACGGGATCTAGAAAATTTCGTTTGGAGTTAGAAAATTTGGAGCCCGCGCACACACCTATATAGACGATAGTGATCATCGCGTGCGGACGACTTAAGTGGACCGTACGGAAAAATGGATTATCTCGTGCAGACGGCTTAAGTGGACCGCACGGGAAAATGGATTATTTCGTGCGGGCGGCATAAGTGAACCACATGAAAAATGGATTATCCGTTACGGTCGCTTAAGTGGACCACACGGGATATTATCGCGTGCGGTCGCTAAGTGGACCGTACGGGATAATGCAACCGGCCCCTAGGGACCGGTTTTCCAGCGCAGCCATTTATGTCCGCTTGAAATCTATCGGAGGTCTTGTCAAAAAAATAGTTTATGTAACAGTGGTACTCCCTCTAGTTAGAGATGAGACATGATCTAGTATGATGAATCTAGACAAGGGGCTATATTCATCGTATGTCTTATCCCTAACTAGATTGGGTTTTTTTTGGCGAACGGAGTATTGTAGAATAAAATTTGAATGGTAAAGAGACAATTAATTTTAGGAGGAAGTACATCACTACTAGATGCCGTGAATAGCTTGAGATGTTGCGATCAACCTTTCTTAATTAAGGACCAGCAACCCGGCAGCTCAACACATGTATTCTCGCCGTCCCATAAAGACGAAGCTAGCTATAGCTAGTACGTGACATATTTTATTTTAATATTGTAAATCTGAACCTATTTTATATTAGAATATATTTTTTACACAGAGAGATTTTTATTAGATAGAGGGAGTACATCTTAAATCCACCATCCTGCTGATCATGGTGGCCTATGGTACACAAGTAGTTTCTTATTAAGTGGGGGACTCAATAGTTTGGTCCGTGTACATATGCATGCATTCTACACGTGTACTTGCAGGGAGATCAACGGAATCACCCTCCTAAGCACTGCCGTCCCGGTAGCTCATTGCATATATGGCTGCGGCCATATCAACCCTCGGTGAGAAGTGATGACCACGCTACTACATAGATCATTTTTATACGGCGACCCGTCTACGCGTAAAAGTCCGCAAAATTAGATTTTTACATACGATCACCTATACCGACCATATATAAAAATAATTTTGGCAAAAATAAAATAAAAAAAAAAATCGGTTGAACCGAAACCTGTCGTCGCTGCTGGATTCACTTGGGGAGGGCCCCAACGCCGGATCCGCATGGGACGGTGTCGCCATTGTCGTTCAAGCCCACCACTGCCACTCTCCGTGTCCTCTCGCCGGATCGCCGCCTACCGTCATCATCGTCGTTGTCGATCCGCCGTCCCAACCACCCGCCGTCGTCATCACCAAACCCCAGTGCTGCCGTCACCGGATCCACACGTGGGAGGGCCCCATCGCAGATCCGACGGGACGGCACCACAATCGCTGCCTAAGCCTACCGCCGCCACTCCCGTCGTCGTCGTTGGGTCCGCCTAGGGAGGGCCCTACAGCCGATCCACAAGGCGATGCCGCCGCAACCCGTGCCCATCGCCGCCACTCCCACCATCCTCCGCGCCGGATCCATTGCTGTCGTCATCGTCGCCGTCGGATCCGCACGGGGGAGGGCCCCTGCCGCTGGATCCACACGGGGAGACGTCACTGTCGCCGGCACTCCCGTCATCCTCCGCGCTGCCCTCATCGCCGCTACGCCACCACCCGCCCGAGAGAGAGTGAGGAAGAGGATAAGTGAAAGAGAGTGAGAGAGAGGGGAGTGAAAGTGCGAGAGAAGGAGAGAGAGGGAGGAGAGGAGAGAGGAGAGAAAGAGAGAGAGAGAGGAAGAGAGAGGAGAGGAGGTGAAAAAATTGAAGTGTTGAGAGGGAAAATAGAGAGGAGGGGAGAAAAAAAATCTGTGGAGGAGAGGGGAGTATTTTTGCATGCGGACTACTTAAGAGGCCCGCATGCGGCCCCTTAAATGGTCCCTTAAGTGGAGGAGAGCATTTTTTGCATGCGACCCCTTAAGTTTACATGTGGGCCTCTTAAGGAGCCATCACTACTGAGGAAGTGATCTTTAATCCATCTGCCCAAATCCATAATAGTCCCGATTTCAATAAGAATCGAGACTAGAAAATATTTTTAGTCCCGGTAAAAAAAGGCAACGACACTCTAAGATCTTTAGTCCCGTTAGATTCTTCTCAGAATCTGTTAGGCTGATGGACATCTTTAGTCCTGGTTGGTAACACCAACCAGGACTAAAGATCCTTTTTTTGTCCCTGTTGATGTTACAAACCGGAACTATAAATCTAAATGATCATTAGTCCGTACTTGTAACACCAATCGGAACTAAAGTGAAGGTGCTTTTTATATTTCTTCTTCCTCCTCCAGCTAGAGCCATTGCTTCAAAGGTTTGAAGGAAGAAGGGAGGTGGTGCCAAAATTTGTTGTGAAATTGTTTTGGTGATAATATACAAATCGTTGGGATCTACAACGTTAGCAACTTCATCCTCTTATGATCTATAATTAGCATATTATATTTGTAGGTATATTTTTATATATTTTAATCTCTAAATAGGATATGGAAAATGATGAGAGAAAAAATTTGTTTGGGAAAAATTATTTTACTTCTTAAAATCCACAACTCCATCCTCTACTCTACTAATGTATGCTTAGCATATTTCGATTGCATGTATATTTACATACACTTTTTATCTCTAAAAAGGTTTATGAAAAATGATGAGAGAGAAACTTATGGATAAAAATGTTGTAAAATAGATGACAAAGGAAAATAGAAAATTTGATAGAAGATTAGAAAACTAAGGTAATTTAAAAATTGTTAAAATAGTTATAAATAAGTACACCATATACATTAAAAATATGTTTAGAACTTTAAAAGAAATTTTAAAAATAATTCTATATTTTATTAAGTACAACACATTATGTATGTTGGATTATTATATAATTATTTTCTAATTATTTATATATAGCTATTGTACAATTATTTAAATGATTTGACTTTCATGGATTTTTCTAATGATTTTCTTTTTGTATTTCAAGTAGATGGATGGGCAATTGATGTACACCGTGGACCGACGGTCGATAGAGTTTATTCATGGTGTGCATTATTTTTTGAGTGCGACCAATGCCAACAAACATAAGAGCTTTATATGTTGTCCATGAAAAAAGTGCAAAAACCAGAAAGAGTATTCTACATCAAGAATTATTCATGCCAACTTATTTCAGTCGGGATTCATCCCTCACTACAATTGCTGCTCATCGCACGGAGAGGTAGGGGCTGCAATGGAAGAAGATGAAGAAGAAGACGATAACATTCCGGACTGTAGTCAACACGGTGGTTTTGAAGAGAATACAACAGGCGAGGCGGACAAGGATGTTGAAGAAAACGATGGTGCCGATGACCTTGGTCAGATGTTGCGCGACGTACAGGAGGAGCGCAAAGGTTAAAAGGAGGTGCAGAAATTGACGCGTATGTTGGCAGACCACAAAACGTCCTTGTACCCAGGTTGCGAAGAGGGGAACAAAAAGTTGGGTATAACGCTAGAATTCTTGCAATGGAAGACCAAAAATGATGTCAATGACAAGGCATTTGGCGAGTTACAAAAACTCGTGAAGAACATTCTTCTAGAGGAAAACGAATTTTCGAAATCAACGTAGAAAGCTAAGAAGTTAGTTTGCCCTCTAGGACTAGAGGTACAGAAGATACACGCATGTCCTAACGATTGTATCCTCTATCGCGGTAAGGAGTATCAGAACCTAGAAGCATGTTTGGTTTGTAAAGAACTTCGATATAAGATTAGACGAGATGATTCAAACGAAGTTGATGGATAGCCTTCAAAGAAGAGAGTTTCTGCTAAGGTGATGTGGTATTTTCCTAACCGGGATTAAACATGCTGACCTACCGGGTACGGGGATCTTTAGTCCCGATTGTTGACTTCAACCGGGACTAAAGATTGTATCTTTAGTCCCGGTAGTTAACACCAACCAGACAAAGATATCTTTGGTCCTGGTTGGTGGCTTCAACCGGAACTAAAGATATAGGGGTATATATATATATATATATATATATATATATATATCCTAGCGTGCATCGTCTTCTCTACCAAGATCCAAACACTTAGCCGTTTCGATCGTCTTCTTGCGCCGAACCGTAAACCACCGCCACCGACGCCTTCGCGCCTGCGCGTCGTCTCGCGCGTCGTGGTCGTCTCCCGCCGTTGCACCACCGTCGTCTCCTCCCGTCATGCCGCATTACAAGGTAACCACCGTGATCCTTCTTTGTTGATCGATATACTTCGTGTCGTTCCTTCTTCTCACCGTGTTGATGAGAAATCTCTCTCACGCGCGCCCGGGAGATCCGCTTGACTCCAAGCAGTGTCCTTCTCTACGCCTACGGCGTGTAGAGCATGCCAGTTGATTTGATCAGCTAATCAACAAGGAAAACAAGGAAGCGTTCGTTAAGCGTTAGGTTAGATCCCCACGGGATCGGCCAGGGGAATCTATGAATGTATACATATTATTCTAGACCATATTTGGGCCAAGCGACCAGAATGTATCGGGCATGCCGAGACGGCCATCAGTCGTCCGATCCAAATATAACGAAGAACAATAAATATACAGATCAATAGACTAGCCGATGCTGGGAAACTAACATCAAATCGGCTGGTATTCCAGTAAGTCTCATGTGAAAATAATATTCTTAGACCAAGCATATAATCAACATCCATCAATAACACGATCTAGACGTAAAAGATAGTCCCAGTGCAAATCTAATAATAACCACGCTAAAAGAAACACACTAGGGTGAATAAGGTCACTGAAACCCCGACGCTATCTCCGATAATGCAAATCCCAAAAGAATGATCGCGATGGTTCTAAAGACGACTTAATAGTTCGTGCTTGATGCAAGATTAAGTATCAAAAGAAACATCCAATCTATTACTACCGGCTTACACTCCGTGAGATGGTAGATACTACATACGAACCAACCAACCCTTATACCTAGCCCTGTTGACCACATGTTCTCAACGAGATGGATCAACTACAAGATAGATCTAAGCATTGAATTAATTCATATGCACTATATGATATATGTCGCAGTAAAACTATTGATTCTAATATGTCATTGCGATGGACGCATTAGAAACAGGTAATCTTACCACTAACGACAAACATGTACCCGAGTTTGGGGATCGAGACGATGCAGCCCAAAGCCAAACAGGTGTTCGTCCAAAAGGAAAAGGATGGCGATGCTGCCGAAGATTAGATTGATTGAAATCATTCTGATACAAAGGGTCTCGGGTCCTATTTATACCCAAGATACAAATATCTGTAATAACTTTGGACTCTATCTAAACTACTGTTTAAACATCATATCATCCCTAGCGGGATCCATAATGTGTTACAACTAACAATTTAGCAAATCTCTAGATTGCAGATACAATTGCCGTTACAGGACTCTATCCATAAGTGGCAATATCTTTAAACGCGCAATTAGCAAACGAATCTTCCATTTATCTTCAAGCTTCGCGTTAAACACGGTTTCATCTCTTCGAACTTAGAATCGGCGTCCTGTTCCCATTCGATCCATCCTCGCCGACTAACCCCGCAATGATCGTCTTTTAGCCGATACGACTCCCGTCTTCGCCGATCCGATTCCACTTTGCCTTTTAAGACTTAGGAACCCAATTACCAAATTCCAAGTTAACACGCCGTCGCCACCGCACACCGCACGCCGCCGTGCACTCGTCATCGTCGTGGCCATCTTTGTTGTTGTCGCCGGACGCCGCACCGTCGTTGCCGCCGCATGCTGTCGCCGTCACGCACTCGTTATCTCTCAGCTGGCCAAACATATTGCTCTGTTAATTTGAATATATACACATATAAGAGAAATATTGCTCTGTGAAGGACTGTGAAATATTGTCATTTTTAATTGAATAATTTATCAGACTTAGGAACATCATACATGTATTAACTGAATATTTTTTCCCTTGTTAGAATTACTTGATCTAGTCGTCCAAGCAAAACAATCAAATGGTAGATCGCTCGGATGAATGATCCTCTTTGACCGGATCACAAATGGGAGCAGCCAATACTTTATTGAGGAGGGGAATGAGGATCCCAACTAGTACCTCAACGAGGAAGGGAACGTGGAGGGCTCCCTAGCCGTTGGAGAGAAGAGGGCACGCGGACAACGCTGTGTCAACAAGAAAATTGAGGGTCGGCATATCATAACCGAAGTGGTACTGACGATCGATCATGTGCCCCATCCGAAGACGCAAGGAAGTTTATGACACACAATGAATGGGTAGTGAGGGATCACGTGCCCATTAGCGTAGTGAACTGGCAACGAACAAGGACAGGAGGGGATGAGCAAAAATATCTCCCGGACACAGAGAAGGAGATGCTATGGTCCACAATGCAGGAGACCTTCACCATCCCTGAGACAGAACAGACTAGGGTGAAGGAATGGATGCTTAAAAAGATGGTCGAGCTATTCAGAACTTCAAGAAAGAATTACACAAGAAGTATATCCCGAAGGCCCAGACCCAGACTTTGACAAATTCCCGGAGATGTGAGATCACCGGGAGGCTTTTGTGGAATACAACACAGAGAGCAAGTGCAAGTGCTAATTGAGAAGAACAAGACCAACGCAGCTAAAAACAATACCATCACAAGCTAGGGTCAGCGGCTATCGAAGGCAATGCCGAGATGGGAGCAAATGGAAGCTGACCTCCTAGCCAGAGATATCGTTCCGGCCACAGCCAACTGGCCGAAATGATCAAAACATTGGTTCTACGGTCACAGCGGATCGCTCAATCCTGCCGATGGCTCCATAATCTTCGACGATGCAATCTGAGAAGCCGCAAGAAGATTGGGCGACGTAGTGGAGGCCTCTGCCTTGGGCTCATTCCAGCCCGGCAGAGAGAAGGACAAACTTACGCTCGCAATGCAAAACCCTGAGCATCCGGGACGAACGCGAGGAAAAGGCGTCGTTCCCTGGAAATATGGATTCCAAGAGGACATCCAAACCTATAAGAGTCGCATGAGGAGCAAGCGAGATACAAATATGAAGCTAGCAGATATGGAGCTCCAACTCGCACATATCGATGATATAGTGTCAAGAAAGGTGGAAGAGCGGGTGGTCGAACAGATGGTCGAACTGCGGAGCCAACACTTAGCCAACCAGCTCCAGCCCAAGTACACCAGCATCGCAGCAGCTGTGCATCTACAGGGCAAGTAGCTGAACAGGCCCCAGAAGTGTAAGCCGTACCGCCATGCCCTGTTGGTGAGATAACACAGCGGACACCCTGTGAGCTGCATATTCCCTTCAAGAACTTGTCAATCAAGGTATGCTCGTGGTTTTATGATATATATTCCCTTCAAAAACTCATCAATCAAGGTTGATTACTAATTAATAATCTCTCTTCTCATGTAGGTGGCGTCGGGCATGGCCATACTAGTTGAACGAGACGGGACATATCATTGCATGCCCGTTCCACCTAGGTATTCAAAGGTCAAAATTGAACAGGTGGAATGAGGCTTTGAAGATCTCGAGCTGGATATCCCCGGAGGAAACAGGGAGACGACACTACGAGACACCACCCACGGAATCATACTATGGAGCAAGCCCTTCATCGTGTTTCCCGGGCGAGAAGCGGCTTCCTTTCCTCCATCTCCGCCACGTGAACCATCTCCTCCATGTGGACCATCTCCTCCGCCTCCTCCGCCGCCTCCATAAGTACCAACTCCTAAACGGTCTCGACTCCTCCGCCTCCTAAGCACACACTGAGCCGCGCCGTCAATGTCAACAAGTTCACAAAGAAACAAGAAGCCAAGACTTGACCGGCTCCCGCCACTGTAAAGGAAACGACGTACAATATGACACCCGAGGAGTTGCACGAGGCCGTCCAAGTGGAAGTGAAGGCGCATTTCAGGCATAAGAGTCTTGAAAAGCCAACACCAATCGACCCGGTGGTTAAGGCACACTTTAAGAAGATGTTGGCGCCATTTGCTAAACCGGATCCGCGCGACTACGACAGACGATCGGGAAGAGGTAAGGTGACCGGAACGGCCAAAGATGTCCCGCAATGGGAGCAACCTCAAAAATCCCTTGAGCCCTTCGCAACCCGCTGAAGCCGAGTTAAGAAAATTTATGGCGATGCGGGACTATCAAGGGACCACATGTTTGGAGGCGCTAAAATCAAGAAGGCCGAGCTGAAATACATGTTTACACTCGAACGACCTCTTATCAAGCTTGATCAGCTCAAAAGTCTCCCTACACAGATGTACCGATTCCATAAGTGATACATTGAAGCTTCAAGCAAAGGTAGAGAGATCATTATGGCACAGATGAAAAACAATGAATTCTTCAATGGAGATGAGGATTTCATCTGGATCCGCTTCGAGGACATCTTTGACCTGTACCAGCAGGACGCTCTCGATGTATCTCTTATAACCACGCGGGTTTTGTAAATACCATTTAGTTATATTTATTTTGTTCCTTAGCTCTTTGTATGTAGCTGAATAAAATTATTTTATCCGTTGTAGAATGGTGATCCACGAGAGCAACAAGAGGGGATGGATGAAAATAGGATTCATGGACTCCCGTAAAATTAACACACAGATGTTAGAACAATATCCGACGGAAACAGAGGATAATATTTTCCATATGCTATCGCAGCAGATTACAAGTCCTGATACTTCGCCATACAACACAACGTGAGTTTTTACTACCTTCCATACCATTTTCCATCTCGTACATATGCAATTTTATATATATCATCTCACGCCATTTGCGCATTCAATTGGGTCCTTTTTCTCATTGACCTTGGCCACTCGCGGATCCATGTATATGATTCAATGGATAAACCAGAGTCAACCTTCGCAAAGATTTTTTTAAGTGTTAGATAGGTAATGCCATCTTAGTTGCTATTGCTACTATGCGGTTCTCAAATAATTACTCACTAGCTTGCAACTACACGTAAGGCATGGGCACGGCTCCATGAGAAGATCCGCAGGCATTGGAAAGAAAAATTTGCTGTGAGAATGAAATTTCTAGTGAGTACATGCTCTAAGATTATATTGAATCATTAATTTGTTCTAAAATAGATATGTATATTAAATATGTCGTTGTTTCTCCTTTAGTGTGCAAAACAGGCACTGAGGACGAACTTGTGCGGCTACTACTTCTATGACTACATTCAACGCCTGGTTCACCAAGTCATGTCCCCATGGTCTCGATGTACGTATAACAGTCATTCATACATTATGTCTCAATTTTTTATTGATCTCATATATTTATTTCTCAATTTTATTCAAATGACATATTATTTGCAAGAGGGACAAACTTCCCCATGATGGTTTCGTAGAGGCTTCTCGAGAAGCACTGATGGGATTTATCAACGAGCAAATTATTGATCCTGCAGGAGAGTTCTACTGGGAATGGGATGCTAACCCTGAATCCACATCATAAAGAAATTTTTTAATATACGGTATAGAACATTAAAAATAATTAGGAATGTAATATATGTATATATTTATATGTGTGTACATAATTTGGTAATACATGTATATATTTACTTAATTAAGTTCATATATATGTGTGTAAAATATGTATTTTTATATATATATATGCATAGTACATATATATGTATAAATATAGATATTATATATATATACATATTACATATATATTATACATATATATGTATTTACACATATATATGCATAATATATAGACAAGCAAGCAAGTAGCATGATCAAAATTTAAAAAAACTTTTAGTCCTTGGCACCAACGGATAAAGTGGAGCCGCCACGTGACACCACAATTTTTAGTCCTCGACTTTTTCAACTGGGACCAAAGAAAGGCATATTTAGTCCCGCTGTTGTTTTGATTTGCAACCCGATACTAAAAGGGTTACAACCGAGACTATACAGGGTTTCCCGAGCAAAGGCGTATATGAAAATGGAGATCGATTTTTATAGGCATGAGCAGCACGGTCCACCTACAATCTATAGGATCTATAGGGGTTTTATGGTCCACTTGTAATCTATAGAGGTTTTATTACAGAAAAATCATTTTTTCGGTAATGTCATGGCCTATGGTACAAAAGTAGTTTCTTATTAAATAGGGCGTGAGAATTGAGATCTAGGGTTTGATATTTCGTTTTGGCCTATCGTGCCGCTACTCAAATGATATCACGAAAATCGTGCGAAAATTACGAAAACCGTCGAAACCACGGAGAAATGAACAGTAAACGGATTTGAATTTGAGTCGATTTGCCGTGCCGCGGTTTTTACCCAAACCGCACGAAAACCACGAAAACAGCGGTTTTTCGTCCAAACCGCGTGAAAACCGCGACGAACCATGAACAAGGATGACAGAATTTAAATTTAAACCAAATTCGTATCGTGGTTTTCGCTCAAACCGCGTGAAAACCGCACACACATACCGCGGTTTTCGTGGCAAACTGCGCGAAATTTATTTTTTTAATTACCAATAAATATATTTTTGTGA
Source organism: Oryza australiensis (assembly GCA_019925245.2). Lineage (NCBI taxonomy): Eukaryota > Viridiplantae > Streptophyta > Magnoliopsida > Poales > Poaceae > Oryza > Oryza australiensis. Next base: position 359,749 of record JAIFGZ020000330.1, on the reverse strand, counting down.
TAAAATAAATTTTTAAATTTTTTGAATTCGCATGAAATTATTCAAATGAAACCGCGAGGATGCCGTTTCGCATCCCGTGATACGCATTTAAAACCACGATGGTTTTCGCGGTATCATAAACCCCTGCTGAGAACAGTTCGCTCCGTGTACATATGTGCATGTATTCTACATGTGTATGGAGATCAACGTTCAACGGCAGCATGCGCTTTCGATGGACTGTATGGCTTCCTTGAGTACACTCCACTGCTTCCTTCTTCTTTTCTGCAAATGCACCGCATGTACTCACAAAGGTCGCAGTGCACAAAACATTTGAGCGCGAGGCAAAAAAGATGAGTGTGACACATATACATGCATATGCATGCCAAGATTAATTATTTCTTCATGTATACGCCCCATCGTATTGGAGTGCATGTAACATCCAACAGAACTACTAAACAGTAGTACGGTACAAAACAAATCAATAATTATTTATGTGTAGCCCTCGGATGATGCTCTCACTTGGTGTCCACTACTGACTGATAAGTCATCCAATATATATTCTACTAGCGAAGAACAGCTAGCTAGATAGTCTATCTGCACGGCTTAGACTTGGCTTATGTTAATTCAAGTCCAAATGGTTGATTCTGACGTTTTGAATAAAGTGTATATAATATCCACATTTTATTTGCAAAAATATCTTGATGTCTGGATGTGATGATCATATATATAGGCATAAATGCCAGCTCGGGCATATTAATTTCGCTATAATATACACGTGTACCTGTTTGCCGTCTCTGACCACTAAATTAATATAATTTAAAAAGTTTATTGGATTTATATACGACTCTTGCTCCGGTTTTTATAAACATGCATGTATACGTGTTTTTATATAAATAATGTTTTGTCTATATAAATATAGAATTTGTTTTATAACTTTATAATTTAGACCCAACACCATCATCTAACACTACTGGAGAAAGCCACACTAGTCTCTGCTTAACCCTCAATAGTCCTGGTTGTCAAACCGGAACTATGAATCCTAACTAGAGATGGGCGACCTCTAGTCCCGGTTAAATAACCGGGACTAGAGATGCATCTTTAGTCCCGGCAAGCCACCAACCGGACTAAAGATGGCGGAGCCACGTGGCCGGCTACGTATCGTTAGTCCCGCTGGTGGCTTCAACCGGGACTAAAGATGGCGCATCCGGCCACGTGGCTCACATCTTTAGTCCGGTTGTTGCCATCAACCGAGACTAAAGAATTTTTTATATTTTTTTAATTTTACTATTTCTCCAACAAAGGCTACATACTACATATTACACACATATATTATATATTACACATATACATATTTTACACATATATATTTATACATATATATTATATAATATATATTTATAAATATATAAGTCACACACATATAAATGAACTTAAGAAAGGAAATATATACATGTAATATATTACCAAAACATATACACATATATACAATATCCACATATATTTCGTATGTTACAAAACATTGTCTATTTTGTGGATCCGTGGTTAAGTTACTTAAATTAAAATAAATTAAAATAGAACTCCCCATGGTATTAATGATCTCGCTCGTTTATAAATCCCATCAATTCTTGAGCGGCTTGTATGAAAGTCTCGTGGGAGGTTGTCTCTTACTCGCATAAGCCGTCGAATTCGATCAAACGAGAAATAAATATATGAAGTGAATAAGAAATCGAGATGTAATGTATGAATGACTATTATACATACATCTATATCGTCGACGCTTTGACTTCGGTCACAAAGCGGTGAATGTAGTCGCAGACGTAGTATCCACATAGGTTAGTGCCCTGCGACTGTTTTGCACACTAAAGGAGAAATGACAGCAGATTTAATATATATTTCATATTTTAGAACAAAGTAATAATTCAAAACAACTTTGGAGTATGTTACTCACTCAAAAGTTCATCCTCACGGAGAGCTTATCTTTCCAATTTCCGCGAACATCGCCCGGCAAGAGCTTCCCATGCCCTACGTGCGCTGAAAGTTAGCTAGTAATTATCCGAGAACCGCATATATGCAATAGCAAGTAAGATGGTATTACCTATCTAGCAGTTCAAATATCTTTGCGTACGTGGACTCGGGTTTATCCATTGAGTCAAAGACATGGATCGCGAGTTATCCATGTCAATTACTAATGTAACCCGGGAATCTCGCAAATTGGTTTAGATGACACATATGAAAATTTATGTATGCGCACGGGATTGAAATCGTACAAAGGAAGAAAATACTTACGCAGGTTGTAGGGCGTAAGAATAAATGACCGGAAGTGGTTTATCACCGACTTGTAAATGTTGTCCAAGTGTTGGATCAGAAAATGATCAACCAATACGCCGTTGATTTTGCGTGGATCCATGAATCCATGTTTGCTACAGCATGCATGTTGCAAGATTGGATCGCCATTCTACAACTTAAAAAAGAATTTTAGTCACTAAATACAAGAAGGTAAGAAATGAAATAACGTAACGATACTTACAGTAGCCCGTGTGGCTAGAAGTGAGACGTCGAGGGCATCAAGCCGGTATAGGTCGAATATGTCTTCGAATCGGATATAGAAGTCGTCACCTCCATCGACGAAATAGTACCGTGAATATTTGCCCGTTACCATCTCTCCATCCTTGCCGGATTCTTGCATGTACCACTTAAAGCGGTACATCCGTGTTGGTAGCTTTTTCACTTGATCCGGCTTTTATAAGAGGCTTTCCAAGTTTGAACTTGTATTTTAACTGAGCCTTTGCCGTGAGCACATCCGTGTAATTGATCCATTGAAATTCCAAAGCAGATTCCATAAATTGTCTTAAGTCCGATCTCGACATTTGGAACACCGAACTGGGGTACATCTTTGCCCGTTCTTTTCGCCTTGACAACAGCCTTCCGAATAGTCCTGTCGTAGTCAGATTACGGTTGAGGTTGCGGTTTAGGCTGTGGCGTTAGGTACGTCTTCTTGAAGAAGTCCTTGGTCTCCTGGGGATTTCGTGAGGCTTCTCAGAGACTTCTTCGCGGGCCTTGACTTCACTTGATGGCCTCGTGCAGCTCCTCCGGAGTCATGTCGTATGCCGTTTTCTTTGGGGCCGGTGGGAGCGGGTCAAGTTTAGGCCTCTTGCTTCTAGGTCCACCGCTGGTTGACCTTGACCACGTGGCTCGAGATGTTGTCCGTTTAGGAGTCGGTGCTCGTTGTGGCGACGGAGGAGTCCGAGAAGGCGGTGGAGTTGGAGACGACCATTTAGGAGTCGGTGCTCGTGGAGGCGACGCAGAGGTGGAGGAGGCGGGCGGGGAGGCGGTGAAGGAGGCGGAGGAGACGGCCCACGTGGAGGCGGAGGAGACGGCCCACGTGGAGGCGGAGGAGACGGCCCACGTGGAGATGGAGGAGACGGCCCATGTCCGGGAAATATTATGAAGATCTTCCTCCGAGAAATATTCCGTGAGCCGTTTCTCCTAGCGCGCCCCCGTCTCCTCCAGTGGATATCCACTCGAGATCTTCATAGCCGCGTTCCACCTATTCAATTTCAACTTTCGAGTACACAGTGAAACGGGTCGGGAGTGGTAGGTGTCGTCTCGTTCTACCGGAATGGCCATGCCCGACGCGACCTATTCGAGAAGATTGTTTATTAGTTAGTAATGAACATTGATTGACAAGTTATTCAAGGAAATATATGTACAACATAAAAGTACGAACATACCTTTATTGTTATGTTCTTTAGCGAATGTGCAGCTCACATGGGGTCCGTTGTGTGATGTCATCAACGGGCATGGCGGACCCGGTTCAGCTTGTGGGGCCAAATCGCCTTTATTTCCAGCTGAAGTGTAGCCGCGCGCCGTCGCCGTAGTTGAGCGGCCGTTGCCGGATCCGCCGTTGGCTAACCCAATGGCTCCGCCTCCTCCGCCAACCTTATGGTCAGCCTTTCGTCCACAATCTCGATCAATCTGCGAGAGCTTCATTTCCATCTCGAACCTCGCATCGTGCTCTTGCTTTAACCTCATTCGGCTCTTGTATGTGTCGACGCGCCTTGGAACCCGTATTTCCAGGGGACGACGCTTTTCCTCGCGTTCGCCCCGGTGCTCTCGGTTTTGGAGGGCGAGCGTTAGCTTGTCCTTCTCTCTATCGGGCTCGAACGCGCCCGAGGAAGCGCCGTGCCTGCAGCGCTTCCTCTAACCTCCGTCCGGCTTCTTGAATTTCATCACCAAAGATAACTCGTGCCATCGACGGGATTAAGTGAGCCGCCGTGAGCATAAAACCAAGCAGCTTTGCTGCTCCGCCAGGTGGTCTGTGCTCGGAACGATACCTCGCGCTTCAAGGTCGGCTTCCATTTTCTCCCATTTCTCCATTGCTTTCTTATAGCGCCCGACCCAAGCTTGTGATGGTATTTCTTTTAGCCGCATTGGTCTTTTCTTTTCTATGATAGCTTGTGCTTCTTTCCCAGCCTTGTGTTCAACAAAAGCATCCCAATGATCTTTGAGCTTTGGAAATTTGTCGAAGTCGTGGGTCCGGTCCTTCAGATATATTTCTTATGTAACTCTTTCTTGTAGTTCCTGAAGAGCTCTGCCATTTTCTTTAACGTCCATTCCTTTACCCTTGCTTGTTGTGAGTCTGGGATGGTGAACGTTTGCAGCATTGTAGTCCACAGCATTTCTTTCTCTCGAGTCCGGGAGATAGCTCGCTCATCTCCTCCTCGTCCTGATCGCCTCCGCTTGGCAACGCCACGGCACGTGATCCTCACCACCCATCCGCCGTGCGCCACAAACTTCCTTGCGGCGTCCTTCCGGGCAATAGGGCGACCGCCGATTCTACCTCCGTTATGACATGTCGACCCTCTATGCGCTTGTTGAGACCGTGTTGCCCACGTGCCCTCTTCTCGTCCAAATGGAGGCGGAGGCGGAGCCCTCATTCTCCTCATCGTTCCCCTGCTCGTCCCCCTCCTCGTTGAGGTATTGATTTGTATCTTCATTCCCCTCCTCGTTGTAAACCTCTGCTCCTCATGCGATCTCATCGTGGAGAAGCTCTTCCTCGTTATGATCCGCCATTTGATTGTTGTGGGTTGAGGACTTAATCAAAGAATTCTGAAAAAAATTATTCAGCTTAATACATGTATCAATTATTCGTAAAAATCATGTATGTCTATGTAAAAAGACAAAACGAAGAAGATGGATTCAGAATCATATATTATCTCAATCGTAGAAAAGACTTGTGAAGAAGATCATGTTCTATATTTTCCTTTTTCTTTTTTTCTTCTTTGCTAGAACATGACCGACCGACCGTTCGTTATATCATTCACGTCCGTGAGTATGTTCATCTGGAGAAGAGGAGAGAAAGAGAGGAGAATGATGTGAGGGAGATAAGGAGGATGGGAGTTGAAGTGGAGAGGAAATGAAAGATAGAGAAAAGGAGACGTCCGTTCGTCCACGTTCGTTCTGTTCGCTCGTGAACGTCCGTTCGCCCACGAACGAACGAACGAACGAACACTCGCTCGCTCGTCCGTCCATCCGTCCGTCTGTTCGTTTACGACCGTTTGTTGATTTTATCGTTCTTGTTCGTTCGAAAATATAAAATTCACAATTCACATAAACATTCAAATTTCAAATTTAAATACATATTCAAAATTCAAAATTCAAAATTCAAAATTCAAAATTCTCAATACCAATAATGTCCATTTACATACAAAAATCATATATTCAAAATATCCATACATACAAAATTCATATATTCAAAATACACATATATTCAAAATACACATATACTCAAAATTCATATATTAACATTCACGTAGTGCAGCGGGGCGGTGGCGAGGATGCAGAGGACGGCGGCGGCGGCGCGGGAGCGGAGGCGGCGCGCGCCGCTTAGGGTTTAGGGGCCGACCGGCCAGTGGGGCCGTGGGGAGGGGCGCAGGGAGTGGGCGGCGTGGGGAGGGGGCAGCGGTGACGGCGACGGGCAATGGCGGCTGCGGCGGTGGCGACCGCGACGATGGCAGCGATGGCGATGGCGTCGATGGTGCTCAAACCCTAGCGCATAATGTCGGGAAATCTTTGGGGGCAGCGGCGCTAACCTACGACGGCGACGAAGACGGCGGAGCAGCAGGTCCTCCGGCGACGAAGACGGTGGAGATGGCGTGTTGTGGCGGTGACTGGGGCTCGACGACGACGACGAAGACGAAGACGATGCAGCTTCAAAATGCGAAACGGCTAAGTGTTGGATCCCCGTGAGACCCTTGCTATATATAGTCACGGCGTCATTTGTCCCGTTGAAGCCAACAACCGTACAGATAAGATACTTTTACTCCGGTGGTGGCTCCAACCGGGACAACAGATATGAACATTAGTCCCAGCTTAAATCAACCAACCGGGAGTAAAGATACCGCCCGGTTGGTGGCTTCAACCGGAGTAAAGATCATATCTTTTGTCCCTGTTGAATCCACCAACCGGAACAAAAGATTGCGGGCAGCCACGTGGCGCAGTAGGTGGACATCTTTAGTCCTTGGTGGATCAAACCGACTAAAGATGTTTTCCCGCCCACCGAATTATCTCTAGTCCCGTTTTTACAAACCAGACTAATTATTACAATGCCCTATTCTATTGTATTTTATATTCATATATAATTATAATGTTCATATGTTGATATATTTTATATTCATATATAATTAACATATGTTTATATATAATTAACATGGTGTTTCAAGAAAAGATCATGTGGATGGGGAACCTACTACTATGGATAGTACCAAGGTTCCCGATGTAATTATAGATCTTGAAGAAGGTCAAGTGGAAAACATGGATCTTTCGGATGTAGATGAATAATATTCAATGATTCAATTTAATTTACATCATCCATACATAAATTTAGCTATGTAACATTTGTCCTCACGTACTTTCTCCGCACAATTATTCCTTCGTTATGATCGTTGTGTGAGTAAGGGGTGTCCTCATTTGATAGGAGGATACTGGGTCAACCGCCACCACAAACGGAGGTTGCCCATCAAACCGATCGTAATCTTCGTCGCCTATCCTCGACTCCCACGATTTTCCTTTTGCCCGGGAGAACCACGTGGCGCTTTGGCTCGTCTGACCCTTTCCCCTTCTTTGATTTGCTAGCCATGTCCTTGACATAGAAAACTTATCGTACATCATTGGCAAGGACTCGAAGGTTCGTCCGAGTATCCAACCTTGCTCAGTCGACCATTGTCATCCCACTTGCATCAATGGTTACGCTCCACCACTCATCCTAACCCACTGGCACCAAAACAGAGGGACCTTCAGAGGTCCATAGTCCAGCTCCCATATGTCATCGATGCTGCCGTAATATATGCTAGCCGTACCGTCGTATCCCACGGCATCGATGCGACAACGCTGTTCCGATTCGTGCTCTTTAAGTCTTGGGCCCGTGTGTAAAATGTGTACCCATTGATTTCATATGCCCGGAATGTGGTGATCGAGCAAGATGGTCCCCGCCAAGAAGGCTAGTTGTTGGTCAATGCTCGCGTTGCCCATGAGATGTTGTCACAGCCAAGCAGGAATGCATCGATGTGATGGCGTGTAATCCGCATCCGTCTTACCGATGTTTTCTCGAGCGAACACCGCCAAGTGCTCCTCGATGTAAGGAGCCACCAAGGAAGATTGTTGCAAGACGGTCCAATGTGCTTTCCGTACAAGTCATTGTCTATGTTCATTATTGCCTTCCTTCCAAGAATTCCCTTCCCCCGTAGTCTACCTTCATGGCTTGATTCAGGCATCCCGATGGGACGGAGGTCTTCAATAAAGTCGACGCAAAACTCAATCACCTCCTCCGTTCCATATCCATTGGCGATGCCGGCCTCCTGACGCGAATGGTTACGAACGTACTTCTTTAGAATGCCCATATACCTCTCGAAGGGGAACATGTTGTGTAGGAATACCTGACCGAGGATACGGATCTCTTTGACAAGGTGGCATAGGAGATGCGTCATGATATTGAAGAAGGAAGGCGGAAAGATCATATCAAAGCCGACAAGACATTGGACCACATTATTTTGAAAGTCTTCTAGTTTGTCTGGATCGATGATCTTCTCGTGAAATTGCATTCAGAAAGCACATAGCTTTGTTATTGTTGTCCTGGACATTATCGGAAGGATACCTCAAATTATAACGGGAAGCAACATGTGTCATCAACACGTGGCGTCATGGGACTTTAGATTTGTGAACTTCTTATCCTTCGTGCTTATTATTCCCTTTATATTCGAGGAGTATCCAGACGGTACCTTGATGCTCTCCGCATTCAAACATTATTTCCTTCTCTCGTCCCGCTCGTAGTGTAGTCGGGCCGGACTTAGGTATTGGGCTCCTTTATCCTTTGGTTGCGGGTGAAGGCCGTCGCGTTGTGCCATATGTTTGATACTGTTACGTGTCTCAAGTGTATCTTTGATTTTCCGTATACACCTAGGAAGCCAAGCAAGTTTACGCAAAGGTTCTTGGTGAGGTGCATCACGTCGATTGCGTGGCGGACGTCCAAGACTTCCCAAGAGGGCAACTCCCAAAAAATTGACTTCTTCTTTCACATCGTCGCGTGACCACCTTCACTTGCTATAGATTGGTTGCCGGGTCCCTTTCCAAATACTACTTTGAGGTCTTTCACCATGGCAAACACGACTTTTTCGTTGCGATGCTTTGGTTTAGTACGATGGTCTCGCCTTTTGATCAAAATGTTTGCCTCTTCTCCTGGACAGGGTGACTTGTAGCAAGAAAGCTGGTCCGCTTTTGATCAAAATGTTTGCCTCTTCTCCTGACAGAGTGGCTTGTAGCAAGAAAGCGACGATGGCCCATGTACACTACCTTCTTACAATGTTTCGTGTACGTACACTCGCCTCATCCATACAAAGGGTGCAAGCGTTGTACCCCTTGTTTGACTGTCCTGATAGGTTGCCAAGTGCAGCCAATCATTGATGGTAACAAACAAAGAACCCTCGTAGTTTAAACTGCCTCGTTTATCTTCATCCCACACGAAAACACCTTCTTTCTTCCACAAAGAGTTTTAGATCTTTGATCAACAGCCTTAGGTACACATCGATGTCGTTACCAGTTGCTTCTGCCTTGGATAATAACCGCATCTGAATGTACTTTCGCTTCATGCATAGCTAAGGCGGAAGGTTGTAGATACACATCGTCATAGGCCAAGTGCTATGCCCGCTGCTCATCTCTCCAAAAGGATTCATGCCGTCCGTGCTTAAGCCGAACCTTAGGTTTCTTGCATCCTCGCCGAAGTCTTCAAATGTTATGTCGATGTTTCGCCACCGTGACCCATCGGCGGGATGTCTCGGCATGCCGTCTTGTAGACGTTCTTCCGCGTGCCAACGCATCAATTTTGCATGCTCCTTGTTCCCGAACAGACGTCACCGTGGTATTATAGGAAAATACCACATCACCTTAGCAGAATCCTTTCTTCGAGGGCCGTCCGTCAACTTCGCTTGGATCATCTCGTCTCGATCTTGTATCGAAGTGCTTTACAAATCTGGACATGCTTCTAGGTTCTCGTACTCTCACCACGGTAGAGGATACAATCGTTAGGACATGCGTGTATCTTCGTACTCCACCCTAGAGGGCGACTAACTTCTTAGCCTCGTACGTTGATTTCGGCAATTCGTTTCCTCTCGGAAGAATGTTCTTCACGAGTTTTAGTAACTCGCCAAATGCCTTGTCACCGACACCATTTTGGCCTTCCATTATAAGAATTCCAAAGGTGGTACCTAACTTTTTGTGCCCCCGTTCACACCCGGGTACAAGGACCTTTTGTGGTCCGCCAACATACGCTCCAATTTCTCGCACTTCCTTTATGCCTTCACAGCCCCCAGACGTCAGTGCAACATCTCGACCAAGGTCATCTGGTACCGCTGCTTTCTTCAAGATCCCCGCCGCCTTGCCCACCGTATTCTCTTCAAACCCACCGTATTGACCACAACCCAAATGTTGTCGTCGTCTTCTTCATCTTCTTCCATTGCAACCCCCACCTCTCCATGCGATGTCCAAGAATTGTAGTAAGGCATGAATCCCGATCAAACAAGTGGGCATAAATAATTCTTGATGTAGAATACTCCTTCTCGTTTTTGCACTTTTTATATGGACAACGTATGAAACCCTTATGCTTGTTGGCATCACCACATAAAAATAATGGACGCCTTGAATAAACTCTCTCGACCGTCGATCCGCGTTGTACATCCATTGCCGATCCATCTACATGGAATGCACAAAAATCGTAAGAAAATTCCACAAAATTCAAATCATTTAAATATTATTACAATACTTATATATATAATCGACAATTATTATATACTAATCCAATATACGTAATGTGTTGTTCTAAAAAATAAAATTATTTTTAAAAGGTCTTTTAAAGTGATAAACATAAAATTAATTAATTATTTTGCATCTATTTTAAAAGGTCCTTTGTCATCTATTTTATAACTTTTTTGTCCAAAAAAATTCTCTCTCATTGTTTTCCATAAATATTTTTTGAGATAAAATTGTACTGACTAAATTCCTATAAATGTTACGTGCTAAGTTTACTTTTCTTCCTCTTTATTTTCCCCAACTTTTTCTCAACACAATATAATGTGCTTAGCAAAATAATTAGTCCAAACAAATTTTCTCTCTCTCATGTTTACAAAAAAATCTAGAGTTGAAAATGTATAGAAAACAACCGTAAAATACAAAGTGCTAAGCATAGATCATAAGAGGAAGAAGTTGCTAACCATGTCGATAGCAAAGATTTATGTATTATCACCAAAACAAAATCACAAAAATTTTGGCAAAGCACCTCCTCTCTAGCTAGAGAAAAATTTTAAAGACAAGCGTAGAAGCAGCTTGGGCCGGAGGAGGAAGAAGGAGTATAAACAAGTCATTTTAGTCCCGCTTGGTGTTACCAACCGGACTAAAGATGGTGTCAGATCGCCAACCCGTCGAGCGCTGCATATTTTAATCCCGGTTGGTAACACCAACCGAGACAAAAATATAGCATTCGTAGTCCCGTTGGTGTTACCAACCGACTAAAGATGCCCGACGCTCCGACACGCTCGACAACATTTGGACCGGGACTAGAGGTGATCTTTAGTCCCGGTTTGTGACACGAACCGGGACTAAAGTTCCTAGAGAGCCGTTGAATTTTTAAACCGGGATTAGAGATCATCTCTAGTCCCCTGCAACTCAAACCGGGACTACGTGATTTTTGCCACTTTAACTAATGATGGTTTTTCCAACAAATGTAAGTTGTAAATATTTTTTAATATATTAACGTTGTATTTTTTAGGCCTCCAAAACCAATGTGAAGGTTTATTTATGACCTTTCGCTAATTAATAACACGATACAAGTCCAGACTTTTTCACTACGCGCGTTGCGATGACTTTGTATACATGTGACATGTAGACTGGAGAGGACTTCTAGCTAGCTAGCTAAATTCAGTTGCAATGGTTATGAGTTCTATTCCGCTTAATGTCTTATTTAGAAGAGATTTAATAGGTTAGAACCTGATAAATTAGCGCATAATTTAGTGGCTTATATCATGCATATTAAGTTAAATGACGAGAATGACTTATTTAGATGGAACTTTCACCAAACGGTCAATTTTATGTCCATTCTATTTACTTAACTCTAATAAATAACGTCCATATTGAGAGGAACCAAGTTTTATAAAAATAAAAGATGCCTCTTAAAAATTTTTACGTGATATCTTTTTAAAAGAGTAATGACAATTTAGAAAGAAGGAATTGGAAAGGCAATATGAGGTGTTACTAGTACATAACCTCTCCTTTGTGACGGGCCATCACATGCCTGAGTTTGCGGACCATCATATTGTTAGTGATATGCCCTAGAGGCAACATAGAGATGTTGAATATCATGGTCAATGTTTATGTATTAATGAATAAAGTGTTATTCAGTTTCATGAAATAGACATCTTGTATTGATCAATAAGTACGTGACTTATTTATGAGACTCTTTATATATGAATCTATTTCTAAACGATCCCTAATCATATGTCATATTGTTGGAACAAATATGATTCTAAGATCGACATGTTTATTGATTGATGATCATGTCTCATAGATCATGGGTATGGAGATACCAAATCAATAAACATGGACATATGTGTTAGAGAATACATTGTTGGATAGACCCACCATGAGACACTACAGAATTAATGTGCCATTAGTTGGTCTCGTGTAGTGTTGGTACAAAGTCCTTAGACCCGAGATCACCATGGATTCCAACATGTGTAGTAGCTTACTGGACTACCAAACGCTATTCCGTAATTGGGTAGTTATAAAGGTAGTTTTCGGGTTTGCTATGAAACATGGAGTGGGATGTGAGTGATCAAGATGGAATTTGCCCCTCCTTTGGAGAAATATCTCTGGGCCCCTCGAGGTAATGGATTATGGAAATGCATGGTCATGCTAAGTTGATTGAGGAGTCAATCAACAGACAGATAAACCAATACGGTTCGAGTGAATGGTTAAGCTATTGAAGGGATGGCATACATCTTGCCTATAGCTTAATTGGTATCGTGAGGCAAAGGGATTTGTGTACACATTACAGTGTCTGTGAGCCGATATTATATTCTTGTATACTATGGTGTCAATATGTGCCGCTAGGCGCCGCCGTTGACAAAGTTGGCTGAGTTGGACTTGAGCCGACTGGCTGGCTAAGTTAGACTATAGCCGAAACCGAGTATACCTGAACCTGCAGTGGTCGCACGCTTAAGGGGATAAGAACAGCATTCTTGTTGGACTCGGATACGGCTCGATCGATAGGGATCCGATCGGATAAAGTTCTATGGGCTTACGACGTATGGGCGGCCAACTCTGTGAGATTCGGATAGGATCGGATTCAAAATAGAGTCATGATCGGCCACTAGTCCCAGTCGGCTAACTCTATATAAAGGAGGAAGGGGTGGAGAGTCTGCGCACGTCAATTGCATCGCATTGAACCGAATCCGCAACAGAAGTCGCCGAGATCAATCTCCACGGAAACCCTCCCCACTTTCGAGCCAAACCCTAGCCTTGCATCGCGTGCTAGCACACGGGTGTTCGGCGTTCTGTCCCCGGATGTGTGGATACCCCAGAGGCGCCGCTACGTTGCACGCTGTTCATCGGCTGGAGGAATCGGCTACGGTCGAGCACACTCGGAGCGAGGCGTGAGAACATAGTCGAACGACTCGGATCGGCTACGATCCGCGAATCGGCCGTCCCCTGCATCTACATCGCCGGCTTGGGGAATCGGCTACACTATTCCGGATTAGATAGCCCCGATTGGCAGCTTCCGCCGCACACTCCAATCGGTAACGATCTATCGGCCCTTACTTGCAATTGTTCCCGGTTTGCGCGGTTAAAAGTTTTTGTTTTCGGCTAGCGTAGCCTCCGCGTAACCCTTCACATATGAAGTCATCTCAAACGGGCTTAAAAAGATTTCGATAAAGATATACACGCATAGATATATTAGATGTTCATAAAACTATAACCCGTAATGTATTACAATTATCGGTGATGGACAAAATAAAATGCCCGACAAAATGACCAATGTTATCTTTGTCTGCACCATAAACGCCCGTCACGGATGTGTACCATCGGTGACGGGCCCAAAACTATAGCCCGATTGAGATAACACTTACAAACCCGACATTATGGCCCGTCATTGATGAGTACATCGGTGACGGGCTTGGACATTGGCCCGACAAAGATAACTTGATGGGCTTCTCATTCTATAAATACCCCTTCACTCATTGTGCCGATTATCCCACGATGGGAGGTTGACGGGGCGAATTTTTGTCTTTTTTCCCAAAAAATTTGAAAAATAGTAGTCGCTGCCCTTGTAGTCCTATGATCTTATGACCTCCAGCTTTCGCCGCTAGTGCCGCTTGTGATAGTCTCCTTCTTTCATGTTACTTCCTAATACTAGACATCTCCGTCGAAGATGGTGTAAAGTTCGCCGCATTAACAAAATACGTAAACTTCAAAGTATCCGCATATTTGCTTGAATACATGATATTCCACAGGCATAAAAGATTTAGTCTCAAGAAGCCGCTTTGAATATTAGTATAGAATGGTGATCGAAAATGGCTCATCCTCTTTAGCTGTACAAAGATCCCAGTGTGACTGCCAGTGTGGCATATGCAGCTGCCATTTGAAGCTCGAGTTTACATGATAATCATAGCATTACAACATCATTTTGAATAAGTGAATGCACGCAGAAGCCGTGGCCTTCACGATTGCCAGCCGGATGCGGTGTGCAAGCTAGCGATGAGATCGACCAAGATGATCTACTTCCATTGATCTGGAGTGTGAATTTTTCACGCTTTTGAAGCTCGAGTTTACATAGTACTCCTAGACGTGATCATACTACCGTGACGCTGCCCACTTATTGCTGCCCACACCTTGGCCATGGGTAACGGCCGTATGCATGGCAAAAGACATGATTGAATCGACTTATAATTTTGGAACAAGAGGTGGTCCCTCGGTTGAAGGGAAATAAACCATACTTCGTTTCTGAGCATTGTCGAGGTAAGATGGACTTTGAAATACGTATTTGAAAGTCCATTTAACCTCGACAATGTTTAGAGCCACAGAGGCATGGTTTGAGTTTGCAAGCTTTGAAGAGTTTCCCCTCAAAGCCAGAGGACTACATCTTGTTCCAAAATCATAAGTCGCTTAGTCATGTCTTTTTCAATGTATGCATACAATGCTTGTTATGGAGGTGGTGGTGACGAGTAGTGGACGTTTGCGTTAGTACGATCCATCGTTAGGAGTACCATGTAAACTCGAGCTTCAAAAGGCATGAAAAAATTCCACACTCCAACGAGTCGCGGCCAATGGAGTAGGTCAACTTAGTCGTCTCGCCTGCAATTGCACCACATCCCACTGTTGGTCCGTGAAGGGGCCCTGACGCCTTCTTTGCCGATCTCGGTCTCTCCTTATTCAAAATGATGTGGTGTAATGTCTATGATTATCATGTAAACTCAAGCTTCAAATGGCAGAAGCATATGCCACACTCGAGCGAGTCAGCAATGATGGAATCTTTATTACCACCTAAGAGAGGATGAGCCATTTTTCAATACCATTTCTATACTAACATTCAAAGCAGCCTTCTTGCAAGGGACTACAAGTCTTTGTACCGAGTAACAATGGAATATCATGTATTCAAGCAAATATGCGGTAGAAAGCTTTGAAAGTTTACGTATTTTTTACCTGTTAATGCAGACGAACTTTACACCATCTTCGACGGAGATGTCCTGAGTATTTGGGGTAACATGGAAGAAGGAGACTATCACAAGGGCGACGAAGATGGCGACGAGAATGTGGACAGAACCTCAGTATCGCCTATTCAAAATGATGGGGTGCAATGTCTAGGATTACCATGTAAACTCGAGCTTTAAATGATAGGAAGCAAAAGCCACACTTGAGTGAGTCACGGTCGATGGAATCTTTATTACTAGCTAAGAGAGGATGAGCCATTTTTCACTCGCCATTTCTGTACTAGTGTTCAGAGCAGCTTCTTGCAAGGTAGTACAAGTGTTTGTACCGAGGAGCAATGGAACATCATGTAATCAAGCAACCATGTGTAGAAAGCTTTGAAATTTCACATATTTTTTATCTGTTAATGCATATGAGCTTTACACCATCTTCGACGGAGATATCCTGAGCATTTGGCGTAGCATGGAAGAAGGGGACTATCACAAGAGCGACAAAGATGGCTGCGAGAAAAGGAAAGGAAGCCGAACGGCGATAAGATCATACGGCTTCAAGTGCAATGACTCCGAGTAGGCGCGGATCAGGGTAGAAGCCTCTTCTCCCATCATGCTTGTAGTTATGGATGAAAGCAGTGTATGGGAAACAGATCAAACTCAAAAAGCATCTACTCCCGTGGATTATTCTTGAAGCGCACAAGAACGTAAGAAAGTCAAAGCCCGACGTGATTTCAACTCCAAAATCTTTCGAGCAATATTCATATTGGTGGCTTGGTCTATTTGGGCTCACCGTAATGAAGTAATTTTTGATGGTGTCCCATTGTCTTTGAACTGATAGAAATATCTCGTTTAAAAAGGAACTTGGCTATGTATAGTATTTATAGTTCATGAAAATATGTTGAACTAAAAGTTCATTGAAATATTTATATTAATAGTATTTATATGAACTTCACTTAAAAGAGAGACTTTATATGAACCATAGTATTTATATGAACTTGGTTTAGAAGAGAGACTTCGATGAACTTTGTTTATAGTAATAAGACATGAACTTCGCTTAAAAGTGAGACTTCATATGAACCATAGTATTTATATGAACTTGGTTTAAAAGAGAGACTTCATATGAACTTGGTTTACATTTATAGTATTTATATGAACTTCGCTTAAAAGAGAGACTTCATATGAACCATAGTTGGAATATGAACTTGGTTTAAAAAAGAGACTTCATATGAACTTGGTTTATAGTTATAGTATTTATATGAACTTTGCTTAAAAGAGAGACTTCATATGAACTTGGTTTATAATAATAGTATTTATATGAACTTCGCTTAAAAGAGAGACTTCATATGAACCATAGTATCTATATGAACTTGGTTTAAAAGAGACTTCATATGAACCATAGTATTTATATGAACTTCGCTTAAAAAAGAGACTTCATATGAACCATAGTATTTATATGAACTTGGTTTAAAAGAGAGACTTCATATGAATTTGGTTTATAATAATAGTATTTGTAGTAATAGTATTTGCAATATGTTAAATACTTCTGAAAAATCAATCTATTCGGCTTATATCTAGCCCGTCACCAATGAAAGCATCGGTGACGGTCATTAATGAAAGCCCGATAGAGATGATGATGAAATCCGATAGGGCGTGAAACTTCAAGCCCGCCGATGTTATCATCTCGTGATGCATTAATTATAGCCCGATTGAGATGATGAGCTCATTCGATTGGGCTTAAAACTCTAAGCCCGTCACCTTATAAGAGCATCTCGTGACGGCATTAGTACAAGCCCGATTGCGATATTGATCTTATGCGATCAAGCTAAGTATTTAAGCCCGTCACCGATTACTATATTAGTGATGGGCATCGGTTTTAGCCCATCACCGAGGTAATTTTCCCATCAACCTCCCGCGGTGAACTAAATCTTATTCGTGATGGGCTTTAGATTAAGCCCGATTGAGATGATTCATCTCAATCGGGCTTAATCTAAAACACGTTATGGATTTGCTTCAATTTCTTTAAAAGAGTGCGCTGATTCAGATCTACACTATTGCAAAAAAATTCTATGTCCTCGAAGAACCCTAGCGCCGCCACCGTCCCTCACGTCCTCCCTCGCCGCCGCCACCGAGCGCCGTCGCCAGTTTAGTCCCGCTCCTCTCCCGGCCAACGCCCTCTCTCTCTCCTCTCCCCGTTGTTCGCCCCCGACTTCCCCCGCCGTCCCCGCCACCGCCCCCACCGGCTTCGCTGCCCCTACCGTCGCCCTCTCGTCGCCGTTGCTCGTCGCCCGACTTCGTGGCTCACCCCGCCATCCCCGCCCATGGTCCCACCGACGCCGTTGCTCCCTACCATCGCCCTTCGTCGCCGACCCAACGCCGTTGCTCCCCATCGCCCTCCCCGACGCCTCAACGATGCCCCCCAACCCCACCCCGCACTCCCCGCCGCCTCTGGCCGACGCCCCATCGACGCCCTCTCACCCCGACTGTTCAAAGTCTATTGAATTTATAATTATATGGACTGCGATATATTGAAATTTTGAATTATATGGACTGTGAAATTTATGTTTGAATATTGAGTATTGTATATATATGTGTACCTCTCTCTATTAATATATGGTGTGACCGCAAATTTTGAATATGATTATGGACTCGTGAGATCGTGAATTTTATATATTGAATTTTGTATATATATGGACTGTGATACCTCTATGTTTAAAAATAATTTTTAATGTTAATTAATTTTGAATGTGAATGGACATTAGAATTTCTTATGCATATATGTATATATGGAATATGACTTCTCCCGTCACCTCGCCACATTATCTCCCCCACCTCACCTCATTCTCCTCTTTTCTCTCTCTGCTAAATACTAAATGGTAAATGACATTCTCGGGTTTGCTGCCACCGTTGGTGCCAACGCGAAATCAAGCACGAGCATAAGTGGTTTCTACGTGATGAAATTTATGTGGTTTTTCCCGGAAGAGCGCAACCGGCACATTTTGGATTCTCGAGGTTCACCATTTTTGTTAAGCCGTAAATACACGTTTCTAAAACATATTACATTTTCACATATTCAATCCTTTATAAAGTACAATTTTGTCAAATGTGTTCGACCGAAATAAGTGAATAATGGATGTGTTTGTGGATAGATGTGTCGATGTATGTGAATGTATGTAAATTTCAGATATATGGCTAGCAAAGGCCGAGGCTAGCCAAAAATAATATTTTTTCCCCGGAAAACTCATCGGTGACGGGCTTTAACCAAGCCCGATGCAATGATAGTCATCCGTGACGGGCTAACATAAAGACTGATTGAGTTGTTATCATCCGTGACGGGCATAATTTAAAGCCCGATTGAGTCGTTAGTTATCCGTGACGCTTTAATCGTGGCCCGTTTGAGATTGTTACCTCAATGTCGGGCCCTTGTTTAACCGGGGTCTTGAAGGTCAAACATATCGGTGACAAGTCGTTCTTCGGCCCGACAAAGATGACACACATCGATGACTGCCTTTGCTCAACAGAGATGACTACTCACATCGCTGACCTTTGTTGTGACGGAGGCCATACCCGACACGATGAGGGTTATCGCCCGTTGGAGATGAGGATGACCGTTGTAGTGTGTTGTTTTTATGAAAAAGAAACTATTCATCATTTATGTTTTGAGTGTCATTTTGCTAAATTTCTTTGGAGATCAGTTCATATTTCTTTTAGCTGGAAACCTCCAAATAATACTTCTCATATATATGAAAATTGGCTTGTGGGTATTGACTCAAAACTAAAGGAGCTTATTTCAGTAGCAACATTTGCTATATGGTGGGCTTTATGGATTAGTAGAAATGATATGATTTTTGAAAAATCCCCAACAAAATCTTATATACGGACATACTATTCAGGCAATATACGACTCATCTGACACAACTACAAAGATGTGACAAAGACTGAGAACTAATACATATTGCATACCAAAATTTAGAGACAACGGTTATGCAGATATTATCAACTTCCGATGAAGATTTACAAATATACTTGAATAAATGCTTGTCTATATCTAGTGTTGGTGTTTTTAGTTATTGCTTTGTCATTTCTTGGATTTTATGTGCTCTTTATTTAGTGAATCATGCAATAGTGATCATAACTTTTTTGAAACAAAGGCCGGGATTCTTTTCATTATCTAAAAAAGCTAAATTATATATGTTCTGTATGTGTAAGCTGTCGCTGTGTACTCTGATGTGTAATGGTTAATCATGTCACTATTTACTAAAATTTGTGCTATGTTTAATTGTTATAGTCAGTCAACTGTCGATAGCATGCATTGAGCAATTTGTGTACAAGGCTTACTAGCTAGCAATGTTTCAGGGTTTATATGTATGCAAGATAGGAGGATCCTCAGCAAGTTACATGCTGATAATGAAAATGACCCATGGCTGGTTGCTTGTTTTTTCTTGTACGTACACACACATGTGGCTTTAAAAAGTTCTTTAAAAAATTTACTTTTCTTTGGAGGTCTTGCAAACAAACAGTATATGGACGGCTGACGGACTACAGAGAAGAAACTGACCAAACAACTTCTTCCACCAGTTATGTTATACTAGCAATTTGGAGAGGAAGCAACACCTCTTTGGAGACTGTCCCTTTGTGAGATCGATCTGGCAAGGCATCGGCAACAAACTTGCAGCTGCTTGCCTTTAAATGACTGGGGGGAAATAAAGAGTTTCGCACCGGACAAAGGAAGAAAACATAAGCTGAGGTCGATGCTCATCCTAATCTTTTGGGCAATTAGAAACAAAGAAATAGCAGTCTTCAGACAAGAGGAATCAACAACATAGGCGTCGTGAACAAGATCCTAGGAGAAATGAAGATTTGGAAGATGTTTTTTTTAAAAGATTTGGAAAATGGCTGGGATGGAAACAATATTGTCGGATGAGTAACAGTGCTTGCTAGCTAGTATTTTTCTGTTTGTACTCTGCACTGGCTGGGACTCTGTGAGTTTCTTCTTCTGTTTTTTTCTTAATTAGCGACCTTGTTGGTCTATGTATAGCTTCTCACCCCTCCCTGTATTATATAAATACCAACATCGCTGGCTCTGTTAAAAAAAATATCCTTGGAGGTCTATTGTGCTGGGCTTTTTTCCTACGTACATAGAACAGGGCGCGACTTCTGGTACCTTTGCACATGTATAAGTTTTACCTGAATTGATTTTCATTATCCGAAAAATAGACATAGAAGTCTTGCATTCTGATATTTCTCCTGCCAGTTATTAATTTACTTATGAGGAGGACCAAAACTATTTTTTATAAAAATACTGAGCATAATTACGTTTCTTCAATTCCTGTCGATCGGGTGTATGATCTAGGTGTGCCGTGTGCATTGGAAATCTATATAATACTATGTAAACCAGATTATTTTTTAAGTGTTGACTTTGCAATGCACGTTCAGTGGCTGCTAAGCTGGTCAAGAAATCAAAATATGCGGTGGTCCTCGGGAAAAAAAATACTAGTACTAGTGATAGTCTGGGGTGTGCATTGGAAAATCTATGTACGTAAACCAGATATAGTTCATAAGTGTTGACCTTATTGTAATGTATATTCAAGGGCAGCTAACCTGCTCTTAGACAATAAGCATATAAACACAATCCCCTGTATGTAGGCATGGCAATGGGACCCGACCCCGATTCCCCGCGGGAAATTCATCTATTAGGGACGGGGATGGAAATAAGTTCATCCCCACGGGGATTGAAACGGAAATTTTTTTATCTCCATCGGGTATGACGGGGCGGGTATGGGCGGCCATTCTCTGTCTCCACGAACCCGCGTACCCGACTCTCCATTAGTCTCACGTGCCGCGATACGAAATTGATGGCCTAGCCGAGATACCCACCCCACGTCCTTTTATTTCTTATTTGCAATTTGTTAGACAAATGTTAATGAATATTTGATGTTGGGTTTGAATTTGATGATGTATGATTATAAATTTTCTTTTCATTTGCATGTGTTATTACTACTCGCTACTAGTGACGAGTAACAAAGTCTCGTATTCATGGGAACAGTGTTTTCCCGCTAGGTACAAAATCCCTATTAGGGATAGGGATGGAGAAAGAACTCCCCGCGAGCATTAGCGGGGACGGTGATGGGGAATTTTTCTCTATGTGGGGACGGGGATAGAGAGGCATTCCCCGACGAGGAATTTTCCGTTGCCATCTCTACCTGTATGCCACGTATGTATAAATGGTGAGATAGATGAGAGAAAAAAGTGAGGATGAGTTACTCATGCACTGGGGAAGCTCTTCATAAATTTTAAGAAAGAAAGAGAAATGAGTGATGTTGATTGGATAAAAGTGAATAAAATAAATAGTTATATTGTATTGAGGCTAGTATATTACTAATTAATTAGTTGATAATATGAATAATATTAGAGGTGACAATCACCCCTACTATAAAACTTGCTCTAAGAAATAATTAAGCTGTCAACACAATTCCAGAGTTTTTGGGAGGGTCGTTGACTTCTGGTGTATCTTTATTGAGCAGGAATCGAAATTTTTTCTTTGTATATTTCCAAATGGGCCTTGAAATCAGGTTGTCCTCAACACAGAGCGAGATCTTCGTATGGACTATATATGGATGATGATGATAAATAATTGTGAGTACTAGCCAGTCGTTAGTAGTCAGTGTATTCGCATGCACTATTATTATTGAACATGATAATATATACAACCATGTACCTATTGCTATATGATAACATAGTTTTGAGTACATGTTAGTGACTACTTAAATAATTTTTTACATGCATATTTTTTTCTAATTGTTGATTCCAAATAGGTATGAAAAAATATATTTGCATACAAATCAATTTACTATATATCTATGTTAAAAATTTTGATTTCAGAATAAATTGATTTAATTTTGATAACTAGATAGCGCGTTGTTTAGCGTAAGTAGCACGCCTCATGGCCATCCACCTGCTCTCCTCCCACACTCCCCTCTCGTCCCCTCACTCCCCTCCCTCTCCTCCTGATGCTAAAAATTTAATCTCATCAAATAAATTTTACTCTAGGAGAGTGATAGTGATTCTTTTTTATCAGGAGGGGAGAGAGGCAGACTAGCTAGAGAACAATATTTGGGTAAATAAATTTGCTAAGATAATGTTTTATGCAGGAGGTATAAGAGTACTTTTTCTCTCAGGAGGGAGAGTCTAGGGAGAGAATTTAATTACGCTCAATATGCCTCGTCGGGTGACATTATGTTTTTATCAGGGAGAGAGAACTGCGGAGGGAGTTACCTTGATATTTTTTTTAACCGGGAACGGGTGAGAGTAATTGTTTTTTCATCAGGAGAAGAGTGTGTTGGGGACGAGAATTACGAAGATAAATCTTTTAAGCCGAAAGGGATGAGAGTTTTGTTTTAATTAAGGAGGGAGAGGAGGGAAGGTGAGGCCAGGTCAATAGCCTAGCATTCTAGAATGGGTAAATGTGAGTTTTTACATCATGAGGGGAGTGGGAGACGGGCCGCCGGGGGAAAGGGGTGGACGGCAGGTACCATTTAATTTCAATAATATTTTTAAAAATCTAAATTTATATTTTGTACTAAATTTGTTAAATATAACTGCTTTTAGCATTTAAATTATAGCTATTTCTCTATCTATTTTCTTATTTCAACCCATCACAAACTATCTGAATATATTTATTTTTTATCTATCTTATCATCTTAACCAATCTGTCCAATCATAACCATCATTTTTTATATTTTTTATCTCAACTAATCACAATCATTTCTCGTTTTAACTTTAATTTTTTTAAATAAACATAAATATTTATATTTTGAAACGGAGAGAACTATGCTTTCTATTTTCTTGATCTAATAATTTTAGCAGTTGTAACTGATGGATGGAGTTATAATTTGATTTAATAATTCTAAAATTTAAAATTAATAAATACGAGTATTGAGCTGTAATCGTCTCAATGTCTCAATCTACTATTCCCTAATTTAATAATTCTTAAATTTGAAACTAATTATCACAAAGTTGTAACTGCCGTGGACGTCGATAATAAATTAAAGAGGCAGATCCTGTAGCGTGTATCGGAGGTCAAGATCGATGGATCATTAGGACGGGAAAATTGTACACCCCAACGTGACAGATGCAGATATCTCCTTATCCTTCTCTTTCTCTTTTCCCTTGTCTTCTTTTTTTCTTCTTTTTATTTCCTAAAAAAGGATTGCATCGAGATATTTAGCAGCAGCTAACTTTACTTACATCGATCCTGACCTGACGATTCTGCTGTTGAGACGGCTAGTCAAATTATTCCTCTCCGCTCTCCCATCTCTAGCTATACTAGCTCTAGCTTTTAACCACACAAATTAAAGCTGGCGAGACACAAAGGCATGACACACTTAAAGCAAAGCAACAGTACTGAATCAGATGTGTACGTTTTAGTGATCGACTCGACAGGAGATCAGCTCATCTCAGCTCAAGCTCCAAATTAAGCCCGCAGCTAGCGGCCTAGCCACCTAGTGAATTGACCGTTGACTTTCCCGTCAACAGCTACTCTCCTCTATTCAAAAAGGGTCATTTACACATTTGATCATGTTACGAAGTCTAACTATCCATCTAATCTTATTTCTTTAAATTTTCTTATTTGATCCCGTTTTTCAAAATCGGAGTCCAAAGACTAACCCTATTCCGTGAAGACAAGACAACAGTGTTAACTAAGGAACAAATTATTATTTTTGTCCTTGTTAATTTGACCCTGTTATATAAAAGTTTTTTTATTCGAAACTTTTTGACATATTTGTAATGAATTGGACAAGCTTGACATATTTGTACAAGTCTGATAGATTTGGCTTCATTTAGATAAATTTGGTTTCACTAGACAGAATTTTGACAAAATTAAACAAATTTTCCTTGCAAAATTTTGACAGAATGTTGTCTTATTTTTGTCCATCCCAAATTATGTACAGTGAAGAAAAACACAGATAGAGCTCCAAGAAGGAGATGCTTGGCTGGCAAACAAAAGGTCAGTCCATTGTCGCCACCTAGTAGCTTCCCTCCTCGCCGACCCAAGATTGCCACACATCGTTGCCACTGCACGCAAAGAGCATCGAAGTTGGCCTCCAAGTGAGCCTGGAAAGCCATCATCGTCCTCTGCCCGTGTGAAGCCAGGGGACACGGCCAAAGAGAGGCCGCACTCTCCCCTTGCTCGTCCTCCGCATGCGGCCAACCTGCTGACCTTGCTGCCTCGCCTGTGCGTCACGGGGGCCCGGCTAGATTTGGACGGAGGGAGTCAAAGGTGGAAGCAGGAGCCCACCTACCGCCCGTCGTGCCTCTTGATGGCTCGATTTTTATTTCCTTGCACTGCCATCCCAGCTCACTACTCAGTCGGCCATCACCGTCGCCCATGCTCCCTCCGTGCACCGTGGCTGCCGCTCTTACCCCTACTCCTACCATGCACCACCGTTGTAGATCTTGCCGCGCGCTGCCACCGCCCCTACTCCCTTCATGCACCACACCGCCGATTTCATCGAGTGCCTCCACCACCTCTGCTCCCTCCGCCGCTTTGCCTCGGCCATCTTCCACCTCCTAAGATGAGATCGGGAGCTCGGGACTTGAGTGTATGAGGGGAAAAATGTGGGTGGGGATAGGTCTAGTACGTAAGGGCATTTTGGTCAGTTTGGCTTGTTAATATTTGTTTTTGTTTTTGTAAGTGAAACCCTAACGGTTTAGTGAAAACAAGGTCAAATGACAACTCGATTTTACAAAGTGGGGTCAAATAAGCAAACTTGAAAAATAAGGTTAGGTTGATAGTTAGACTTCAGAATAGTGTTAAATGAGCAATTGTCTCATTCAAAAATATAAGATTTTTCAGGATACATCGGTCAAAAGAATGTCCATGTACATTTTGATCAACACATAAATATCGAACAAAGGGAGTAAGTACTGTTATGCACCTACCCTGCATTTAAAGTATAGGGCATATTTTATTTTGTTAGGACAAGATTTTAAACAACAATTACTTCATTAATATATCATTTATGTCACATAATAATATGATTAGTGAAGTAATCTATACTCCTTATTAAAAAGAAAAAGAGTAGTGGTGGTGGTGGTTGTTTTGCCACCAACCCCATCACTAACTCCCAACTTTCTTTTAGAGGAAAAATGACATATGGGGCTAGAGGACCCATATATCAATCACTCCCACCAACTCTCTATTTTTTATAAAAAGGAAAAAGAATAGTATGGGACTAAAGTGTTCACATGTCGGTAACAAATATATACAATAATTAAAGATGATAATAATAAGTTAATGATAATTTTTAATTAACTAAAATCTCGTTGCAACGCACCTGTAATGCTAGTTATGGGTAAAAATCTTGTTCTAACAAAAATTATATTGAAGATGAATCATATCACGTATTTTGTTTCAAAAATTATATTATAACTAAAAAGGCCCACGTGAATGGGTAGGCATATATCTTATGTTGTGTTGTGTTAGAAACTATAATGTAAGAGAAAAATATCAACCGGATTATACGTGTTGCAGTTAAAAATACAATTCCCCAAAAACATTCTTCACCGGTATTGCTTAAATATTTTTCCCATCTATTTGTTGTCTCTATATTATATAGTATTTAATTTACCCCTATAAGTAATTATATATAATTTGCTTAATCATCTTTAAAAGAATAAGATACGCTTAGTTTGTTTTTGAAACAGGTTTCACCAATTAAGTGTGAATTAAAAGTAAAGTGTTTTCTTTTTTATAATTGATTGTTTAGGGGCTATATTTTTTAAAATCTTAAAAACCATTATTGTTTAATAAATGTGTTTTGTTTGTACAATCAAGCTATTGCCCTTTAATTGGTTCGGGCATACTTACAACATACTTACATATAAGCATCCAAGCACTCAAAAATTATGCATTGGTTATGGTAATGGGTGTTCTGGTTTAAGTGAAACCTTAGAACCTTTAAATCTAAGAATTTTATACATTTTTCTATAATTAGTTCACTTTGCTCCATTTTGTATTTTGTATTTTATTTTATACAATTTTATTTTAAGTTCATGTTTTGTGAGATGATAAAATAGTGACAGAGCATTACAACTTATATGTAAACCATTTTCTAAAGAAATGAACTGACTTTTGTATAACCGTCTAAGACTAAAATAGGTTCTCATTATTTATTTAGTAATGGATTAGGATGATTCGTGACTATGTTAAATACACATGCTGGTAGAACCTAATTCTGTTACACACTGTAGGAGACAATCCATATAAGATCATTTTTTGTAATTATGTGAAGCTCCACAAAGCCTATCAAGAACACAATTGGATAGCCAAATATAACTACCAAGGCATCATTATTTTTGTAATGTGATTTTTTCTGATTGTGTTTTAATTTTTGTATAGAATTTATAATTAAATATTAGGAATTATGTACTCGAAACCAACCTCTCTAATATTTTGTTTAGATAGAATACACTGAGCATGAAATAAGTAAAATGAGATTATATAATCATTTATATGATGCTTATAATGCCTATCCACTTGCCATAATTATCATTGTTTTCATGCTATATTAGTTAGAAACCATAGTTTATGACAATCATTTAGAATTGATAGCTAATTTTTATCAGCTTATGTCATTGGATTATTTATAACTAATTTACAGTTAAAGACCCATATTAATTGTATTTCAACTTCTAAAAGAAATATGATATTTTGAATTATATTATGACATTTTCATATCATTTAAACAAATTTAAAAAATGTGAAAAACATTGTATAGATTTTATAGGCTGAAAATATTTTTGGTGAATTTTATTCACATCTATGTATCATGTAGGTTTATCACTGTTGAAATACCAATCAAATAGTTTCAAAAATTTCAAAACAATTTGAGAATCTTAATCTCACACTAATTAAAATTTAGATCATATCAACTTAAAAAATAACACAACTAAATTATGTTGTTTGCATTTTTTTAACATATGTAGATTCAATTTAGGATTGTATATTTGTTAAGTTATATTTGAAACCATAAAATATGATGTGATATTTTTTGAAAAGTTGTTATGGAATTAATTATTACATGTCAATGTCATTTGCCGCATTGTATTTTGCACTAAAATATGGCCAACATAAGTCATCAATGTAAAACCACAACAAAATAAGTGATAATTACGTATCTTCTTTCAGTCAAACGAATGATATGATAAGAAGTCAATAGTATAAAAATGAAGGTAATAATAAATATATTGTGGGGTATCTCTGCCGACGGGCTATACCCACGACGGTATCCGGAGGGTATGGGGATGGGGATCGTTGGAACAAGGTATACGTGAGACTGTAATGAGAAAACACGAGATAAAGATTTTTACTAGTTTGGGCCCTTATGATGAGTAATATCCCTACTCTAGTTTATATGGATATATGAGGAAATACCATACGTATTAAAAGGGGATGTAGATGGCTAATCTAACTTGCCGACTAGGATCCGCCGAGAATGGCCCGACGATATCTAATAGGCGAATATGACTCGCTTCCTCCGACTTGCTTCTCAATATGGCTGGTGGCTATAGCTTATGATTTGATGCCTCCCTCCCACGGAGGAACCTTGCATTTATAACACGTGATCAACTTCTCCAAGTAGAACTCGAGAACCAAAATACAATACGGACTTAAGGAAACCTTGTCTTCTCCGAATAGGACTCTAACACCTTCTATTCCGAGAAGATAATTTCCTTCTATGTCCGCCGTATTTCCTTAATTAAAATATACCTTCTCGTATATCATTAGGTATATGGTATTGACGCATACCATGAACCCAAGTATAGAGGATATGCCTTATCCTTGACACTAACAGTAGCCCCGACTTCAATGCAAATGAACAAAACGATGTTCTCGACCGAAACCTTAGAATAATAATTGTCGAACACACCTAACCGTTCTCGGATGACCAAGAAGGTATGAGTATGCGACTAAGTTATCTCGCCCACTTTGACCGAGGACATGTCCATCTACCGAATTTGGATCCAAGTCAAAAACTCAAACCGCCATAAACAAATCCACACAAATTCCGCCGGCAATCTCTCTTCCTTCCTCAAAATTTGAAATGCCGGATGTGACATATAACTCCCACTTTTGATATCTATTTGGTTCTGCTTGCCCAAACGATCTCTTCGCTTTCCACTCATGCTCCGAACCTTTAACCATAGCCTCCACAAAAACCCTAAACCTCAAACTCCATCAATCATCATCAGCAACCTCATGGATCTCCCAAAGTCCACCGTTGATCAAGAAGCACTTAGGGAGTTGTAGAAGGATGACGCCTTGCCAAGTGCCAAGGTGTTGGGGCGGTCGGAAGGAGGTATAGATCCCTTGACTAACCTGGGAGAAATTGTCACTCTTATGTAGTTTGTTCAGTGCAACTTTCTACCCCCTCCTTCCGAATTCCTTTCTCTTCTTCTTGATTTCTATGACATTCATCTTCTCCACCTGAACCCCAATTCCATTGCTTTCCTAAGTATCTTTATTCATCCATGGGAGGCGTATCTTTGGGTACAACCTTTTCTAGATTTATTTAGATTTTTTATGAGCTTAGATAGTTGGAGTCCTCTAGTATTACTGAGTGCTATGGTCTCCGTCTTCGGGATGGGATGTAAGATGAATACATTCCTATCAACTGCCCATCCTCGAGGAAGGACTGGAGGAAGAAATGTTTCCATCTCCATGTCATCGACAACACTCGTTGTCTTGTTGTTCCCGATAAAAAGCCATCATGCTCGGAGTCATGGACATCTAAACTTTCTCGACCCCGCCTTAGCAAACTTTGTAGAAAAATCCATGATCTCCGAGAACGCGGTCCGACCAGACACGAAGTCATTCAAGACATCGTTCGTCGTTGGATCCAACCTCTCCAAGACCATTCTCACCCCGCGTAGGAGTACTCGGGAACAGGGTGTGACGTGGTTTTCGCACCGGAGTATACAACTTGTAGTCTTCTGTTATAGCTTAAAGACTTAAGTTGTTCCCTTCTAATGGTCTTGTGAAATATTTGTTTTTGCAGTCCTCGACGTGGCGATGGTGAAGGACCGTGTGGCACAAGTGGTAATCGATCCACTATCCACGGCCACCGACATCCCGGCGCCGATATGTGACCTCTCGCAAAAGGAGCAGGACGCCATCATGAATGTAAGTATTCGAGACTACTTTTCTCATCAGTTGTATATTTGCCCATAGGAATAGTAGTCCAAACTATTGTAGGTGTGGCCTCTCACGGATGTCATAGGTCCCTTGATTGACCACCAGGCTTTTGCCTCTGAAAGAGCAGGTCGGGGCCAAGGAAGGAGCGGTAGCCTCTACGCCAGAAAGCAGCCGTTCCAAAATGAAACGCTGGCTAACATTAGCGAGGTCGACCGGAGCCAGAACGCTGACAAAGACCGATGGCTCCGAGGTAAGATCTCGACTCACAGTTGTCTGACATTTGTGATATCGATTCCAACCTCATTTTACCTTTTCTATAGACCACCTCCAGCGCAAAACCCGCCTCCTATGGGAGGAGAAAGTTGCTGAAGCGGACTAAGGTCAGTTGAGTTCTTTGCCTAGCCTTCATCATTGTCGCTCTCCTGGGTGCCTTGCTATATTATAATTGTTTGGTTCTTTTCAATTGCATGTCTACCTATGCGTCTAAGCAGCGGCGGCCGCGAGGAGGTGAGCTAGAATTCCCCTCCAATGCGGTTATGCCCTTCCTTCTCCCACCACCACCTTCTACCACGGCATTGTTGTCGCCCTTGGGTCCCTCGGTGATTGACAAGCTTATCCAAGATTGTCGTTCGATGTGTCCTGCTCCCGGGGCGTTGTCGCGGAGATCAACTGTCTTGCAAAGGCCGCCTCTTCTGCCAATGATTGTGTTGCCACCCTTGAGGCCCAATTGAAGATAGAGACGCGAACAACCAAAAGTTGCGGGAAGTGATCATGAGGGAGGAAAATCGGTGCAAGGGGCTCCAAGGCGTCGTCCGACTTGTGGGATAACCTGGCCTTCCTCCGACAAGGCTTGCATGAGAACTATGGTCAACTCGACGTAGTTGCTAAGAGCTTAGGGAAGCAGGCTCCTCTCCCCTAACACCAAGTTGTCTTCTCGTGAAGCTCAACTCATGCTCCTTCAGGAACAATACCAGAGTAAGGAAGGTTATTTTTTGTAGCCTTTTGCCTTGTTCTCAGAACAAGGATGCTAACGATAACAATGTTCTTCTCAGATCCAGAGAGTTCTTTTGAGGAGACGAAGCGTCATGCCAAGTACTGGGAAACAAAGTTCGAGAATGAACAACTGGAGCGGGCAGCCAAGAACATCAAGAAAGACTAAGGCACGACACTTCTCAAGGCCAGAGAAGTCTTGATGGAGGCCTATCCTGAAGGGTGTTGTGCTTCGCTTAACCGGCTATGCCAGGAACTGCAAGTGGTCTGTCCTCCTCCTGAGAAATCTGTACCAGGTCACCTGAGCTGGGTATGGAGTACTTTCGATGACCTGACCGGCACCGCTCGAAGGATCGACAACAACCTTAAACAAGAATGTCATCGAGCTAGTCAAGATGCGCTGGTGGTCATGTACTCACTTGTATCCGTGACTCGCAACCACATATGAACCTATGTTTTCTTCAAGAGGGTTTACTCATTGTCGACGAACGGCCGCCGAGATTGACCAGCTATCTTAGTCCCTAGCTCCACTTGTTGAGGATGTGTTCGCCTCGATGCAGTGGATATGGTCATCTTGGTTAATGTAATAGTTACGGAACCCTGCATAAAACACTTGAACAAGACATTAATAAATCTTTTTGTATAGTTTGATTTGTAATATTCTAAGTAATTGATGAAAGAATATAGGACATATGAGTTAGTGATCGAGTACTATCGCAAGTGTTGGATTCAAAGCAGTAAGCAGTTAGATACCCTTCCTAGCCTCTAGCTGTTTTTATGGAAGAGGCTTCCACAAAAGAAGCTTAAATCTTATAACAACACTATGCTCAAGCTGCGAATTCTTAGCCCTCGGCCGTGAGGTTGGGAAAACCAATTCCCGATTACATAGTCGGTTAATATGTTACAGTGGTTACTCTAACATGATCAACCTGATATGGTCATTGACCTTTAGAACCTGACTAATCTAATAGTACCAGACGTCCCCGGCCAAGGTCTATGAGACCCAACAATTAGCCATACTTAACGTAAAAGATCGATAAGAAAAGACTTCGAGACGTAGTGATATAAGAGAACAAGGCATCAATGGACAAACACTATGAAATTTTCACAAAAATGATTCATATGTATTAACTTGAATAAATCAACTTACAGACTTTTGACCAATGTCATACATAAAATTTACGTAATTGATAAATGTTCCAGGAATTTGATAATGCGGCCTTCGTCATCGGCGATTTTGTACGCATCTGGCCGTAAGACTTCGACTATCATGTACGGTCCCTCCCATTTGAGTGATAGCTTTTTGTGCCCTGCCTGATTTTGAATTATGTAGAGGACATTATCGCCGATGTCAAGTGTACGGGCTCGGATGTGCTTCTTATGATAGCGACGTAAAGCATGCTGATATCCGGTTGCTCGAATGATAACTTGTTCCCAGTGTTCTTCTAACAGGTTGATATCCTTTGCTTGTCGGTCGTCCTGGTCCTCATCTGAGTACTCCTAAACCCATGCAGATCGATATTGCAACTCGGTAGGGCGCATAGCCTCGGATCCATACACTAGGAAGAAGGGAGTCTCTTTGGTGGGTGTAGTCGGACTGGTCGGATGGCCCATAAGACAGAAGAGAGTTCCTCAACCCATCGTGAGTCATAGGCCATGAGCCTATTGTAAACACGTGTTTTGATCCCTTGTAGCACGATTCCGTTTGCCCGCTCGACTTGCTCATTGATCTGAGGATGTGAGACCGAAACGAAGCGAGATCTTGATTCAATGTAGTCTTCTGGAAGGCACCACTTGTGAATTGAGAGTCGTTGTCGGTTATTATCCCGTTCGCAATCCATATCGTCTTTTATCGAATTGGTGTGCGTGGAATAAAGTGGATATCAAATTGGCTGAGTTCGACGACCCATTTGGCAATGCGTCCCGCAACCTCTTTGCTATGTACAATCTCTCCTAAGGGATATGACAAGACGACTATGACCTTGTGGCCTGGAAGTAGTGGCGTAGCTTTCGGGATGTCATGACAACAACATAGAGCAACTTCTGGACTTATGGATATCTAGCCTTGGCATCGTGAAGGACTTCATTGATGCAGTAGACTGAATGTTGGATCTTCTCGCGCTCATCAATGATGACGGTGCGACGGAGTATGGTGTTGCCACGATGTAAAGCAATAATTCTTCTAGTGGCGTGGGGCGACAAGGACCGATTTATTGGCCAAGTAGCATTTGAGGGCAAGGAACGCCTCTTTGGCTTTTGTTGTCCACTCGAATTTGTCTTGCTTTTTCAACAAGTTGAATAACGGTAGTCCTCATTCTCCCATCCTTGCCACAAATCGATTGAGCGTTGCCATACAACCAGTGAGCTTCTGTACCTCCTTGAGCCTTGTTGGTGACTTCATGTTCTCGATAACCTTGATCTTGTTGGGGTTTGCTTCGTTGCCTCGTCCAGAGACTAAGAAGCTGAGCAACTTGCCCGAAGGTACTCTAAAGTATACTTCTCTCGGGTTTAGTTTGAGCCGATGTTTCCAAAGATTGTTGAACGTTTCCCTTAGGTCATCGATTAGACGATCTCGAGTCTTGGTCTTGACGATAACATCATCGACATAAGCTTTAACATTGTTGCTGAGCTAAGGTTGGAAAGCCCCCTGGATTTCTCTGGTAGGTGGACCCTGCATTGATTAGTCAAAAGGGCACCGAAGGGTGTGATGAATGTTGTCTTTTCCTCGTTTTCCTTGGCCATGCTGATCTGATGGTACCCGGAGTAAGCGTCAAGAGAACTTAACAACTCACAGCCTGCAGTAGAATCGATCAGTTGGTCCTTGGGGCATGCCTTGTTGATTTCGAAGAAGTCAACACACATCCTCCACTTACCGTTGGCCTTGCGTACCATCACTGGGTTTGTGAGCCACTCTAGATGGAGGATTTCTCTATGAAGTCGGCCTTGAGAAGTTTGTTGAGCTCTTCTCGAATAGCTTCCTTTTGGTCGAGCACAAATCGATGTAGCTTTTGTTTTATAGGCTTGGCGTCGGGTTGAACCATCAATTTGTTCTTGATCACCTCCTGGGGACCACTGGGTCTATTGGACGGTTGCCAAGCAAGCATGTTTGCATTGTCGAGGAGGAGGGTAATGAGCTCGAGTTCCTATTTGCTATCGAGCGAAGCCCCGATCTTGACTGTCATGTCAGAGGTGCTGCTTGACAATGGGATTAGCTTGATGGTTACATCTGGTATTGGCGCCAAGTTGGGCTTGCTTAGTTTCTAGGGAGGCTCGGTTGCAATGGGAGTGGTGGGAGTTTGATCGACCAGATCGAGGCTTCTCTTGTCGCACTGCATAGCCATCTTGGTGTTCCCTGAAACCATGGCTATCCCCTTTGGGCATGAAATCTTGATCAGCTGATAAGCATAATGTGAAGTCGCCATGAACTTGGCAAGTGATGTTCTTTCGAGGATGGCATTGTAGGTCATGTCGAACTTGGCCACATCAAAGGTGACCTGCTATGTCCAGAAGTTGTCAGCTTTGCCAAAAGTCATGGGCAATGTGATTTTTCCCAATGGCCTGGACGATGACTCTAGGTGATGTCGTGGAAGTTCTGCTCCAAAGGAGTGAGCTCGCTTCGAGGGATCCCCATGGCATCGAGCGTGCTGGCGAAGATGAGGTTAATCGAGCTGCCACCGTTGATAAGAACTCAGGCGACTTTGATGTTCTAGATAGTAGGCTCGACTACTATTGGATATCATCCAGGTGTTGTAGTCAGAGATGGGTGATCAGCATCAGATAACTCAATCTTTTGGTCAGACCACTTCATCTTGGACCTTGTTCCCCGGTATGTGAAGCATACTTCTCGTTCTACCTTCTTATATTCTCGTTTGGAAGAATACGAGGTGGATCCACCAAAGATATGCACCACAGGTTGGTCAAAGTTGGGAAAATTTGGTTTGTCATTTTATGGAGGGCTGTCGCTTCCCTTCTCTACCACATGAACTCGTTTCCCTTGTCGAGGGCCATTTTTCCGGCCATAGCTCATTGGGAAACAACAGGTCGAACGTGTGTGCGCTTGTCTTGTGCACCGGGCACCATTGTCAAACCGACCCGTTGTCTAGAGGGGCGGGATGCCTGGGGCCGTGGTTCCTTGTTCGATGACGAGGACCTCCGTCGCGCCTTTCGTTTCTCGCCTTTCTTGCAACCTTGGCCAGCTTTTTGACTTGATTTTGGAGTATCTTTTTTGGCTGGTTATTTCTCCTCTATCGTCTTTCCCTTCCAGTCGTTCCTTCAGACTGCTTCGTATGCGTGTGCACACTGTCGATGATCTCGAACAACTTCATGGCGGAAGTGACCCGTCTTGTTTCTAGATCTTGTATGGTGTAATGATCTCGGATGCCTGACTTGAATGCCTGTATTACAGAAGCATCGATGATGTCGGGGATTGTGTTCCAAAATTCGTTAAATCGCATGATAAAATCCCTAAGAGGCTCATCGATCTTTTGTCGGAGGGCGTCCAGGTCATATTCAACCATGTGTCTCTTGTAGGTGCCTTGGAAGTTGGCGACGAACTGCTTCCAGAGATCTGGCTTGGAAGAGATTGAAGAGGGAGGAAGGTGTATCAACCATGACCGAGCAGAACCTTTCAAGGCAGCCGGCAAATAATTTGCCACTGCATTGTCGTCTGCACCAGTCGCATAGAGGATAGCGCAGTAGACGTGTAGGAACTTTCGGTATCGGTGCTACCATCGTACTTCTCCACCACTGTGGGGCGAAATCTAGGAGGTCATCTAACTTCTCGAAGGAAAGGTTTGAAGGCCTGACATCTGCCTTTGGGTAGAAGAGGTGGTCGGTGGCCTCATGGCCTACGTGACCCACCTCTGGATGACAATGACAATGGAGACGAGGCATCGCCGTAATCGGGAGCGCTACCTCTGGACCGGTGTTCATGGCTTCAGTCCCGTCTTGGAGTTGGGGATCGAGAATCTCATCGTCCTCGACCATCATGATGATCTTGTTGACCGTGATCGTTCTCGTCCTAATGGCTTTGTCGATATTGATGATCTCGATCTCGATCGGAGCTGTCGTCCTGGCATTGGTCCCTGCTACGCCAAGCTTGAGGTTGTTGGTGGTCGACATCCTATTGGTTTTGTCACTCCTGCCTTTGGCCATTTAGTTGTTCGTGGAAATCATGAGCATCGTGGTGGGGAGGCATCGTCAAGCTTGTCGTCGTGGCGGAACGTTCTCGGGAGCGACGTTCTCTATTGTTGGCATTTGGGCCATTGGGGACGTCCGCGTCCTCTAGAACTTCCGACGTTGTCCCAAACATAGCCATCGCCACCCGAATTATGGACTGCTTCGTTGATCATGTTCATATCCCGAAGTGAGTTCAAACTTGATGATTCAAGACCGTCCAAGCTATGAACAATAGATGGCTCGAGGGGGTCCAATCCAATGTAGCCAACCATCCGATCGAGCACATCCAAAGTGTTGTCGTCCATAGATGCATCACTAGATTGCTTTCGATGATAGTGAATCGGACAAGATGAAGATGTGGGACCTTTGATAGATGGGGAGGCTTGGGAATTGGTCATCTTAAGAAAGATCTGGCATCCCGTAAGAGGGTGGTTCCTAGACTTATGAATAGGACACCGCATTTTATATGGGGACGTGCGCTGGATATCTCGTTCCTTGCAGGCATCGAGTTGAGACTTCATGTCTCGTACAACCAGGCAGTCTTTCAAGGGATGCACAGTAGTCTTGTGGATTGGACACCAACTGGAGTATTTGTCGATGGATCTCCTTGTCGGCGCTCGATTCTCGACAGAAGCCGAGCGATTGGCCACTTTAGGAAGTTTCTTGGCAAATTGTGATGTCGGCGCATCGTTCTCGGTGTGTACCGAAGAAGTGGCCACTGTATAGAGATCGTTCGTATGTCGCGTTGTAGCAGCGTTTTCGGTGAAAACCAAAGTTAGAGCTATCAGGATGGTAGCGAACACCGAGAAGACAATGGATCCGACTTGGACCAAAGCGATGGCCTGTTGGGTTGGATCTCCTAGGCTAGGACGATCGTAGAAGCTCTTTTCGAGATCCCCGCTCTCGAAGTCATCTCGTCGAGATACCTTCGCACCAAGTGCCATACCTAGCGCGTCACCGTCGACGGGCTATACCCACGACGTTATGTGGATAGTATGGGGATCATTGGACAAGGTATATGCAAGACGTAACGAGAAAACATGGGACAAAGATTTATACTTGGTTCAGCCCTCAAGATGAGTAATAACCCTACTCTAGTTTATATTGATATATGATGAAATACCATACAGATTACAAAGGGGAAGTAGATGGCTAATGTAACTCACCGACTAGGATCCGCCGAGAACGGCCCGACGAGATCTAATTGGCGAATATGACTCGGCTTTTCCCGACTTGCTTCTCGATATGGTGGTGGCTATGGCTTATGATTCGATGTCTCCTCCCACGGAGGAACCTTGTATTTATAGCATAGATCAACTCCTTCTACAAGTAGAACTCGGAGAACCGAACGAGGATACGGGCTTAAGGAAACATTGTCTTTCCCGAATAGGACTCGACACATTCTATTTCAAAAAAACAATTTTTTATATATATGTAATATTTCCTTAATTAAAGTATTCTTCTATATTTGTCATATTTTCTTAATTGAAATATACCTTTTCGTATACCATTAGGTATATGATATTGACGTATACCAAGAATATAAGTATAGAAAGTAGGTCTTATCCTTGACAGTGATAATCTCAAATAAAAAATAAAGGAGAGTGCGTGGGGAGGAAAAGAGTGGGGTATGTACGATACCCGCGTACCTACGTGTAAGGTACGTGCACACGAGGAGGAGGAGAAGGAGGGATTAAATTCTATTTCTAATCTAACCTTGTATAAAATAATAGATCATCAATTTAAATAAAAATTGAGGACTTGATTTTTCAATCTGTTAGAATGTCATGTGCCGGTTATGTAGCGTTTATAGAAATATCACATGGTGGCATGAGAATGTTTATAGGGATAGATTTTTAATATATAATAGATAGATATATAGTAACTGTCGATCAAAATTTTATTATAACGAAACAAAATACACGTTCTGGCTCATACATATGGCCGAGAGTTATCGAGATCGGTATATATATATATATATATATATAGAAAAATATCCGTGTGTTGCAACGGGACGACGACGCAGAAAGAGAAGCAGGCGGCGGCGCGGGAGCTCCGAGCAGCGACGGGGAGGAAGGACGCAGTGCGACGCGGGAGCTCCGGCGGCGATGGGAGGGAGGGCGCGAGGCGCGGCGCGGCGCGGATGGGGACGGAAGGAAGGGACGCAAGAGGTCTTTTTTCCATCCAAGCCCTTTCTTTTTTAGCATTGGGACTGCGGGTTAATTTTATAAACACTCAAGGGGTTTCCGTAAAATAACCGGATGGACGAAAATTTTGGGTAAAAATACTATTTGCTTTATAGATAGTTATATATATATATATATATATATTTGTGTGTGTTGCGTCAACAAAAAGGTAAATATATATGCTTAAGTACCTTTCGTTATCTTGTGAATCTTTATTATAAAATTGAAGATGTTTTTCTAAAATTTTGATATGTTGTTCGTGTTTGTGTTGATTTTTAGTTAGTTGAATGTCATCGGTATCTAATTTAACGTGAGTCTACAATAACTACTATACACCCCTTTCAGTCTAACCCCTCCTTTCAGCCCAGCCCAACCGATCCATATCATCCTGCCGTCCGTCGCACACGTTTCCACTTGACGCTCTCTATGTTTTTATTTTCTTTTTCTCCTTTTATTTTCTTTGAATCATCCTGATCCTGTCCTCTCCTTCCAATCACCTCTCTTTTCTCCTTCTTTTTCTTTTTACTCTTCCAAATTTCTCTCCTCATAAATTTTTTCTTTTGAAATTATCATTGTTTAAAGTGTGTATGTAGCAAGTTTGTTATTTTGCAAATGCTTTTTATTATAGAAAAACTTTCCCTGAATAAACAAAATTTTAAAATTTGGTTGATGAGGTATAGCAAAATACCCATACATCAATTTATGGCATAGCCACCAAATTGATTTATGATGCTATGAAATGATGTATATAAGAGATTCTTCGTGTGATGACGTATAAAACGAGGCTTAACCGGGTTCAATACTATATATGATTTATCACTTTTTGTTGTTATTGTTTTGTTTGCCTTATTTCAATTTGTCATTTAAATTGGTAGAGTTTTTATTAATTACGAAAATTGTCTTTATTTGTTGTAACATAAAAATAGTCAACCATACAAATAATTCATATTTGCTTGGAGGGGGAGGGGGCGGGGTGTTTTGTAGCGCGAGTAGTACCTAACTTCGGAGAACGCGTGATGCGTGATGGAGCCCACGCAAAAGCGATGCAGAGCCATGCAGGATTGCAGTGCACAACTGGCTTTGATCTGATGAACTGCTGGGTGGGGGCTGTGGCAGCTGTGGTTTCAATTTGGTTTGTCGTACTAGTATATTATTACTATACCTCGGTTCACAGAGGGATTTGTTTTTTTGTAAAACACGATATAAATACAGGAATTTACAACACACGCAAACTCATCCCTGTAAACATATAGACGCATATCCTATTTCGCATCTCCAAAAAACTGAACCAACATATGTTGAGATTAGCGAAGTCACCATGGGTCTCACTGTGTCGACAGTGACGTTGTCTACCTCCGAAAGAATAATTAGCCGTAAATACGAACACAAAGGATTTATTTTTAACTATATGTAAATGTGAAAAGCTATAACAAATTCTTTTAGACGAAGGTAGAGGCTGTTTGGTTGTTGACCATAAGTTGCCACACTTGTGGTTAGACAAGTTTGACCATGCTAGATGAGTGTTTGGTTAGCTCTCACAAGTGTGGTAAGATTCTTTTTGTAATTTAGGTCCCAACATGTCATTGAGTGATCCTTTCCTCTATGACGACTCATCACATACCTGAGATTTTGGGCCGTCACAACGAAGTAATCTCAAACGGGCATAAAAAGAGACCGACATAGATATACTCACACGGACATGTTAGATATGCATAGAACTTGAGCCCGTCATGGATGATACCTATTTAAGACGGGCGAAATTTAAGGCCCGATTGAGATAACAACAAGGCCTATCACCGATGAGTGTCATTGGTGACGGGCTTTTACTTAGGCCCCACAAAGATATTTATTGTAGGCTATAAATACCCCATCACCTATTGTATTGGTTATCACACTGTTCACTATTTTGGTGGGAGGAGGAGGAGGCGAATTTTTGTCTCTTTTTTCAAGAAAATCAGAAAGTGCAAAAGTAATTAAAAATAGTAGGTAATTCTCCCGAAGTTCTTCACGGATAAGTGGCGGAATGCGGTGCGGATGCCGACGAGACGACGGTGACCTACTCCATCGACCGCGACTCACTCGAGTGTGGCATTTGCTTACTATCTTTTGAAGCTCGAGTTTACATGATAATCCTAGACATTGCATCACATTATTTTGAAGAAGGCAAGACCGAAGTCGACGAAGAAGGCGTCGAGGCCTCTTCACGGTCGGCAGTGTGATGCGGTGTGGATGCCAACGAGACGACCAAGGTGACCTACTCCATCGACCGCGACTCACTCGAGTGTGGCATTTGCTTCCCGCCTTTTGAGGGTCTCATGCCACACAAAGCATCAATCAGTCCTTGCTACATTCCACTAACCTACCACCACGTATACAAAATTTTACCTCGCTTTAGTACACTACTTGATACATGCCCACCATATTTTTATCGAACAAACCTCGACAATGCTTAGAGCCACGGAGGCATGATTTGAGTTTGCACGCTTTGAAGAGTTTCCCCTCAAAGCCAAGGGGAGCACCTCTTGTACCATAATCATAAGTCGGTTCGAGTCATGGAAGGAATATGTTCCATTGCAAAAAAACATGAGATGTGGGTAGCCGTCATCCTACTCCATCGACCGCGACTCAGTCGAGTGTGGCATTTGATACCCAATGTCGACGACAACTAGTTGGTCCACAAGGACACGAACCCTTAAGAGTGAAAATAAAATCTCAAAGGAACGGTACACCATAATAGAGTGAACCTCCTAGGAGTGTCGTCCGCTCCCGAATGTGACCGAGAAGTTCAGTCGATCGTGGTATATTAGGGAGACAGACCTTTAGTATTTTGCATGATCACATCAAGGAAGTGTCGGACGTGGAGAAGAAAACTGCTTTGCTGAAGTTCAAGGAGAGCTTCGAATATCCTATAGCTGACGAGAACAGGTTAAAGCGGACGACTTTCCAGATGATGGGACATGCTTGGAAGAGATTTAAGTCCAAGATGGTCACCGACCACGTATTCAACCCCAACACCCCGGAGCCACTCGAGAACTTCCTCTTCATCACGTCGCCGTGTGGGAGGAGTTCTATATGAAGAAATCAACCGCCGAATCCCAAGCCGAAGCGAGGCTTATAGGGCACTCTAGGCTCGAAACGTGCACCTGCACCGGCTTGGCAGCGGAGGATAAGCGGGGAAGCAGGAGCAATGGCAGAAAGAGGATGAGGCGGTAGAGGCATCAAATGTGCCGCCTCCATTTGCTGATATCCCGCACCCACGTGCAAGGAGCTAGACAAGGGCAAGGGCTATGAAAAACAGCGATGGAACATTCACTCTGCCAAATCCCCAAGATCAACAAGTTTATGAAAATACTGTAAGTGTCTCACCTTAATATGTTTAGTTTCTTTATAAATATCATACACTCGTTTTATACCGATCTCATTTGTACTACAGAAAGAGTTGCTTGCCGTGAGATAGTCCTCCCAAGAGGCCTACTGCTAGGACGCGTGGATGACATCCTCACGCAAGTGTTGGGCACCGACGAATACCGTGGACGGACAACGGGCGTTGTCTCTACCGTCTCTTGGAAATATGAATTTCGAATACACCAGTATAAGAAGCGGACCCTCACGAAGGCGGAAAGAGATGCACGCCGGGAGAGGATCTAGGCAGCGAGTCGAGCCGAACTAAGCTCTAAATTTGATGAGAAGCTTGTCCAGGGTGGAGGCATGGATCAGGCAGCAGATCCGAGCCAAGCAGCAGACCGTCGAGCCCACCGCCGCTCCGCAACGAGAAAGTCCAACGCAACGATAAAATGGGTGCTGGACTACCTCTCGCAACTCCTTTGTCAAGCTTAAGGACATGAATATGATCCTTTTGCCCTACAACTTTAATAAGTGTGGCATTTGTTGTTATACCTACTATTTGTGCTTTAAGGAGTTAATTTCTCTCTCCCTTTGTATGCAGCCATCACTGGATCTGTTAGTGATATGCCCTAGAGGCAACATGGAGATGTTGGATATCACGTCAATGTTTATGTATAAATGAATAAAGTGTTATTCAGTTCCATGAAATAGACATCTTGTATTGATCAATAAGTACGTGACTTATTTATGAGACTCTTTATGTATGAATCTATTTCTAAATGATCCTCGATCATATATCATATTATTGGAACAAATATGATTCTAAGATCGGCATATTTATTGATTGATGATCATGTCTCATAGATCATGGGTATGGAGATACCAAATCAATAAACATGGACATATGTGTTGGAGAACACATTGTTGGATAGACCCACCATGAGACACTACATGAATTAATGTGCCATTAGTTGGTCTCAGGTAGTGTTGGTACAAAGTCCTTAGACCTGAGATCACCATGGATTCCAACATGTGTAGTAGCCTACTTTGGGACTACCAAACACTATTCCGTAATCGGGTAGTTATAAAGGTAGTTTTCGGGTTTGCTATGAAACATGGAGTGGGATGTGAGTGATCAAGATGGAATTTGCCCCTCCTTTGGAGAGATATCTCTGGGCCCTCGAGGTAATGGATTATGGAAATGCATGGCCATGCTAAGTTGATTGAGGAGTCAATCAACGGACGATAATCCTATACGGTTCGAGTGAATGGTTAAGCTATTGAAGGGATGGCACACATCTTGCCTATAGCTTAACTGGTATCGTGAGGCAAAGGGATTTGTGTACACATTACAGGTTCAGAGCCGATATTATTCTTGTATACTATGGTGTCAATATGTGCTGCTAGGCGCCGCTGGTGACAGGTCGGCTGAGTTGGACTCGAGCCGACGGTCGGCTAAGTTAGACTATAGCCGAAACCGAGTATACCTGAACCTACAGGGTCGCACGCTTAAGGGGATAGAATAGATATTCGAGTTGGACTCGGATACGGCTCGATCGGATAGGGATCCGATCGGATAGAGTCCTATGGGCTTACGACGTGTGGGCGGCCAACTCTATGAGATACGGATGAGATCCGATTCAAAATAGAGTCCTGATCGGCCACTAGTCCCAGTCGGCCAACTCTATATAAAGGAGGGAGGGGTGGAGAGCTGCGGCACGTCAATTGCATCGCGTGCAACAGAAGTCGCCGAGATCAATCTCCACGGAAACCCTCCCCACTTTCGAGCCAAACCCTAGCCTTGCATCGCGTGCTAGCACACGGGTGTTCGGCGTTCGTCCCCGGACGTGTGGATACCGGTAGAGCGCTGCTACGTTGCGCGGCGTTGATCGGCTTGGATCGGCCGCAATCGGAGCGATCGGCGTGGTGGAATCGGCCGCGGTCGGGCGCATCGGAGCGAGGCGTGAGAACGCGGCCGGACGACTCGAATCGGCTGATTGGCGAATCGCCGTGCCTCCGAGAATCGGCTACACTGTTCGGATCGGATTGCCACGATTGGCTATTCCGCGCACTCTACTCCAATCGGTAACAATCTATCGGCCCTTACTTGCAAGTGTTCCTGGTTTGCGCGGTAGAAAATTTTTGTTTTCGGCTAGCGTAGCTTCCGCGTAACCCTTCAAAGGGTATCGAGCTAATCTTGCTTAGTTCGGGTTTTAGATTGGATCTGGAACAAGTTTTGCGCACGGGTTGATTAGATCAATCGGTTTTACGGGATCTGTTGAGGAGAGTTAATGGTAATTGCATTCCTTGATAGTGTATCGGAACGGCGTAATGTGATTACGTCGAAGCAATTTCCATATAACTCGGTTTGAGTTGGGTTCGAGATAGCGTTCGTTGATAGTGTATCGGAACAAATAATGTGATTATGCCGAAGCTATCTCGTAGTCCGATCTTGTTAGGCGCCTCGCGCCTACGCAAACCATCTCCCTTGATAGTGTATCGGGACGGCATAATATGATTATGCCGACATGGTTTCCGTAAGCGAATTCATAGATTGGACCGCCGTGTGCACCCCCTTTATAGGTCGTCTCGATGCCGTTTCTCTCGTGATAGGTAGAAAACGTTTCTACGCCTAACTTGTTTTTGCAGAGAATGCTTTGAGATGGTATGGCCCTATTGTATGTATGAGATGTATGAGATGCATGTGATGCATGTAATATTCTTTCATATGTGCAATCCCTATAATATTCTTTCTTACGTGCAATGCTTGTAATATTCTTTCACGACCTACGAGTCGATGTAATCTTCAATTAGAGCTTCTATAGTAGTAGCTTAGTTTGAAGAAATCAAGCATTCGACACTCGGAAGAACGGTGATGAAGATGGAGATCCTGTACACCGCATGGAGATGGAGATCACCATGTGAAGGGGGCCGTACTATTTCACTATATGCTATTCTTCTTGCTTTCATATGTGATATGTTTGTTTGATAGGATAGCATCCCTCACAAAATTAAGTAGTAATGATGCCCTTCCAAATGTTGCACCGTCCACCGTTATGCTCGTCAATGGTGGGTCTGCAAAGCAGAGTGCCATTCTCTATCATAACACGAGGGGTATATGTCGGACATATACAGCAGGAGCATTTGGTTTACTTAACAAGGCTATCAAAACAGTTTTGGGCCTTGGGGCATAGGTTGGGGCCGGGGCA
The DNA here is from genome assembly GCA_019925245.2 of Oryza australiensis. Taxonomy (NCBI): domain Eukaryota; kingdom Viridiplantae; phylum Streptophyta; class Magnoliopsida; order Poales; family Poaceae; genus Oryza; species Oryza australiensis. The sequence continues at coordinate 315,426 of JAIFGZ020000330.1, read as the reverse complement.
TGGAGATGCCACACCAACAACAAGAGTCACATAGAGATGTGATTAGCAAGGAGTTGCTTACCGATGTTACTAATTTTCTAGCAGTGATGCCAAAGCTCACTAGAAAATTAACTAACATGTGGATCTTGACCCAATACGTAACCTAGAGGGAAGGTGGAAAATACGTAATGGGAGTCTTATGTTAAATTGTTTAACAATAGACATAGCATAAACATTGTGCTAAACTTTGCTTTTTCTGTTGTAGAATTGTTCTCAAGCAAGAGCGTAAGGAGTACGTTCTTGAAGTACCCTATCCCGAGGATTTGCCAAATAATGCCACCGCAATCGCACGGAGGGCTTATGAGAAGCACACTAATGATGCCCTAGATATAAGCTGTCTCATGCTTGCTACAATGTCCCCTGAGCTTCAGAAGCAATATGAGAGCAGCGATGCTCACACTATTATTCGGGACTGCGTGGCATGTTTGAGAACCAAGCTCGGGCCGAGAGGTTTAACACCTCAAAGTCCTTGTTTGCGTGCGAGCTTGTTGAGGGGAATCCCGTCGTCCGCATGTGATAAAAATGATTGGCTACATTGAGAGTCTGGAAAAACTAGGTTTTCCCCTTAGCCAAGAGTTGGCTACTGATGTGATTCTCCAGTCGCTCCCTCCGAGCTTCGAGCCATTCATATTGAATTATCACATGAACAATATGGATAGGACCTTGGCTGAATTGCATGGGATGCTAAAGACAAATTTGAGGAGAGTATCCGAAGAATGGTCATCATGTGATGATGATGCGAAGGCTAAGCGCAAACCACCGTCAGAAACTTTGCACCAAGAGGAAGTTAACTCCCGATGAGATCGCGAGTGCCTCCAATGCAAAGAAGGGTAAGAAGGGGTCGGCGGCATCGGATGCCGTTTGCTTCTCTTGCAAGGAGACAGCCACGGAAGAGAACCGCAAGAAGTACATGGAGGATCTCAAAAAGAAGCAAAGTACGACTTCGCGGTATTAATGTTATAGACATTAATCTTGCTACTTCACCTACGACTCTTGGGTATTTGATACCACATCGTAGCTCATATTTGCAAATCGTTGCGGGAATGAGAAGAAGTAGAGGATTGAGAAGGGGCGAGGTAAACTGCGCGTCGGCAATGGAGCAAGCGTTGCTACGATTGCTTGTCGGCACAATACCACTTCATCTACCTTCGGATTAGTTTTGGAATTAAATAATTGTTATTGTGTTCCAACACTATGTCAAAACGTTATTTCCGCTTCATGTTTGCAAGCGGAAGGATATGATTTTAGATCAATGAACAATGGTTGTTCAATATATCTTAGAGATATGTTCTATTTTCATGCTCCATTGGTGAATGGATTATACGTTTTGAATCTTGAAGCGTCTCCCATCTATAACATTAATACGAAAGGCAACTCTCTAATGATATAAACCCCACGTTTATCCGGCATTGTCGCTTAGGCCATATAAATAAGAAACGCATGGAGAAGCTCCATAAGGATGGATTGCTTCACTCTTTTGATTTTGAATCATTTGAGACATGTGAGTCTTGTTTACTTGGTAAGATGACAAAGGCACCTTTCACGGGAAATAGTGAGAGAGCAAGTGACATATTGGCACTCGTACATACCGATGTATGTGGACCAATGAGCTCAACGGCCGAGGTGGTTATCGTACTTGATTACCTTTACGATGACTTTAGTAGATATGGTTATATCTACTTAATGAGGCATAAGTCCGAATCCTTTGAAAAGTTCAAAGAATTCCAGAATGAAGTACGAATCATTTAGGGAAAACAATCAAGTTTCTACGATCGATCGTGGAGGGAATACTTGAGCCAAGAGTTTGGTAAATCATCTCGAAAGATTGTGGAATTGTTCCACAGCTGACTCCGCCAGAACTCCACAATGGAACGGAGTGTCCGAATGGAGAAATCGCACCTTGTTGGACATGGTGCGGTCGATGATGAGCCAAAGTGATCTTCCGTTATCCTTCGGGGATATGCTCTTGAAACAACTGCGCTCACACTCAATAGAGTTCCTTCTAAGTCGGTTGAAAAGACACCATATGCGATATGGACAGGGCAACCCCTAGTTTGTCTTTTCTCAAAATTTAGGGATGTGAGGCTTATGTAAAACGTTTACGGTCGACAAGCTCACACCCAAATCGACAAGTGCTTCTTTGTGGGATATCCTAAGGAAACTAAGGGATATTACTTTTATAATCGGGAACAAGGCAAAGTGTTTGTCGCCCGACATGGTGTCTTCTTAGAGAAAGAGTTTCTTTCAAGAAGGGTTAGCGGGAGCGTGGGTGCATCTTGAAGAAGTTCAAGAAACACCGTAAAATATTTCAGCGACCACGGAACCACAACAGAGGAGCAAAATGTTGCGCCATCTCGTTGTAGATACACCAGCCCCACGGAGGTCGAAAGATCACGTCGTGCACTGACAGTGTACACGGAACAACGTGATATATTGTTGTTGGACAACGATGAGCCTAAGACCTATGAGGAAGCGATGGTGGGACCCGATTCCAACAAGTGGCTTGGAGCCATGAAATCCGAAATAGAATCCATGTACGACAATCAAGTTTGGAACTTGGTTAATCCACTGATGGTGTCAAAACCATTGAGTGCAAATGGGTTTTTAAGAAAAGGCCGATATGGATGGAAATGTTCACATCTATAAGGCGCGATTGGTGGCGAAAGGTTTTAAATAGATTCAAGGAGTTGATTATGATGAAACCTTCTCGCCGTCACAATGTTTAAATCTATTCGGATTATCCTAGCAATTGCGGCATATTTCGATTATGAGATATGGCAGATGGATGTCAAAACGGCTTTCCTAAATGGAAACCTAAGCGAGGATGTATACATGATACAACCTCAGGGTTTTGTCGATCCAGAATCGCCTGGAAAGATATGCAAGCTACAGAAATCCATTTATGGATTGAAGCAAGCATCTCGGAGTTGGAATATTCGTTTTGATGAAGTAATCAAAGGGTTTGGTTTCATCAAAAATGAAGAAGAGGCCTGTGTTTACAAAAAGGTCAGTGGGAGCGCAATTGTATTTCTAATCTTATATGTGGATGACATATTACTGATTGGAAATGATATCCCTATGCTTGAATCCGTCAAGTCTTCATTGAAAAATAGTTTTTCCATGAAAGACTTAGGGGAGGCAGCATATATATTGGGCATTCGGATCTATAGAGATAGATCCAAGAGGCTAATTGGATTAAGCCAAAGTACATACATTGACAAGGTGTTGAAAAGGTTCAACATGCATGATTCCAAGAAAGGTTTCTTGCCTATGTCACATGGCATTAATCTTAGCAAGAATCGGTGTCCTCGGACACATGATGAGCGGAATAAGATGGGTATGGTTCCATATGCTTCGGCAATTGGATCCATCATGTATGCCATGATTTGTACACGCCTGCATGTCTCGTACGCTTTGAGTGCTACGAGTAGATACCGCCGATCCAGGTGAAGGTCACTGGATGCCGTAAAGAATATCCTTAAGTACTTGAGAAGAACTAAGGATATGTTCCTAGTCTATGGAGGTGAAGAAGAGCTCGTTGTAAGTGGTTACACCGATGCTAGCTTCCAAACGGACAAAGATGATTATAGATCGCAATCTGGGTTCGTGTTCCGCTGAACGGAGGCGCAGCCAATGGAAGAGTTCCAAGCGGATACTTGCCGATTCTACAACGGAGGCCGAGTACATTGCTGCTTTGGAAGCTGCAAAGGAGGCTGTTTGGATCAAGAAATTCGTTTCTGAGCTTGGTGTGATGACTAGTACGACTGGTCCAATGTCTCTCTATTGTGATAATAGTGGAGCCATTGCGCAAGCCAAGGAGCCGAGGTCACATCGAAAGTCCAAACACATACTTCGACGATATCATCTCATCCGCGAGATAGTGGATAGAGGTGATGTCAAGATATGCAAAGTGCACACGGATCTCAACATAGCCGATCTGTGACAAAACCTCTCCCTCGCCCGAAGCATGAGGCGCACACAAGAGCAATGGGTATTAGATACTTACATGATTGACTCTAGTGCAAGTGGGAGATTGTTAGTGATATGCCCTAGAGGCAACATGGAGATGTTGGATATCACGTCAATGTTTATGTATAAATGAATAAAGTGTTATTCAGTTCCATGAAATAGACATCTTGTATTGATCAATAAGTACGTGACTTATTTATGAGACTCTTTATGTACGAATCTATTTCTAAATGATCCTCGATCATATATCATATTATTGGAACAAATATGATTCTAAGATCGGCATGTTTATTGATTGATGATCATGTCTCACGATCATGGGTATGGAGATACCAAATCAATAAACATGGACATATATGTTAGAGAACACATTGTTGGATAGACCCACCATGAGACACTACAGGAATTAATGTGCCATTAGTTGGTCTCGGGTAGTGTTGGTACAAAGTCCTTAGACCCGAGATCACCATGGATTCCAACATGTGTAGTAGCCTACTTTGGGACTACCAAACGCTATTCCGTAACGGGGTAGTTATAAAGGTAGTTTTCGGGTTTGCTATGAAACATGGAGTGGGATGTGAGTGATCAAGATGGAATTTGCCCCTCCTTTGAGAGAGATATCTCTGGGCCCCTCGAGGTAATGGATTATGGAAATGCATGGCCATGCTAAGTTGATTGAGGAGTCAATCAACAGACAGATAATCCAATACGGTTCGAGTGAATGGTTAAGCTATTGAAGGGATGGCACACATCTTGCCTATAGCTTAACTGGTATCGTGAGGCAAAGGGATTTGTGTACACATTACAGGTTCAGAGCCGATATTATTCTTGTATACTATGGTGTCAATATGTGCTGCTAGGCGCCGCTGTTGATAGGTCGGCTGAGTTGGACTCGAGCCGACGGTCGGCTAAGTTAGACTATAGCCGAAACCGAGTATACCTGAACCTACAGGGTCGCACGCTTAAGGGGATAGAATAGATATTCGAGTTGGACTCGGATACGGCTCGATCGGATAGGGATCCGATCGGATAGAGTCCTATGGGCTTACGACGTGTGGGCGGCCAACTCTATGAGATACGGATGAGATCCGATTCAAAATAGAGTCCTGATCGGATACTAATCCCAATCGTCCAACTCTATATAAAGGAGGGAGCGGTGGAGAGCTGCGGCAGGTCAATTGCATCGCGTGCAACAGAAGTCGCCGAGATCAATCTCCACGGAAACCCTCCCACTTTCGAGCCAAACCCTAGCCTTGCATCGCGTGCTAGCACACGGGTGTTCGGCGTTCGTCCCCGGACGTGTGGATACCGGTAGAGGCGCCGCTACGTTGCGCGCTGTTGATCGGCTTCGAATCGGCTGCAATCGGAGCGACCGGCTGTGGTGGAATCGGCTGCGGTCGGGCGCATCGGAGCGAGGCGTGAGAACGCGGCCGGACGACTCGAATCGGCTGATTGGCGAATCGCTGTCTCCGGGAATCGGCTACACTGTTCCGGATCGAATTGCCCTGATTGGCTATTCCGCTGCACTCTACTCCAATCGGTAACGATCTATTGGCCCTTACTTGCAAGTGTTCCTGGTTTGCGTGGTAGAAAATTTTTGTTTTCGGCTAGCGTAGCTTCCGCGTAACCCTTCAGATCCTTCTTGCCATCCATTTAAATGATTACAAGATTATCATCATGGATGGATTGAGGAAACCTCAAGAAGCTTTCCAATCGGTCATTGCATCCTAAATAAGGCACTTGTGAAATATAAGAAGAAGTATTGTACTCGACACGCTCCATATGTCGATACATTCTAGGTTTGCTACCACCATTGGTGCCAACGTCGGGATCCGGAACGAGCACATGTGGTTTCTGCGTGATGAAATTTATGTGGATTTTCATGGAGGACGGCAATGGAACATTTCGGATTCCGAGGTTCACCAATTTTGTTAAGACGTAAATACACGTTTCTAAACACATAGTACATTTTCACATATTCAATCCTTCCATTTGCAAAAACTAGATCTCTCGACGAGTAACTCGCTGCCACATGTTTGCTTCGCCCTCGCCGAACAACTCGTGGATTCATCTTCCAACATGTCATCTCGTCGAGCGGTGCATATCACGTTTCGAGAGCTCCGGATGGGCTAATGGCTTTCCTTTAGGTGGCGGCCCTAGTGACACTTTAGACAATCGATCGATGACAAAGGACTATGACTAGACCCCGATCCAATAAGCAATAAATGATATTATGATATTATTGTAAATTACAATTTTGTCAAATGTGTTTATGTAAAATATGTGAATAATGGATATGTATGTGAATAGATGTGTAAATGTCGATGTATGTCAATGTATGTGAATGTCGATGTATGTGAATGTATGTGAAAAGGGATGCAAAGGGGAACGAGAATATATCTCTCGTTTCTCTCATTTTGCGGTAGGCATGGCTAGCAAAGGCCTGAGGCTAGCCCAAAAAACAAAATATATTTTTTTTGAAAAAACTCATCGGTGACGAGCTTTAACTTAAGCCCGATGGAGATGTTAGTCATCGCAACGAGGCATTAATAAGGGCCTGTTTGAGATTGTTTCATTGGTGACGGGCCCTTATTTGATCGGCCTTCGGGTCAAAACTATCGGTGATGGGATATAGTTTAGGCCCCACAAAGATAAGTGCATCGGTGACGGGCCTTTGCCCGATAGAGATGACTTCTCACATCGTGACCTCTGCGTCGTGACGGGCGCCATACCCAACACGGATGAGGGTTGCCACCCGATTGAGATGAGGATGACCGTTGTAGTGCATGACTTTTAAAAAGTGAGGCATCGTTTCATTTTGTTGGCTAGAGTATGGTTTGGATTTTGATGGCCTCACCTTTGCCAAGTTTGACAAAGAAAATATGACAAACCTTGGCAATCATAGTATGTAAACCAAACAGCCCCGTAGTGCTATGTACACCCAAGACGACCTGAAGATAAGAAACAAGCTCGAGATCATGACTACCCTAAGCTCGAGATCATGACTACCCTACTTATAGCCGTTACAATTTAGTTTTCTTAACTCAATTTGGAGTAAAATACAATTTCGTGCATGAGCTTATGTGTTGGGCACAAATATGTATGTGCAACAACTTGTGAAACGTTCATTGTAGTATAATAAACTTGCTTAGTCCGTGTAAACTAGGTGCAGTGCAAACATGGTCATATATGCAAGCAAATTATATAATGTTGTTGAGGTATACATTGTTTCAATTGATGCACAATGATTCGTGTGTGTGTGTATGTCGACGGATGGTTGATCAGTCCTCCAAGGGGGCTGCCCGAGGAGGTGAAAGTGTGGTCGAGGCGTCCACTGATGGATCGATGGTCGACTCGAAACAATGCAAGCCAAGATTTTTGACAGTTCGACCCTCCCGGAGGATAATAAGCCTACGTCTTGTGTTCTTTGTTGGGGTGGTGTATGAACAGGGCTTGGATCGGCCTCCCGCTCGCCCACGTGACCCGCCCTCCCTAAAGGGAGGGAAGTTACAAAGAGCCTTGGGACGCAAGGAAGCTTGGCCATAAAGTAAAAAAACAAGTACAACGTAATCTGAAAAAGTACACATAGACCTCTTGGACTCTAGTCACCGTGGGTATCTTGTGCACAGTCTTGCCTTGGGATCCGTCCTTCACAGTACCACGTGCGCGAGCCTTGTAGGGTGACGCCATCTTCTGTCGAGTTGTCTCCTATTTGTTCCCTTGGTGAGGCTTGTAGAGTACGCCTCCTTCCCAATGAGGAAAACTTGCCCTTTCAGTCGAGCCATTCGCAGAGGTCGAGTTAAGGGACGAGGTCGGACTAGGGGACGGGGTCGGGACGACCGACCCCGAATGAGGTCGGGTCGCCGACCCCAGCTCAAGAACCCCTTAGCCCGACCTAGCTGGTCTTCTTTCCTTCTTGTGAGCTACCCCGTTGTGATACACCCCATAGCAGCCCCGAGCCTAGGGGCGAATGAAACATTCGTCCTTAGGGTCTAAATTCTTCCAAGTGAAGATCATAGTCGGACCTTGAAGCTTCTTGAATATGCTTTGGCGGTGCATCACCCAGTGCACTGCCAGGTGCAATCCCCGAGCTGGGGTTGGATGTTACATCCAAGCCTAGGCTCAAGCCTGAAGTATCAACCTTCGGCCATCTTTAGATTACTTTGGCCAACATAGAGCCAACTGAATGGCTGAAAAAAAACATAGCCTAGAGGCAAGCTGAGATCGGCGGAGGTCGGCAAAATCATGGCCTAGGGATTGGCATTGATTGGTGGAGTCGGAGGAGCCATCGCCCGAGGCGGATGGCGATCGGCGAGGTTGAAGAGGCCATAGTTCGAGGCTGATAGCGGTCGGGCGAGAGACCATAGCCATGAGGCTGGTGGCGGTAGGACAGAGGCCACAGTCCTGAGGCTGGTGGCACTTGGCCATAGCCCATAGGTTGATGGCGGTCGGCGAGAAGCCATAGCTCGGAGGCTGGTGGTGGTTGGCGAGAGGCCACAGCCCTAAGGCTGGTGGCGGTTGGCCATAGCCGAAGGCGATGGCGGTCGGCAAGCCATAGCCCAGGCCGGTGGCGGTCGATGAGAAGCCACAACTCGAAGGGTGGTGGCGGTCGGCGAGAAGCCATAGCCGGGAGGCGGTGGCGGTCGGTGAGAGGCCATAGCCCTAAGGCCGGTGGCGATCGTGAAAGGCCATAGCCCTAAGGTGGGTGGCGTTAGGCCATAGCCCGAGGGTAATGACGGCCGGCGAAGCCCAGCCCCGAGGCCGGTGGCGGTCGGCGAGAGGCCACGGCCGGAGGCCAGGTGGTGATCGGCAAGAGGCCATAGCCCCGAGGCGGTGGCGGTAGGCCATAGCCCGAAGGCCGATGGCGGTCGGCAAGAAGACAACCCGGAGGCGGTGGCGGTCGGCGAGAGGCCACGGCCCGCAGGCTGGTGGCGGTCGGCGAGAGGCCACAACCCCGAGGTTGGTGGCGATCGGCGAGAGGCCACGCCCGAGGCCGGTGGCGAGGGGCCACAACCGGAGGCCGATGGCGGTCGGTGAGAGACCACAGCCCGGAGGCTGGTGGCGGTAGGCCGTAGCCCGGAGGCTGATGGCCGTCGGCGAGAGGCCACAGCCCGGAGGCTGGTGAAGGTAGGCCCTAGCCTAGAGGCCGATGGCGGTTGGTGAGAAGCCACGCCGGAGGCTAGTGGTCGTCGACGAGAGGCCATAGCCCCGAGGATGGTGGCGGTACACCATAGCCGGAGGCCGATGGCGATCGGTGAGAAGCCACACCGGAGGTCGGTGGCGGCGAGCCATAGCCCGAGGCTGGTAGCGGTCGGCGAGAGGCCACAAAGACGAGGCGTGGCGGTCCGCCATAGCCCGAAGGCTGATGACAATTGGCGAGATCGGAGAGGAATTTTTGGGCGGTTGGATGTCGTGTCATCATCCGTGCCACGCACGTGGGTCGCCGATGGCTTCGACTAAGTGCCCGCCATGTTCCATCAAGCCCGCCGAAATCGGGGTTGCGTGACGACTCAACTAACATTAGACATCCCATCTGTCATTAACGGCTCGTAGATCCGACAGCTGGCTTTTCGCTCGAGCATCATGGCGGGCTCGGAGGTGGATTTACCGAGGCACGTGCCGCACGTCCCGCATGCCGTCGGCCTCTCTGCAGGGATCAACGGCCTAGATCAACCGCAGGGGGTGATGTGGCGACCGAGGAAGCGAAACGGTCGGATTGCCTTGAGCACATCTCGCACACCATTAACGGCCCCACGCACTTACCAAAAATAGCGCCGACAAGCCCATCATTACCCCCTTTTTAAGTTCCCACCGCTTCACCTTCTTCTTCCTCACGCCTTTTTTCACCAAACGCCAAGTCCTTCATGCTCCCGGCTTTCGCATCCGCCTCCCGGCTCCTTTGTCACACCACGAGATGTTTTTCCTTTTTAAAAAATCGAAAGAAAAATCGCAAGAAAAATAGTTGGAAATTAAAATGGAGAGAACAAATAATTATAAAAGCAAAAATCTAAATGGAAATGGCATGGTAGGATTTTTCCTAAATTCTACATGTCAAAATACACTAATGTGATTTTTAGCGGAATTTTCGAGCACTAGAAATAATTTTTAACCAATTAAAATCAAAATTAGAATTAATAAATCTCGGGAAAAATCGTTTCTTTCTCCTTCCGTCCTTTTTCCCACCCAAACCGGCTTGTGGGCCGCCGGCCCAGAGCGGCCCGGCCTTCTGCGGGCCCGCGCCTTCCCTCTCTCCCTCGTGGGCCGGCCAAAGGCCGTGGCCCGCTTAACCTTTGCGCCCAAAAAATAAGTCTGTTTCCCCCCTTTCTCCGGGACGCTGACAGGTGGGGTCCACCTATCGATCCGTCCCCGACCTCCGGCCGCCCGACGCCATTATCGTCGCCCGTCCGCGCGGATCTCGCGCGCCCCGCCTCCGCGCCTCGGGGCGCGCGGCCTTTACTCTCCCGCTCTTCCCGCTGGCCTTAATCTCCCCGGCCGCTGCTCCCGCGCCTCCTAATGGCCGGATTTGATCGTCGCAATTAAACCCCAAATCCCTCCCTCTATTAACTTCGGTGATAAATTACTCCCCTTCCGAGCCACCACCGACCCCCGTCCCCTTTAAAAGCCACCCCTCGAGCTCCCGTCCTCCCCACACCCTCACCCGAGCTCTCCTCTCTCTCCTCGCTCCGCACCGTGCGCCCAAGCTCCCGAGCGAGCCGCCGGCTTTCGGTCGCGCTTTCCCAGTTTCCCCAAGCTGTCCCGACCTCGTCACCGTCTCCTTCCTCGTCCCGGCGCCCGAGCCACCTCGGCCGCCCCTCCCCATCGCTTCCTCGCCTTCCTAACACTTCCCGCCATCGTCTTTACTGACTCCGGCGTCCCCATGGTGAGCTCCTTTCCTGTCCCTCTTGGTCCGAGCCTGTGTTGCCGCTTGCGGGTCCGCATGGCTCCGACCGCGCATGAGCCGCGGCACTCCACCACCTCGCGCCGCCGCCCCGAATGGCGCCGGCCGATCTCCGTCCGCCGCGCGCCATCGCCATCGTCCGTGCCGCCCCCCTCTCGGCCGTCCGATCCGCCTCGCGATCGGCACCGTCCATTCCCATGCCCGCGTGGCACGCCACGTGGCCGCCACCTCGCACCACATGTGCGCCACGTGGTGCACCGCTCTCCTCTCGGCCCGTGGACCCGGTCCACCGTGGACCGATGCTCCCGCGGCCGATGACGTCGATTCGGCCGCGACGTGCCCTAGCCGCGACGTCATTCCCGGGACTTATTGCGCAATAAATTATTAAGGACTTTTTTTGCTTTAGTAAAAACACAAAAACTTCTAAAAATCATATCTTTTCAATCCGAGCTCCCTTTTAGCCCATTCAAATTTCATTAAATTCATAAAAATGCCAAGAATACATTAAAAGTTGTTTTGTTCCCTCGTTTCAGTAGCTTTTTAGCCTGTTTTGTTGAAGTGCTTTGTTTGTTGTGTAGACCCCGGTAGTTCCTCCGACTCGGTGTACTTTGAAGTTGTCGCGAGTTTCCCCAATCCGAAGAGCAAGGTAAGACATGCTTTATTATTGATCATATTGCTCCTATTTTTTTCTAAAACACCTATTTTATTCTATTAAACTGTATTTATTTTCGAATGTCATCTCATGGGGAATATTACACCGTATGGTTAGATCTAAGCCTTAGGCTTGCCACCCTAACCCCTTTGATAAATTTGGGATAACAACATGACTAGCTTATAGGCCTAGGTTATGCTTAGACTCGCTTAGACTTACTAGCACACTAAATGGGTAATTTCATCTAGACTACATTATGTCGGACACATGAAATGAAAGATGTAATCCGAGGACTTTGTGGACCGTACTAATAACTAAAACATGACAAATGGTGGGATGTGGGTGCTATGGTTTTGATAGTGGTGCCCATGGCATTTAAGGACCGGTTCACGGGAAACCCTCGAAAGAATGACCGTACAAACCACAAGCCAGAATAGGCACTGGTGGGTCCTGTAGTGTAGCTCTTCCTAGCCGACGAACCCAGGCAAGGGTGAGCGGGATGGAGTGCCAGTCGGCCCCGGTATAAGGGTTGCTGGGCTTCCGGATTCACTGAGGCACTCGGGGGGCTGCCTACGTCCCAGGGACGGGAGTGGGGGCGAAACCTTGGTGTGGTTTGCTTGGTTAGCGGGGGTTATACGAAAGGTCCTATCACGTCCCTTTCCAGTGGTACCGTGGCGGTATTCCGCGCACGGGAAGCCGTGTTGTGGGGCTGTGTCTTGTAGGTACAGTTATACACCTCTAATCAGAGTAAAGCTTGTCGAATAGCCGTGCCCACGGTTATGGGCGATCAACTGACTTCACCGTGATTAGTCCCACACTATTAAAACCCGATTATTGGAACATGACTAGTATAGTTGGATGGTTTGGGCCTGTCACAACGTGGGGATAACGTTGGACAGTGTTGGCTTTCAATATGAACTAAATACTTTAACTTCTACTGTTTTGTCGTGTTCAAAACCCCTTTGTTTGCAAAAACCCTAGCTATTTGTGCTAAAGGCAAACCCGAGCCAAATCCTTGTCCTCCCTTGCATTCATACCCTCTCTTTTCGGTATGACTTGTTGAGTACGTGGAAGTACTCATCCTTGCCTCTTCACCGTAACTCCGAGCAAGAAGCCGAAGAAGAAGATGAAGTTGAGTAGGCTTTGTCTGTACTGGAAGATGCCTGTGGAATGGTTGAAGCCACGTGGCCAACTTCAAGCTTAGGCTTAGGCCCTTTTCCTTTTTTTTGCTGCTCTTTTTGTAATCTTTTTGTAATGTTTTTAAGACGTGGAACTGTAATATCAGCAATTGTCGTATGTGTACCCTGGCTAGTCCTAGACAGGGATTTTAATACACATATAGCTTCAGAAATTCTGGTCTGAATTTCTAGGCATGACAAGTTGGTATCGTAGCCAATTCCGGACCGTAGGAAAAGCCAAATGGAATAACCCTAGGAGCCCTCGAACTTTTTCATATGCATAAGTCCTGCCATTTGGAGTCGTTTGGGAAAATGGGTCTATGTTTCCTCGGGTTGGGGAGAATTTTGAGCGTCTTTCAAAAACGAAAAACCAATCAGTCTAAGTGATAGAACTTTGAAGCTAAATTTGAAAAAAAACCATTTGCAATCTTATTCGACTGTCAGTCGGGTTTTTTCTACGGGAGCAAAGTCCTAAGTCCAGATAGGAGAGAATGGTCGCTGATTTTATACCTATTATAACTAAGCATCTATTTTAAGCATTACCATATCATCTAGGGGATGTCGTTAGAAGCCTTATTTAGCCTCATGAAAATGTTTCTCAAAAACCCTTCTTTTCTCGTTTACTTCACTTGAGTCCTTTACCGTTTATCTAACTTGGGTTTGAGCATGCATTGATCCCCTACCTTGTCTTCTCTAGATGGCAGTCCCGTCACCCACGACGGTCGTGGTCTCGAAGGGCTTTGTCGTGGAACCGGCAAGGATGGCTTTGCGTAGGCTATCCTAGTGCTCCCGAGTACACCATCATCTCACCTTTCGGCAGAGTTGCCCCATCAGTCCGTTTGGAGATGCACGGTTTCGTCGGCACCAACATCCCGAACATGGTGGTCACTGGCCGGGAGGAACGGATGAGCATGCCCGCCAAGAGGCCGCTACCCGATGTCTGGCCCGGATGAGGGAGATGCATGACTACCATCTCCGCCACTCGCCTACCGTTTCCATCCCAGACGCGGAAGTTCATCAGTGGTAAGCTCCTTCCAATCCGTCGAAGGAGAGAACGACACCACCTTCTCTCACATGAGGACTGTGATTGAAGGGTTGGACAATATGCATTCAGACCTTCATATGGCAGCCAAAGCCCTGAATGACCAGAAGATTCTGAGGATCAAGAGCCTAAAGGATGAGGTGGATCGCCTCAAGATAGAAATCGCCATCCTGAAAGGGCTGCCACCTCCCAACATCCTTCGGATCAGGATCACGCCTTGGAAGAACGCCAAGGCCCCGATGCGGATGTAGTTGGCGCCCGGGGTTCCCCTTCCCGCTCCGCCACCTTCCCCAGCTCCTACACCGTGCCGATCCTACTCCTGCTCCGGGCCCCGCTCCGACCCTAAGCGAGAGGAGGAGGATGGATCTCCGTGTCCAAGCAAGCACGCAGAGGCAGGGTGCAGCGGCTCCGAGAGTCGAGGCGAAAAGAGGAGTTAGCAAGCTCGAAGCCGCTCGAAGGAAAAGGAAGACGGGAACTCCCAAGGGAGTGGTTTCGACTCCACCGACCGTGGAAGCCGCTCCAACCCCTAGAGTGTCGCCATCCTTAGTTTACCCTTCTCCCTAGTTTTCCTGCTTGTTTAGTTGTTGTGTGTTAGGAGTGTTGTGTGTGGGGTAGCGGTCAACTGTATCAAGTGTGGGTATGAGTTGTCCGAGTTAAGGATGTTGAGTGTGTTTTTAAATAAGTGTTTTAATAAAGAACAGATCAAAACAAGTAATAAAGTTCAGCTTCTCGGTCAATATGTTTTACTCCTTCTCTCGCCTTATTCGTTCCGCTCCTTCGGATGGTGAACACTAGGAACGGCAAGACCAACACCGGCCGAGTCGCAGAGAACAACACCGAGCTAATGGCAACACTCCACCTCCTCTACTCCGAGAACATCACTTTGGCTCAAGTCTTAGCCAACCAAACCCAAATGATGGCTGCAATGATGCAAAGAAATGCAACAAAGAAGACACCAACGATGCGTGCAAATGATGCAACAGTTTCAACAAAGAACTAGAACCATAACGACCAGTTCTTACCACCACCTCCCCACAAAACAAATTGTCGGAGTTTCTCCGTGCCCGACCCCCAACCTTCTCTAGCACCACAAATCCCATAGAAGCCAACGATTGGCTCAATGCCATTGAAAAGAAAATGGACCTACTACAGTGCACAGACCAAGAAAGGGTGTCTTTTGCAACCCATCAACTTCAAGGACCCGCCTCGGCATGGTGGGACAACCTCCTAGTCACACGTCTGGGGACGCACTGCATCACTTGGCAGAATCGCTGCCCTGTTTGGAAAGCACACATCCCTGGAGGAGTGGTAGCACGAAAAAGAGGGAGTTCAGATCTCTCGAACAAGGCAACCGTACATCACGGAATATTTGCACGAATTTAATCGTGGCATGTTATGCCTCGGAAGATGTGCGCACTTACGACGAGCGTCAAGAAAAGTTCTTGGCCGACTTGATGATGAGTTAACGGACAAGCTCATCTCAGTGAATACGCTGATTTTGAAAAACTAGTCGACAAAGCTATTTGTCAAGAAGATCAAGACAACAAGATGCTTAAGAAACGGAAGGCCGTTCGGTTGGACCACGGCCTCAACAAGGGAACCCCCAATGGCCACGTTTCACTCCCGAAGGTCGTGGAACACCTACTACCATGATCCTTCACCAACATCGACCTTACCACCCGGAAACTTCAAAAAGTGGAAGCCGCTTTGGGCAGCCGCAACGGAATCCCGCCTCGTCCACCAATGGCGCAGCCGCCACCGCAACCCAAGCCAAGCACCATCGAAGGACTCGGATTTAAACCAGGCAACTATTTCAACTGTGGAGAACTGGACATTTCACGGATAAGTGTCCAAAACCCAAGTGTGCACCCAGGTTCGTCCAAGCGGGGTGAATCATGCGTCACAGGAGGAAGCCCAAGATGCACCGAAAGTAATACTGGGTATGTTCCCTGTGAACTCTTTTACCGCATCGCCTTGTTTGATTCGGGTGCAACCCATTCATTCATATCAAAAGCATTTGCGGGGACACATGGGTTGTCGATGCGAAACTTAAGATACCCATGCGGGTTCAAACCCCGGAAACATTTGAACACCGCCCACTTCGTCCTTCGGTGGCAATAGAAATCCAAGGATCCTCCTTTCTAGCCAACCTTATCCTTCTAGAATCACAAGCGGCCTAGATGTCATCCTTGGGATGGGTGGCTAACCCATTATAAAGGCTTGATCGATTGCGCGAGTCACACGATCACCTTGACCAGTGGTGAAGGGAGGGAAGTGATTTTCCGCTCCCTAAACCATCAAAGGGAGTAGCAAGCCTGAATCGATCTCGTCAAGGAGAAACTCTGAAGGGGATGGAGAAGACCTAAAGAAGTTAGAGGATATCCCCGTGGTTTGTGAGTACCTGGATGTCTTCCAAGAAGACTTAACCACGATGCCGCCCGAAGAGAAATAGAGTTTCGAATTGACCTAGTCCATGGCACTGCTCCGATCCACAAGAGGCCATATAGAATGGGAGCCAATGAATTGGCAGAGGTTAAGAAGCAAGTGGACGAACAGTTACAGAAAGGATATATCCGCCCGAGCACATCGCCCTGGGGTGCTCCAATAATATTTGTGGAGAAGAAGGATAAGACCAAGAGGATGTGCGTCGACTATCGCGCACTCAACGAGGTCACTATTAAGAACAAGTATCCCCTTCCTTGGATTGATGACCCGTTTGAACAATTAAAGGGAGCAAAGGTGTTCTCTAAGATAGACCTACGGTCAGCTATCATCACTAAGGATTCGAGAGCGGGACATTCCCAAGACCGCTTTCATCACTCGATACGGTTTGTACGAGTGCACGGTCATGTCCTTCGGGCTTACCAATGCCCCACCTTTTTCATGAACTTGATGAACAAGGTGTTTATGGAATTTCGGGACAAGTTCGTCATACTATTCATCGATGACATTCTGATCTACTCCAAGACGGAAGAAGAGCACGAGCACCATCTTCGGTTGGTACTCGAAAAATTAAGAAACCACCACTCTATGCTAAGTTCAGCAAGTGTGCTTTTTGGTTAAAGGAAGTAAAATTCCTTGGTCATATCGTGAACGCCCAAGGAGTCGTGGTGGATCCTTCCAATGTGGAAGCAAGAACCAAGTGGACTCCACCCAAAACCATCACCCAAATCAGGAGTTTTCTTGGACTTGCGGGATATTACCGTTGGTTCATTGAAAATTTCTCTAAAATTGCAAAGCCCATGACACAACAATTGAAAAAGGATGAAAAGTTTAAGTGGACCGTGAAGTGCGACAACGCTTTTGAAGAACTTAAGAGAAAACGGTGTATGCACACCGTATTGATCTTGGCGATCAAACCAAGGATTTCCAAGTCTAGTGCGACGCATCTCGCCAAGGGTTAGGTTGTGTGCTGATGCAAGAAGGAAAAGTGGTCGCTTATGCTTCCCGCCGGTTGAGACCTCATGAGTCTAACTATCCAACCCATGACTTGGAACTAGCAACAACGTCCACGCTTTGAAAATATGGCGACATTACCTCGTCGTGTCGATGTGAAATGTATACGGATCATAAGAGCACGAAATACATTTTCACCCGGATTTGAACCTCCGTAGCGAAGGTGGTTGGAGTGTATCAAGGATTATGACCTAAGTATACACTATCACCCCGGCAAAGCTAACGTGGTAGCCGATGCTTTGAGCCGAAAGAGTTACGCAACTCTATCCATATAAAAGGGAGATGTGGACAGTTAAAACAGGACCTAGAGCGCCCGAACACAGGAATAATCGAACCCGATTTTTGGCCGCTCTTGAAGCCCAATCCATGCTCTTAGACCAAATTCGCATAGCTCAAGCCTCGGATCCCGACATAACCGAGCTTAAGAAGAACATGAGGGTTGGAAAAGCTCGTGATTTCATGGAGGATGAGCATGGAACGATCTGATGGGCACAAGGATGTGCGTACAGAGGATAAAGAACCGAAAAGTTAATCCCGACCGAAGCTCATCGTAGTCGGTACTCTATCCATCCGGGAAGTACCAAGATGTGCCAAGACTGAAGGACAAGTTTTGGTGGGTCGTATGAAAATAGCGAGTTCGTGGCACTATGCGATGTATGCCAACGAGTGAAGGCAAAACACCAAAGACTCCGGTTACTACAACCACTCCAAATCCCGGAGTGGAAATGGGAAGAAATCGGAATGGACTTCATCACAGGATTACCCCGGACATCGTCAGGGTACGATTCCATCTGGGTTATCGTCGACCGACTCACTAAAGTAGCCCACTTCATCCCAGTGCACACCACCTACACAGGAAAGAGACTGGCAAAACTGTATCTCGCAAGGATCATGTGTCTCCATGGGGTACCCAAGAAGATACTATCAGATCGTGGTAATCAGTTCACCTCCAAGTTTTGGCAGAAGCTACAAGAGGAACTTGGCACCCGATTGAATTTCAGTACGGCCTACCATCCGCAAACCGATGGTCAGACCGAGCGAATGAATCAGATTTTGGAAGACATGTTGCGGGCCTGTGCTCTCGACTTCGGGAAAGCATGGGACAAGAGTCTGTCCTACACAGAGTTTCAAAGCGCTGGCACCTTTCGAAGCACTGTACGGACAAAAGTGTCGTACCCCGCTCTTTGGGACCAAACCGGCGAGCGCCAGTTGTTTGGGACCGCAGTGTTAAGCGAAGCGGAAGAAAAGGTCGGGACTGTAAGGGAGAGGCTTAGAATCACGCAGCCTGGCAAAAAGAGTTACACGACAACCGTCGAAGGGACCTAACGTTCGAGGCGGTGATTATGTGTATCTTCGAGTCACCCGCTCCGAGGAGTACACCGTTTCCAAACCAAAGGCAAGTTGGCACCACGTTTTATGGGACCGTGATCGGATACTGAGAACGGCAAGGAGAAGTAGCTTATCGGCTCGAGCTTCCTCCTCCATGGCGGGCATCCATGATGTATTCTACGTCTCACAACTTAAAAAGTGTCTAAGAGTACTAGAAGAACGAGACGAGCCGGATCGATAGAAATTCAGGAAGATTTGACTTGTGTGGAGAAACCAGCTCGTATCCTCGAAACTAGTGAACGGAGAACTTGGAACAAGGTTATCGGGTTCGCCGAGTTCGCAGGAGGCTCATCACTCATAAGAAGAGGCCACTGGGAAAGGGAAGATGAGCTAAAGGCTGCTCATCCCTATCTTTTCACCAGTACCTCCGAATCTCGGGGTCGAGATTCCGTTTAAGGGGGTAGGTTTGTCACACACTGAGTTGTTTTCCCCTTTTTAAAAAAATCAAAAGAAAAATCGCAAGAAAAATAGTTGGAAATTAACCTGGAGAGAACAAATAATTTTAAAAGCAAAAATCTAAATGGAAATGGCATGGTAGGATTTTCCTAAATTCTACATGTCAAAATACACGAAAGGATTTTTAGCGGAATTTTCGAGCACTAGAAATAAATTTTGACCAATTAAAAACAAAATCGGAATTAATAAATCCAGGGAAAAATCGTTTCTCTCTCCTTCCGTCCTTTTTCCTGCCCAAACCGGCCTGTGGGCCGCCGGCCCGAGCCGACAGCCCAGCCTTCCCGCGCCCGCGCCTTCTCTCTCTCCCTCGCGGGCCAGCCGAAGGCCGCGGCCCGCTTAACCTTTGCGCCCAAAAAAATAAGTCTCTTTCCCCCACCTTTCTCCTCGGACGCCGACAACCGGGGTCCACCTGTCGATCCATCCCGACCTCTAGCCGCCCCGCACCATTACCGCCGCCCCGTCCCACGCAGATCTCGCGCGCCGCCTCCACCGCGCCTCGGGACGCGCCGCCTTACTCCCCGCTCTTCCCACCGGCCTTAATCTCCCGGCCGCTCCCGCGCTCCTAATGACCGGATTTGATCGCCGGGCATTAAACCCCAAATCCCTCCCTCTATTAACTCCAGCGAGAAATTACTCACCCTCCCGGCCACCACCGACCCCCCCCCATCCCCTTTAAAAGCTGCCCCTTGAGCTCCCCGTCCTCCCCACACCCTCACCCGAGATCTCCTCTCTCTCCCTCGCTCCGACACCATGCACCCAAGCTCCCGAGCCCGTCGCCGGCTTTCGCTCGCGTTTCCCCGTCGCCCTGAGCCGTCCCGGACATCGTCGCCATCTCCTTCCTCCTCCCTGGCGCCCGAGCGACCTCGGCCACCCCTTCCTGCCGCTTCCCGTCGCCTTCCTCACCGCCCACGCCATCGTCTTTCCCACCTCCGGCATCCCTGCGGTGAGCTCCTTTCCTGTCCCTCTCGGTCCGAGCTCGCGTTGCCGCTTACGGGTGCGTGCGGTTCCACTCCCGCGTGAGCCGTGGCACTCCGTCGCCCCGCGCCGCCGCCCGAATGGCGCCGGCCGATCTCCGGGCGCCGCGCACCATCGCCGGCCATCGTGCCTCCAGGGCCCCTCTCAGCCATCCGATCGCCTCGGTAGATCGGCGCCGTCCGTTTCCCATGCCCGCATGGCACGCCACATGGCCGCCACCTCGGCACCACGTGTGCGCCACGTGGTGCACCGCTCCTCTCGGCCCGTGGACCCGGTCCACCATGGACCGGTGCTCCCGCAGCCGATGATGTCAGCATTCGGCCTCTGACGTCAGCCCTAGCCGCTGACGTCATTCCCGGGACTTATAGCGCAATAAATTATTAAGGACTTTTTCGCTTTAGTAAAAACACAAAAACTACTAAAAATCATATCTTTTCAATCCGAGCTCCGTTTTAGCCCATTCAAATTTCATTAAATTCATAAAAATGCCAAGAATACATTAAAAATAGTTTTGTTCTCTGTTTTAGTAGCTTTTTAGCTTGTTTTGTTGAAGTGCTAAGTTTGTCGTGTAGACCCCGGTAGTTCCTCCGACCCAGTGTACTTTGAAGTTGTCGCGGAGTTTCCCCAGTCTGAAGAGCAAGGAAAGTCATGCTTTATTATTGATCATATTGCTCCTATTTTTGCTAAAACACCTATTTTATTCTATTAAACTGTATTTATTTTCGAATGTCATCTCATAGGGAATATTACACCGTATGGTTAGATCTAAGCCTTAGGCTTGCCACCCTAACCCCTTTGATAAATTTGGGATAACAACATGACTAGTTTATAGGCCTAGGTTATGCTTAGACCTGCTTAGACTTACTAGCACACTAAATGGGTAATTTCATCTAGACTACATTATGTTGGACACATGAAATCAAAGATGTAATCAGAGGACTTTGTGTACCGGACTAATAACTAAAACATGACAAATGGTGGGATGTGGGTGCTGTGGTTTTGATAGTGGTACCCATGGCATTTATGGACCGGTTCATGGGAAACCTTTGGAAGAATGATCGTACAAAGCACAAGCCAGAATAGGCAACGGTGGGTCCTGTAGTGTAGCTCTTCCTAGCCGACGAACCCAGGCAAGGGTGAGCGGGATGGAGTGCCAGTCAGCCCCGGTATAAGGGTTGCTGGGCTGCCAGATTCACCGAGGCACTCAAGGGGGGCTTCCCATGTCCCAGGGACGGGAGTGGAGCGAAACCTTGGTGTGGTTCGCTTGGTTAGCGGGGGGTTATACAAAAGGTCCTATCACAGTCCCTTTCCGGGGTACCGTGGCGGTATTCCGGAGCATGGGAAGCCATGTTGTGGAGCTGTGTCTTGTGGGTACAATTGTACACCTCTAATCAGAGAACAGCTTGTCGAATACCGTGCCCACGGTTATGGGCGATCAACCGACTTCACCGTGATTAGTCCCACACTGTTAAAACCTGATTATTGGAACATGACTAGTATAGTTGGATGGTTTGGACCTGTCGCAACGTGGGGATAACGTTGGACGGTGTTGGCTTTCAATATGAACTAAATACTTTAACTACTACTATTTTGTCGTGTTCAAAACTCCCTTTGTTTGCAAAAACCCTATCTACTTGTGCTAAAGGCAAACCCGAGCCAAATCCTTGTCCTCCCCTTGCATTCATACCCTCTCTTTTCTGGTATGACTTGTTGAGTACGTGGAAGTACTCATCCTTGCCTCTTCACCAGAACCTGAGCAAGAAGCCGAAGAAGAAGATGAAGTTGAGTAGGCTTTGTCCTGTACTCTGGAAGATGCCTGTGGAATGGTTGAAGCCACGTGGCCAACGTCAAGCTTAGGCTTAGGCCCTTTTTCCTTTTTCTGCTGCTCTTTTGTAATCTTTTTGTAATGTTTTTAAGACGTGGAACTGTAATATTAACAATTGTCGTATGTGTACCCTGGCTGGTCCTGGATAGGGATTTTAATACATATAGCTTCGGTAATTCGGTCTGAATTTCGGACATGACATCCTCGCCACTCCAACTTGCTAAACCGCCATCCGCATTGCCGCTGCATTATGTGCTATCGCAAAAGCCGACGATTGTTTTCGTTGAAGCCAATGGCCCCCAAGAAGATGATGAAGAAGGCCACGAGGGCCTCGTCTGCAGGCGGCAATGATACCAAGCGGAGCTCGGCCTTCATTCCCTCTCGCGTCGGGAGCAAGATGCTGGGGGAGCTGACGTGAGCCGTTGTCCTTCACCACGGAGATCACTCTATGGCGCCCAGCCGGGGAACCATTTTTGACCCCGATTCGGTGAGTTGGTTGTCTTCTCTTCCTTCCTCCTCCGTGGATTTGGAGTACGGCCCACCCCTTTGTTCTAGGCCTGCTCCACTACTACAACATCACCCTTTGCAACCTCAACCCTAATTCCATTCTTCAACTCTCTATCTCTCTCTCTCTCTTCATCCATCTCTCGAAGCCTATCTTGGGAGAGATCCACACTTCGACCTCTTCCGCCACTACTTTTGTCTCGTCGGATAGGTGACGACGTGGTCGACGAGGGGATCCAATTCCGGAGAAGATGGCTCGACACTACATCCCCGTCGACCTAACATCCTCCAATAAAGGATGGCACACCGAGTGGTTCTACATCGGGAACCATGAGTCGGCGATCTCCCAAGAGATCTACCAGGAGCCGACCACCGGCAAGCACAGGACAGCCTCCACGCCCGATTTCGACCACAACCAGGTGGCTGAGCTAGTGGCCAAGATTGAGGCCTCCGACATCAGGGCCTGACCGGTGCACGGCTAGCCTTCAACTTCGCTCTCCGAGATCGTAACCTTGCAAGGAAAGGGTGATGGTGGCCTTCAAGTACTCGGGTGGTCAAGACTCGGCTCGGAGGTGTGATCTCCCTCGATTGCATGTGGCGAGGGTGGGGACTTTCTTTTCCAGCTTGGCATATTTCGGCAAGGGGGCCCGCCGCTTCGCGTCTCCAACCCGCGGTGGAGGTAAGCTCGATCTCTTCCTTGCTTCGTTTGTTTGTTTGTTTGTTTGTTTTTTGTTTGGCATCTCACCTGCCGGTGCTAGCACTTGATAGGGAATGGCCGCCTATGTGTCGCCGCCGATGCCCGAGGTCACGGTGGCGAAGCGATTGTACCGAGGATCGGGGCCCCCGCGGACGTCGGAAGTGAAGGGAAAAAGCCGAGGTCCCCGGTCGAAGCGGAGGTTCGAGAGGGTGCCACTGGAAGTCTAAAGCTTCCCGGCGTGAAGCGAAACCCGTGGTCTCCTTCGGACGAAAAGGGGTTGGGGGAGGCCGACGCATAGCCCGTGACGTCGTCGTAGGGCTCAAGCGAGGCGCCGAGGCCGAGACGCACTGGAGCCCCTAAAGAAGATGCCCGCGCATCGTCGGGTTCAAAGCGTCAGCAAGTAAGCTGGTCACACCCTTCTCATTTCCTTGTTCCAGCGCCGACGGGGTGCATTGTGCGGAAAGTGGTGGACTCCGACCTCCGCGTCGAAGAGCCACCAAGGGTGGTCGAGCTGGTCGCCCAGGTGAGGGTAGAGGGTCCGACCCGTCCGCAACCACCGTGGAGCCGGCGGTCATGCCGTCGGGCCGACCGAGCAGGGAAACCACCAAGATCGAAAGCCGAGGGGGTGACAACGACGGCGACCAAAGAGAGGACCGTGGCAATGGCCGAGGTGGCTGCGGGCGGGTCTCCCGAGGCGGGGACGACGACCGAGGAGGAGGCAAAGGCGAGGCCGATGCGGCTCCCGTAACGGGCCGGAGCCGAAGGTGGTGGAGACGGGAGGCATAGTGGACCTCGACCGAACTCTTCACCACATACGCGACACATGTACATTGTAACCACGAGCTTCCCTCTTTCCCCATTTTTTGTTGTACTCAAGGTTTTGCGCTTGCGGAGGCTGCCCACCGAACTCCATTCTCGTCGGTGGTCCAAGCTTGGAGGCGAATTTGGCCGAGGCTACTCGCCGTAAGTCCGTCGACCACCTATTTTAGTTTCTTTTCAATAGTTATTGGCTAACCCTTCTTGTTATGCGGGGCGCGAGGCCACGGCTTACGCCGAGAGACTTGTCGCGGCAACCCAGGAGGACAACCTATTGGCCGAGGCTGGCTCGCGCAACGGGACGGCACCCGGCTTCTCAAAGCCTCGACGTCGCACTCAAGGAAGCCACGCTAAGTTGGCGGCATCCGAGGTAACGAAGGCCGAGGCGAGGACAAGTTGGTGGCGTGGAGGCGCAAAGGACGAAGCCAAGGCCGGGCGCGATGTCGAGTGGACGAAAGCCGACACCGAGGCCAAGCGGCGGCATCGAGAAGGAGAAAGCTGAAGGCGAGGTCGAGCCGGGCGATGTCAAAGAAGGTGAAGGCCAAACCGAGAGTAAGTGTCGGTATCAGACACCTTCCTTCCTTCTCCTTTTTCATTCCTTGCTTACGCTGACCGACCTCTTCTTGTACAGGTCACTTGTCGGTCGTCTGTCGGGAGATCAGTGATCTCAAAGCCTGCTCAGAGGCGGCCGAGGCCCGGTGGGAGCGGTACCGAGAGGCAACCTGAGTGCTCCTTGCCGAGGTCAACATCGAGACACCGCCAGCCGAGGAGACCGAGGGTGCGCTCATGGCGCGTCTACTCGAAGGGCCATCGTGGCTGTGGGCCTTTGTGCGAGATGCCACAAAGATAGTGGCGATGCACGTCCTCGATGTGGTGCACAAACCGTACCCATGTGCCGAGGTCGAGGCGATCGTCGAAGGCTGGCCGAACGGCATCTCAGAGGCCAATGTCGAGGGCATCTATGCCGAGGTCGAACCAGTGGAGGAGAAGATTGTTGCTAGGATGTCCCTATAAATAGGCTGACTTGTAGTAGAAGTCCCTAGAACAAATAGACTGAATTAATTGATTGTATTGAAACTCAATATTTTTCTATGATTGTAGTGCACTTTTTATTGTTTTGCAATGACATGTTTATTACTTTTCATTTCTCCTATTCGCTGCATGTTTGACCTCAGGCTCGAGCGACTTTGGTCCTCGATAGCGCATGGCCGGCGGGCTTCAAGTCGTGCTCGAGCCACTTAGTCATGTACGTAGCGAACGGGCGTGCGGAGAAGTTTAAGATAGGGACGGCCGAGCCCCCGAGCACCTTCGCATAGTATCCAACTAAGTTGCGTTCGGTCCCGACCCTAGCCTGCTTTGGTAGGGAGCGTGCCCTGTCTTGATCCAAAGGACATCAGGCAAAGCCATTGCACTTAGTTGGATGCATTACGGATAGGTGCTCGAGAAAGTTGCCGAGACCCTAAGCAGCTTGGGCGGGCTGCTCGGGAAGACTTACCGAGCCCCCGAGTAGCTCAAGAGTACTCAATAAGCTTTCTTCCAGGGAACCTCGACCACCACTGGTCGGGGCCACGTGGCTTAGGGTAGACCGTAAGCGTAGGGAAGAAATTATTGAGCATACATATGCTACTTAGGTGCCGGGAGGAGAACGAATTTGGAGAAAAAACAAGAACCGGTGAAGAACCGTGGAGAATAGATTGCTTTATTGAAAAAATTCAAATACAAGGTACTTAGCTTCTCAAGCATAAAATCGGCGCAAGTGCTCGATATTCCAGGAGTTCGACACTTCTTGCCCATCTTCTCGAACTAGCCTATAGGATCCCGGGCGCATGACGGTGGAGACGATGAAGGGGTCTTCCCAAGGAGCAAACAACTTGTGCATGCCGACCGAGGACTACATTCGGCGGAGCACGAGGTCGCCAACCTTGAAAGACCTCCCTTGCATGTTCCTGTCGTGGTAGCGGCACAGGGCTTGCTGGTAGCGGTCCGACTGGATCACGCAGCAAGCTGGGCTTCTTCGAGGCTGTCGATGTTCTCGGCACACATCTACTCAGCCATCCCTTCGTCGTAGTAGTGAATCCTAGGGGTGTCATGAAGCATTTCGACCGGGAGGACAGCTTCCGAGCCGTAGACCAAGAAGAATGGGGTCTATCCTGTGGCCCAACTCGGCTGGTTATGAAGACCCCAAAGGATAGCGAGGAGCTCATGAAGCCATCGACCTCCGTACTTTTGGAGGGGGTCAAAAATTTGAGCCTTCAACCCTTGCAGGATCATGCCGTTAGTGCGCTCGCATTGCCCATTAGCCCGCTGGTGCGCCACCGAGGCATACTTGACCTAGATGCACCGGTCCTCGTAGAACTCCCAAAAGTCATTCTCGGTGAACTGTGTGCCGAGGACAGTGATGATCTCCCTCGAGATGTCGAAGCGGTAAGAGATGCCCTCGATGAAGTCAGCCACTTTCTTTGCGGTGCAGGTCTTCAGGGGCATAACCTCGATCCACTTCGTGAACTTATCGATGGCGACAAAGAGACGGTCGAAGCCCTGTTGTGCTTTTTGGGAACGGGCCGACCATGTCGAGCCCCCAACATGCAAAAGGTCACAACGGTGGGATCGTTTGGAGAGCTTGAGCGGGGAGATCATGCTGCTTGGTGAAAAAATAGCAATCGACGCAGTACCGAACCAGTTCCTTGGCATCTTCGTTGGCGGTCGGCTAGTAGAAGCCCGAGCGGAAGGCCTTGCTGACCAACGTGCGAGCGCCCACATGGTTGCCGCAGATACCCGAGTGAATTTCCTTGAGGATCTAGATGCCGCGGTCCTGGAGAACGCACAGCAGGAGCACTCGGGTGGAGGTCGCACGCTTGTAAAGCTCGATGCCAACCACCACATACTTCTTGGACCACCGAATGATGCGCTCAGCCTCGACCTTGTCGGGAGGAAGCGTCTTGGTGACAATGTAGTCGGTGAACCCCTGGCGCCAGTCATCCGAGGTGCTGGTGATGGTGAGCACCGAATCAGCTGGTGGCGAAGGGGTCGAGACGGGCGACTCACCCTCCTTGATTGACGGCTTGAGTACCTCTTGGAAGAAAGTTCCCCTCGAGATGGCTGCCCGAGAGGATCTGAGTTTGGACAACTGGTCAGTGGCTGCGTTGGCGTCACGGGAAACATGGTGGAACTCAATGCTGCTGAACTTCCTTCTAGTTTCCGGACCTCGGCAGTACGCATCCTTCTTTTTGCTCGAGCAGGACCAATCCATGTTGACCTGGTTGACCACTAGCTTCGAATCATCATACACCATGAGGCAGTTGACGCCGATGGATTTGGCAATCCGAAGGCCATGGATCGGGGCTTCGTACTGGCGGCGTTGTTCGATGCTCAAGAGCAAGCGGAGGACGTACTTTAGGTGCCGACCTTGTGGGGAGACCAGAAGTACACCAGCCCCGGCTTCGTCGATGCCGAGCGAGCCATCGAAGTACATGGTCCAGTTGGCCTTGGTCTCGGAGTCGACGGAAGTTGGATCTCGATCCACAGCCACGAAGTCGGCCAGGGCCTCGGACTTGATGGCATTACGGGCATTGAGCTGAGCAGCAGCCACCTAGGTCATGGCCATCGCCTTCCACACATCCGATGAGTCAGGAAAGGCAATGAGCATGCGCTCGATGGCTACCAGGCTTGGCCGCAGACATCCGTAACACCTGGTGCCCTCGAACTCCATGGTGAAGTCGGGCCCAAGCGCCGGGGTTGGACACAAGTAGGCTTGGGCTCTGCTCGCGCCGCAACCCGGCCGGCGTTGCGGTGACGGCGGCATTGCAATGGGCGTCGGACTCCTGGGATCCCGTGGCCTCATTGTTTGAAACTACATCCGCCATCATGAAGAAATTCGCCGGCCAGCGAATGCCGGGTGTAACGCCCGAAAATCGGAGAATTTAAAATCGGGATTTAAAAAATCAAAACTCACAAACACTTTTGGCTCATTGCTTCTCATCGTGTTTATTGCTTCTTATTTGCCAACTTTGTTGCATAAAATTTATGAGTGAGTGATTCATCTTCATGTTTGAGAAAACCAAACGATTTGAATTTCCATTGGGGAGAAAAATTTAGAAGTTTAGAGTTGGAAATTTTAACATAAAATAGGAAAGGGTTGTGAATTTATAAAAAATATATATATTTGGGATCAAAACATTATTTTGTGGTGATGTAATATTAATTAGTGAGCAAAATGAGTGATAAAATATTTTTAAAAGGATATATATGAGGTTTAGAAAATTATTTTGAATTGAAGACACATTTTCTTGAATTTAGAAAAGAATTAAATTAAATATGTAAAATATATTTTTAAAATAATAAAAGTGGGTGAAAAGGTTGAAAACATATTTTACAACATAATTTTGGGTGTGCTATATTTTATTTTAAATTTTAGGGGTGAAAGGAAATAGAAATGGGAAATTAGGAATTAAATCTGGAAATTACAAAATTGAACTATTCATCCGTCACCACATGTTCGATCGCGTCCGCCCCTCCCTGGCCACTCGCACGGCGGCGTCGAGCCCAGCCCAGCTCCCGCGCGCCGCGTGCCGCCTTGCGCCGCGCTGCGCCCGCCCGCGCTCGCGCCGCGCTCGCCGCCGCTCCGCGCTCGCCACGCCCGGACCCCGCCGCCGCGCGTGTCGCGCCTGACCCGCCGTCCGCGCACGCCACGCGGCGCGCCCGCTCCGGTCCCCGCCGCCCGTCGCGCCCACGCCGTGCCCCCACGCCCGGACCCCGCCGTCCTCGCGCGCAAGCCCCACGCTCGCCACGCCCGCCCGCCACCCCGTGCCGCCACGTGCCATTCGCCGTGCCACCGCCGTGCGGGCCCCCTCCTTCTCTCCCTCTCCGGCCGTCTATAAAGGGGGAGCCCCTCTCCGTTCTTTCCCACCTCGCTACCTCTATTCCCTCTCTCACTCGCCGGTTTCTCCTCGCCGCAAGCTGTCGCCGCCGTCGTCCCCCGTGCGCCACAAGCCGCCATCGTGCACCGTGCGCCGGAGCCGAAGCCGCCATCCACCGTGCGCCGGAGCTCCGCCGCCTCCCTCGCCGTCGCCGTCGCCGCGGTAAGCCCTCGGGCTGCCGCCTTGCTCTTGCGCCGGCCGCCGGCGAAACAGAGAGGAAGAGAGAGCGCGCGGGCAAAACAGAGAGGAAAGGAAAAAAAAGAGAGAAGAAAAAGAAAAGGGGAAGAAAAAAAGGAAAAAGAAAGAAAAAGGAAAAGAGAAAAAATAGTAAAAATTTTGGAACAATTCAGAAAAATTTGGAAAAATATTTGAAAAATATTTGGGCAAAAATATATTGTTTTCTCATATATTTTCTCGAGTAATCTCGGAATTTAAAAAATAGGAATTTCGGAGATCTCGTTCTCGCGTCGTTTTTACTCGGAGTTTATTTATTTTCTCTCCGCCATTAAAAATATGTTCTTTGGTATTTGGACCTCCGAAACTTCGAGTACCAATTCTTTTGATCAACGCTTTTAAATTTATTCCCTTAATCAATTAGAGCGATATTTTGCGAAAACCCCAAAATCCCAAACTCGCTTTTAAATCGGATTTCATCCCAAAACTCTCGCCCAAACTCGATTAGAATTTTAGGCTAAACATTTGGATTCGTTTTTATGGTTCTTTTCGATCTCTTGGTATTTTTATTGAATTTTAATCGAATTCAATTAATTTTTCGCACGTACGGATAGCAACCGAGGAAGCGTGCACCGACTACGGTGAAGACCCCGTCCAACAAGCGTGCGAGCAAGGCAAGTCAACACTTCCCTTTGAACATATTGAACCTATTTTGCGAAATAATGTTGATTTAAACTTCAAACATGCATGCTATACACAAATGAAACCTATGCTTGATATACCATGCCTTGATATTGATTACCCTTAGAAATATTCTTTGTAATCCCTCGATGTGATATAACCGGAGGATATCTTTGGTAAAATGCTTAGCCATGCTTATATTAGATTTGTGCATGCTCATGATTTTACAAAAAAAGCTTTGTGCTTGGGCAACTATCTTAGGGAAGATAGTTGGAATACGGCATGTGGAGACATGAGCGCCTCATCGCCTTGATCATGATGAAAATAGTTTTGATGGAAAATAAAAAGTACAAAACCAATGTTTTTAGACTGGGGCGGATGGTTGGATTTGGGTGGATTCCGGTAAAGGCAAGAACCATCCCTGGTCGATTAAGGACTCAGCCATGAGACTTATAACCTGGAACGAGCCAGTACAACCGTACTTCTCGAATGGGTATAGACCTAGCAGAGTAGAGAGCCGAGCGGAGGCAGTATCCCTGCAGAGTGGTTCTTGAGTGAAGAGGTGCTTCTGGTTATCGAGATAAGGCTGCGGCCTAAGTATTGAGTAATGAATGAGAATGTTGTGAAGTTTTCCCTTACCCCGGGAGCGCCAGAACTCCTCTCACTGCTAGGAAAGGACGGCTAGAGTGCAAGAGGATTTAAGTTCATGGAGCGGGTACTGCCAAAGAGAAGTTATCGAAAGGCTTTGTCGTGACCATCTCATATGAAGGGATGAAAGCTCATTCAATGAGCAGTTGCGGAGTACGGGTAAAGTGTACATCCACTGCAGTGTGAGTAAACCAATCTATTCGAATAGCCGTGCTCGCGGTTAATGAGCGACGTGACAAGTTTCTCCTGTGGCTAGACTCATAAATTTTAAAATGATGGGTGGGAATGCATAATGATATTGTGTGCTGGTGGACTCAACTTCTCGAACTGCGAGAAGGGGTGGACTCCCCAGAAAACCATCACGAACCGAAGGCGGGAAGTTATCCTTGGAATCACGATGGATGGTAGACAGAACCGTCACCGACTTAATATATTATGGAACTAAAACTTGACCTGGCTAGATGTTAGGTTTGTGAAATGATTTGTGAAAATTGACTTTGTGCAAATAAACCGTAACCATCCTTTGAATGACCTGTCATGTGCATCATTCGTCATGCCTGGCTTGCTTGAGTACGTTGGGTACTCACCCTTGCTATACACACAAACCTTCGATGGTGGAAGCGAAGAACCTGGAGGACCCCTATGCTTACCGCCGGATGGGCGAAGGAGGAGAAGGCGTCTACTAGGTCTTAGTCCCGGTGCGTTGCCCTGGCAATCGACATGCCACCTTCCGACCGCTATCTTATCTAAATTCTGCTTTTGGTTGTATCCGGACGTGGGTCTTATATGTATTGGATATTGCCTTGGGCCTATTATTGTAATACTTTTGATGTAAGACTATTCGTGCACTTTGCACTGTAATTCAAGATCTGTATTCGTGGGTACCAAACTACTCGATCCGGGGATATGGTACTATGAACACGAATGATTCCCGTTCCAAAAACGGGGGTCGACAGAGCTGGTATCAAAGCAGTGTGACTGTAGGATAAGACCAACTGGCGCCCTACCCCTGAATAGCTGGTTAAAGGGAAATATCCCTACATAGGATTATTTTGAAAATACAGACTACTTTCACAAAACAAATATATTTTCCCCTTACACTCTTATCTCTATTTCCTCTACAAAAATTTGATTTGATAATACCCCTCTCTGACCCTAAGTTACCTTCAAAACAGATGTCAGACCATGTTGGAGCATGGGAGATCAAGGTCCCGCGGGAGGAAGGATTCGTGTCACAACTCCAGCTGTTGCTATGGTGCCTAAGATACCCGGACGCTCCCACCTACCGGATCAGAAGATATGGCACTGAGGAACACCCAGTATGGGAAGCTGCGGTTTCAATTGAGGCCTGTATTGGGAGCGAGTCACCCTATTGCTTCCATACACGTTACCACAGAGATTTGATGGAGGCAGCCCTTCAGGACGCAGCCCGCGAGGCATTCCTACGCCTCAATCCCATCCACCGTGCTGAGCTTATAGTAACCGAGTTCGTACACCATCCCTACCGGGAGGAAGGCAACCCGTCCGCACCGTGGAGGCCACCCCTTGCTACTATAACCCCATGGTTACCCGTTTGTCCCGCCTGGCGAAACAATGATGATTGCTATGAAGAGACATTACTCGAGATAGATGAGCAAGCAATGCGACGCATGAATGATCTGGAGGAGGAACACGATAACTGTGGAAAGCAGATCGACTCCCTGAAGACCCAGTTGCAAGCTAACGGCGCCCAATACGAACAGCTCTCTGATCGTTATATGGCTCGTGGAGAGGCTTTGGTTGAGTTGGAGGAGCAGCTTCGGAGGAGCCAGCAATAGGTCGGCCAACTGGAGAAACAACTTCGCTTCAACCCTGTCCCCGCCGCTGGCACTTCTACTTCAGCTACACCAACACCCCCTGCTCCTGTGCCCGACCACTACTATTTCATGACTCCAGCATGCTTGGCCACCTTTCATGCCATGATGGAGCAAGCTTCATGCTAAGCACTGAGTCAGGACCATACCTGATCGACCCTACTGCTGCTACCTCATCGGAGCCCACATCGATTTCCACGGCTGCACCATCCGAGCCTGGTTGGGAGAGGATAACCCCATTCAGATCAACACTGACTCCGAATACGAGACAGAACCTATGGAGGTCAAGTGGGAGCTCAGTGACACAGATCCATCAGAGGAGGAAGCTCCTACCGGCCGCATGACACTCACTGGAGGTCCTATCACCCTTAGGACTGCCCGAAAGAGCATCAGGCCACCAAGCAAGAGGATCGGACATGACTCTGAGGCCACTACCTTTGAGCCATGGGGACTTCGATTCGCTTCGGTCAAGGATCACCCTCTGCCAGCACCTGGATCATGCGGATAGCTGGATGACTAGTTTGGATACCTGCAGCAGCTCTGGTCTTGCTTTGGATGGAGTTAAGACAGCAATGACCATGCCCCTACCCCTTTATGTATGAAAACCCTAGCTCGATGCTAATGTTGTTGTATCATGTTGTATGGACTACACATGTCCAATGTATCCCCCTGATGTAACATCTATGAACTGATATGAAGTTCCATGTTATGTCATAAATGAGTTTATTCCACCAAGCTTGTTTTGAAAGATCACCTTAACAACTCGAAGAAAAATTCCTTAGAATCGTGACGTTAGCAAATCAAGTCTCTTACCTTATCCACGTTGTTCATATGGCGCATCGTCGCAGAGCCCCAGCAGCTACTGAGAATCTGCCAGAGCCTAACCCCTCCACCCTAGCGGAAGTCATGGCTTTACAGACCCAACTGCTTCAAGCTATCGCCAACAACCAAGGACAACGCGGAGGATCAAACCTTGGCGAATTTATGAGAGCAAAGCCGCCGACATTCTCCTCGGTAGATGAACCCATGGATGCTGAAGATTGGCTGAGGGTAATAGAGAGGAAGTTGACTCTCGTCCGAGTATGGGAAGCTGACAGAGTCATCTTCGCCACCAATCAGCTGGAAGGACCCGCAAGTGACTGGTGGGACACCTACAAGGAAATCTGGGCTGAAGATGCCGGTGAACCAACTTGGGAAGAATTCACGGCTGCCTTCCGTGAAAACTTTGTACCTGCTGCAGTCATGAGGATGAAGAAGAATGAGTTCCGTAGGCTGCGCCAAGGCAACACCACGGTACAAGAGTACCTTAACAGGTTCACGCAGCTTGCACGTTACGCCACAAGCGACCTGGCAGACGAAGAAGAGAAGATGGATAAGTTCATCGAGGGATCTGAACGACGAGCTGAGAGGACCGATGATTGGTCAGGACCACGCCAGCTTCCAAAGCCTCATCAACAAGGTCGTGAGGCTTGAGCATGACCAAAGGACGGTTGAAAACAACTGAAAGAGAAGGCTTGCAATGACCCTCCCAATTCAAGGAACACCGCAGCGACCCAAAGGAGCAACCCCGTCAGGTTGGAAGCCAGCCATAGTGGCAACTAATCGCCCTGTCGTACCCAGCAACATCAGCAGGCCAACTGCAACACCGTCTCGTACTCCGGCACCTACTTTGGTAGCCCCAGGAACCAGGAATGTCAACTGCTTCAACTGCGGAGAATTTGGGCATTACGCCAACAGCTGCCCTAAGCTGCGCAACACCCCCAACCGCACCGGAGCCAACGCCATCGCAGTACGAGGAACTCCCGCTCCGGCACCTGGACGCGGTCTGTTCAGAATGCCCCAACCAAAGGAAGCTGCAACCGGATTCCGCCGTGGTTAGGTTAACCATGTGCGTGCTGAGGAAGCTCAGGAGGACCAAAGCGTGCTAATGGGTATGTTCTCTATCCATTCTGCACCAGTTAAAGTTTTGTTTGATTCTGGAGCTTCGCATTCATTTATATCGTCAAGAATAAGCAAAGAGCACAACTTGCACCGAGTAGACCTTAAGAGACCAATGGTAGTACATTCACCCGGGGGAGATGTAACTATACCCCTTGCGTGCATTAATGTGCCCATTCGGATCAAGGACGTGGTATTCCTGTCCAACCTTATGGTTTTGCCACCCCAAACCTTGGACATCATACTAGGAATGGATTGGTTAACCAAGAACCAAGGGGTATTAGATTGTGGACGGAGAGAAACTACCTTATCTACCCCATGGGGATCACCGATGACAGTAGCCATGGATCAAGACCCTATGCTCTGTGACCGAGCTATGGGAATATTCACCATGCTACTCATAACTGGAATGCCAGTAATCCAGGATTACCCAGATGTATTTCCTGAGGAACTACCAGGGATGCCTCCAGACCGAGACATAGAGTTCATCATTGACCTCATGCCTGGCACCGCCCCCATAGCTAAGAGACCCTACTGGATGCTAGTGAACGAATTGGAAGAACTTAAGAAGCAGATAAGGGAACTGCAAGAGAAAGATTTTGTACGCCCTAGTTCTTCACCGTGGGAATCCCTAGTGTTGTTTGTTAAGAAAAAGGACGAAAGCATGAGAATATGCATAAACTATCGGTCATTGAATGAGGTTACCATTAATAACAAGTACCAGTTACCTCGAATCGACAACCTGTTTGATCAGCTCAAGGGAGCCCGAGTGTTCTCAAAGATCGATCTTTGATCTGGATACCATCAGCTGAAAATTAGGACTGAGGATATACCCAAGACTGCATTCTCTACACGCTACGGCTTGTACGAGTTCACAGTGATGTCCTTCGGACTGACCAATGCCCCAGCCTACTTCATGAACCTCATGAACAAAGTATTTATGGAATATCTAGACAAGTTTGTGGTAGTGTTCATTGATGATATCCTCATCTATTCCAAGGACGATGAAGAACACGTAGAACATTTGCGCCTGGTACTAGAGAAGTTGCGAGAGCATCAGCTATATGCCAAATTCAGCAAGTGTGAATTCTGGCTTAAGGGAGTAGCTTTTCTCGTACATGTAATCTCAGCTGGAGGCGTAGCAGTAGGCCCCACCAAGGTCGAAGCTGTTACCAAGTGGAAAGCACCCCAGTCAGTAGCAGAGATTAGAAGTTTCTTGGGATTGGCTGCATATTACAGGAGGTTTGTTGAAGGATTTTCTAAGATAGCTCGACCCCTGACCTAACTATTGAAGAAG
This sequence comes from Oryza australiensis, assembly GCA_019925245.2. NCBI lineage: Eukaryota > Viridiplantae > Streptophyta > Magnoliopsida > Poales > Poaceae > Oryza > Oryza australiensis. The sequence continues at coordinate 280,023 of JAIFGZ020000330.1, read as the reverse complement.
GAAAAGAAGTATGCATGGACTGAGCAGTGTCAATAGGCATTTGACCAGCTCAAAGAAAAGTTAACCACCGCCCTGATCTTAGTCCTACCGGACAACCGGAAAGACTTCGTCATATACTATGATGCATCCCGACAAGGATTAGGAGGCGTATTGATGCAAGATGGAAAGGTTCTGGCTTATGCCTCAAGACAACTACGACCACATGAGGAGAATTATCCCACCCATGACTTGGAATTGGCCACAGTGGTGCATGCCTTGAAAATTTGGAGGCACTACCTGATTGGAAACCACTGTGATATATGCACGGACCACAAGAGCTTGAAATATTTCTTTACCCAGACAGATCTTAACCTGCGCCAGAGAAGATGGCTAGAGCTAATCAAGGATTATGACCTAGGAATCCATTACCACCCTGGTAAGGCCAATGTTGTAGCTGACGCTTTGAACCGCAAAGCCCAGTGCAACCAACTGAGGATGGAATGTATGGCCAACGAGCTTCAAGAAGAAATGGATCGGCTTAACCTATAGTTGATTCCTCACGGACAACTGAGTTCGCTGGAGATACAACCCCTCCTACGAAGTCAGATTAAGGAAGCCCAGAAGGATTGTGAGGAAATCCAACTGATTAAGGAACGTATGGCCGAAGGACTGGCCAAAGAATTCGCAGCTGACGCCGATGGAGTCCTATGGTATCGTAAAAGGATTTACGTACCGGAGAAAGGCGGATTGAGAAGGCTAATCTTAAAAGAAGCCCATGAGTCAGCCTACTCGCTTCACCCGGGCAGCACCAAAATGTACCAGGATTTGAAAACGAAATACTGGTGGCCCAACATGAAAAGAGATGTAGCAGAATATGTGGCCATATGTGATGTATGCCAACGAGTCAAGGCTGAGCATTAGCGACCAGCAGGGTTACTACAACCACTCAAGATCCCTGAATGGAAATGGGATGAAATAGGCATGGACTTTATAGTGGGACTACCCAAAACTGCTATAGGATATGATTCCATTTGGGTGATCGTGGATAGACTGACCAAGACTGCCCGATTTATCCCGGTCAAGACTCGGTATAGCAGCGCTAAGTTGGCGGAGCTGTACATGTCCAAAATTGTGTGCCTACATGGAGTACCCAAGAGGATTGTGTCGGATCATGGTACTCAATTCACATCTCACTTCTGGGATAAGTTTCACGAGGCGTTGGGAACTCACCTCGCCTTCAGTATAGCCTATCACCCTCAGACTGATGGACAAACCGAGAGGACAAACCAAGTCCTTGAGGACATGCTAAGAGCCTATGCATTGGATTTTACTAAGGACTGGGAGAAATGCCTGCCATATGCACAGTTCTCCTATAACAACAGCTACCAGGCTAATCTAAAAATGTCGCCGAACGAGGCTTTGTTTGGACGAAGATGTCGAACTCCGTTGATGTGGTCAGAGACCAGTGAACGAGTCGTATTTGGACCAGACATCATTAGGAAGCCGAAGAGAAAGTTCGTCGATAAGAGATCGACTTAAGGTAGCCCATCCCCAAAAAAGAGCTATGCGGACACTCGCCGAAGAGAGTTGGAATTCAAGATAGGCGACTTTGTGTACCTAAAAGTTTTGTCACTAAGAGAAACCAAGAGGTTCAAGGTCGAAGGAAAACTGGCGCCAAGATATGTTGGACCTTTCCCGATAAGCGCTAGAAGAGGCGAAGTGGCCTATCAACTGGACTCCGCCGAAAAATCTTTCCGATGTACACCCCGTCTTCCACATGTCACAACCGAAGAAATGTTTGCGAGTACCGGAAGAGCAAATTCCCTCGAAAGACGTCCTTGTCGGCCGAAGACCTCACATACCCCGAACACCCCGTGAAGATTTTGGACGAAGCCAAGAAAAAGACTAGGACCAAGACGTGGCGAATGTACAAGGTGCAATGGAGCAACCACACGAAGACGAAGCCACCTGGGAAAAAGAAGACTTTTGAAGACCGAATACCCGAACCTATTCTACGAACGGAAAGAAATCTCTGGGACGAGATTTATTGTTAGGGGTAGGTTTGTAACGCCCGAAAATCGGAGAATTTAAAATCGGGATTTAAAAAATCGGAACTCACAAAAATTTTGGCTCATTGCTTCTCATCATGTTTATTGCTTCTTATTTGCCAGCTTTGTTGCACAAAATTTATGAGTGAGTGATTCATCTTAATGTTTGAGAAAAACCAAACGATTTGAATTTCCATTGGGAAAAAATTTAGAAGTTTAGAGTTGGAAATTTTAATATAAAATAGGAAAGGGTTGTGGATTTATAAAAAAATATATATATTTGGGATCAAAACATTATTTTGTGATGATGTAATATTAATTAGTGAGCAAAATGAGTGATAAAATATTTTTAAAAGGATATATATGAGGTTTAGAAAATTATTTTGAATGGAAGACACATTTTCTTGCATTTAGAAAAAGAATTAAATTAAATATGTAAAATATATTTTTAAAATAATAAAAGTGGGTGAAAAGGTTGAAAACATATTTTACAACTTAATTTTGGGTGTGCTATATTTTATTTTAAATTTTAGGGGTGAAAGGAAATAGAAATGGGAAATTAGAATTAAATCGGGAAATTACAAAATTGCACTATTCATCCATCGCCACGGGTTCGATCGCGTCCGCCCATCCCGGCCGCGACGCGCTGCCGTGCCGCGCGCCGCGCTGAGCCCGCCCCCACTCACGCGCCGCGTGTCGCCTCATGCCGCGCCGCGTCCGGACCCCACCGCTCGTGAGCGCCACGTGCCGCGTCGTTCCTGACCCCGCCGCCGCGCACACCACGTGCCGCGCCCGCGCCCGCCCCGCCGCCTGCCCTGCGCCCCGTGCCCGGACCCCGCCCGCGCGCCCACACGTCGCCCGTGCCCGGACCCAGCCGTCCTCGCGCGCACGCCCGCGCGCCGCACCCGGCCCCACCACCCCGCGCCGCCGCGCCATTCGCCGCGCCACCACCGCCTGTGCCCCCTCATTCTCTCCCTCTCCGGCCGTCTATAAAGGGGAGAGCCCTCTCAATTCTTTCCCACCTCGCCGCCTCTATTTCCTCTCTCACTCGCCGGTTTTCTCCCGCCGCAAGCCGCCGCCGTCGCCGTGCGCCGTGCGCCGTGCGCCGTGTGCCGCAGCCGAAGCCGCCGTCCACCGTGCGCCCGGAGCACCGCCGCCTCCTCGCCGTCGCCGCCGCCGTCCATAAGCCCCTCAGCCATCGCCCTGCGCTTGTGCCACCGCCGAAAACAGAGAGGAAGAGAGAGCGTGGGGGCAAAACAGAGAGGAAAGGAAAAAGAGAGAAGAAAAAGAAAAGGGAAGAAAAAAAGGAAAAAGAAAAATGGAAAAGGGGAAAAATAGGAAAAATTTTGGAAAAATTCAGAAAAATTAGGAAAAATATTTGGGCAAAAATATATTGTTTTCTCATATATTTTCTCTCGAGTAATCTCGAATTTAAAAATAGGAATTTCGAGATGTCGTTCTCGCGTCGTTTTTACTCGGAGTTTATTTATTTTCTTTTCCGCCATTAAAAATATGTTCTTTGGTATTCGGACCTCCAAAACTTCGAGTACCAATTCTTTTGATCAACGCTTTTAAATTTATTCCCTTAATCAATTAGAGCAATATTTTGCGAAAACCCCAAAATCCCAAACTCGCTTTTAAATCGGATTTCATCCCAAAACTCTCACCCAAACTCGATTAGAATTTTAGGCTAAACATTTGGATTTGTTTTTATGGTTCTTTTCGATCTCTTGGTATTTTTATTGAATTCTGATCGAATTCAATTAATTTTTCGCACGAACGTATAGCAACCGAGGAAGCAGGCACTAACTACGGTGAAGACCCCGTCCAACAAGCGTGCGAGCAAGGCAAGTCAACACTTCCTTTGAATATATTGAACCTATTTTGCGAAATGATATTGATTTAAACTTCAAACATGCATGTTATACACAAATGAATACCTATGCTTGATATACCATGCCTTTATATTGATTACCCTTAGAAATATTCTTTGTAATCCCTCGATGTGATATAACCGGAGGATATCTTTGGTAAAATGCTTAGCCATGCTTATATTAGATTTGTGCATACTCATGATTTTACAAAAAAGCTTCGTGCTTGGGCAACTACTTAGGGAAGATAGTTGGAATACGGCATGTGGAGACATGAGCACCTCATCGCCTTGATCATGATGAAAATAGTTTTGATGGAAAAATAAAAAGTACAAAACCAATGTTTTTAGACTGAGGCGGATGGTTGGATTTGGGTGGATTCTAGTAAAGGCAAGAACCGTCCTTGGTCGATTAAGGACCGAGCCATGAGACTTATAACCTAGAACGAGCCAAGCAACCGTACTTCGAATGGGTATAGACTTAGCGAAGTAGATAACCGAGCGGAGGCAGTATCCCTGCAGAGTGGTTCTTGAGTGAAGAGGTGGTTCTGGTTATCGAGATAAGGCTGTGGCCTAAGTATTGAGTAATGAATGAGAATGTTTCTGAAGTTTTCCCTTACCCTGGGAGTGCCAGAACTCCTCTCACTGCTAGGAAAGGACGGCTAGAGTGCAAGAGGATTTAAGTTTATGGAGCGGGTACTGCCAAAGCGAAGTTATCGAAAGGCTTTGCCGTGACCATCCCATATGAAGGGATGAAAGCTCATTCAATGAGCAGCATGCGAGTACGGGTAAAGTGTACATCCACCGCAAAGGTGAGTAAACCAATCTATTCGAATAGCCGTGCTCGCGGTTAATGATCGATGTGATAAGTTTCTCCCGTTGCTAGACTCACAAATTTTAAAATGATGGGTGAGAATGCATAATGATTTTGTGTGCTGGTGGACTCAACTTCTCGAACCGCGAGAAGGGGTGGACTCCCGTAAAACCATGACGAACCAAGGCGGAAGCCATCCTTGGAATCATGATGGATGGTAGACAGAACCATCACCGACTTAATATACTATGGAACTAAAACTTGACCTGGCTAGATGTTAGGTTTGTGAAATGATTTGTGAAAATTGGCTTTGTGAAAATAAACCATAACCATCCTTTGAATGACCCTGTCATGTGCATCATTCCGCGTCAGTTTGCTGAGTACGTTGGGTACTCATCCTTGCTATCTGCACAAACCTTCAGATGGTGGAAGCGAAGAACTGGAGGACCCCTATGCTTACTGCCAGATGGGCGAAGGAGGAGAAGGCATCTGCTAGGTCTTAGTCCCTGGTCGTTGCCTGTGGCAATCGACATGTCGCTGCCTTCTGACTGCTATCTTATCTAAATTCTGCTTTTGGTTGTATCCGGACCAGTAGGTCCTATATGTATTAGATATTGTCTTCGGGTCTATTATTGTAATACTTTTGATATAAGACTATTCGTGCACTTTGCACCTGGTAATTTAGTACTGTATTCGTGGGTACCAAACTACTCAATCCAGGAATATGGTACTATGAACATGAATGATTCCTGTTCCAAAAACGGGGGTCGACACCGGGGGTGAACACCGGTCGACACAACCTCTTCGCGAGCATTGTGAGACGAGGAGGAGCGTATCGGGTGGGTCTCTTGAAGCTCACTGGCCCGGAGAGGATGGAGACGCGCCCAGCAACGAACGGAGTAGGTGAAGACGCCTTCCGCAACGAGGAAGCCTACGCGCAGTGCGATGCCCCTCGGCGTGCTCGATCCGTGTCCATGCGGAGTCTGCCCTCAAGATCGTCGTGCGAGCAGTCGGGGGCTTGGGCTGCCAAGACTTCATGGTCGAGTGAACCGTGGGTATCGAGGATGCGAACACGATGTTGCACGCCGCCATCGCTGTGTGCATCATTGTGCAAAGATGCTCCAAGACGCCGAAGCCTCTCGGGATAGGGTGAGGCGGCTGAAATCGTCAGCGCAGAAGACCAAGCTCCCGAAGACGAATGTCATCCCCATGGGTGTCGTGAAGTCAGTGGGGGAAGAAGACAACCATCAAACCGCTGGGATCGACGAAGACGGCCCCTACCTGGTGCACCAACTGTCGATGGGTGGTCGATCGCCTTCCAAGGGGCTGCCCGAGGAGGTGAAAAGTGTGGTCGGGCGTCCTACCGATTGATCCGATGGTCGACTCGAGAATAATGTGAGCCAAGATTTTTTACAGTTCAGCCATCCCTGAGGATAATAAGCCTACATCCTATGTTCTTTGTTGGGGTGGTGTATGAACATGGTTTATGTACAAGTGAGAGTTTGGGCTTGATCCGCCTCCCCTCGTCCGCGTGACCCGCCTCTCTTTTATAGCTCAAGAGGGGCAATTACAAAGTTGCTTGAGATGCAAGGAAGCTTGGCCATAAAGGAAAAGGCAAATACAATGTAATCTGAAAAAGTACATAGAGATCCCTTGGACTCTAGTCGCTGCGGGTATCTTGTGTGCAATCTTGCCTTAGGATCTATCCTCCGCAGGTACCACGCGTGCAGTCCTGTTGGGTGACGCCATCTTCTATCGAGTTGTCCCCTTGGTTAGCCTTGCAGAGTACGCCTCATTCTCGATGAGGAAAACTTGTCCTTTCGAGGTCGGAGCCATTCACAGAGGTTGGGTTAAGGAACTTAGGTCGTACTAGGGGACGACAGTCGGGACGGTCGACCTCGAATGAGGTCAGGCCGCCGACCCCAGCTCTCAAGAACCCATTAGCCCGACCTAGTTGATCTTCTTTCCTTCTCGTAGGCTACCCTGGGTGATACCTTCCACAATATATATATATATATATATATATATATATATATATATATATATATATATATAAGTCAAACATATCCTCAATTCATGATGCATTGTGTCTTGCCCCGACCTATCCCTCACGTGACTTAATTATCAACAAAATGATTTGGCACGGGAAGTGAGTAGTAGGCCGCATTAGAGGCATGCACGCGCAATGCGACATCGCCATGCGTCACTGCTGGAGAAACCTATATAATCCTTGTTTATAACCCCTTTTAGTCACGGGGTATAAACGGGACAGCAAAACTGGGACTAAAGATCAATCTTAATGTCAAAGGAAAGGGAGCCAGAATAGTCTTGCCTTGGAGCCAGAATAGTCTTGCCTTGTTTTTGCTGAGATGATGAAGCTGGATACGACATCGATAAGATACCTTAACTACTAAGTTAGGGTAAAGGAAAAGTTTAAATGTACATAAGTTATAAATTGTGCACACTATTAATACTACGTAAGTGTATTCCAAGCTTACTTTAATATTAATTATAATTAACTGACATATAAAGTATGCACAAAAGCTAAAATATGCTAATTATCTAACCAAAGCTAATTTGTCTAGAAGGAGAATATTTCCGTAAGTGCGACAAACCCATGATATCATGCTATGTTATTCTTGTTCGTCCAATCGTCCCACCAATCAAATATATGGACAAAACCTAGTCATGAGACGTTCCTTTCCTATTCTCTTGGTCGCACTAACCAGAGAACTACCTATAGTTGTGCAAGTAGTGATTCGTGCACGTACACATCTGGCCCAATGGTGCTTAATTTTGTCAGTTATCGTAACGATGTGGTAGGTTAATTGCCACGATTCAACTAATTTCTCTAATGTATAGCCTACTCCTTTTAGCCATTTCATTGACACATAATAACACGCGTAGGTTGACAGTTTTTTAGAAAATCCTTTTATTAGCATGAGACAAACACGGTTCGAATTTAAAATAAAATTGTACTTTTCATGAACCCACAGTCCATACCCAATACGAATAATATCAAATATATGTTGAAAAACATATCTAAGAAATTTCAGCCGACTACCAAAAATGCTATTTTTCATAGGAATGTTGGACCAGGAATCAGACACTGCAAGTTGGATTATTGGCAATGGCAGCCAACAAGAAGCCAATCACTACTTAGCTGTTTCCCAGAGGAGGCTCCATTTTTGTGCTCGGAATATTAAATATATAGCAAGGTAAAGAGCGCACTACCAAGTAAAAATGTCGATAAAAACTGCAAGCATTCTCCACGTGCAGTTAACCGTCAAAATTGATAGAAATTGCCAAATTAGCTAAGCTGGAATTGACCGTGCATTTGTTGGCTTTATCACCACGGGGATCATAACATATGCACGCAAACGCAAGCTTCTCATACACACTCCATGTATATCAATTATTATATCAATTAGCAAGTACCAAAAAATTCTAAAAGAATTAGACAAATACTTTCAATAGTTTAAATCTATGTGTAAAATCTTATCTTCAAATTTATTATATTATAGCTGTAAAAAACAAAAATCTGACAGATTTTTTATTTTTTGGCTAAAGTATAATGAATTTGAATATAAAACTTTGCAGATATGTGTAATGATATTAGTTTAATTACTAGTTGATGTGTATGAAGTATGTACGAGAAGCTTTGTATAGGATATGTTTTCTATCATCGTATTAGTCCATGGTCCTCTTCACGAGTTCTTTGTTTTTTTCAGGAGTTCTTTGATTAATTATTTCCAGTCGCATGTATAAAATAATATGCAATGTTGCATGCCACACGTTTTTCCAAGGACCGTTATTTCTCCACATCGTTGTGAAAAGAACAAGCAAAACTTTTTCGGCCTAAGTGTGTTCATATGCACGAGTGGGTTAGCTGCAAAGAATGATCCGTTTCTCTTTAATTTCAAGATTGATCTCGTCGCTGCTGTGACAATTTGCTCCATGACTCCATGAGGATTTGAGGATGGTCGCACCGTCCTGTGATATTGCTTTTCTCTGTACCGGGGTATCGATTCCGTATAGACCATCTTGTCAATTAAAATTCGGTGGCACCACAAAAAATTAACAGCGATACCTTCTGCATTTTTCGTAGTCCAACTTGTAAAGTGTGTTCTTGGTCGTGATTCGAATACTGCCAGAATTTGGTTCCTCCAAAGCACATGAAAGCTCTGAAGAATTTCCTAAGTTATATCTCTTCCAATGTATACATCTTGATCGATTGTTTAGAACATATCCAGTCTTCAATAAGATTTATATAAAAGTCTTCCTAAGTTATTATATGTAAGTTATATAAAAGTTACATGCATTTTTAAAACTTATATATAAATTAGATAAAATTTATAATATATTTATAGTATATCTATATAATGTAAAACATTTGAAAGTAAAAAAAAGTGAGGCATTATGTAGTCCCAGAATTATAAGAGGCACACCACAAAACGATTTTCGCAGATGAGACCTATTTATTTTTTTCTATGCGGATATAGCATTTGGCACCATATGTTCACCTGCAAAATCGGAGACGGAAAACGAGGTTGTCGTCCACCTGTGAAAATAATTTTCTCAGGCGTACGGCGCCACCTGCAAAGATGCATCTTCCTAAGCGACACCTTATGTCAGTCCGCCCGGAAAATACCCGAAGTCTTCTTCCTCCCGAGTAGCTGTTCATTCGTCTAAAGTTTCTCTCTCCAAAACAATCAAAATATAGGGAGAAAGGTTTTGAACTCCAAATCTTCGGTGGATTTTTCTACAGTAGTTAGATTCATGTAGTTAGATTCATGCATTTCCACTCTTATTATATGATTTTTTTTTATTTTTTAGGCCTTAATTGTGATGGATCTATGCATGCAAAATAGTGAAAAAGCACCATGCATGCGTTTTTTTCTATTTTTGCTTTTCTATGATATTATTGTGATGGATCTATGTGTTCATATTGATGCCATGTTGTCCTCTCATCTTTTAGTAATTAAATGTGATAATTTTATTATCCAAGATGAAGTATTTTGCTCTCATCCATCCCTAGATCTAGATTGGAGAAAGAGAAAAATATATATTTTTCCTATTTCCCATCCCTTAGGTCAAAATAAAAAATTATATATTTTGTTTATGATAAATCTATAGATCATATCCTCTAGTTATTGATATTTCTCTTTCCCGTACCAAGCAAAGTTAAGTTTTTTTATAAATATGTATTATTACGAAAATTTGTTTTATTAATATAATTGCGAATGAAGTTTTTCAGAGATATAAAAAGGCAATGGATGTATCATATGCCAAAGTATTTGCTGTCATATGCGGATGAAGTATCTAAATTTATTGATATTGCCAATCAGCATGCTTAAAGCAACAAAACAACGGAGATACATTGTCCATGTGCTGACTTTAAGAATGAAAAAGTATGGACAGATGCTACGACAATAATGAGACACTTAGTGATGCATGGATTTATGAATGGCTACATGATACGGATCCATCATGACGAGGAACAAGTGAATCCTGATGACAAAAAAGATCGGCTGGATGTTGACCACATGGAGGCTGATGATGATGATAGTTATGATGATAATATTGTTGATTTAGAGAAAATGCTATGCCATGCAGAATTAAGGTGTAAATGGGGTTGGCTAGGGGTTTAGATAATTTTGAAGTTTTACAGAGGGTAAGAAAGGATCTTTTTTACGATGAGTCAAAGGGTTGTGACATTAAGTTCTCAATATTATCGTCAGTGCTTGAACTTACGAGGTTGAAGGCCATATTTGGTTGGTCTCTTAGTAGTTTCGATAGCTTATTGCAACTTTTATGTCATGCTACCGAAATCTAACTCATTACTATTCAACACATATCAAACGAAGAAACTAATATGTCCTCTTTCTCTTAGTATGAAAAAATTCATACATATGTCAACCCTGCACCCTGTATAGGAAAGATTATGTTTCGTTGGATAAATGTCCAACATACGATGTTGATGTTGATGCTAGCCGTACAAATCAACTAACAACATTTTTTGATCATCTAAAAAATTGTTTTTATAATAGTGGCATTTAACTAAAGATATTGTTTTGTTTCGCTATAAAGGTGTTTTAGTTTTAGTGTTAATCCCACCTATATACGTCTAAATTTCAATATTTAATCAACCTAGCTGGCTAGTTGATTATTCTACATTTCCGTATGCATATATTGCTTAGTTCCGCCCTAATGTAGGCATTCTTGTCTAAGATCCACACATCTTAATAATGCTAATTAAACTCAATGAGCTTAGAACACTGGAGAAACAATATATGTTGATCTTCTTCACACTGTCCATACATAGGAGGAATATAATCTCTCCTTTTCGGGAAGCCTGTAAATGGAACGAATAGGAGCATTAGGTTCTATTCCCATATACTACTCTTTTATTAAGGATTGACATCCACATATACAGACATGGGCTACTGCCAGAGAATTAATTAGCCTATGTGGAGGCCGCCTCCTTCGTAGACTTTCTTTCTGCCTATCCATCGATATATATTCAACCAATCTTACCACCGCCTTGCCACCTACTTGCCTACTAGGTCATTCTTTTAATCAGTAATGTACAAAGTACTTATGTAATATAGTGTAATATAGTCCTTTTAGTTTATCACCACTTAATCAGTTTTGGATATGAATGTTTTTCGACTTAGTGTAGCTGGCATTTGGATAAACGTTTGACTTAGTGTAGCTGGCAATGCAGCTAATTTTCTTGACTAAAGGATTTACTAGGGTTTAAATTTCAAACACATGATGTCTAAAGGAAAAAACTCTTTGCTAGCTCACCACTTCCGCGGGAAAAAATTCAGTACAAATTGAAGAACTGTGTACTATTTGAAGAGAAAAAAATTAGTATAATGGCTGATTTTGGCTAAGGGAACTGAACTGCATCAAAATTTCCTATCTATTAATTTTCTGACGAATTATATATAAAATAAAAATAGACTCAGCCGAGATGTTTTGTAATAGTTTCTACTAGTAGTGAAAATCAGTCTAAACCGTTATCATTTCTAATCCAACATACCATATCTATTATCTATTTGTATTACCATATCAACTATCTGTACTCACTAGGGAAAGCCAAGGGATGCCGAGTGTCTTATTATTTGCCGAGTGCTTTCCTTCGTGCACTCGACGAACAAGGTTTTTGCCGAGTGGGCTCTCGACAAAAGAATACACTCGACAAAATCAACAGTTTGCCGAGTGTTTACACTCGGCAAAGACATACACTCGGCACAGAGCGTATTTTTCCGAGAGCCCTCGTCAGACATTCGGCAAAAGTGCAATTTTGCCAAGTGACACTAAGGGACACTCAGCAAAATTGTAACGGTCGTGACCGAGCCATTCAAATAACATCGTTTCTCAAGATGTTTGCCGAGTGTTAGAGCAAGGCACTCGGCAAATGACATCTTTGCCGAGTATCTCACCCAGCTCTCGGAAAATGGAAATTTTGCCGAGTGGCTTGCCCCGGCACTCGATAAATTTTTGAAAATTTTTCCTCCTTCACCCTCCAAACTTTCTCTAGTATGTAAATAGAACATGTTATCCCTAATTATAAATTTTGGTAATTTTTTGATTGGTTTTGCTATATTTCTTTGATTTATTGTATTTTTATGAATTTTTTGCCAAGTCTCAAATTTGAATTGCAAGTGATAAAAAATGGAATAAAATTAGTGGAAAAATTATATTCATGTTATTTAGACCAGCTTGAGTTATTATCCGGTAAATGAGAAGAAATTTCAAATTTTTCTTCACGAAACATTATTAGGAACCTATTGACGGAATGATTTTAAAATTGTAAAAATAGCAAACGAAGTCAAAAAATCATGAAAATTGTCAGAATGTCATGATATCATACGTTGAAGCTGTGATAAAAAATCGAGAAGGTTTCGAATATTTTATCGGTATGACATTCACAAAACCAAATATTCTTCGAATAAGATTATAAGTGTTGAGAAGGATTGGTTAGATTTGGAGAGAAAGTGATGGTTGATTTGTCGCTTGATTTCAAATCTTTTTTCCTAGGTAATAATTAGCATAGATTGATTTATGGGAAAATTTGGCAACTTTTTGGATCCGTCTCGATAATTTTTAAATTATTAGAAGTATAAAATGTAAAGTTTTTTTGCAGAGTGTAACACTCGCAAAATATAACACATGGCAAAAGTAACAAAAAGGTCCAGCGCATAATTTTCGCTAGTGTATCATTGATCAGGCACTCGTGAAGTTTGTATTTGCCGAGAGCTCGAGATCTTGCTCTCGGCATTGACATTTTTGCCGAGTGCCTAGATTGGGGACTCGGCAAGGTTAAACACACGGCAAATTTTTATTTATAAGCCCACCTCCTCCCAGCGCCCAGTCATTTTCACACACTTAGAAAAAACCGCCTTCCCAAGGCCCATCTCGCCATCGTCGCTTCCAGCGTCCCATCCGCGCCGCCACGCCACACCGTGGCGGCCCCGCGCCCGTCGCCGGCCCGCCTCCCTCTCCACCCCGACGCCCGGCCGCTGCCTCCCGCCACGGGGCCCGCGCTCGGCCCCAGCCCCGCCGCGGCTCCTCGACACCGGCCACCGCCCCACCTGTCACGTACCCGCATCCTAGGGTCGTAAAATCTCGTCAAGACAAAACTAGGAGTAGAGATCTCTAATTTTCTAACCCAAAAATTTTCATTTCTAACTTAGGGAAAACATTTTAAACCCAATGCATGATTTAACATTTGAGAATAAAATAAAACCTTTCAAACTTAAACATGGATCCATTTATAACATGTGAGCATGCATATGCATAAAACATCTTTTGGGTAAATGAGTCTTTTGTGCATCTGAATTTTTTTGAACCCACATTTCATTATAGTTGCATCTCCCCAGCCTAAGAAAAATTTGTTGAGAACCCTATAGCCAAATTAGATACATGAACATAGAGGGAACGCCTAAACAAAGAAAGGTTACCCCAATGTTCTAAATTAATTCCTATAGGATAAAATCAAGGAAAAATTTCATGAAGGTACTAAAAGTTGTGATCAACTCAAATATAATTCTTGTACAAATAAATGGTTAGGGTTGCTGCCCCAAACAAACTAAACAAAACAGAAATGTATAGGGCAAAATAATAATCCTAATCGGCTAAGACCATGTCTCACCAAAAAGTGAATTAAAGTGCACATAAAGTAATATAGGAATTAATTTATTCAAATACTAGGTTAAATACCATGATTAAATATAATTTTTCTAGAATTTTTCTTGACTGTTTGAACCTTCTAAAAATTCAAACAAGATTCGAAATACCCTAAATTTGTTGAATTTCTGTGAGCAAACCATGAGTGATCTTTGAGTGAAACCAAAGAAAATGGATTCAATGTTTACTTGCCTAACTACAAAAAACTTTCATCAATTTACCCAAACCACACACTAAATTATAAGGCTGCAAAGTGAGAGATGAAGAAATGATTCAAAAATCAATCCAAGATTTAAACTGCACCCGGTTATCTACCCATACCCTTCACTCCGATCTAGGGTACCACGGCTGGACCCACCTGGCACCTGCAAGCTAGCTCAGCCTCTGTCGCCTTCGCCCAACCAACCAAGAACGCAGCGTGCGAGCCGACCGCGGACAGAACGTCGCCGACGCGTGGCCGCCAGGTGTCAACGCCGCATCTCTCATCCCCGGCGCACAAAATATTCCCGCCTCGATCGCCTAACCTCACTCTCTACCATAGAGCCGAGCAAACGAGGAAGAGAGCTTCATCTACTCTACACCCTCTCTTATTCATCACCGGCCGTAAGAACGACGAAGGCCGTCGTCGCCAAGGAGCCACGGTCATCCCTCTCTCTTTCGTGTTCCTTAACCAGTGCAAAATGCCGAGCATTTCCGCTTTTGACATCATCACCTTTCATCCATTGTAGCTGCGGGAACACTGTCGTACTCCATCACGGACCGGAGCACGCCTGAACGGAGCCGTCGCACCATCGTCGCCGTTCCAGGCAATGTAGACCGAGACAGGCCTAGGCCCGCACCAACATCATCGCCACCACACCAGGAGCCACCGCCCCAAAGGAATCGAACCAAGGTATAGTACAATGGGAGATCGGCATCTTCTTCCCCAAGTCCGGCCACGAGCCGCCGCCATCGATTCTCGCTTTTCTGGTGAGCCATTGTCCGATTCCTTGCACATGGACCATCTTAGGGACCACAGTGACCTCACGACTATCTTTTCTCAGCGAAACATCGACCAGGGTGAGCAGTCGCCGTGAAACCGACGTCGTGCACCTCCGCTGAGTCGTTCTTCACGTCGCCACGACCACCCAAGCTTCGCCAAGCCTTTTGCACTCTCGGGTAAGTACCTAGGACCCTTGTAGATGCTCAAACATGCATTGTCTCGGCACAAATTGATCTCTAGTTTAGTTGGACACCTCGACTGAACCCAGTTACCGCCCGCGCTCGCCGCTGGCTCGACTCCGACCACCACAATACCCGAGACCACTACCAATATGTTCGTAGTAGGACACTCCACGTTTTCTCTTTTGGTCACCCCCACTGAAACGTCGCCGTTCGCCGCCGGCGCAGCCGTGAACCCGCCGTCGCGGGCTGCCCTGCCTCCTTTCCCTCTCTGTCTCGCCGATAGCCGACCCCACCTTTCGGGCGCCAAAAGCCTCTCCTCAAAACCAACTCGCCACCGACCTGTGGGCCCCTGTACGGCACATTTGAAAAGAAAACAGGGAGGGATTGAAATTCCTAAAGAAAGCCGACCTCACTTAGAAAATTCATATAAAATTCAAAATGGATCGTTTTTGAATGGAACAAATTTCTGTAGATTCTCTAGATAATGAACTTTAACATAGGAATATAAAACATGGCCCTTACTGCACTAATTTTGTCCCAAAAATTTAAATGAGGCAGACCATACACACACCAAGTGCAAACTTGTAAAATACCTAGACTTTAATTTCAAATTAAACAAACTCAGATCCTATGGATTCCCAATATCACCCTCTCTGAGTAGGAAAAATAAAAATATATACATTCCTTGAGTCAAATGCTTATAAATCTAATTTTGGGGAAATGATACACTAAAGGGAAACCCAACTTTAGGGATTTATTTAAAATCCATTCTACCTTCTTTTGAATTAACTTAAATTCTGTAGAATCACCTAAACATGTACTTTCAAAATATAAAATAAAATTATATGCTTTCTAGATAGCAAAACCTCTTAAATATTTATAAACAAAACTAATGGTTTAATGCACCTTTCAACATGTGAAAAATTGTAGGAAAATAAATTTTAATCCTTTCCAAATGAACTAAGTTTCTACAAAAGCAGGAACTAATGCACTTCCATTAGGTGAAATAATATGGTCACTCATATACCAAATAATGACAGTAAACCCCACAAAGAAAACATATGAGCTGGTAATAGTAGCTTAAGTACAATATATATGTATGTATAGATATGTATATATGTGCATATTAGCTCCAAATAAATCAAAATGAAACTTGTTGGACCAGAGAAGCCCTAAGATCCATCCCTAGCCGCCAAAACTAGGTACACCTAGCTCATATAACAATATCTAGGTTAGTATGTCGAAAACTATAACATGGAACACTACTAGTCACAAAGTATGAGGTAAAATGTAAAAGATCTAAACTTATAGAATTAAAGTGGGAAGAATAGCAAATATAATTATTTTACTCAACTAAATCAAGAAACAACAAGTTCTGGACCCAAACCCCTAGGGCCACATCTATAGAATACTATAGGCCTAAAACATGTTATAGGTTTGTAAAATACCTAATAAATTTATTATAGCTCTAAAAATTGTTAAACAAATTGCATTAGTCCTATAAAACACTTTCCTTCACCTCTGAATGGTCAATGTTAATATAAAACAATTGATAAAAATATTTTAGAACGATATCTAATTAAAAACTACCCTACACCGAATAAACTTCAAAAATAAATAGCTCCCGAAATAAAAGAGATTTCACCATAAATCATATCCACACAGCACCTAACCACTTTGATGAAATCATGCATTTTAGAGCATTTTAGATTTTTACACGTTTTGGTATTTATTCGCTATCGATATTTTTCATTTAGTGGATGATTTCGCGACGGTGAGAAGATTGATATTCAAACTCATCCTGGGAGATCTTATAACAACCAAGGCAAGTTCTTGCCCCTCCTTTGAACACTTTGAACCCATGTTTTTGGCAATATATTTTGTTTGTAAATTTGTATGTGTATTTTATAGTTTCGTCACTTTAAATTAAGATTTGTAGTTATGTCCTGAAAATTTGCATGAATCCTTTCTAAAATACTCCCTTCTGTTTTGAACCCTAGGAATTAAATTAAATTAGAGTACTCCGGGTGTACTCATGTGAAAATATGCTATGCTTTACAAAAAATGCTTAGCCTTGCTTAGTATTTATCGAATTATAGGCATGAATTGATTGATAAATTCTTTGGAAAATATTTTGTGTGTTTTGACTAAATGGGGCAATCCCTGATTATTTGCGAAACAAAATGAAGAAAAGCCTGATTTTAGACTTGGGCAGGAAGTGGCATGCAATTGATGTATTTGCATTGCCGATAGGGGGAGTGTTCGCCTGAGTCAATTAAGGACCGAACTACATGTCATTCATTGTGTATACCGCACATCCACATGTGCTATAATGGGATAGCCTTAGCCAAGTAATCTATTTAGCACTTAGCCTTACACTTTGGTAGGCCGGTGTGTATGGGTTTGGATAACCTAGAGGAACTTCATATTTACCCTGACATGGTAGTTTAAGTGACTAAGTCTGTCCAATACAATGATATTGTGCCACGTGGGTGGGTTCTTGTTGTGTCCGCCACCACGGCCTTAAGTTAAGGCATGGGCCCGCCACTTAACGGTTCTAGGTCACATTTTCAGTATGACCTAGGATGGAGGAAACATGTATCGCGCTGGTGCAAGGCTAGGGGCTAAGTAGTGTAAAGGCTTTGTGGTGACCTTTAGACTGTACTCAATGTGTAGAGTATGGTGGTACCGACGGGTACAGAATAAACTAGAGTGATTCACTTCATGTGGGTAAAGCTGTACAAACTCTACAGAGTTAATAAAACTAATCGATTAGCCGTGCTCACAGTCATGAGCAACATGATGATATGCTATGGGTATAAATTTTGTGTTTTTCCCTAAATGGTCTTGAAAATGAAACGTATTGTGTTGGAAATGATGTTGTTTTATGTTTTGTATTTGCCTTACTCCCCGACGTGAGTAAGAGATTAAAGTTTACCTATATGTATATATATATGATGAAAACCATGCCATAGTTAGTAAAGATTTGTGTTTTGCTGAAAATGCCTTGTTTAAAACTACGTTGTAAATTGATTGCGAACTAAAATTTGCTTTATGCCGAAATTGAAACCCCAAATAGTCTTTCTTTGAATTAGAGCTTTCATGTACTTAGGTTTGATAGTGTCTTGCCATACATTATTTCAAATAATGTACTGACACTTGCGATTGGAATATCCATTTTGTTGCAGGACTTAGATTTAGCTTTTGAGAGATGCGTGTGATCGATTTCTCTTCTAGGACTTGAACTCAATGGGGTAAACCCCTAGTCGGTGTGCTTTTGGGTGGGTAATCAAGCCTCCGCTGTTCTCTGATTTATTTATATTTATTTGGCCGATCGGCCTATGTAATTATTTATGTGTTGTAATCCTTTAAATTTCTTTCATCTTACATGTATTCGCTATGTATATCCATGCTTAAGATGAATGTGTGAATCTAGTGCACATCCTAGGAACTAGATTCACATAAGTAAGAGTTAAGGGTTATTTGAGATGTTGTAGATCTTTAGTCATTTTATCAAGTCTCCCGAATGAGTAACACATCTCGGTCACCGTCTTCGAGTGGTTTGACGGGCACATCTCAGGCTGAAATTGACTGGCAGGCTAAAGGCCTAGCAATGTCTCACGTATCCTTCTCTCGAGGCTCCGGACGTCTTGTTATGTTTGCTAGATGACTTGAAGCGGTTCACCTCATCTTGCAAATATAATAGGAGGTCTCAGTGGTACTCTAACAACCGGCGACGCCCCGCCGCCGACGCCTCCCCCCCGACGCCGCCCGCCAACGTCCCCTCCCGCCCCTTGTCGGTGCCGCCACAAGGTAATGTCCTTCTCATTTGTTTTTGTTCATACAAAACTAAAAAGAATACTTATTGAAACATAGAAATAATATCATGTGCAACATTAGAAACAAATCTATGACAAAAAGAAAACTAAATTTTTTTATCAAAATACATTCATGCGAGATTTTGTTGTAAAGAGTTTGGTTGTGTTGGGTGACATATCTATGCTCCTTTGAAAACCTTAAACAGTATAATAATATAATAGATTTAATGTAACAACGATATAATAATATAATACATTTAATAAGTTGGCAAAAAATATTTTGATGTTTATTGTATGCATGTATATTCGAAGCCTTTTTTTTAGATGAGGAACGGAGTCGCATTGTGCAGCCATGTCGTCGCTTGTGTGTCGGCCATCGAGTCGTGCTTCCCTATTCTACAGGTGCCGCTGCCTTCACCGTTGTTTGCATGTGTATAATGTAACCTTAAGTGTCTCCCGTTCAAAAGAGATATGGATGAAAATATGCAGCTTCTTGCATATCTTTAACCGTATCTGTTTCGAATTGTCCATGTTTTTTGGACAGCCTGAGGATGTGTAGATGAGTTTAGTTTCCATGATCTAGTATTTCGATCCGAGTCAGAATTTCGGCAGTATCTCCCTATTGTTCTCCGGATATACAATCTCTCCATCGGGACGTGTATTTGGAGAACAGCGGGGAGGTGCTGCCAAAATTCTGTCTCAGAGCGGAGTACTAGAGCATGGGAACTAAACTCATCTACACATCCTCGGGTGGGATTAGGACCTATCTTTACCTATTAGACAGTATAGGCACTCGTTAGATGCAAATGATTTTTATATTATTCTTCGATATGATAGAGCATGGATGACCGTGAGTGGATGTACACGGGCCGCTCAAGTCACGGTTCGTTGACCGATGAATGGATTGAGAAGACCGATGCTTTCTTGGAATTTGCATTTGCCAAGGTTAAAGGAGTGCGTACCACTTGGTGTCCCTATAGAAATTGTGGTAACATGAAGCGACAAACAAAAGAGATCATTAGTAAACATCTTTGCAAGAATGGATTTACAGCAGATTATACCTGATAGACGTTCCATGGTGAAGCCTACCATGGGAGAGACGAGGTCGTCCGACAACGCATCGAGGATTTTGATACTAATGTCGAGGTAGGAGACATGTTAAATGACTATGATGAAGCACACTTCGATGAAGGACGTAGGGAGGAGGAGCCGGAGCCTACCGCAAAGGCGTATTACGACATGTTGTCTACGACATAGCAACCCCTTCATGGACATACAAAGGTTTCTCAACTGGATGCCATCTAGTTGGTGAAGGGTGGTAAGTATTCTTCTTTCGACAAACATCGACAATTCCTCCCTCTTGACCATCCATTCAGGCAAGACATCAAAAACTTTACAAAAGATATCATAGTTACCGAGGCTGCACCACAGATGATGACAAGTGCCAAGGTTCTTGCTCAGTTAGATGCTCTTGAGATCAATGAAGAAGGCGGTGGTTTTTCGGGATATGGTGAGCAACATGCCCGGCTCGTAAATCGGCCTTGTGGAAGCTCCCTATTTTCATGACCTCCTTCTTCCACATAGCATTGATGTGATGCACATCAAAAAGAATGTCACCGAGGCACTTTTTGTAAAATCATGGACGTTTCTAATAAGACAAAGGACAACGTTAAGGCTCGAGTGGATCGAACGATGTTATGCAAAAGACCAGAGCTAGACATGACGCCTCCCAGAGAAGTTAATTCATAGAGAAAGCCTAAGGCCGATTTTGTTCTGACAAGGGCCCAAAGGAGGGAGGTACTCGAATGGTTACAAACGTTAATGCTCCCTGATGGGTATGCAACCAATTTGAAAAGGGGAGGAACTTATCTACCATGTGAATCAACGGGCTCAAGAGTCATGACTACCACATATGGATTGAGCGGCTTCTCCCAGTGATGGTTCATGGTTATGTCCCTGAGCATGTCTGGCTAGTGCTTGCAGAGTTGAATAATTTCTTCCACCAGCCGTGGGCTAAGGAGTTATCTCCGATCGTGATTGACGAAATGAAAAATTTGGCGACAACATCATCGACACACCAAGACACCCACTCGTCCCAGCCTTCGAGTAAGGAGCACGAGCGCAAGCCTCGCCATACGCCCACGGCCGACCGCTTCATAGTCCGAAGTGCAGGAACTCTGGGTTAGAAATTTTGGTTTTATGCTCAATTCATTGATATTTGCCAATTGTTTGCTTCTCTTTGTAACATTGGGATGAAATATTATAGAACGAGTTGCAAGAGAAGAAAAGGAAACGGCGAGAGATTGAGGTGAGGATGACTGAGATGTACACCTACGTGCAATCACTTAGTCAGAACATGGGTATTCCTGTGGTACCGCCATAGCCTGTGGTATTCACTCCTCCACAGCCTATTGTAGACACTCCGGTGAGTCACTTGACAACCTCGTATTTGCTTTTGTTATTACTGAATGTTATTATTTTGATAACCGATGCTATTCTCTTTTCCTTTTGTGCAGACTCAATCGGCGACATCGAATAACCCCACTAATAACCACGGATGTTCGCCGTCGTTTCCACCTCGATAAATTATTTTTTGCTTGTGATTGTGGTCAAAACTAGAATAACTCAATGTGGATTGTGGACTATCTATGTTTAGCTACTGTGGATTGTGCTTGTGATAATGAAATATGTTTTATATTTATGTTTTGTGAATTATGAATTATGGATGTGATTGTGGCTATGATTGTGGTTGTGGATGTAGTTGTGCGATTGTGGTTATTGATGTCGTTGTGGGATTGTGGTTGCATGTGGATGTCGTTGTGGGATTGTGGTTGTGGATTGATGCTTATGGTATACAAATGTGATGCTATGATGTATGTTTCGAATTTTTGTGAAATATGCCACCGAACGAATTAAAAAGGGCAGAAATAGCCACTTTGTCGAGTGTTACACTCAGCAAAGTGCTTCTTTGACGAGTGTATTTGCCTAAACACTCGGCAAAATGGGTAAGCAGAGGGTTCTGGGAACACGCTTCGCCTAGTGCTGAAACTTCACCAAGTGCATTGCAACAAACACTCGGCGAAGTTTGAGTGCATTGCAACAAACACTTGGCGAAGAAGAGAACTTCGCCGAGTGTATTTCACAATGCAATCGGCAAAGAAGTCCAATTTCGCCGAGTGTTTTTGTTCAGGCGCTCGGCGAAGTATAGACACTCGGCAAAATTGTCCGTCACCGTCTTCCCATCAACCGTGTACCTTTTTTGCCGAGTGTCGAAGGGACACTCGGTGAAGTGTTTGCGGAGTACCCGATGGAAAACACTTGGCAAAGAGCTCTTTGCCGATAGAAAATTTGCCGTGTGAGCTATGTCGAGTGCAACACTCGACGAAGTCTTCGCCAAGTGTTTTATTCTTCGCCGAGTGCCTCGTGCACTCGGCAAACAAGAGATCTCCCGTAGTTACAATATATTTTTCTATATGTAGCGCATGTCATAAATCAATTATTGAGATCTTGTACTGCGATAATGCTAATAGTATCTTCTGGTTGTTATCAGAATATTTAATCATGCATGGAATCTAATCTCTGTCGTCGTTTACAAGAGAATCTTGTGTGCTGATCCTCATTTTCGTAACTATCCGTGAGGTCACCGGCCTTTCTTATTAATTTGTTCAAGTGGAATATCTTTTATGAATTATTGTGAGAATATTTGGTTAATGCGGCTTTTTGATTCACTTCATTTTTTGACAACCTTTTAACTGTCTTGTGTTAGAAAACTTTTACACACTGCAAGCAATTGAACTTGAGGTCGCCTCTCGTCATAGCCGCATTTTAACCATGTTAATTAGCCACCAGCAATGGTTGGAATTCTGCAATACATATATATTTCTTTTAACCCATTATTAATTGCATGTAGGTAGCCACAACAATATGACAGTAGGAGTACTTCCTAATTTGGTAGCAGGACAGAACAAAGGGGAACTAGTGATAGGTTTTTGTCCTACATCTAAGCTGCAAATTCCCTTTGGAATAAACAAACAAAAAGGCTGTTCTTGGGAGAGGCAGGCCAACCAAGCTACGATTGTTAGTGGCATCCAATGCACACACAACAAGATCTCTCCTGGAATTGCTTTCTTGAGCATTAGAAGTGTGGAGAAGCATTGCTTTTCATGCTATTGGCTACGAGAACTTAATGAAGAAGTTTCAGAAATCATGTTAAGAAGTTTTCGTTCTTTATCTCGAAAGCAATGCGAGGCTTTATCAAGATATCAATCAGTTGGTGTGACAAAAACTAGTACAGATGACAGTTGTTTCTGTGCTTAATAACAAATTCTAGCAAACATATGATTTGTTAAGCGACGTGTTCGAATTATGTAACTGAAGCAAGAAGTTTACTGATGTATAGTTTAAGTGACGCGCTTCCATCATGTCGCAAAATAAAATATGAGACCTTGTAAAACAGTACAGGCACGATGAGATGATACTCATTTCAAACTTGGTTGTATATCTTTCGATCTGATCATGACTTTAAACTATCAGTACTCAAGTTAATTTTTTATCAGTAATTTATAATGATAGGTCATGTTCAGGACGGCTCCAGAAAATTAGGTCGATCGCCTGAACCAACGGCAGCACATCATAGTGATTAGTGTGTAGCCTACTTCTTCAGAGCTGCATCATGTCAAGGAAATATAAGAAAAGGATAAGACTAATACCTAGAGCATCCAAGAACACATCAAGTGGTTGACTTTAGATTTAATAAACTTATTAATACGCTTACTTTGTCTATCAGTGAAGTTAGCAGCCACAATAATATAAAGACTCCCAGGAGTACGATGCATGAGAAGAAATTTGCTCTGCTTTGCTGGTTCATTCTGATTCCACCAGATGCTTTCTATGATGCAACCTCTCTAGTATTTTCTGAACTTCACATGTCAGACCGTTTACTTTGGAGTGCCATAAGAATTAAGAATTGCAGAGTATGAAACTGAAAGCGAAATTGAAGAAAACAATACTTTTTGTTGTTCAATCGTTGGTTAATTAAGTTATGATCCATGTTCAGCCATGTTATGCACAAAATTAATTCAGGACGTCTTAATTAACCCGATAAAGTTCATGGATTCGGCAAGAGTGGTATGACATTACACCTATCTTTCACACGCAGGCAGGCTGCATGCGCACACGTGTGATCGATCTATAGCCTATCTTGCTGAAGAAAGACAACTCATGCTTCCGTCGGCAGGGTAGCCTCGATCGATGGCTGCAGTGTCGTCAGCTAGCTCAGCTACATGCGTCTCCTTTCCTTATCTGATCTTCACAAGATAGCCCAAGATCGAAACGAAGTGTCACTCGGTCCATGCTTATCTGTTCTTGCATGGATGCGTATGCTTGTCTGCATGCCAAGCCAATGCTCTCACACAGACAACGCGATGCATGGCCGGGCCGGCCGGCTGGCGGCGGCGGCTGCTGCTGATAGCTGGAGCGTGTCATCGCTGCTGCTACAGATATACTTTCTTCGTTTGAAAATACATCAAATTAATACATGATGATATTTCATAACACAATAAATTTATACAAATTTATATCTTAAATTAGATTTATTTATTTTGAATTAGACGGAATATCCTATACCACCGACCAAAGCAGCCGTTTCGGATGCAGATACCTTGGCCATCGCGACGAGCTATCAATCAATGACGGATTTTTCTGACGGATTGATGGTTGCGGCTGTTAGGTCCATCACTCCGAGGCGAGGGTGTCGTAAGGACGGCTGGCTGGCTGTCTGCGGAGATTGGGCCGGCCGGGCAGCCGGCCGACCAATTGACTCTCTCCGCCGTCGTCTAGCCATTTACTGGCGCTGCTGCTGCTGCTGTCCCGGCGGTGGTGACGTGACGAACGCCGAGGCAAAACCGTCCTGGAGCTGATGAAATTTGTTCAGTGACATGGTGGATCACTTCCCGGCCGGCCTTTCACCGACCAAGTGACCATGTTCGGAGAGAAACATTGCGAGATGTGCGCTTTGACGGATCAAGAAAATTTTCAAGTGTAGGAATGAACTTGTTTATGCATTTTGTATCTTCAAGATTTTCACTAAATTTTGTGAGAGTTTAATAAAAATTATAGAGACAAACCTAAGGCTCAAACCCAAGGATTGTCCTAGACTTGTCTTGGCTTCTAGAGACGTGTATACCTTGGTGAAATTGTGAGGTTAATTCTATTCGGATTGGAATCATTGGGACTCCTTACAGTCCATATCCAAACCATTAATTCAAGTTTTCTGCATGAAAAAATCACAAACTTGAGTGCTCACAAATTAAACATAATCTTATCAATGCTATCCTACCAAATTTTGGTAGTTCTAGAATTTTCCACTCTTAAAAATTCTACCAAAATCTACAAGTGAACAGCCCGATATGTTGCCAAAGAACAAGATTGATCTATCTGAATCTTTTATGTGCTTTTATTAATCTTTCTGATGGGCCCTGAAACTTCAATCTTAGCGCAGAGTTAGGCCTGCTTCACTGATTGGCCTGTCACTGGGAACCAATTTGTTTTTGGGCTTAGAAAGGCCTAACGGTTAGTTTTAGGCCCAATTAGATCCGGCCCATAGCCTAATCTGTCCTCGGTGCGTCGCCTTGCCGGAGAAGAGAACCCGTCTCTTCTACCCTTCGCCGACATCGCCGGAGCCACGCGGCGGCCGCCGGCGACCCCGGATCTTAACCGAACCCTCCCCAGCCGGCGCCTTCCTCCTCCCATGCGCACTAGAAGCTTTCCGGGCTCTCCCCGCCTACGTGGCCTCGCCTCCGCCTCCGGTTCCGCCGCCCCGACGTGTCAGCTTTCTGTCCACTCCCTCCCTGACGCGGAAATTTCCTTCTATACTGCTTTGCACAGCTCTCCGTCGACGAATTCCCCCGCTTCCCTTTTCGTCTCGCAGTGAGTTGGTAGTTAGTTTGATACCCTTGGCGATCGCAGCGGGCGCATCCATGGCGGCGGCGGGATCCCTAGGCGTGTACAAGGCGGTGTTCGCGGCGCTGGGCGTGCTCATGCTGGGCACCCTGGTGTACACCTGCGTCACCGACGGCTCGCCGTTTCGCCTTGAGCTGCTCACCCCGTGAGTACTGATACACCACATTGTTTTCCCCTCCATGGAAGAGGATTGATGCTAGTTCCTGCGGCGAATTTTGGTATTGTTGCTAGTTTCTGCTGTGCTCCCAGTCCCTTGCGGATTGCTAGTCAGCTATTGCGTTTTTTTAATGAATAGGATGGTTCAATACTCAAGTAAACCATTTGAAGCTTTTGTTTTTTTGTTTTAAATTTAGGCGTAATGATTAGCTACATTTAGGCGTATTGTTCCAATTTTATTGTCTGTGATCTGCACAATGGTGCTGCAGAAAGACAGGAAGTATAGGTAGTTTTTGATGGATGCAACTTTGATAATTAAGTGCGCCAATTATGCTCTAGAACTCGAGGTTTATAATTTGTCCTGGGCTTTAAGAGAATTGGCATGTTCTTAACCAATGAACTATGTGTTGCATCAGGGTAGGGAGGTCAGAACTATTGTCCAAGCATGTTTTAAAAGCACCTTAACTTGGAGTTGTAATTTTTCTCTGTGTAGGTGGCTGGTGGCAACTCTTATTGATTTCTATGTGAATGTGACTGTGATTTCGGTAATTCATTTATCTCTGCTATACTTTGCGCCCTCTTCACTAACTAGTCATTTTGTTAAGATGTGGTCTACGGAAATTTTGTGACGTTTACAAGCAGTATAGTTAGAAGGAAGTGTTTTCTAGAGTGTGAAGTGAAAGCAGGAAGTAGTCAATTGTTTGCATGCATTGTACAAAAGGGCACTATGTTCTACCATCTTTTAATCTGTTATTTATGAATAAATTCAATGTTGCCAAAATATTATTGCATAGGAGATATAATGCCTGGAATTAGACTTTCTTTGTAAGTATACTCAATTGATAAAATATTTGCTAAATTGCGATTCTGGTGAAACTTTTATTTCCACCAAACATATTTCCTGATCTATATGAGGGAATGGTATCTAAATTTTGATTGCATGAGGACTGGTCTCAGATATGAAATGATAATAGAGAAGTTCTGTTGTATTATCTCTTTTAACAGGTAATCCTTTTTTGTTGGGTGTAGTTTGGAGCTTGTGCTGATATTTGTGCTCCAACTCCAACCTGCGTACCACTGAAAAATTAACAGAGATAGTTTTTTTTGTGTGTCTTATCCATAGTTATTATGGCAACATGGCATGGCGCGGCGATCAACCACTTTCACACGATATATCGACTATGGCGTGCGGCGTGGCGACACCATAGACTTTGCAGCGTGGCGATACAACCATAGTCCATAGCAATATATAGGTTCATAGCACATAATATAAAGGTTCATAGCACACAATATATAGGTTCATAGCACAAAATAGTCTAGGATAAGGGAAATTATCCTACATAATACACTCTAGGATAGCACAAAAGACATCAAATAATCAAATGTCTCATTGTTCAAGGCTTAAAGCTTCAGAAATCAGCAAAGCGCAACCCTAACTATCTCGCGAAAATAAAACAGATGGCTGGCGCAACCCTAGGTCCTAACCTCCTATGGCGTCCGCCACATCGCGCCACAGGGATATGGCGACGTCACATGCGTCACAAGAACGCCACATGCGCCATGGCGACGCCACGACCATTGAGCCGTGGCGAGGCCGTGGCGAGCGGCGACCACGCCATGCCGCTATAGCATCGATATGGCGACGATATGGTGACGTCATAATAACTATGGTCTTATCCTAATTCGCTCCTTTCCCCTGATTAAGACAAACAATTTCTAGATTCCACCTTAAATATTTACAGACTAAAGGATATTTGGGTCTGCAAGGGTTGACCACTAAAATGTTTGCTCTACAAGATACAAATAATGTAAAATAAAATTGTAATTTATTTGTCCGCTTCATGTATGGAGATACAATTTAAATATTAGTTCATCTTGATGTGAGCTAGAGATGTTCTTGCATGTTACAGACTTGGGTTATCTACAAGGAAGTAAATTGGATTAATTCTTTCTTCTGGGTAGTTCTGTTGTACTGTTTTGGCAGGTACTCGCTTTCCTTCTTGATTATATTTGTGGCTTGTCATACTTTCATAAGTCTGTTTGAATGGAGGTATTCATTTTACCTAGTGTGATCATCCTTTTTCCTGTTATCTTTTCAGTGTTGCTACATGTGCTTATGTTGTTGTGAAGCTTTTTGAAATAAAAACATCAGGACCTTCACAAGATCCACTTGATCTCTTATTCCTCAGGTACAGATTCAAAATTTTCCTAGTGTATGCAGGATGAAAAGATTTTAGTTTAGATAGCATAAGTTGGCACATCAAGTAAAAATATTTTATTTTCATTTTTCCGTGCTGATGCTGAAAACATTAATGCATTTGGCAATTATGTTCTTTATCTCGGGCACTAATGGACTGTAAGAAGCTTATATTGGTTAGTTGTTACGCTATGTTCTCTTTCAAGTTTTTGGGGACCTGTGAAATAGGTTATCCTGAAGATTTCAACACCTGCAACAAGAAACTTTGGCTTTCACAATTTTTGCACCTTTTGGGTTTAGATCCTAGTATTTTACAATTGGCCCCTGGTATTTTTTTATATTATAGAACAATCCAATATTTGATTCAAACAAATTAATACATATTCAAATAAGCAAACAAATGATACTAACATATCTGATAAAAATATATTTTATCTGACATATTATGATATATTTTCTTTTATCCATGGCAAAGCATGGACATTTTGCTAGTATTTAGTAATATACCTAAGACTGTGCATTCCATAGTTCCATGCTGCCTGCTCTGACCAATGTGGTGACCTTCTTGTATCACATTCTGGATGACCAAGGAATATTGTTTTGCATATATCAATTGTTATTCTTATCTTCTCTGTCTTGAGGTGTTTCTCGACTTCCTTTCAGGCAAGGAAATCTATCTCAAAGGAAGTCCTCATTTGTCATAATTGGGAGAATTATTTTCAGCATTTTGGGCACAATGATGGCTGCAGTCGTCGTATATACTGTCATCACTGATGGACTACCTTTCAGGAAGGACTTGTTGACACCGTAAGTGATACATTCATGAATCATACTTGCTCAGATCGTTTAAGAATCTTCAGTACATTCTAAGTCCAGTTGTATGCAACAAGCAAAAGAGATAAATGCCAGTGATTAAATGAAAGATCAGAGAGGTATAGAATGACAATACAGCTGAAGGAGATTTTGAAATATATATTTAATAAGCAAGACAAATGTGTATTTACAAGTGTTATAAGCACCCTATGCTGAATTTACATTCAAGAGTTGACTATTAACTGTCTTGTTAGAAGCACTTGGGACTTACCATAGTTGTGTACAGGTTCATCATGTAGGAGAACGTTACTTACTTGTGTTCTGAACTTCTCTTCTAAAACGTTTACTGCAAACAGTCATGAAATATTCTGAAATAATTTGGCAGTATAGATCAGAAAACAATGTGTAAAAATTCAACTGCAAATGTGACTTGTATTGGGAGAAACTAAAAAACAAATTTCAGTGTATAGTAGCTTTCTTTTATTTTTTTCATTTTATTTGCTTTGCCATTTCACTTTCTGTTGAAATCTTCTTTATATTTCTTCATGTCCAGATCAAATTAGATTTGAAACTTTTCTATCATGATAGATTTATTTTGTATCACTGCTACCAAATTATTTGAGAAATTTTCATGACTATTTTCACCATAAGAGTAGGAAGCATAGGAAATGTTATTGTCCATGCAGAGCTGAAAGAGAACTGTTCGTTGGAGGCCAGCCTTAAGGAATGCCCTGGAGCTATATGTTTAGGATAATGTTGTATATGTTTTCAAGTGATTTGTTAAATTTATCAGGAGATTCTTCAAATATGCTCTACTATATAGAAGTATTATGACATTTTTTATGTTTTTTTCCTAATCATACTTGTGTTATCAATTAGAAGAATCTCAAATTTACTATTTTCCTTTGCATTCAGGTGGATGGCAGCAACCTTACTTGACTTCTATATAAATGTCTTCGCAATATCGGTAAAATATATTCTTTGGCTATGAGAAATTGTTCGAAGTAATTATGTGCATCATACAAGTTTGCCTGCATGAATGCATCTAGAAAATTATAATTCATAGTTTTATGAAAAGGGTGGGAAACAATTTTGCATTTGTTAAAACTACTATTGCATGACTCTGTTGTTATTTAGACAGTTGTTCTGTTGTTTTAAACTCAGTTCCAATCTTTGCATGGCACCCACAGTTTCCTGCCAATGTTTTTGATATTTATTATGAAAATATATTCCATTAAAATTGTCTACAACACATTATTCTTTATCTGCAGTATATCTATCATTTTTCTTTCCTCTTTGAAAATGTGTGAAGGCAATCTTATTTTTTAAAAAAGAAAACAAAAATGGAAGCTCTAATTAGCACTAGTAGCACTAGCACAAGTGCACAACCCCCACCTACTGTAAAGTTGTTTCCACGAAGTAATTAATACATTCTGCAACTATAAAATGGCAGGGCACTGGTAAGGCTGGTAGCGCCCTAGGCACTGGATAGTAGATCTAAAATTAAAAAGAAAACCTTGATAGTGCCTATATCGAATCAGTAAACTTTTTGTGATATGTCTGCAGGTATGGGTTGCTCACAAGGAGTCAAACTGGATATCTTCTGCCATTTGGATATGCTTGTTAATATGCTTTGGAAGGTACACAAATTTTTATTGAGGCTTTTAAAAAAGAAACATGTCTTATATTACTACATTGCATTGGAGTTCGTTTTGTCCTTATGACTTGGATTTTACCGTGTGAATTTTATAGAATATTTTTTGCTTGCAATTCTTAAACATAAGGTGTAATTAGTTGTTACTGATAAATTGTAGATTTTGGCAACAAATTAGTCAAATTCCCAAGTATAGATAATGTACAAAAATTATACCAATAGATTCCTATTGGAAAGCGCATTCATGCAATATAGGTTGTATAACCACTGAGATTTTCTTTTTGAGAAATCAATTGTCAAAGTTTAATCTTGAAGACTTTTTGGAAATGAAGTACGCCTCATAGAAACCAATGGAGGGTGTGCCGTGTTAGCTATATGATGCATACATTTTTCCTGCCACTTATATGAGTATTTTATAGTGCTTCTCCTTATGAGTAGCATCCCCCTAGATTATGTTTCATTTGTATATGGGAAGCATTTTCGTGCTAAAGAATAGTTATTCAAGTAATATGAATATCTATAGTAAATTCATCAGTGAGTTATGTGCATCATGATGTATTTGTTTGTAATGAACTTATTGACCCTTGCCACTTTTTTTCATTTGATCTAGCATCACGACATGTGGCTACATTGTCATACAACTTTTCCAAGTGTCGTACCAAGACCCAATCTATCATGTGCTATTAAACACTCATAACAAGTATGGCATTGTTCCCTCCCAGTAATACTTGATCTTCTTGAAGCCTTGTTAGCTTGTGGTTGTCTAAACTTTGCTTGACATATAGTCATTTATCTGGTATTTATCTGTCTGAAATGTAGGAAGATTTAAAAATTCATTGAAGGGCTATGTTATTCTTGGTATACAGTAATATTTGCCTCAATAAATGGTATATCACCTAGCAATTACAGAATGATGTTTTCTGTGTAATGACATCATTCTCGGTGTAATGACATAACTTCGGCAATTTCTCTACAAAAATAAACCAGACTGTTTATGCAGTTCTCCTTTATTTGTCACGTTTTTTATGAACCCTTTATTTGTATATCTGATTTAGTCGATTTACAAAAGTTATCTTCATTGTAGTTGTATCAAAATTGTATGGTCAT
The DNA here is from genome assembly GCA_019925245.2 of Oryza australiensis. Lineage (NCBI taxonomy): Eukaryota > Viridiplantae > Streptophyta > Magnoliopsida > Poales > Poaceae > Oryza > Oryza australiensis. The sequence goes on along the minus strand of JAIFGZ020000330.1, from coordinate 248,245 downwards.
TTAACACGATGACTTACTAAAGTCAAGTAAAGAAAATGTGACTGTCTTGTTTAAGTGGGAAATTACTTGAATTGCCAAATAAGTTTGCATTCTTTCGGAAATCGGGCTTGTACGACTCTTTTGATTTGATACATCTCTATCCTGAGTGTGTGAAGGAGCCTCAACGCAGAGCAGGGAAGACTTCCAAGCCTTATACCCTCTAGCTCTGTCAAAGCATGAAGAGTATGTAAAGCTTTCTTTTGGCAGTTCTTTTGCATACAGAATTCCAATATGCAGGGGATTCAGATCATTCTCATTTTGTGCTCTGTTGGAGTTGGAAGAATCTTGGCTTCGGCATAAACTCAAATATGATAGCTTTGAATTCCAGACCCCTGAAGAAACCAATGCTTGGTCACACTATCAAGATTTTAACAAGGTTTTGATGTCTAACACTCTTAAAAGGTTTAAAGCTCACATTCTGTAGGAAATCCTCTTGGTGCTGCAGGTTGAATAATAGCTTCATGGAGCAACACCGAGCTCTGTGTATAGATGACCTGGTTTGGTTCCAACAGTAGGCCTAGAAGTGGCACCGGCACCTATAGTAGGCCAAACGGGCGGCACGACCCAGCCAAGACGGGCAGGGAGCGGCACGGCTCGTTTAGACACGGCCCGTTAGGCACGGTTGCTTAAATGGGTCATTCCATGTCGGCCCGCGTGCCATGCCCTCGGCCCAAGCACGGCCCACTACCGGCACGCCCATGGTCGGCCGAGCCGTGCCCGTGCCGACACAAAGACGCGGAAGGCCCACGGGCCGAGCTCGGCACGGCCGGCCTATTTGCATCGTGAATGGTAAAAAAAGTTGAAAAAAAGGCTAAAAAAGTTTTAAAAAGTTTGAAAAAAGTTAAAAATAATGACTTTCTCGTGTTGAAAATATAAAAATGGTCTAGTAATATTTTTGTCATCTTGAAAAAATAAAAATGATAGATTTATAATGTTGAAATTATTGAAAGAAAAATTCACACTTATTAAAATATTGGAAAAGAATATGTTAAAAATAGTAATGATCTTTATTGATATCATTATAGGATACAATGATACATGTTGCCTCGTTAAAAACTTTATCATGTAAAAACTTATAGGAAAAACCGAAAAAATCATGACAAAGAAAAGAGTACACCAAAAGTCACAACTACTTTTAACAAAATTCTATCGGGGTTGGTCGGATCTAAGTAGAGTTGTTCAAACCGAGCGCCAATTCTTGGTTTTCCGTAGTGTATTGGGCATGTTGTCTAGCAAGCTCTCGCCTTTAACGTTTAGTAGCATTTCGATGTGGTCGCCGCCGATTCGTCCTTCGGTCTTCGATGATTCGCCGCATAGATCGAAGGCCGATTCGGAGGATACCATCGACACGGATACCGTCAACACATCACGTGCTAGTTTTGAAAGCACGGGATATGCTATCTTGTGGTCATTCCACCGTCCGATGACGTTGAAGTCTTGTGCTTCATGGTGGATGGCGTCACCGTCCAAATAACCGACAACTCTTCTGGCCACACCATGCGAAGAGGCGTCTTCACGCAACAAACAAACTTTCACCACTTTGGCTTGAAGACGATCTACCCCAAATTCTACCCCGTTGTATCTTCTTCTTACCTCAGTAGCGGGATAGTGAGGGGGTCTCGTTGGCGAACTCCTTGAAACTTTAGTTCATACTTTTACTCCTAACCTCAGTATAAAAAGAACTATAATCTACATCTACAATATCTCCCAGAAGTGATAAAATAGTAGACAATCCCCTTATTTTACACCTAGGATCAAAAAACGAAAGTAAAAGCATATAACATAGGTATAGTTTTTTAATATTTGAAATATTTTTGTTTTATGTGAAAGACAGCTTCAGTTAGAACATCATCATTTTCATATTCTTTAAACAAAGAAACAATTTTAAGAATGTTATATAAAATTATTTTGGTAATTGAATAATAAACTTGGGACAAAGTAAGAGTACAATGATAAAAAGTTTTAAGAAATTAGTAAAATTTCTGAACCGGTACCTCCTCCACAGATGGTAGAGTTGGAGCCGATCCGGAGGTATCGTCAAACCCCGACATGTAGTTGGGGTCGAAATCATCCAAAATGAACGACGTCGACCGATATGGATAGTTCGGATCCATTCTCGACGAAATAAACAAATTTTAGAATATTTAACAAAATACAAATAATACATAAATACGAATATCACTTACATTTTTCCAACCGCGAGCTCTTCAAACCTCTCCGATCAAACTATTGAACTATTTAAACTAATTTTGACTTTTGACAAAAATTTAGCAAATTTTATCAAAATCAAAAATTACACACTTGAGAGCAAAGAGAGTACTTGAGAGCACAAGATGAGAGTGAGAAAAAAATGGTTGTGGTGGATGCCTTATTTATACGACGAAATTTTATATTTTTTGAATCTTTTCGATTTTTTATGATTTTTTTGCCCTCCAACGACTATTTTGAAATTTGAATGTTAATATAGCCGTTATGGCCACGTGGCGCGCTCCGGTTGGCTCATGTACAGCGTTGTCCAAACGGCCATCTCTCTCGGCCACGTGTCGCACAAAGAATTGGCCCCCGCCCCAACGTGTCGTGCCGCACAGCCAGCCGTGTCGTGCCGTGTCGGTTCGCGGGCTCACCGGTGGCCCAAGCACGACATGGCCTAACGTACCGTGCCGGCATGGCCCATCACCAACCAGGCCGTGTCGTGCTATGCCATGTCGATGCACAGTACAACCATGTCCAGGCTGACATGACTCGGCCCGGCCCATCTACCGGCACCCCTCATCTCGGCATTGGCCTGCAAATTTCGTCCCGAACTGAGAAATCACGTCACCGTTTCAGTTGGGCCTAAATGGGATCGCAGGCCTCGTGCGGCCCATATTTATGAGCAGTCACGGAATCGTGGTTTACGTGTGGCCCATAAACCTCGGCCGGATTGGGTTGGTAAAAGTCTAATCTGAATTCCTCAAAACCTCTTGCGCTTACGCCGCCGCCGCCGCCGCCATGGCGGGATGATCTCCGACGGACCGCGCGCTACTCCTCCTCCCCTGTGTATTTCCACCAGATCAGCTTCGTCAAATCCTCCGAGACCTTCGCGGTGGCGTCTCGCTGCGCCGGCTGTCGCATCGTCTTCTCCTCTCCAGCCTCTCTCCGGTGTCGCTCTCCCCTCAATTCAATCACGAACCAGCACGACATAGCCCCCGCCCCAAATCAAGTGCGGCCGCGCGAGAAATGCGGAGATTCCGGCGGCGCCGTGACGGCGTGAGGATTTTCGCGGCTTCCAATCTCCAGCGAGGTCGTCCTGGCCGCAGCGGTATCCTCCGGCCGCGGTTCCGTTCCACGCACACGACGCACCACAGCAGCAGCGGCCAGATGCGGGAGCGCATTTCCGGATGCAGGCGGTGAGTTCATGACCTGCTTTTCTATTTGTGCCATGATTTTGATTTCCCACCGAATAAGCTTACTTGTTGTGCAGGAACGCATTGACAATAAACTCTTGGGTACTCATTGTTTTTGTCCTCGTCGCAGCGATGATGAATGACGTTATTCCCCTGATATACTCTATGGAATTGAGCCGCTATGGGTACATCCATCAACTATCCATTGCAAATAACCATTACCTGCGAAATTAATCATCCACATCTCATTAAAAAATTATGTGCAATTACTAAAATATACTCTCTCCGTCTAACAAGATTATTTAGGTTTCCACCATTATTTTAGTATAAAACGAATTAATAATGCACTTGCTTGAAGAAAAATTCCCTAGGATTGGCAACTTAAAATTTACGAAATACTCTAAAATTGTTATAAATATATGCAAAATCTCTAAAATATACTTGCAATAATTTATAGCAAAGTGCTAAAATCTACATCCAAAGTGCAAGAACTTATAAGAAACAACAAAATGTACATTCAAAGCGCTAAAATCTACTAGTAAAAAGCATTTATAAATAAGAGAAAGGGAGACAGAATATAGAGAAACTAACCGCAAATAAGAAAAGCAAAACCTCTTCTCCTCTAGTTGGCCAAGCAGAACAGAGGCGTCACTCTGTCTTGTTCCCCGTCGCCTTGAGGTGGGGGACATTTATACCGGAGGTATCGGTTCTTGAATTAATACCACTATGCCTAATTATAGGTGACGGTTTTATATTAAAAATAGGCACGTATACCATCGAGAAAAAATCAGGACCTATAAGTGGGCTCACCTTTCAAAAGTGTCGATGGATTGTTAGTGGGGCCAACTTATAGTTGCCGGTTTTCCGACAGAACCAAGACTTGTACCTCCCTTCGTATAAGTACCGGTTTCTCTAAATAAACCGGTCTCGCCAATGCTAGAGTGTTGGCTGACCAATTGAATTTTTTAAAACCGATACCTATAGTATCCATGTTGGTTATATCACTTACTCACTACCTATAAGTTAGAATAGGTGTCATTTTAATTTAACCAGCCCCTATGAATCGTCACCTATGAGGGGTTGTATAGCTGTGGATTATACATGTTAACCAACACGTTTTTTTTTGGCGTGGGCAACGCATCTTCCCTTCATCGATGGTTACATGTCATCCATGGTCATGAGGTTTTGGCGCAGAATCTCAGACTCTTTCCTAGATAGCAACGCAGTGATACACTCACACAGTCATCATCATACTCCGGCACATATGGTACGTACGTTGTGTACGTTGGCCTGGTTCCCGGACTGTTATGCTTCCAGTACGTATTACGGCATGCAGGTTGAATGCTATTTCGTTGGAGGCTGACTTATGGACTGACGTAATAATCGTACCGTACGTAGCTAGATGTGGATGTAAGTGTGGTACATTGGATCATACCATTACGAAATTACAGTATGGAAAATGCCAATACAAATAAAGGTTGAAACCAGGTGAGTGCCACTGACTATTGCAAATATGAACTATGCCATTACGTACGTATCAGATGCCTTGGACCAGCTTTTTAGCTATGGTATTTTTTATGAACCATATTGCCCCTTATCCTCCGTATGGCTTGAATTCCAAAGTTTTACGATGTTTTATGTACATTAATTAGTATGTCACATAGGATTGTTTGATGACATGACATGAAATTAAAAAAGAGGGAGATAAAACAGCTTTCATCCGAAGGAAACCCCGTGTACACGAATACTAACTCTTTATGAGTCATGAAATTAAATGCAATTTTGATCCTATGAAAACACATCATGAAATTATATATTAGAGGGTAGTTTCAAATACCATTTCATTTCATTCATGCTTATGTGGCTATCTTGAAAACATCAACATGAAACTTTCTATTGAGATTAGCCTAATGTTGTATAGTCACTGACATGTGAGTCCTACCCTTCTATTACCCTACACGTCAATGACTGTAATGGTAGAGGATATGAACCTGTCAACGAAAGGGCTCTCGGATGGCAAGCTGGTGATGTGTGCATGCAGGTTCCATGTGATGCTCGTGGTTTATGGTTGTCGCCCCTAAGGGTGGTGGTGGTGAAGAGCAGAGCGACGACATCGAAGAGAGAGGAGAGGGTCCACATCACCATCACACCCCAAATCCATCCCTTAGTTACCATGTCGCTGCTGCCAATCGCTCACTCCGCCTGTGGCAACCACCCCCCAAGTCCACCAATAGCAATGCAGAACTCAAAGCTCTGGTATGAGCAGAGAAATCGAGCATCCAAGAGATTGCGCTCCTTATGACGCACCGGCACTCACAAACGTGAGCTTTCGAAGGACTAGTTCAACCTGTTGCAGCAGACATAGTACGACATTACCAACACCAGCACGATCTGGTGGCATATAGCCTCAGAGATTGACCTTGAGATCCGGCTAGGCGACCACCACGTCGAGGCAAAATTGAGCGCGGGACCACCACAAAACGGTGTTCTCCTTATTGTCAGCAATCTCCATGTCGCCACTCCCCTACCTTCTCTCCTCCTTTCCCATCTCTCTCGACAGTGATCGACTCCTCTCTGGCACCCATCCCGATGCTCACTGCATTCCCCACCACTCCTCGGCTAGAGGGATGAGAACATATGAAATGTGGTCCCCCGACGAAGTAGACAAGGTTGTGTCACCGGAGTCGTGATCTCGCGCGTGGGCACGGATGAGGGTGTGACCCTCATCGACGACACCTCCTACCACGAATTAGCTGTACAAAGGAGGTGGTGAAGAAATACGGGGACAATATGGTCTAGGGATGGAGCCAGGATTTTTACATGGGGTATGCCGAACCAAAAATTCATATGCAAACCGATAAAAACTATTTAGCAATTTTTCGGCATGAATAATTATGTTGTTTTGCACAGAGAGAAGATTTATTGTTTATAGTTTAGTACTTTATGAATGAATTTTGCTGTTGATAAGGTGAAAATTATTTAGTCTGAACTTTAATTTGATCCTCGTCTGAATTCTGCAGTACAGAAGTGCAGTTTGGCATTCGATATTCTAATCAAAACTTCAGCTAGGAAGTCATTCCAAACTGGTCGAATGATCAAATCATCTATTGGGAGTCCTATTGCCTAACTCGTCATCAAGCTTAGCTTGAAACAATGAACAAATTTATCACGCAGACAAGGTGAGGCTTAAATGCCATGCATTAAAGAAGAACAACAGGAGACAATGCCAAATGGCATTGAAAAAAAAGAAGATCAGAGGGCATCTCAAGATTTCGAAGAGAGCGAATCAAACACAAAAGCTGTCATATAAAAGCAAATCTGAACTTTAAAAGGTTGAAGAAGGTTTCAGAAGTAGTACCTGAGTTGGTAATGCAGAGTTCCTATAGATGATAAGGGGGTAGACGCAGAAGCTTAGCCTTGGTTTGGCCGGGAACCGCAGGGGCGCCGGGGAGGAGCAGGGGCCGAGGGGAGGGGCACCGACGCCGGCGCCGGCGCCGGAGAGGAGACAGCCGCGGGCGGGAGGGGACTAGAGAGGAGAGCAGCACAGCAGGGGCCGGGGAGAGGAGAGCAGCACAACAGCGACCGGGGAAAGGAGGCCGCGTGGCGTCGGACTGGAGAGTGGAGGAGAGGAGGAGCCGGCCGGACCGGAGCCGACGTCGGGATGGGAGGCCAGGAGGGGAGAGCGAGCCGCCGCTGCGCCGCCACGCCGAGAGCCGCCGCGCCGCCACGCCGGGACCCGTGTCGCCGTGCGCGCCGAGAGCTGCCGTGCCGTCGCCAGGGAACTAGGGTTTCATCGCGCGCGCACAGGATTGGCCGAGTTCGGGCGCAGGCCGAAGGCAGGTGAGATCCGGAGAGGATTTTTGTTTTTTTAATTTTTCTTGCTTTTTGGGTTGGGGTATTATCCTTGTTGGGCTAGGCTTAGGGTATGCCATGTCATACCCGTGCAGCCCACTGGATCCGCCCCTGTTATGGTTCATACAAAAATGTACGCAAAATGACATATGAGACGTACATTTTGGCACAGTTCAAATTTACAGTAGTTTCAGTGACACCAGTTTCAGCATTTGTAATGGCATTTTTGCAATACTGCAATTTTATAATAGCATTAATTTAATTGACCCATGTAAGTATGGGAAGGTTAAAAAAAGTTCTAGTTGTATATCCATCATGCACTGACGGAGCTTCATAAAAAATGTGGGGAGGCCAACTATTGAATTTTTATAAAAATATTGCGTGCTATATCATTGCTAACTCTAACATTGGTACAAGTTATTAATTTGAAGAGAGAATGGAATTTCTGATGTTCAATAGAAAGCAGTCCATAATCCTTAAACAACTAAGTTTAAGTTGCAAAATAGAGAAAAGAAAGAATTAAGTTTAAAGTTGTTGAATAATACTCCTTGTTTGTTTTATATTATAAGACATTTTTTTCAAACTTTTCATAAGTTTGATCAGAAATATACCAACACTTCAACATTTGTAATATCAAATTAGTTTTATTAATAATTAACGAAGAAAAAAATTAAAATTATAATAAGATGAAATGGATATAATAAGATGAAATGGAAGGAGGAGAGAGAGCGCGCATGCTGAGTCCAGAGGCCCGAAAAGTAGAAAAATGATTGGGTATGCTAGGAATCGCCCGAAAAGTAGAAAATGACTGGGTATGCTAGGAATCGAACAGATACCTCTGCTTGAAGAATGCATGTAGCAACCAACGCATTAAAATGATATTGGACTGACAGACTGATAGGGAATGTTCGAAATTTAGTAGTGTTCGACTTCGGACGAGCTAAAACAATAATAGGTAATTTGAAACATGGATTATTTAAATTTATCTGTATTTAAGTTTGAACTTGGACGTTTATAAATAAACAAACCTGACCAAATTTTATTCAATCAAATCTTACTGAGTTTTAAAGTTGTTTTATTATTTGAAGTTTCTGAAAACTACCAAATTTGGTAACGTAGCATTTCAAATATACTGGTATGCTCATGAGCATATATCCGATGAAAACAAATTATATATTATAAACTCATGAAAATTATGCTTAAAATTTTAAATTCATGAAATAATTATAAGAGAGAATGTGTAGATTTTTTTATAAAATACATTCTTATTAAATCTTAAAGTCAAACTCATCTTCATTTGCAAATTTATTCATCCAAAGTTTATCTTTTTTTTACTTTTGGTGAGAATGTATTATATTTATATATATATATCTTTAATAATTTTTTAATAAATTTATAAAACTTTTAGCATTATATATGAGTTTTCAACCATTAACTTTCACCGGATATGTCCTCGTATACCTGTTCCGTTTTATTTTTTTACTGAAGGCAGCAATTACTGGTGTTATATTAGAAAGACAAGAAGTATTTACAACTCCACAAGGGTAAAAGGAAAATTGAAACCGACAGCCCGAAAACAGGAAGACACATATTGAGCAGTTTACATTTAATAGGATATTCTCGTCATATCTTCAGCGTCACACATGCTCCACAGTCCACACCTCGTTTCGTTGCCCAGTCAAAACATGTCCTCCATTCTTTGGACCGTTTGAGTTCATGGTCTCATTCACGAGTATGACGACGTACGTCTCGGGGAGAATCTAGACTTCTGGAGCCTAGCTATCTAGCCGGTCACAGGACGTTGCACAGGCGAAATTGATGGTTCTTATTGTCTCCAACAGCCTATGCATAAGGACATCCAAACCTAAATATAGGTGGTTGAGATAGTTTTGGATCTAATAGGCAAAAGCACGACCTATTTTGGATGAGAGCCCGAGCGAAACCCAAATTAGCGTCTCCCGTGCACAGCGAAAAAACGGCGCACCGTCTGTTGCTCGCGGGAGGCGAAAAGAAGGGCGGACACCGCGCACCGGTGGGGAAGACCGTCGGAGAGCGAGAGACGGCGAAGGATTTCCAGATACGGATTTCGCTCCCCTCGCGCGCTTCTCCGTTTGCCGCAGCACTGTCGCTCGCCCACGCGCAGCCGCTGCTCCACGCGTCGCCACCGCCCAACGCGCCGGCCCACGCGTCGCCATCGCCCAACACGCCGCCGCCCACATGCCGCCGCCACCCAACGCGCTGCCGCCACGCGTCGCCGCCCACGCGCAGCCACCGCCGGCCCTCGCGGCGCCCGCCCACATGCTGTCGGCACCGCCGTCTCAAGTCGCCACCCGACGCGCAAAGTACCGGATCTAGCAGCGGCGCGAGAGGAGACTTCCGCCTCTCCTCCTCTGATTCGATTCGTTGCTCCTCCTCCTCCGATTTGATTCACTGCTCCTCCTCCCGATTTGATTCGTGGTATTTTTATGGTTGTATATATATTGAGATTTGTAAATTCATTCCAAACATACTGTTTGATTCATGTATGGACATAGTTTTGGAGCAACCGGTCCTTATTCTACAATGTGAAATAAATCAATGCTTTAGGATTGTGGAATTTTCTTTGCCATCTAATGCTTTTACAAATTGACGTTGGTCCTTGTGCACAAGTTGTTACAAGTCATCTTGCAGGAAAAATGTTACTGTAAAATCTTATCTGCCATTTGGAAGGACTTCTACAATTTTTTCCTAGCGTTACTGTAAAACATGTTAAAATTCACTTGCTAGATCAATGTACTCCATTATAGACCTTGTTGTAGACTCATCTGAGATATCCAACCAAATTAACAAGATTTCTGTGATGCAGCCTACTAAGCAATGTTACCAGCAAATAAGATACAGTCAATTAGTCATGATTGTACAGTAGTTTATCAAAGTCAAATTCTTCACAACAAACAAAGTTTAAAGATATTGTAACCACATCATGTTTCATTACCACTCAAGCAACACAATCGTTTAATTGAATCTTTGTTGTACTAGGACGATGAATAAAAATATTAGTGCCTCAAGTGGTTGCCCTAGCACACCATACGCGCCTAGACCTGCACACTGCTCTCGGAATTTTGGTTGTGAATGGAGAACTGAAGACCGCAGAAAAGGAATTTTCTCCATGCACACCACGCGCGCCTGGACCTGCACCGCACCAAAAAGGAAAATTTCCCGCCATGCAAACCGCCTCCCCACGCGCGCGACTACCTTTCCCGCCGATAATTTTTCTGCAAACGCCCGGGAAAGAAAACGGTCGGGCCCATGCCATGCAAATTTGCATATCGTGTTGGAGATCCATAATTTTAGGTGTGTGACCCATTTTCTTTTCAGCTATCCAAACCGAATATGTCTATCTAGATTTGCATGTCGTTCGTTGTTGGAGATAGTCTTACTACTTAACGCAATTGGCATTTTGGCTGTAGTACCACCGCAAAAAGAAGGACAAATTACGGCAACACAATAAAAACATTGCACAGGACTTCGCCGCATTGTGCACGCTCGTATAGAAAAAACTGAAAAAGTATAGACCAAAAAAGATTAAAAAGAACTGAAAAAAAGTAATGTGCATGTTTGATGATGGGTATGTGTGCATCTTTCACGAAAAATATAATGGTCGAATGTATGGTTTTTGGGCTTAATTTTTCATGCAATTGAGTCATTTTTTCTTTTAATGTAAAACATGTCTCTAAACTTTCTTTAGCTTTACCATGAAAAATAATCGTGCAAAACAAATGCTTTGTTAAGTAAATTTGCTAAATAAATACTCTCTTCGGATCTATATTTTTTGACGCTTTGAATAAGTTTAAGATTAAACTTTCATAATTTGGACTATCAAATAACTAATATAGATTTATCTTTCAAAGTATTTTAATAAAAATAAACATATATATTTATTTATTGTATATATTATAATAAAAAGTAAAGCCAAAATATATTTTGTAGTTCGTGTTATTGTTTAAAACTTTAAGAAGAATTAAGGAAAGGGAGTATCTTTTTTGAAATTTCTGAGCTGAAAAAGGAGAATAGCATTACTTTCATTTCGTGCCACAGGGCATATGCTGAGCTGATTTAAAGTGACCGTTTGGCTGCTACGGGGCGCTAGCTACTGGCTGACAAACAGACGCAAACCCCGCCCCTCTACCTCTCTCCTGTTCCGTTGGTGCAAAAGCTGAACCCACCGATGTCTTCGCCGGTTACACGCCGCTCTGTGGCTCGGCTGCTGGCCGTCCAACTCGTTGTTTTGGTGGTGTTCTTCATCGGCAGCGAACTCCTCGTCGTCCCCGCGGCAGCCAAATCAGGCAGATCAGGAAGCAGCGGCAACCGTGAGTTGTTCTTCACAACTGCTGGCTTACTTTGAAATTGTCTAATCAATAATAATATCAGTGAGATTAACTCGTTTGCTTCTCTGGCAGATGATTTTTCTTCTATTTTTTGACAGTATGTTTCATGATAACTTCGTAGATATTGGGGTTGGTTCACCAACGACTCATGGCACACGTATACCGGAAATTGTAGGAAGGGGCTGGGTGAGCGCGTCGTAAGCAGTAAAAAGGAGTCGGCGCCCTAACAACCACCGTCACGCCCTGATCAGCAGTATAGCAATGGGCCATAAATATCTAGCCTCATCAAAACATTCCTGTTAGGCATGAATAAGTTCCAATGGATCTCTCTTTGCTTTATCTGTTGGAATACAAGTATACCGGTACTATTAATATAATAAAATGTTGCTTGCTTATGTTTCTCTTGTAATAAAAAAAAATCTCTCTTGGGGCCTGCTTTATCTCCTATTGGCACCATGTTAAACATGCCTGTGTATAAATTGAAATAAAATTGATCCACGGTGTGACGGGAAATCCTTAGAAAAAATGTTCTCCTGAAAACCATCCAAATAGTTATGAAATATTTTGAGAAAAAAATATCCACGTAACTTCCATATTGCAAATGGATATAACGGCCGCGTAACTTCCATATTCCACGTAACTTCTATAACTTCCAAATAGTTATGGACGAGTTCAACCTGGTGCGGCAGGCCCAGTACAGTATCACCAACATCCGCAAGCCCTAGTGATGCATGGCTTGTGTGAGGAGATTGCCCTAGATATCCGGTTGCACGACTACCGCGTACAGGCAAATTGAGCATGGGACCATGTCCGCTGTGTTCTCCCAATTGTCGGCAGCCTCGACGTAGCCACCCTCCATATATTGTCCAGGCTCTCCCATTTTCTCCCCCACCCCTCTCCCACCTTTCCCATCTCTGTCGATGATGGGCGGCTCCTTGTTCTCCTCGGTACCATAGTAAAAAACCAAATTGGGCCGCCGGTTAAACCAAACAAAACCGGAACAAACAACCTTGTCGCGTCGGTTTGCTTCAAAGATCGCTCATGCAATCGGACCGAAAAAACCATATAAACCAGATGGTTTTTAGGAAAACCAACGAACCGGAGTGGTTTTGACAAACCAAGCGGTCCGCGTCGTGAGCAGAAAATCTCCCGCGCGCCATCTCAGCCCAACTGGCCCACCATGGCAACACCTCAACACCTAGGGTTCCATCGACTTCTTTCTCTCCGCTGTTCCCACATTCACCATGGGGGTGGCGTCGAAATCCCAAATTCCCAATCTGACTGATCATCAGGAAGCATCTCACTCTCACCATCATGGTGCAACACTACTGCAACCATTACACCAAGTAGCAACAGCGACTTGATAGGTCTGTGGCGATGAACCACTACTGGGGAAACGATTTTTGCGTGCGGGCCGAAGGCATCTTCCCGTGCGGAAGGCCTGTCCGCACGCCCGAGATGGTCTGGGAAAAGACCATTTTCGCGTGCGGGCGGCCCAACCGCACGGAAAGATCAATTATCCCGTGCGGTCGGCTTAAGCGGCCTGCACGGGAAGATCGATAATCTCGTGCGGGCCACTTTACCCGACCGCACGGGATAATTGATCTTCCCGTGCGGTTCATTAAGTTGACTGCATGGGAAGATTGCATCCCGTCATTATTTTATGTGCGCTAGCTGCATGTGTTTAGTTATAGGTCAGCTCTCTCTGTCTGTGTCCTCTCTCACCCTGTCTCTCTCTCCTCTCCTCTCTCTCTCTTAGTAATATTATCGATCGATCAAGATGCATGTATATATATATCGCAGAAGAATTAAAAGACATTTAATTATTTCCTCATAAAAAAGATATAAATGTACACATTATGCATAAGTTTCGTCTCGCAATTTACAATAGTTCGAAAGCACATAAAAAATAGACTTAATTGGAAATGATTATAGATGGTCTTTTTTCCACTCTCTAAGTCGTTTGAACTTATCGTCCATCGCAAGCTCGCTCTCCGGATCGTAGAAATCGCCTAAATGGTTGCAGACATCGCGGCGGATGAAGCGGCACATATCTGCAACCAAGTTGAGCATGGTTCGATTGTCGAACTGGTTCGCTACAACTAGAACGAACTCGATCTGTTTAAGAAGGAATACACATAGATACGATTAGGAAAATTATACAAGATCGATCTTAACATGTAGAAAGATATTTTCTCTGAACTTATTTGTTCAAACTTTGTAGTGTATCTCTCGTAGATTCTTAGCATCTCGCACACGTAGTAGCCGCATAGGTTAGTGTCTGGTGGTTGCTTATAACACTGTGTTGAATAAAATTGTATACATATGTCAATATTTGTTGAATAAAATTGTATACATATGTCAATATTTGAAATTAAACACAGTATAAAGTGTCGGCATATGCGGGCATGTAATTACTGACCATTGTGTCTTCACGAGAAGCTTCTTCTTTTGTGGATCCTTGACCGGTCCATCGTGTCTTACGTAATGTGCATGTGCTCTATGTAGACAAAATAATTGTTTCGTCAATTGTTTCTTCAAGAGTAACAACAAACAAAACTTATTAAATGGTGCATGATAGTACTTATAAATTTAACAAGACAAGAAACTCTTTGAATATATCATCCTTATAGTGTGCCGGATCAAGCACTACGGTCATGTGGTCCCGCGGATATACCAGAAAAAGTATGCAGTGATCGCTGCGAAGAAGATATGTTAATTGTAGGTGATATCGTAGTAAACTATCGGTTATACGGAAGAATATTACGTACCGTAGTGCATAAGGGACCATGAGGACATTTTTGTCTTTGTGCTCGAGCATAGATTGGCCCAAGTACAGTGCTACCGCGACCATCTTCGCCTTGAGCATTTTTTTGATGGTCGCATCTCTTTGGGACTTTATTTTGCCTTTGAGCTCATCGCAATCTGCACGAATATGAACCTCGTGTTCCGTCTAGCATATCCTTGTTGGGTTGATGTATCCAACTGGATAGTTGATCTTTGACGCGTCGTGGAATTGCATCCTAAGTAATGCAAGTAATTTTTCGAAGTTAGTTTGCAAATGAATTTATTTATGACATTAAGTGCGATTGATACTTATAGGCAAAACGCAGCAACGAGATTTATATCCATTTTTCTATCTTGAATAATGCGTGAAGGTCGTTGAAATCGATGACCAGTATCCCATTTGGTCCACTGGTGAAAGCGTGACCCGGGACCTTCACAGTAATCATGCTGAGCCCTATTTTGGACGCCTTTAGGTACCAGTCATGCATTAGCCTCATTTCCCAGGGCATATCTTCCATGACGTGCCACGGCAGAACGACTTGCCGTACTCGTACTTTGTTGGCACTTCGTTCAAGTCCGCTTTGCGGTGTCCTCCACTTGGTTTTTCACCGATTGTTGTGAATCCGACAACTTTGGAGTTTGATCCTGCTTCTTGTCAGTCGGCGCTCTCCCCCTTGAAAGCCTAGAACACTAACTTCTCGTCGTATACGGTCATTTCTTTCTTATCATAGGTTGATCTAACCATTTTTGGGATTAGCCGACGAGGTTCAAGCTTGCTTAGACTTGAAAGACTTGTGATTTTTAGAAGAGGCCTTTCAGGTACCGCCAATGCTGACTGTGGTGTCGGAGGAGATTAATAAATATCTTAGACATCGGTTCAAGGTTGTTCTCGGCAACTTCGGGGCGCATGCCTTTGGCGAATCAGACCTTTTTGTTTAGGGGGAGGGAGGTGGGGAAGCAGCCGTTAGGTGGCGAATCTAGCCACAGTGGAGAAGGCGGTGCAGCGCAACGATTCTCGAGAAACCGGTGGGATTGGGTATGCCGACCGTGGACCGACCAGCAGGATATCTCGTCGATGCCATAGTATAAACCGATTCACCGCGTCCCCAAGCAATTCTGTCCCTTCCGGTGCTGGAATATCTAGCTCTAAGCTGTTATGCTCTGCATGCACCTTGGCCACTTGCACCTTTACATATTCCTCAGGGATTGGCATGTTGTGAAATTGACGCTCTGGTATAACAAGTCTTGTACCCACCTCCTTTCTCTTCCCGGCCCTTCCTATCGGCACGAGCAGGCTGCACGGTATCGGGGCAGTTATGTTATCTACTGGATAAGGTGCGGTGTCAACTGACCCGACGCTGCTGGGCATCTGTACTGTTGGTTCTTCGGATTGCTGAAACAAGTGTGGGAAGACTTGGCTATTTTGTGCAACAAGAGAGTAGAAATATTCTTCAACTTGTTTTGCTATCTTCTCTTCCAATTTTTGTTTGTACCTGTCCCGTTTCTTGTAACTCGTAGCTTTCTCAGGAAACCCTTCCTTCCAACTGGTGCTTGACAATACACCCCTTACTCATCCAGAATATTCGGGGTTGCCCAATGCAGCTGTCAACTGATCATTTTCCCTCTTGGCAATGAATTCCCCTTTCTTTCTCTTTATCTGCAATGTCCTATAGACTAGTGGTCACACGCTCGATATTCGGATCCTCGAAAAGGATCTCTCCCTCGTCGGTGACTTGGCCCGTGCTCCGTGCCCAAACCCAATTGTTGCTTCTTTCCTTTAGTGCATCTATAAGCAGGGCTTTTCTTGGACAACAAACATTTCTTCGGTTGCTCGCCACTTCTCTAGGTGACCATCGTAGCCGCTAGAGCCCAATCGGTGGGTACTTGTTCCTTTTCGCTAGGTTGGATATCTTTTCCTCCGCGCTAAGGCTTCGTGGCTTGTCATCTTCGCCACGAACCTGTCCCATTCGGCGGGCGTAATACCATCGTGTTTTTCGAATGGAGACTTGTTCTTTTGCACGTAGTGAGTGTTCATGTCCGATTTCCACCGCCTCCACCGATGTGCCATCGTTTTCAAGGCAAACTCTTTTCCCAGAGCCTTTGAACCAGCGGATATACAAGTCACTTCGCAACTCATTCCACATGAAGTTCTTCAGTTGTCATCCACTGTTCTCGTGAATCTACATTAAAAGGGTCGTGGGTTCTAGCGCACCTCGCAAGTGCCGCTGAATTTTGTTATTGCTACCTTGGGCTATACTGGCTTCCCATCCTAGTTCAGAGAGGTGATATAATATGTCTCCTTGAGGGTTGGTTCTTATTTCTCTGACCACGTCTTTTCTTTTGACGTCCTCCGCCGCTCGCCGACGTGTCGGCCTACCGACGATGTTGTTGTGTATGTCTTGACTTCGGCTATGACAAGAGACTTGACGGCCTTTATTTTTGAGCGGCGCCTTGTTTTCATTTGTACGTACAACAGAAAACGTTAAACGGATCCGATGAGGTACACCGGTCAGTTCATAACAATACGGCTCGACTTACTGCTTGCTCGATAGGGATGTAGTTGGGGTCTTCTTCAACTGGTGGTGCTGGCGTAACTTCGACTAAAGGATCGCTTGGTGTCTGCCATGTGCCTTCGCTCGAAGACTCTTGCGTTGGTTTGACGTTGGGTGCCTCCGAGGGAGCTTTCTCATTCGACATTTGATCTACGGTTGTTCATAACACATAATTTGTGAAATTTGTGAACGAAGGAGTAGACAATTGTAATATGGTGTATATATGAGGTATACATGTGCGCACAAAGTCTCCTTCTACCCTAAAATAATTTGACCTAGGCTTCAACATGCCTAAATAATTCGAACCGTGTTTCGATGTTTCAGTGTTAAGGACATGCATAATCGCAGCATAAAGAGAAAAAGAAGGAAAAAATTGTATTTTTCCTTCTTCTTCTCTTTAGGTTTTTCTATATTGACTATATTTTAACTTCTAAAATACTATATTTTTTTGCTCTCGAACAACAAGACTATATTTGTAATAGCATGAGGTGTTGTGGTAGGTTGGGTGGCAAGCGTAAGATCTCCGTTGTGACCTTTGACACAATGATTGATGCGGAGATCTTCGCTTGCCACCTAGCCTTCAACATGCCTAAATAATTCGAACCGTGTTTGGATGTTGCAATTTGCAACATGTATGAATGGCTTCAGTTCATCATCGAGCAAAATAATTTATTTACAATAATTTAGCGTAAGTCTAAAATCTTAATAAAAACCTAGAGAAAAATTAAAGAGAAGAAGAAGGAAAAAAGTGTATATTTTCCTTCTTCTTCTCTTTAGGTTTTTCTATATTGACTATATTTTAACTTCTAAAATACTATATTTTTTTTGCTCTTAGAAAAACAAGACTATATCCACTACCGGAGCATGAAGTTGAAGGGGCACAGACAATTCCACTATCGAGACCCTAGACCAAATCGTCAAATGTAAGTTATACATATGTATACATTTGACGATTTGGTATAGGGTCTCGATAGTGGAATTTCCTATGCCTCTTCAACTTCAAGCTCTCTTAGCTACTCTCATCGCATTCCCCAAAGATAGGCGACATCCTCAAGGTTTAGGTTTAGGAAAATACATATGTTTGACTATATGTTTATTTCCATGCTTTTCATATTTTCTACCAAAATTTGTTCGTGAGCAGAGGTGAGATAGGGGAGGGGAAGAGATGAGAGATGAGAGACCGAGGAGAGGGAGAGGAGAGAGGTTGATTAGATTTGTAGGTCGTTGGGTATGGATGGGTATATATTTCATACGCTAACGTAAAACAAGGAGTCGAATAAAATTACAATAAGGATACCTAAAATCTTAAAATCTAAAATCTAACCTAAAATCTAAAATTCATCAAAAATATTCACATGAACTATTTCACATCAACTAATTCACATCAAAAATCATAGCAACTATTTCACATAAAAATCATCAAAAAATAACAGCCCATTTTCTAAATTGACTATATTCATCAACATTAAACGTTCATCAAACAAATAAATCAACAAATAAATTAAGTTTTACAGTCCATTTACACTCCATTAACACCCAAATAGTCAAATTTTGCTACACAAAATATTCTCAAAAAATTCATCAAACATTTACATCCATTTACAATTCCAAAGTACATACAAAGGAGGTTAATTGCATAATAAATAATTCGCATACCCTAAATCACCATACATGCATATAAATTCTTGGTGTGTCGGCTTCACCGTCCTTATAGCAATAGGGAGGAATACCGTAAGCATCTTATGACAGTCGTGAGCGTTGTATCCAGAAATCGATAAATCTTTCATTGATACTAGTTTTCGGATATTCGATGAGAATCCAGCCGGCACTTTCAAACCACGAAGACATTTACTGTAAAGCTTTTTCTCTTCTAGTGTCATTGAGTAGCATGCCGTGGAATCTCAATCTTACCATTCGTTAGCTCTATCGGGTGGAGATCTTTCCTTATGCCCAAATTGACCAGGTCATTATGTGACTTCAACCCATCCTTTGTTTTACTAGGAATGTCAAGTAAAGTCCCGATGGTTCTGTCGAACACGTTTTTCTCGAGGTGCATGACATCGATGGCATGACGAATCTCCAGGTCTTTCCAGTATGTTAGGTACTTGAAAAAGATTGAATGTTTCTTGAAGGGCAGCGTGTTTTCTACCACTTCTTTTCTCCTCTTGCCTGAAGTTGTCTTTCCTTTGCTGAACACGACCTTTATGTTCTTTGTCATCTTGAACACCGTAGAACCATCCTTTGCTTCGGAGGCAGTACCTTCCTCAATAGTTTTGTCAAAAAAGGTAGCCATCGCACCATACCTATGCTTCTGTGGTAAGGAACGACGATGACGCATGTAAATTAACTTTTTTGACGAGGTCAGGTATATGTACGATGTGTTGTCCAGACATATCAGACATCCGGTCTTTCCTTTAATCTGTCCGGAGAGGGAAAAATTGGCTGGTAGATTGTTTATAGTAACGAATATAATAGCACGCAGAGTAAAATACTCCTGACGGTACACATCAAACAATCGTATACCCTCTTCTCACATTTCTTGCATATCCTCCATCAAAGGTTCAAGAAGCACATCTAGGTCGTTGCTAGGCTGTTTTGGCCTTTGTATAAGGATAGTCAACAAAATATACTTTCGCTTCTAACATAACCATGTAGAAAGGTTATACATGGTGAGCAGAACAGGCCAAGTGTTGTGCGAGCTGCTAAGGTCACCAAATGGATTCCTTCCACCCGTGCTCAACGCAAACCTGACATTTCTCAGATCCTTTGCAAATTCTAGGTGCTTTGAATCAAAGTTTCTCCATTGTCGAGCATTGGCAGGATGTTGAATCATACCATCTGTCTTTCGACCCTCTTGATGCCATCTCATCAACTCGGCGTCGGTGGGGTTCGAGAACAATCGCTTTATGCGATCTTTCACTGGCAAGTACCACATCACCATGGATGGAATCTTTTTTCCTGGCTCGACCAATGCATTTGGTTCGGCAACATTACTATCGGCGCACGTTATCTTTTTGTACCTAATCACCCCACAAGTTGGACACTTGTCTAAGTCGTGTATTCCTTGCGATAAAGTATATAGTGATTAATACATGCATGAATCTTTTCCACACCAAGAGATAATGGACATATCAATTTTTTGACTTGATAGGTATTAGCTGGCAACAAGTTAGGCTTAGGAAACATAGCTCTCAGGAGATCCATCAAGTCGTTGAAACTAGTATTAGACCATCCGTGCCTGGCCTTCAATCTAAGAAGTTCTAGCACCAACCACAACACTGTATAATCCATGTCACATCCCTTTGATTGATCATACAAAAGATCTTTCGCTGATTTCTGCAACGGCTCTCAATTGTTTAAATGTCTTACTTTCTCTGTTAGGACCTCTCGTTCAGCGTGCCACAACATATCCTCAAGATCAAATCAATATCAACCTCTGCATCGTCAAAACTAGAGCCGCCAAAATTACCCATCATTTCATGGGACATATCCTCAATTATAAAATTCTTTGCCTCATCGAACCAAATATCAGGAATCTCTTCAGGAGCGGCGACTTCCCGTGATAAATCCAAATTGTGTATTTCTCCACAAATCCAACTGAATTATGTGTCTCGAATTATATTCGGATCTTTCCACATCTTCCGATTCTTGCAATCCACGCAAAGACAAAAATATCCTTCCTATTCTTCCTCAAAGCTTGTGCCTTCGCCTTGTTAATAAATGTTGATGCTTCTCTTATAAACACCGGATGAGTTTTCCGCGTCTCATACATCCATGTCCAATCCATCTAAAAATCACAGCATAAAATAATATTATATTACCGGTGTTTTCTACATAAACAAATTAAACTTAAATCCTACTTTATAACTAAAACCTCATTCACAAGAAATAATAATACTAACACACTTAATTACCAAAAATGGTTCAATCAAAAAACAAAATATTTGACCTATAAATTACAAAATAGCTCAAAATGACCTATTCGACAAGTTTAAATATCTTCGCATTCAACCAATAAAATTTTACAAAAACGGAAGCAAATGAAAGAGATGATTAAGCATATTACCTTTTATATTAATTTCAATCGAAGATTTTAAGTCTAAAACCTCTCACCAAAAGAAATTACCTATTTTTAGAGAGAGAAACCGAGTTGAAAAAATTTCAAATATCTTCGCATTTAACTAATACAAATTTTTAAAAATGAAAGCAAATGAAAGAGAAGATCAAACATGTTACCTTTTATAGTGATTGCAATTAAAGAATTTGAGTTGAAAACTTTCCCCCTTATAGTTGCTTTTTTAGAGAGAAACACCATATCAAATATGACACTGATCATCGCGTACGGTCTACTTAACGGCCCACATGAAAAATACATTATCCCATGCGGGTTTTAAGTGGCCACACGGGATAATACGCAATTATTCCGTGTGGACCGTTGCGCATCGCACGGGATAATACATTTTTTCGTACGATCCGACAACCGATCCTCTGGGGCCACTTATAATGAAACCTATTGGAAATCTCATTCATAACAAACCAAATCTTCAGTTGTGAACAACGCGTCGAAAATGGCGAGCATTTGTTCTGTGCCGTGAGAGCCGTGAATGCGGGACATTCTTCGAGCGGCACAATCAAAAAAAGCTACCAGCAAAGCATATCTGGTACGACGCCAGCACGAGTAAATCAAGATTTCTTTGTTCTGCAATAGGATAGGCTCATTTGTCTTTTGCTTCCATTTTTTCTCTTTATCGTTAGAATTGGCTCTGATCTGCTTGTTGACAGTGGGGAATTTTGTATCTTGTTCAAACAAAACTACAGAAGTTGTATTTTTGCAGAGATTTGTTAGACGCATGCGGAGTCTTTTTCTTTGCAAATATTATTGGATAAGGTGGGATTCTTGATGCAAAATAAATAAAATATTAATATAAGTTGAACCGGTGGTTCGACCGGTGAACCGATGAACTAGCGGCATGACAGGGTCAACCTCCAGTCCGAGTTTTTCTACTATCCTCAGCACCTATCTCAAGTTCTCAGCGCTTGCCACTTCCCACACACTCCTTGGCCGGATCTCTCCTGAGAATGCAGAAATGTGGCCCTCTAGCCAAGTGGACAAGGTTGCATCACCGGAGCTCTGATCTTATGCATGTGCACGGGTGACTGCACCGGCCCTAAGGCTATCCCCAACCCAGAAACTATCAAACAGTTTCTATACTTGCCATGTCACATAGACATCATGTATAGAAACTATATATACAATGGATAGTGTCTTTAAATTAAATTCTCATCCAATCACCTCTCTTCTCTCTCCTTTTACCCACCTATCCCCTTGTTTTTATTCTTGGTTCTTGTGTAGACATGGTTTCTTGCATAAGAAATGGTTTCTTCATCTTTTTACCTCTCACCTCATTAACTCTCTTGTCACATCAGATTTTTGCCTTGTGGCACCTTATTAAATGTCATAGACACCATCCTACATGAAGGGTTGAGACTGCTCTAATCGACATCACCTATGGCCACGACTTGGGCATATAAAGAAGGATGTCGTGAAAAACTGGCAGGGGCAATATGGTCCATACAAAAATACCGTTCGTGACTGTGGACCAAGGATATCTGAGACATACATAATGGCATGTTTTGAATTTACAATAAATAGTCTTAGTGACATTTGTTCGGTTTCAGTATTTGTAATGGCATTTTTTCAACACTGCAAACTTATATTAGCATGGATCCAATATAACCCATGTAAGTATGGAAAGGTAAAGAAAATGTCCGGTTGTATATCCATCATGCAGTGGTGGAGTTTGATCAAATGTTTAGGAGAAGCCGACTAATGATTTATTTTATAAAAATACACTACTATAAAAACACAAAGCGGTGCCGGTTGAAAACCCACATAAATATCGGTTTCCCAACCGACACCTAGTAGGCAATACAGATGAGAGAAATCAAAAGTGTCGATTTTAGAACCGGCACCTTTGAGGTCCCAAGAATAAAAAAGACAGCTTGATGCATCGGCTTGTAGCTCCCAATCACCCATGAGATCCTCATCAAGAACACAATCACAGAATCAAGATCAAACATCCAGGAACACAATCACAGAATTAAAAGCAAAATAAACATCCATGAATACACACAAACGAACATACAAAGAGAGGATGCCACCGTTGCCACTGCCATCGTTGTTGAGCGGGTCGTCCCCATGCCGGTCTTCCTCCTTGTTATGGCATCCAGATCCAGCGGCCGTTGAGCTCTAGGCGGCCGGATTTGGCGGTCTCAATCACGTCGCCGCTGCCTACCACTGTGCCTCCCACGGTCGGACCCATCGGCCACATTGCCTACCAGGAAGAGGAGGATGCGGTAAAAAACTGGAAGGGGAGGAGGGGAGCGACGAGGGAGAGGAGGGGAGCGGCAAGGGACGAGGCGAAAGGGGAGGATGCGATGGGGGCTGCGGCCACCGACGATGAGGGGAGGAGGAGAAGAGGGGAGCTATTGCGCTAGGTGTGAGACAGCGAGAGGATAAAGATGTGAACCGGCACCTATAATATATTAAAGGTGTCGGTTTTTGACTAACCGACACCTATGATATATTTTGATATATTAAAGGTGTCGGGTTTTTTAAAATACTAGCACCTATGATTGCTCAAAGGTACGTTTTATATTTTTTCATCTGAAACATCTGTAGGTATCAATTTTAGTATTTTCGACACCTATATTCTCTCTCTTTTGTGCGTTTTTTATAGTGATATCACATGTACATCTTTGCTAACTCTAATGTTGTTATAAGTTATTAAATTGAAGAGAGAATTGAATTTAAGATGTTGAATATAAAAGAGAAAGCTGAGACCAGAATCCGCTAAAAGCACAATTGAGTTTAAGTAGCTAAATAGAGAAAGGAAATAATTAAGTGTAAAGTTGTTGAATACTAGTAGGAGAGGAGTGAGTCCAGAATCCTGAAAAAGAAGAGGGAAAATGACTGGGTATTGTAGGAAGCGAACGCATATACCTACTGTTTGGACCTTGAGAATGCATGTAGCAACCAAAGCAGCAAAATAATCTTAGTGGACTAAATAGACTGATAAGAACGTTTCAAATTCCTCCTCATGAGTAGCTTAGGTTGCTACTAGAAACCGAGAGATTACTTAAATAATTTATTTGTATTCAAGTTTTAACTTCTACATTTATAGCCAAATAAACCTGGCCAATATTTATTTATTGAGTTTTAAAGTTGGTTTATGAGAAGTTTCTGAAGCTACAAAATTTGGTAAGATGTAGCATTTCAAAACATGTTCGTATGCTCGTTTTGTTGCGCAGCCAAAGCATTTTTTTTGCTACCTAGAATGGGGTAGAATCTCCCTAAATAATAATAAAAAGAAGGTTTTGATGTCTAACACTCTTAAAAGGTTTAAAGCTCACATTTTGCAGGAAAGCCTCTTGGTGCTGTTGGTTGAATCACTGCTAGAGAGATGATCTTTGCTCCATTGAACAAAATCCATAATAGTTTCGGTTGCAATAGAAACCAAGACTAGAAAACATTTTTAGTCCCGGTTAAAAAAGACAACGGCTCTCTAGGATCTTTAGTTCTGGTTGGTGTTACAATGGGACTAAAGATCATCTTTAGTCCCGGTTAGATTTTTGTCAGAATTTGTTATGTCAGCGGCTATTTTTAGTCCCAGTTTGTAACACCAATCGAAACTAAAGATCCTATCTTTCATCCCGGTTGATGTTACAAACCGAGACTAAAGATCTAGTCCCCGTTGGTAACATCAACCGAGACTAAAATAAATGTGCTTTTTTTAACTACGTCAGTTAAAAATATGGTATGTTGTAAAGGAATGGACATAATTTTGCTGCATGATTCAAATGGCCTGAAATTAATTTGAGAGGATCTATAATTGAAAAGGGGGTGATGTTGTGTGGGGTAGGTGATTGAAGAGAGAAGGAAGCTTTAATCATTACATTGTAATTACAACATATTGTTATTAACTAATGATTCTCAATATACAAAATTTTTTGTAAAATTATTTTGGTGATAATATACAAATCGGAGGGATCTACAATATTGATAAGAACATCACTTCTTCGGATATACATAACATTTCTTCACTGGACATGCAAGGTCCAATCACTATTGCTTGTGTTCTTCGTTGCATATTTCAGTTTTAGAGTCCATAGTGTCGAGTTTGTGTTTGGGTCGAGGTCTTGTTACTGGTTAGATCGTGTTAGAGTCCAGTTCGTGTGTTTTCCCCTCTTTGTTTCCATCAAACCTTAGCCGTCGCATCTAGTTTGTACACGTGTAACAAGTTTTTGCACACATTGTTTCTATTTTGTCCTCTAATTCGGAGTCGGTTTTTAAAACAACCATAATTTTCACATACGGACTTCGGTTGAGACGTTTCATATATGTCGCTAGGTTAGGAGATTTTATTTTCCCCAAAACTGCTCGAAGATTGTCTTTGAGTCCGAAAGTTTTTTTAATTCGAGCATGTATTCTAAATTTTCCACCGCCACGTCTTTCACTTGTTTAGGCTCGAATTTTCTATGATTACCTCTCGTGTGCTCTTAAGTCAATAAAAAATATAAAAAATAAAAAGAAAAAATTGATTTTTTTCAAAAAAAGGTCAACAAAGCAGATCAAAAGAAAAAAATTGAGTGGGGCAAAAGAGAAACAATATATAGATGAGCACATAGAGAGATGCAATCTCTAGGATTACCAATTAAACTCGAGCTTCAAAAGGAATATGTTAATTACAATTTAAAACAATTTTATATCATCATATATTAATTATATATGATTATAACAATTTAATAACATTTTAAAACTTTTTAAATGTTTTCTAATTAATTTTGTGATTTGATTAAATTTTAATGTATTATTTATTATTGTTTTAAATCTATATGTAATAAAATTAATTTGGCCCAATTTAATGGATTATTTAATTTTATATCGCTTGTTAACCCTAGCCGCGACAAAAAATTTTTGCTAATAGCGGAAAATTATCTTTAGTCCCGCTTGGTGCTACAACCGAGACTAAAGATGGATTGAAAATAGGGAGAAATTATCTTTAGTCCCGGTTGCTGCCACCAACCGGGACTACAGATCCAGGGGTATATATCTCCTGACGCGTATCGTCTTCTCCACCGATGCAACACTTAAATCTCTCTCCCTTAGCTCTCTCTCTCCCTCTCTCAGCTCTCTCTCTCGCTCCGACGATGGCGGTGGGAGGGGAGGAGATGGCGGTGGCTCGGAGGCGATGGCGGCGTCCTCCCCTCCGCAAAATCCGGTGGGAGGGAAGGTGGTAGCGACTCGAAGATGGCGGCGACCCGACGGTTCGGAGGTGGCTGCGGCGCGGTGCCTCATAGATGGCGGCGGCCCGGCGGCCCGGAGGTGGCGGCGGTGCCTCCTCTCTTTCCTCCTCCTCTTCCTCGTCCTCTCTAGGAGCGACGACCGGCGGCAGGCCACGGAGGGGGCGGTGGCGGCGGCGTCCCCTCCGTCGGATCCGGCCTCCCCTCCGTCAGATCCGGCATTGTGAATTTTTTTAGAATTTTGTGATGTTGTATACTCGAATTTGATATGTGATATATGTGTATCTGTGATATATATGATATGTGATATATGTGAATTTTGTGATGTTCATTACTCAATATGAAGGAGATTTGAGGATGTTAATTTGATATGTGAATTTGATTTCGGCAAACAAACAACAAAAAACAACGAAAAAACAAAAAACATTTGGGGATGAGCATAATATATAAACAAACAGCAGGAGCAAATTTTTTTTTAAAAAAATCTTTAGTCCCGATTGGTTCCAACAGTAGGCCTAGAAGTGGCACCGGCACCCCTCATCTCAGCATTGGCCTGCAAATTTTGGCCCGAACTGAGAAATCACGTCGTCGTTTTAGTTGGGCCTAAATGGGATTGCAGGCCACATGCGACCCGTATTTATTGGGCAGTCATGGAATCATGGTTTACGTGTGGCCCATAAATCTCGCCCGGATTGGGATTGGTAAAAGTCCAATCTGATGTCCAGGAGCAGCCACCGGTCACGCCAGTACCTGATGTACGGGTAGGACGTGCCGTACCCCCAGATCGGCTCACATACTCTCAGGGACATGTTAGGGCCCAGGGTAGAAGGGACAAGGGTAAGAGGCCTCGACAATAGTATTGCAACTTGTGAGTGCTTGCACGGACTACTTTTTTGTTTATATTTATCCTTAGTATAATTGTGCTACTTTTTTGAAGGGTTACGCGGAAGCTACGCTAGCCAAAAACAAAAACTTTTACCGCGCAAACCAGGGAACACTTGCAAGTAAGGGCCGATAGATCGTTACCGATTGGAGTAGAGTGCAGCGGAATAACCAATCGTGGGCAATCCGATCCGGAACAGTGTAGCCGATTCCCGGAGACAGCCGATTCGCCAATCAGCCGATTCGAGTCGTCCGCCGCGTTCTCATGCCTCGCTCCGATGCGCCCGACCGCAGCCGATTCCACCACGGCCGATCGCTCCGATTGCGGCCGATCCGGCCGATCAACAGCGCGCAACGTAGCGGCGCCTCTACCGGTATCCACACGTCCGGGGACGAACGCCGTACACCCGTGTGCTAGCACGCGATGCAAGGCTAGGGTTTGGCTCGAAAGTGGGGAGGGTTTCCGTGGAGATTGATCTCGACGACTTCGTTGCACGCGATGCAATTGATTTCCATTCAGCTCTCCACCCTCCCTCCTTTATATAGAGTTGGCCGACTAGGACTAGTGGCCGATTAGGACTCTATTTTGAATCGGATCTCATCCGTATCTCATAGAGTTGGCCGCCCATACGTCGTAAGCCCATAGGACTCTATCCGATCGAGCCGTATCCGAGTCCAACTCGAATATCTATTCTATCCCCTTAAGCGTGCGACCACAGTAGGTTCGGGTATACTCGGTTTCGGCTATAGTCTAACTTAGCCGATCGTCGGCTCGAGTCCAACTCAGCCGACCACAATAGCGGCACCTAGCAAGCACATATTGACACCATAGTATACAAGAATATAATATCGGCTCAACCTGTAATGTGTACACAAATCCCTTTGCCTCACGATACCGTTAAGCTATAGGCAAGATGTGTGCCATCCCTTCAATAGCTTAACCATTCACTCGAACCGTATTGGATTATCCGTCCGTTGATTGACTCCTCAATCAACTTAGCATGGCCATGCATTTCCATAATCCATTACCTCGAGGGCCCGAGATATCTCTCCAAAGGAGGGGCAAATTCCATCTTGATCACTCACATCCCACTCCATGTTTCATAGCAAACCCGAAAACTACCTTTATAACTATCCGATTTGAATAGCGTTTGGTAGTCCCAAAGTAGGCTACTACACATGTTGGAATCCATGGTGATCTCGGGTCTAAGGACTTTGTACCAACACTACACGAGACCAACTAATGGCACATTAATTCTGTAGTGTCTCATGGTGGGTCTATCCAACAATGTGTTCTCTAACACATATGTCCATGTTTATTGATTTGGTATCTCCATACCCATGATCTATGAGACATGATCATCAATCAATAAACATGCCGATCTTAGAATCATATTTGTTCCAACAATATGACATATGATCGTGGATCGTTTAGAAATAGATTCATACATATCGAGTCTCATAAATAAGTCACGTACTTATTGATCAATACAAGATGTCTATTTCATGGAACCAATAACGCTTTATTCATTTATACATAAACATTGACGTGATATCCAACATCTTCATGTTGCCTCTAGGGCATATCACTAACAATCTCCCACTTGCACTAGAGTCAATCATGTAAGTATCTAATACCCATTGCTCTTGTGTGCGCCTCATGCTTCGGTGAGGGAGAGGTTTTGTCGGCGGATCGGCTATGTTGAGATCCGTGTGCACTTTGCATATCTTGACATCACCTCTGTCCACAATCTCGCGGATGAGATGATATCGCCGAAGTATGTGTTTGGACTTCGATGTGACCTCGGCTCCTTGGCTTGCGCAATGGCTCCACTATTGTCACAATAGAGAGACATTGGACCAGTCGTACTAGTCATCACACCAAGCTCGAAACGAATTTCTTGATCCAAACAGCCTCCTTTGCGGCTTCCGAAGCGGCAATGTACTCACCTCCGTTGTAGAATCGCAACGGTATCCTGCTTGGAACTCTTCCAGTGCTGCGCTCCGTTCAGAAGGAACACGAACACATTGCGATCTATAATCATCCTTGTCTGTTTGGAAGCTAGCATCGGTGTAACCACTTACAACGAGCTCTTCTTCACCTCCATAGACTAGGAACATATCCTTAGTTCTTCTCAAGTACTTAAGGATATTCTTTACGACAGATCCAGTGACCTTCACCGGATCGACGAGTATCTGCTCGTAGCACTCAAAGCGTACGAGACATGCGGCGTGTACAAAGCATGGCATACATGATGGATCCAATTGCCGAAGCATATGGAACCATACCCATCTTATTCCGCTCATCATGTGTCCGAGGACACCGATTCTTGCTAAGATTGATGCCATGTGACATAGGCAAGAAACCTTTCTTGGAATCATGCATGTTGAACCTTTTTCAACACCTTGTCAATGTATGTACTTTGGCTTAATCCAATTAGCCTCTTGGATCTATCTCTATAGATCCGAATGCCAATATATATGTTTTCCTCCCTAAGTCTTTCATGGAAAAACTATTTTTCAATGAAGACTTGACGGATTCAAGCATAGGGATATCATTTCCAATCGCAATATGTCATCCACATATAAGATTAGAAATACAATTGCGCTCCCACGACCTTTTTGTAAACACAGGCCTCTTCTTCATTTTTGATGAAACCAAACCCTTTGATTACTTCATCAAAACGAATATTCCAACTCCGAGATGCTTGCTTCAATCCATAAATGGATTTCGTAGCTTGCATATCTTTCCGAGCGATTCTGGATCGACAAAACCCCGAGGTTGTATCATGTATACATCCTCGCTTAGGTTTCCATTCAGAAAGCCGTTTTGACATCCATCTCGCCATATCTCATAATCGAAATATGCAGCAATCGCTAGGATAATCCGAATATATTTAAGCATTGCGACGGGCGAGAAGGTTTCATCATAATCAACTCCTTGAATCTGTTTAAAACCTTTCGCCACCAATCGCGCCTTATAGATGTGAACATTTCCATCCATATCGGCCTTTTCTTAAAAACCCATTTACACTCAATGGTTTTGACACCATCAGTGGATCAACCAAGTTCCAAACTTGATTGTCGTACATGGATTCTATTTCGGATTTCATGGCTCCAAGCCACTTGTTGGAATCGGGTCCCACCGTCGCTTCCTCATAGGTCTTAGGTTCATCGTTGTCCAACAACAATATATCACGTTGTTCCGCACTGTACTGTCGGTGCACGACGTGATCTTTCGTCCGTGGGCGGTGTATCTACAACCGGTGGCGCAACACTTTGCACCTCTGTTGTGGTTCCGTGGTCGCGAAACATTTTTCTCGGTGTTTCTTGAACTTCTTCAAGATGCACCCTGCTCCCACTAACCCTTCTTGAAAGAAACTCTTTCTCCAAGAAGACACCATGTCGGGCGACAAACACTTTGCCTTGTTCCCGATTATAAAAGTAATATCCCTTAGTTTCCTTAGGATATCCCACAAAGAAGCACTTGTCGATTTGGGTGTGAGCTTGTCGGATTGTAAGCGTTTTACATAAGCTTCGCATCCCCAAATTTTGAGAAAAGACAAACTAGGGGGTTGCCCTGTCCATATCTCATATGGTGTCTTTTCAACCGACTTAGATGGAACTCTATTTAGTGTGAGCGCAGTGCTTTCAAGAGCATATCCCGAAGGATAACGGAAGATCACTTTGGCTCATCATCGACCACACCATGTCCAACAAGGTGCGATTTCTCCGTTCGGACACTCCGTTCCATTGCGGAGTTCCTAGCGGAGTCAAGCGTGGAACAATTCCACAATCTTTCGAGATGATTACCAAACTCTTGGCTCAAGTATTCCCTCCACGATCGATCGTAGAAACTTTATTGTTTTCCCTAAATGATTCGTACTTCATTCTGGAATTCTTTGAACTTTTCAAAGGATTCGGACTTATGCCTCATTAAGTAGATATAACCATATCTACTAAAGTCATCGTAAAGGTAATGAAGTATTGATAACCACCTCTCGGCCGTTGAGCTCATTGGTCCACATACATCGGTATGTACGAGTGACAACAAGTCACTTGCTCTTTCACTGTGTCCCGTGAAAGGTGCCTTTGTCATCTTACCAAGTAAACAAGACTCACATGTCTCAAATGATTCAAAATCAAAAGAGTGAAGCAATCCATCCTTATGGAGCTTCTCCATGCGTTTCTTATTTATATGGCCTAAGCGACAATGCCGGATAAACGTGGGGTTTATATCATTAGAGAGTTGCCTTTACGTATTAATGTTATAGATGGGAGACGCTTCAAGATTCAAAACGTATAATCCATTCACCAATGGAGCATGAAAATAGAACATATCTCTAAGATATATTGAACAACCATTGTCCATTGATCTAAAATCATATCCTTCCGCTTGCAAACATGAAGCGGAAATAACGTTTTGACATAGTGTTGGAACACAATAACAATTATTCAATTCCAAAACTAATCCCGAAGGTAGATGAAGTGGTGCTGTGCCGCAGAATCGAGCAACGCTTGCTCCATTGCCGACGCGCAGTTCACCTCGCCCCTTCTCAATCCTCTACTTCTTCTCATTCCCCGCAACGATTTGCAAATATGAGCTACGATCCGGTATCAAATACCTAAGAGTCGAGTAGGTGAAGTAGCGAGATTAATGTCTATAACATTAATACCGGCGAAGTCGTACTTTGCTTCTTCTTGAGATCCTCCATGTACTTCTTGCGCCTTTTCCAGTGGCTGTCTCCTTGCAAGTAGAAGCAAACGGCATCGATGCCGCCGACCCCTTCTTGCCCTTCTTTGCATTGGAGGCACTCGCGATCTCATCGGGAGTTAACTTCCTCTTGGTGCAAAGTTTCTTGACAGGTGGTTTGCGCTTTGCCTTCGCATCATCATCACATGATGACCGTTTTTCGGATACTCTCCTCACTGTCTTTAGCATCCCATGCAATTCAGCCAAGGTTCTATCCATATTGTTCATGTGATAGTTTAATATGAATGGCTCGAAGCTCGGAGGAGCGACGGAGAATCACATCGGAGCCAACTCTTGGCTAAGGGGAAAACCTAGTTTTTCGGACTCTCGATATAGCCAATCATCTTTATCACATGCGGACGACGGGATTCCCTCAACAAGCTCGCACGCAAACAAGGACTTTGAGGTGTTGAACCTCTCGGCCCGAGCTTGGTTCTCAAACATGCCACGCAGTCCCCGAATAATAGTGTGAGCATCGCGCTCTCATATTGCTTCGAAGCTCGGGGACATTGTAGCAAGCATGAGACACTTATATCTAGGGCATCATTAGTGTGCTTCTCATAAGCCCTCCGTGCGGTTGCGGTGGCATTATTTGGCAAATCCTCGGGATAGGGTACTTCAAGAACGTACTCCTTACGCTCTTGCTTGAGAACAATTCTCAAGTTGCGATACCAATCCATAAAGTTTGTTCCATTTAATTTTTCCTTTTCGAGAATAGATCGCAAATTAAAGGTACGTGTAGTATTAGCCGCCATTTATTTTATAACGAAAAAGCAAAGTTTAGCACAATGTTTATGCTATGTCTATTGTTAAACAATTTAACATTAGACTCCCATTACGTATTTTCCACCTTCCCTCTAGGTTACGTATTGGGTCAAGATCCACATGTTAATTAATTTTCTAGTGAGCTTTGGCATCACTGCTAGAAGATTAATAACATCGGTAAGCAACTCCTTGCTAATCACATCTCTATGTGACTCTTGTTGTTGGTGTGGCATCTCCATGCCCCGGCCCCAACCTATGCCCCAAGGCCCAAAACTGTTTTGATAGCCTTGTTAAGTAAACCAAATGCTCCTGCCGTATATGTCGACATATACCCCTCGTGTTATGATAGAGAATGGCACTGCTTTGGCGACCCACCATTGACGAGCATAACGGTGACGGGTGCAACATTTGGAAGGGCATCATTACTACTTAATTTTGTGAGGGATGCTATCCTATCAAACAAACATATCACATATGAAAGCAAGA
Organism: Oryza australiensis; assembly: GCA_019925245.2. Classification (NCBI taxonomy): domain Eukaryota; kingdom Viridiplantae; phylum Streptophyta; class Magnoliopsida; order Poales; family Poaceae; genus Oryza; species Oryza australiensis. Next base: position 215,073 of record JAIFGZ020000330.1, on the reverse strand, counting down.
AGAATAGCATATAGTGAAATAGTATGGCCCCCTTCACATGGTGATCTCCATCTCCATGCCGGTGTAGAGGATCTCCATCTTCATCACCGTTCTTTCGAGTGCCGAATGCTTGATTTCTTCAAACTAAGCTACTACTATAGAAGCTCTAATTGAAGATTACATCGACTCGCAGTCGTGAAAGAATATTACAAGCATTGCACGTATGAAAGAATATTACAGGGATTGCACATATGAAAGAATATTACATGCATCACATGCATCTCATACATACAATAGGGCCATACCATCTCAAAGCATTCTCTGCAAAAACAAGTTAGGCGTAGAAACGTTTTCTACTTATCGCGAGCTACGGCATAGAGACGACCTATAAGGGGGTACGCACATGGCGGTCCCATACTCTCGGGGACATGTTAGGGCCCGGGTAGAAGGGACAAGGGTAAGAGGCCTCGACAATAGTATTGCAACTTGTGAGTGCTTGCACGGACTACTTTTTGTTTATATTTATCCTTAGTATAATTGTGCTACTTTTTTGAAGGGTTACGCGGAAGCTACGCTAGCCAAAAACAAAAACTTTTACCGCGCAAACCAGAACACTTGCAAGTAAGGGCCGATAGATCGTTACCGATTGGAGTAGAGTGTAGCGGAATAACCAATCGGGGCAATCCGATCCGGAAGTAGCCGATTCCCGGAGACGCCGATTCGCCAATCGCCCGATTCAAGTCGTCCGCCGCGTTCTCACGCCTCGCTCCGATGCGCCCGACCGCAGCCGATTCCACCACGCCGATCGCTCCGGTGCGGCCAATCCGAAGCCGATCAACGGCGCGCAACGTAGCAGCGCCTCTACCGGTATCCACACGTCCCGGGGACGAACGCCGTACACCCGTGTGCTAGCACGCGATGCAAGGCTAGGGTTTGGCTCGAAAGTGGGGAGGGTTTCCGTGGAGATTGATCTCGGCGACTTCGTTGCACGCGATGCAATTGATTTCCATTCAGCTCTCCACCCTCCCTCCTTTATATAGAGTTGGCCGACTAGGACTAGTGGCCGATTAGGACTCTATTTTGAATCGGATCTCATCCGTATCTCATAGAGTTGGCCGCCCATACGTCGTAAGCCCATAGGACTCTATCCGATCGAGCCGTATCCGAGTCCAACTCGAATATCTATTCTATCCCCTTAAGCGTGCGACCCGTAGGTTCAGGTATACTCGGTTTCGGCTATAGTCTAACTTAGCCGATCGTCGGCTCGAGTCCAACTCACCGACACATCAATAGCGGCACCTAGCAGCACATATTGACACCATAGTATACAAGAATATAATATCGGCTCGAACCTGTAATGTGTACACAAATCCCTTTGCCTCACGATACCGTAAGCTATAGGCAAGATGTGTGCCATCCCTTCAATAGCTTAACCATTCACTCGAACCGTATTGGATTATCCGTCCGTTGATTGACTCCTCAATCAACTTAGCATGGCCATGCATTTCCATAATCCATTACCTCGAGGGGCCCGAGATATCTCTCCAAAGGAGGGGCAAATTCCATCTTGATCACTCACATCCCACTCCATGTTTCATAGCAAACCCGAAAACTACCTTTATAACTATCCGTTACGGAATAGCGTTTGGTAGTCCCAAAGTAGGCTACTACACATGTTGGAATCCATGGTGATCTCGGTCTAAGGACTTTGTACCAACACTACCGAGACCAACTAATGGCACATTAATTCCGTAGTGTCTCATGGTGGGTCTATCCAACAATGTGTTCTCTAACACATATGTCCATGTTTATTGATTTGGTATCTCCATACCCATGATCTATGAGACATGATCATCAATCAATAAACATGCCGATCTTAGAATCATATTTGTTCCAACAATATGACATATGATCGTGGATCGTTTAGAAATAGATTCATACATATCGAGTCTCATAAATAAGTCACGTACTTATTGATCAATACAAGATGTCTATTTCATGGAACCGAATAACACTTTATTCATTTATACATAAACATTGACGTGATATCCAACATCTCCATGTTGCCTCTAGGGCATATCACTAACATTTTTCTCGTCTATTTCATGATGCCATTGTATGTAGTCACTTATATGTGTTTTCTTTCGTTCGTGCGACATTTCACGACCACCGTTTCCGCCATTCCTACTCGCACGTGCTCGGTCGTTAGTACGCTTCACAATCCGTGACACATCTACTCGTGCACACGATGAAAAACTTTCGACGCGTGAGCGTCATGTCCGTCGGTCGGTACCAACTTTCACGATGCTTTCTCGATGAAATGAATCATCCTGGCACATGCTCGTGTTGTCACATCCATTGAATAAATTAACTCCTGATGAGTCCAGTAGTGCACCTGCTTGCTCCACTATAAATTAGACCAACCGAATATGAGTTCTTCATATCATCGTTCAATTTCCTACACATCTATATAGAATGGATGCTCCATTTCTTGAGCGTCTCGACTGGCAAAGCCATCCTTTCGCCGGTTGGATTCCACCATGGTGTGACCGTCTGTTGTGCGCTTGTGGGGATGACTGCATACTTAAGTCATCTCTCAACGTAGAAACTCAGGGGAGAAGATTCTTCCAATGCACAAACATTGATCAGGTATGACTACTCTGTTCCGAGTACTATTACCTATGCTCAATACACAAAACGCTAACTTGTTTCTACACCATCGTAACATCTTACGTAGACGTACCGTCGAATGTGCAACTTCATTGAGTGGGTAGATACAGGGAACCCACAAAACGACGGAATACGTCCATATCCACTTAGCGAAACAAGGTTGGACTACCTTCGGCGGAAGGCTGAGCATGAACGTCGAATTGCTAGAAAAGCTTTGGAATTGCAGGTAAATTCGCTGGGACTAGCCACATGGCGGGAACGTCTAGAATGTCATTGTGGTGACCGTTGTCAGGTGATAAGGTCCGTTAGACAAAGAACTCGAGGACAAATATGCTTCGTGTGTCCTAAAATTGTCGACGATGATTTTATCGTGAGTATCAATTTTTTTGGTACTGCTAATCACTTGTTTCATTCATCCTGGGACAATTGAACAGGAGAATGTAAGGAAATGTCGATTCGAACAGTGGATCGATACGGTGAGACCTACTTCCATCGGTCAAACGGTAACACAGCCTAAGACAAACGTACAATTCATTCAGGCATGGATGAAGTATGAACATCGGGTGCAAATTGCAAGCTTAGATTGGAGGAACAATCCATTAGGTTACCCTGAATGGTCAGGGCATCCAATGTGTGGTTGTAGGGATCGCTGTCAGATGGCTACCTCCTTTGCAGAAGAAACATATGACAGAAGATATTTTGTTTGCCCCAACGTAGACAACGACTTTGTTGTACGTCTTACGTATTTCCAATTCCGCTAACGTCTGCATGATATTGGTACCCTAACTGACTAACTACGTTTATTTCTCAGGGCAATCCAAGGAGGTGCAGATTCACTTTGTGGATCGACAATGTCAATCCAACATATATTGGTCAAAAGATAACTAAGTGTGAAACACAAGTAGAGTACCAGCGATTGAAGGACCACGAAAATGCAATAAACGTTGCACGTCATAGAAAGGGTCCATAGAAAAGCTCAGGCTCGATTCGTCGGGTCCAACTAATTTGTATCGTGTATACATGGCACACGTTCCGCGACTGAATTCTAAGAAAAAGTGTTATGAAATATATGTCATATTTTGTACCATCAATAAAATCTGAGTTATGCTTGTATTATTAGACAAGTTGTCTACCGTATAAACTGCTGAACTTCTGGAGGTCAAACTCATGCTTTAATAACTCGTGCATACTACTGAGTACAACAAGGCTACTTTCCATTTCTTCGGGCATCGGGGTTCTCCTCCATTGGTGCCTTTGCTCAGCGCACACGCTCAATTTTTGAGATGAACATTTTGAAAGTTTTTAATTTTGAGGTGAACGTTTCAAAAATCAAATTGAAAGATTTAAAAATTGGGTTGAAAGTTTCGAACTTTGAGTCGAAAGTTTTCAAATTTCGAGTTGAAAATTTCAATTTGACTTGAAAGTTTTAATTTTTCAGTTGAAAGTTTTTGATTTTGAGTTAAATGTTTTTAAATTTGACTTCAATTTTTAAACTGTTAAAAGCTTTGGATTTACTATTTGAATTCATATTTTTAAAATTTTTGTTCAAAGTTTACTCGGACTTTTTAGATTAATTTTTAAATTACTTTTTCATAGGGCAAAATCGCCTTCTATAGGGCAGCAAGGGCCGCCCGCATAATTTCCCCTTGGCCGCCCTTTGCCTGGCGACCCCTTAAGCCACGCTTCAAAAACACCCTAGTCGAGGATAGGAAGGGGGTCGCCCTGAAATTGCCGCGCCGATCGCCTTTGCAGCGGCCCCTAAAGCCACAGCGTTAAAATCGTCCTTGCCAAGGACGACAAGGAGGCAAAATGCAAATTGTCATGCGCGCGCGGATGACGGCCAACGACCGTGAGACACGTAACGAAAAACACCCTCTGGGAGGTCGATTTTTAAAAGACGCCCTCCCGAAGGGCGGCGGGCGACTACTTTTGCAAAATTTGGAAAACAAAAATTATTTTTGCAAAACTTTTAATAAAAAGTTTAAATCCCAAAAATTCTAAACCTCGGTCGGATTGGTTGGGATCGGTCTTGCGGCCGATGGGCCGGGCCTTCCCGTATCGACCGGGCATGCACACAGCTGCAGCGTGGCCTAGCACGGCACGACACCTGGAAGAGGGGTCGTGCAAAGCACGCGCCCCAGTCGGGCGTGCCGTGCTGGGCCGCCGCCTGAGCCCGTGGGCGGCACGACACGACACGACTCCTGCGTGCGGCACGTGCACGGCACGACCCGTGGGCGGCACGGGGGCAAGGCCGACGACGGAGACAAGGCCGACGTCGACAAGCCGCCCCCATCCTGCTGGCTCTCCAACCACATCGAGACCGACAACCGACGACGACGGTGGAATCGGAATCGGCGCGGTGCGGTGCGGGCATGCGGGCGGTCGGGCGCGGGCGCGACGGTGGAAGCGAGGCGGTCGGGCGTGGTGCGGCGGTTGGTCGGGCGCGGCGGTGGCGACGGAAACGAGGTGATCGGGCGCGGGCGCGGCGGCGGAAGGCGGGCGGTGCGGTTAGGGCGCGGCGCGCGGTCGGCCACGTCTTGGTGCGGTAGAGGCGGCCAGCGCGGCGCCGTGTTGGCGAGTGTCTTTGTGGCGGCTAGGGTTAGGTTATGCACCATTGACGGCCCGTGCCGACATGGTACGACGTAGCCTCTCGAGCCGTGCTTGGGGGGGAGAGGGGCGCACGTGGGCCGATACGGCACGGCCCGCTACAAGAGCCATGCCTAACGGGGCTGTGCCGGATGGCCCGTTTGACCAGCACTAGTTGGGATTGGTAAAAGTCCAATTTGACTCCCTCAATTCCTCTTGCGCTTTCGCCGCCGCCGCCGCTGCCATGGCGGGATGATCTCCGACGGACCGCGCGCTACTCTTCCTCCCCTGGGTATTTCCACCAGATCAGCTTCGTCAAATCCTCCGGGACCTTCGCGGTGGCGTCTCGCTGCGCCGGCTGTCGCATCGTCTTCTCCTCTCCAGCCTCTCTCCGGTATCGCTCTCCCCTCAATTTGACCACGAACCAGCACGGCGTAGCCCCCGCCCCAAATCAAGTGCGGCCGCTCGAGAAATGCGGAGATTCCGGCGGCGCCGTGACGACGTGAGGATTTTCGCGGCTTCCGATCTCCAGCGAGGTCGTCCTGGCCGCAGCGGTACCCTCCGCCCGCGATTCCGTTCCACGCACACGGCGCACCACAGCAGCAGCGGTCAGATGCGGGAGCGCATTTCCGGATGCACGCCGTGAGTTCATGACCTCCTTTTCTATTTTTGCCATGATTTTGATTTCCCACAGAATAAACTTACTTTTCCTTCGCATTTCAACACATCGTCCCCGTTTGATTGAATTGGACAAGTTTTTCCTCCACCATTAGTTTGTGGTTACTACTACTTCGGTTGAGAAATATAAGGGGTAGCTTTTTACATATCTCCAAATTTTGAACATTGTCCATTAATTTCTTCAACAATGTACTATCAATAGCTACAAGCGGATGAATGACTAGCTAGTTCCAGACTTCCAGTAACCCATACGTGCACTAAACTCCTGGCTACTGATCCGTGCATTCGGAATCGCCGATCCAGTCACTATGGCACGCCGCATGATTCAACTAAAATTTTGACTCTAGCCACTACTACGTGCTACACTGACATGTGAATACAACTAATGCAAAACAACAAGATTAATCTAACAAATAACAATGGACAGGGTAGGGTGAAAGTGGAAATAAACGGGGAATCATTTACATCGTTGTAATAGGAAAAGGACAAAGCATTTTTAGAGTTTTGTCTTTTGTGACAGTGGTTCGATGTTCGCTTGGTTTGCAGTAATTTGTTCATTTACATGATTATTGTGATGGTATGAAGTAAATTTTTTTAAATTTTCTCCTAAGTTTCTCTAGTTTCGTTTTTATGAGTTTCTCTAGAATGGCTGGGCCATTCTACTGTGATTCTGTGTTGAATTGGATCATTTGTTGAGTTTATTTCGCTGGATCATTGCTTGGATATCATTTAACTCTGGAAAAGGATGACACTGTTTAGAATAATGAAGTCATCTTCGATGTTTTTATGGTGTTATCCTATTCCCATAGGCAAATATGATCCTTGCATTTACTTGCTCATTGGATTCTTTTACCGAGCATGAAAACCAGGTTTCAATTAGGATTTTTTCGTGCAAATTTTTTTATTTATATTTATTGGAAGTTTATAAATTATAAATTATATAACTAATGTGTGTTTAGTAAAATTTTCATTGGTAAAGAATAAAGACTATTAACTTATGAAGGCTATTAGCTCATGATTAAGATTTTAATACATACTTGTTGTGATCAATAGGAGCAAAGAAAAAAAAATACTAGTCTTATCACACGTGAGTGAGTGGGTGAACCAACCAGGCAATCATGAATAGAAACTTCCACAGTTCCACTTGAACTTTATTTAATACAACTTGAATGGTTGTGAAGAAAATCCAAAGTACAGATCACTAATAAGATGTAAGACGAAAAACATACAAAGCATGATCAAGATGAATAAAGCATTTATGTAGAAGTGTCTAATCTCAGATCTTCATGAACCGGTAATGTAAGCAACAAAACTAGTGATAATTTCTCTCAGCCCCGTAGTGCTGAAAATGTTCTTTGATTGTTGTTATTTTGGAAAAAACATCCTGTGATGTTGGCCGATCTTTTGGTGACTCCAGTGAGCATGAGAGACCAAGCTTAAGTAGTTCGATGGTGCAGCCCCAAAAGCCAGATATTGCATGATTTCCATGATCTAAGTTACTCTCTAGATCATCATCTTCAAAATATGGAATGATGTTAGGATCTATGATATCAGCAATATTTTGAGGGAATGATTTGTCCACAAATTTGTGAATGCTCAGACCATCTTTAAACATCTCATCTGTTGGACGCTTTCCTGTGAGCATTTCTAATATCATAATTCCATAACTGTAGATATCGCCCTCTGTGGAAATTTTTCTCCCGATGCCATACTCTGCAATATTTTGTGTAATTGTTCAAACAACTAATTACCTCTATTCATTAAAAGGAATATGATTAAAACAATAAAAGTTGCACAAGAAAAGAAATTAATATATATCTGGCAGAAATTTGTTATTGCTGTTGTATTTCAGTAATACAAGAAAAAGATTGTCACCTGGTGCAATATATCCGACTGATCCTCTTGGTCCCATTAAACTTGTTGAGCTGTTAATCCCTGAAGGATAAATATGAAGCAACTTAGCTAACCCAAAGTCACTAACACATGCACCCATGACATCGTCCAGAAGGACATTGCTAGGCTTTAGATCACAATGAACTATAGGAGGGGTGCAATGGTTGTGGAGATAATCCAAGGCACATGCTACATCCACTGCTATTATTATTCTAGAGCCCAAACTCAATGCTTTCTCTAAACCATATTTGTTAAATTTTGGATGGAGCCAGCTCTCTAGGCTACCATTAGCCATGTAGTCAAGGATAAGAGCTTTGAACTCATTCCCTGTTGTATCACATGTGGAGCATGCAGTAATGACCTTAACTAGATTATGATGGCGAGTGTTCCTCAGGGCTTCACACTCTGCAATAAAGCTTTTGGGCGCACCAAGTTGATCAAGTTTAAAAACCTTTATAGCAACTGCAGGTCCTTCAGAATCAAATCTACCTTTATAGATGGATCCATACTTTCCTGAACCAATCAAGTTAGCTGATGAGAAACCATTTGTTGCTTTGAGTAGATCAGAATAGGAGAATCTTTTCAATTCCTTCATGGATAAGAGTGCTTGGTTTTTTGCTTTCTTTGTCTTTCTCGAAACAAGAGCTACTAAACATGACAAAAAAAACAAGGCTAGAGTAGCAAGTCCCACTGCCTTCACAATGTAGAGATTGTGCTTTTTTTTGGAGGCTAATGTGTAGCAAAGTGGCAACTGTAGCAGGTGGAAATTGGAACATAACTTACTATTCCCTTGTACAAACACCTCGCTTGCATTATAAAAGATACCCCTGTTGGTACTGGTCCCTCTAGGTTGTTGAAGGACAGATTTAGAAGCTTTAAAGAATTGAAGGAGACAAAGAATTCTGGAATTTCACCAGAGAGGTTGTTTCGAGAAAGATCCATGTCAATTATGCCTCTCAAGTTCATCAATGATTCTGGTATTCTCCCATCAAGAAGGTTGCCCTCCATGTGGAGAGACTCTAAGTGAAGGCAATTAGCTAGAGTGGAGGGAATTTCTCCAGATAATTGATTATTGGAAATGTTGAGAGGTCCAAGATTGATCAGGCCACCAATTTCCAGTGGTATATGACCAGATAGATGGTTGTGAGACAAGTCTAAGCATTCTGAGAGGGAGTACAGAGAGAAAATCTCTTTTGGTATGCTTCCTTCAAAGGCATTACAAGAAAGGTTCAGAGTCACCAAATTTTTGCATCCTCCTAGTGATCTAGGAATGGATCCACTCAAATTATTTTCTTGCAAATACAGCTCATTCATTTTACCAAGTTCACCAATTGAAAGTGGGATCTGCCCAGAAAGTTTGTTATGTGATAAGTTTAGGACAAACAAATTTGAAAGATTTCCAAGTGTTTCAGGAATATTTCCTGTGAGTAAGTTTTGGTCTATTTGAAGAAGTGTGAGGTTTGTGAGGTATCCTATTCCTGATGGTATGGTACCGGATATTTTATTTGCAGGCAAATACAGAATCTCTAAGCTTTTGAAAGATTAGCGATGGAGCTTGGCAATATCCCTTCCATGTTGTTTTTATCTAAATATATTTCGGTCAATTTTGTGCAATTGGTCAACGAGGAGATGAAAGACCAATCTTCAGCTTCAAGCTGGTTCTGGCCTAGATTTAGTTTCCCTAAGTTGGTTAATAGCCCAAACGAAGGAACAATGCTATGGAATGCATTGTCACGGAGATTAATTACCTGCAGATTTGTTGCATTGGCTAGTGACGATGGTATTCTTCCTTGGAATTGGTTTCCCTGCATAATCAATGTTTGGATGCTTGGAAGGGTCTGCCCAATGTCTTCTGGAATTTCTCCAACGAGACGGTTCGTACCCATGCCAAGGTAAGTGAGTGTTGACATGTTGTAAATAGAGGGCGGAACTGTTCCTGACAAATTATTGATGGTCAGATCTAATGCATCCAAGTAGGGAATTCTACCTATGCTGGAGGGAATATTTCCATGCAAGTTATTCTCTGCAAGGAGTAGCCATACAAGACTAGAAAAGTTTCCTATGGTGGAGGGTATAATGCCGGAGAGATTATTATAGGCAGGACAAGATACTGTAGTGGCGAGTAGATGTTTGAGATGGATGGGATAGATCCAAAAAAATTGTTCCCCGCGAGATTTATGACTTCAAGTTTGGTACTACTGAAGAGAGCAGGAGGAATCTGTCCAGTGAGATCATTGTTTGATACGTCCAACATTTTAAGCGATGAACTGTTTGCTAGGAGTGGTGGGATGCCTCCAGTGAGGCTATTATTTGTGAGATCGACGACGGTGAGCGATGGGCTGCTTCCTAGTGAAAACGGAATGTTGCCGGTCAGGTCATTGCCAGCAAGCAGCAATTCTGAAAGATTAGCCAGCATGCCCAACCCTTCCGGGATGCTTCCATACAGCTTGTTATGATCCAAGAAAATCACCTGAAGATTCACACATTCCTTCAATTCTGCCGGTATCTCACCACTGAGCAAGTTGAAACCAAGATCAATGATCTGAAGTCTCGAGCAGGAAGACAAAGAGTTGGGTATAGCGCCAGGCAGGTGGTTTGAGCTGAGGTTCAGATAGCCGAGGCGACGCAGATCGCCAAGCTCAGGTGGGATCTCACCGCTCAGCTGATTATTTGGGAGGTGGATTCTTGCGAGGAAAGTGAGGTTGGCAATGCAGGGTGGTATCTGGCCAAAAGGTCAGCCAGCTCCAGGTCCAGACCTGTCACTCGAGATGCATGGCTCTTGCTGCAAGTGACACCAGGCCAAGTGCAGTGATCAAGGGAGCCGGAGCCACTGATCTTCCATGAGTCCAGGGCTCCAGTGGTGTTGGAAAGATGTTGCTTGAAGCAAAGCAGGGCCTGGAAATCACTGTTGGAAGCATCAGTGGACGAAGTGGCGTAGGGGAAAAAGCAGCGTAAGTTACGATGAAAATGGTCGAGAGCAGTGAGAAGCTCAAAGAGCAGTAGCAACTGATGCCTCCTACCGGAGACCTGTGCATTTTTGCTGGCATTGATGACTGGATGCTGATGCTGTTGGCGGATGGGTTTTGAGTAGTGATCACTTTAGTAGGAGCATACAGGTATTTATAGGAAACAAGAAGGTAGTTTAGGCCCTGTTTAGTCCCAAAAAATTTTCACCAAAAACATCACATCGCATCTTTAGACACATACATAAATAATTAAATATAGATAAAAATTAAACTAATTACACCGTTAGGCTGTAAATGACGAGACAAAAGAGCCTAATTAGGCCATGATTAGCTATAAGTGCTACAGTAACCCACATGTGCTAATGATGTCTTAATTAGGCTAAAAAATTCATTCGTCTCGTGGTTTACAGGCTAGCCATGAAATTAGTTTTTTTATTCGTGTCCGAAAACCCCTCCCGTCACCTGGTCAAACGTTTGATGTGATGTTTTCGTCAAAAATTTTCATCCTCTAAACACAGCCTTAATACGTTTAGAAATTAATGTTGCTGCAATACGTCCTGCTCTCGTCCAACGTATAGACAACAGATATTTCAAAAGGGAAAAAATGCCCAGAAATTGGGTGGTGGTCTATTTTTTAAAAACTCAAAGAATTGAGTGGCGGTCTATTGCTGTTGAAATCTATCAAACAGGACTGTCGTACAGCTTGGGCTTGAAGTTACTTTTGGCATTTTTTATGATTATATTTAGCTCTTTGTTATTTTTATTTTTTTTAAAAAACTCCACAACCACATTTTCGCCTTGTCTTATATATAATATAAGGCATGCATGCATTTAAATTCGTTTTGTTTTAAATCTTCTACTATCAAACCCATCAATCACATTACTTGCATGTATGGAGGTGACCAATTTTTTTTGCCTTTGCGTTAGTAGTGATTGTGTCTAAAATATATTTTAGGATGAGGAAAGTATTTATTCCTTTTTACCAATATGTATAGAATTATTTTAGATTCTGTCAAAATAAATTATCTTTTGACAATTTACATACTGCGAAACTGTGGGCTTTGGTAAAGAGTCTCACAGGCACAGGAGTTTTCGAACTGCCAGTCATCGCTGTTTCTGTACAGTGTGGCGATGAGCGTTTTCTAAAATTTATTTATCTGTAGACAGTGACGGATCCAGAAAATTTTCACGTATAGGGCTAAACTAACGGGAGCTCAAATATTTTCACAAATAACATAACATTTTTCAAAATTATAATGAGGATTATGGGGCTAGGCATGGGGCTCAAGCTCTAGCTGCCCCATGCCTATTTTCACCCCTGTCCATAGAGTACATTATCACCAATATTTTTAAGATAACAGGAATTATTTACATTTCTAGCCTCCATATTTAGGTGTACCGACTTAATTATTCGGATAAAGCTAAAGAAAACACAATAATTTGAAACGGGTGAGGCACTCCCGCCCCTAATATAAAGCCCCCAAAAAAGAAGAAGCAACTAACAAATCAAAATCCTTATAACTTAACCTTCTTTATTTTAATGTATAACCTTTCGTTAGTACTCTAGAGTCTAGATTGCTCTATAAGAAGAAAATTAGGCTGTGTTCTTTCCTCACCTTTTTCAACTCACCTCTCTTTATTTTTCACGCACATGCTTCTCAAACTGCTAAATGGTGTACTTTTGCAAAAAAAATTATACGAAAGTTGTTTAAAAATTATATTAATCTATTTTTTCAAAAAATAGATTACTACTTAATTAATCATACGCTAATGAGTCGTTCTGTTTTTGTGCGTCGAAGGGATTAGTTTCCAATCCAGGTGTGTAGCTTCAATTGTAAATGCATGCTAGTTCTTCTGTTGTTGCATCAAAGTCCAAATATGACGACATACATTTATAACACCTGCATGAAATCAAAATTCTTTTTTTGCTAAAAATAATATCATTACAATAAAACCATTCTTTTTGGGATGTGACAAAATCAAATTGACCAGCATGAAACATATGCTCCTATTTATTTTTTTGACCTTCTAGCCAATTATAAAAATTTTGTTAAGGGGTTGATCTAGAATGGTTACAGCTGTATGTATTGGATAGTTGGAATATTTATTGAACCGTTTAAGATGACCTTATCATTGATTCCCATACGATCACTACTAAATGAATCCTCATAGGTGCTGGTTGGGAACTCCTCGGAGGTGTTAGATTCCCAACCGGCACAAATTTGAGGTCACCTTTGTCCTAACCGACACTTATAGAGACTATATATATCCCCAGTCCCTGCATATCCCGAGAAACCCCAAAACCATATTCACAATCACATTCATATCCATATTTACAATCACATCCACATTCATATTCATAATCATATCCATATTCACATCCAAAGTTACATATTCTTACCAAATTGTTAGTCATGTGCAATAGGCCTTCTGCAAACTGAAAATGAACCAAATTGTTAGTCATGTGCAGTAGAAAGTTAGTATTGCAAGTATCGTAGAGAAATTAATACTTGAATGCAGAAGAAAATTTGAAATACTAAATGAAGTGGTCGACAAAGTTAGGAAGTTAGGAAGCAGTGAAATTAAGTGATCGACAAAGTGCCATCTTTGAACTTAAGTTATACATAACAAGTTTGAAAACTAGAGAACATCCGAAAAACTACATCATCTATCTAGTACGTTTCGGTCTCATGGTCTTTTTCTTAGAAGTACTAGCTACTTCAGTGAGGGCGGAATAACCGAGAGTGAGCCCTCAGGTCCTAGTGGTGCTTTAGCTAAGCTAAAATCCCCATTTGGATCTGCAACACGGTGACGGATGAAACCACATAGGTCTTTGATGAAGGCATGGGAGACATGGGGTAATAATTTGCTTGTCTTGTGACCCAATTTCTGCGATAGAACAACAGATGTGGAATTTAGTACTGGAATAGAACCTTGTTTTTGCATGTCCATTTTAGAGAAGTCGTCGTACCTCAGCATTCCTGTAGTTGTTGCCATCATTTATGAAGTATCGCATGTACCGCATGACGTAGAACCTACACTCATTGTTACCAGCAGGCTGTCGTAGGATCCACTCGTGCATATGAATCTAGAAACACGATGCGTCAATAGCGTATCGTCCGTTAAATTTCCCAGACATCTTGTATATATTATATGCCCTTTTGAGTGTGTCGATGACAGATTGGAATTGTTCTCGTGAATATCTCTGGCTATCGTAGATAGAAATTTTATTGATATCAATATTGATTGCCAAGAGGATCCAATGTCATCCATCACTTGCTCGCAGAAGATAACGTAGGGTTACTTCTTTGTTGTTGTGTGGATGACAATTTCAACAAGATGTAGGAAGAAGACATACTGCATGAGGTAGGGCAAAAGTATGTGGTGATTTGAATGAAGCTTGATAAAAGACTTGACAAGGTAATCTTCGACCTCCTATGGGTTTGTACGGAGGTTGTTGTAGTTCACAATCCTTGGGTGTTTGTTCTTCTAAATTCATAAGAGCAATCCAAGCCCAGCTCCTTTATAGAATTCTTTCGCCCTGATTTGCTCGAGTGAAAGAAAGGTCTCCTTAGATTTGCCACGATCTTCCTTGGACCTAAGTTTAGGTTTTGATGGCATTGCATTCCGAATGAAATGCTCTTGTACCTCATGAGGCACGGTCACATTGTTAGGCTCTTTGCTACCAAGTTTGGAAGTTATGTTTCTGCTCATTGACTTCTTCGATTGCGCTAAGGCATGAGGTTATGATTCTGGTTGACTCTTCTTGGATCGAGGAGCATACTTCTACGATGCACTTGAGCAGCTCTATTGTTTTTTTTACTTTGAGGACAGGGTGGATTTGGGCTATTATGCGGAGGAAATGGAGGAGTTGGGGCCTTCTCGGAAAGCGGATTGGGAAGTCGTGGGAATGCACCACCTATCAATCAACTTAGATCGTCGCTTTGATCGTTAGAATGAAGATGATGTACTTTTTCGGCCATAGCACAACATAGTGCATGGAGTCACCAAGGGTGTTCACATTGTCCTCTAGTGGGTATTGAAGAACGTATGGCATGTAACAGCGTGGCACATCCTCAACTTTGACCCTTGCATAGCCTTGAGGGACAGGTAGGTGTGTGCGCCTTGCCCGGCAAGGGCAACCGTAGTTAATGAGTGTCACCGCCATGTGCTATGATGACTACCCATGTCAATGAAGGGATTCATCCTGTCTATATTGAGCACGAATCTTACATTTCTCGTGTCGTATGAGAATTGCTTTTTATACTTCCTGTCTATTTTTCTCCATTGAGAACCATCAGTGGAGTGCCTTATCAGTCCATCTTCCTTCCTTTATTCCTTGTGCTAGCGCATCAGCTTTGCGTACTTTGTTTGCAAACAAGCGTTCTATCCGAGGGATAATAGGAAAATACCACACTACCTTAATGGAGATGTGTTTCTTCTTCGCACTGGCACCCTCAATACCATCATCATCATCACATTCATTGCCCTTATACCGAGATGATTTGCAAACCGAACACACGTCCAAGTCGGCATACGGCCTTGGTATAGGATACAATCTTTTCAACATGTATAAATTTTCTATGCTTCTAGGCCAAGTGGACAAACCACCTTGTTAGCTTGGTACATCGTCTTTGGCAACACATTGTCTACTGGAAGAATTTCTCCCAACATTGTAACAACTCGGTGAAGCTTTTGTCGGACCAACCGTTGCTTGCCTTCAACTACAGTAGGGATAGGACGACGTGTAACTTGTTGTGCTCCGGCTTACAACCATTATAGAACAGAGTCTTTGAGTCCTTAACCATAGTTTTGAACTTTTCGAAGCCCTATCATCAGTGAAACCTCTCTCCCCGTCGCACAACATATGATCTAAATCAGGTTAATCATCGGCTCCATCGGGCTCATCGTTAGCTTCATCAGGCTCATCGTCATCTTCATCAAGCACCTCCTCTGCTCCATTGATGGGGATGTCATGGTTGTCTTCATTTTGCTGCGGAGCGTCCTCTTCGTCAAGGTTGTTGGATAAGTATAGTTAAGCATAAAACCCCTTGTAACGAGGTGTCAATGGGCCTGTTGTGCAGGAAACTATCTCTCATTCTTGCAATCGACGCATGGACAATATCAACTCTTGGGTATCGTAGCGATGACGAAGGACGTTACTCCCCTAATATACTCTATGGAATTGAGCCGCTCGCTTACATCCATTAACTATCCATTGCAAATAACCATTACCTGCGAAATTAATCACTCACATCTCATTAAAAAATTATGTGCAATTACTAAAATATACTTCCTCCGTCCAACAAGATTATTTAGGTTTCCACCATTATTTTAGTATAAAATTAATTAGTAATGCACTTGCTCGAATGAAAAAAGTCTAGGTTTGACAACTTAAAATATACAAAATACTCTAAAATTGTTATAAATATATGCAAAATCTCTAAAAATATAATTGCAAGAATTTATACCATAGTGCTAAAATCTACATCCAAAGTGCAAGAACTTATAAGAAACAACAAAATGTACATCCAAAGTGCTAAAATCTAGCAACCAGTAAAAAAGCATTTACAAATAAGAGAGGGAGATAGAATATAGAGAAACTAACCGCAAATAAAAAGAAGGTAAAACCTCCCCTCTAGTTGGCCGAGCAGAACAGAGGCGCCACTCTGTCTGTTCCCTATCAGCTCGAGGTGGGGGCAACATTTATACTGCAAACACACACCTATGCCCAATTATAGTTGCCGGTTCTATGTTAAAAACCAACACCTATACCATCGAGAAAAAACCGAGACCTATAAGTGGGCCCACCTTTCGAAAGTGTCGATGAAGTGTTAGTGGGGCTAACTTATAGTTGTTGGTTTTCTGACAAGAATTGGTTCCTATACCTCCCTCCTTATATGCTGATTTCTAAATAAATCAGTATCTATAGGTGGGCTCACCAATGCTGGGGTGTTGGTCGGGTCAACTATAGGTGTCGATATAGGTGTCGATTTTGGTTTAAGTACCGACAACTAAAGTATAGATGCTGGTTATATCACTTATTCGCTACCTATAAATTAGAATAGGTGTATGTTTCAATTTAACCAGTCTCTATGAATCGTCACCTATGAGGGATTGTGTAGCATTAAATGGTACATATTAACCAACACATGTTTTTTTTCGGCGTGGGCAACGCATCTTCGCTTCATCGATGGTTACATGTCATCCATGGTCATCAGGTTTTGGCGCAGAATCACTGACTCTTTCCTAGATAGCAACGCAGTGATACACTCACACAGTCATCGTCATACTCCGGCACCTACGGTACGTACGTTGTGTGTACGTTGGCCTGGTTTCCAGACCCGGACTGTTATGCTTCCAGTACGTATTACGGCATGCAGGCTGAACGCTATTTCGTTGGAGGCTGACTCGTGCACTGACGTAATAATCGTACCGTACGTAGCTAGATGTGGATGTAAGTGTGGTTAATTGGATCATACCATTACGAAATTACAGTATGGAAAATGCCAATACAAATAAAGGTTGAAACCAGGTGAGTGCCACTCAGAGATGCCTTGGACCAACTTTGTAGGTATGATATTTTTTATGGACCATATTGTCCCTTATCCTTCGTATGGGTTGACGAGAACGTGGTGGGTGAGGATCAATAATAGTCACTGATACGTGAGTCCTATCTTTCTATTATCCTACACGTCATGACTGTAATGGTAGTGCTATTATTATGATAGAGAATATGAACCCGTCAACGGAAGGGCTCTCGGATGGCAAGCTGGTGATGTGTGCATGCAGGCTCCATGTGATGCTCGTGGTTTACGGCTGTCGCCCCTGAGGACGGTGGTGGTGAAGAGAAGGGCGATGACATCGAAGAGAGAGGAGAGGATCCACATCACCATCGCCACCCCAAATCCATCCCTTAGTTACCATGTCATTGTTGCCAATCGCTCACCCAGGCAACGACCCCCAAGTCCACCAATAGCAAGGCAGATCTCAAAGCTCCGGTACGAGCAGAGAAATCGAGCATCCAAGAGATTGCCCTCGTTATGACGCACTGGCACTCACAAAGGCGAGCTCAGCGAAGGACTAGTTCAACCTGTTGCAGCAGACATAGTACGACATTACCAACACCAGCACACCAGCATGATCTAGTGGCATGTAGCCTCGTTCAAGAGATTGACCTTGAGATCTGGCTAGGCGACCACCACGTCGAGGCAAATTGAGCATGGGACCACCACAATGGTGTTCTCCTTGTTGTCAGCAGTCTTCATGTCACCACTCCCCTACCGTCTCCCCTCCTTTCCCATCTCTCTCGACAGTGATCGACTCCTCTCTGGCACCCATCTCGACGGTCACTGCATTCCCCACCACTCCTTGGCTAGAGGGATGAGAACATATGAAACGTGGTCCCCCTAACGAAGTAGACAAGGTTGTGTCACCGGAGCCGCGATCTCGCGCGCGGGCACAAGTGAGGGTGTGACCTTAATCGGCGACACCTCCTACCATGAATCGGGCGTACAAAGGAGGTGGTGAAGAAATGGTGGGGACAATATGGTCCATACAAAAATGTACACAAAATACTGGTCCAAGGACATATGAGACGTACATTTTGGCATAGTTCAAATTTACAATAGCTTCAGTGACTCACCAGTTTCAGCCTTTGTAATGGCATTTTTGCAATACTGCAATTTCATAATGGCATTAATTTAATTAACCCATGTAAGTATGGGAAGGTTAAACAAAGAAGTTCCGGTTGTATATCCATCATGCAGTGACGAAGCTTGATAAAAAATATGGGGGACGCCAACTATTGAATTTCTTAAATATTGCGTGTTATATCATCGCTAACTCTAATATTGGTACAAGTTATTAAATTGAAGAGAGAATGGAATTTCTGATGTTCAATAGAAGAGAGAAAGCAGTCCACAATCCTTAAACAACTAAGGCCCTGTTTGGATAATTAGCCCCTTGGCTAATTTAAGGGTTTAGCCCTCAAATTAGCCATCTAAAAATTAGTCTTTTGAGTTGTTTGGATCTAGGGCTAATTTAAGGGCTAATTTATCTTTAATGTCTATGGCCTAATCATTGGCTCCAACTCCTCATTTATTACATGTAATAAACAGAAATTAATTATATATGTATATGATTAAAACATACACATGTCATACAATTAATGTATCGAAATAAAATGTCCATACAATATGTTCATATAATTAAATGAAACATACAAATCTCCCATAATTAATGTTTCATAGAAATAAAATGTCCATACAATATGTCCATATAATTAAATAAAACATACAAATCTCATACAATAAAGTAGTCTCATAAAAATAAAATATCCGTACAATATGTCCATACAATTGAAGTCTCATACAAAACATACAAGTTAATTATGAATCGAAACATACACATTTTATAATCCATAGAATAAAGCATTAGCTAACTCATCACGGAAAACATTCATATTGGTATCTTCTACGAGAGGTTCATTTGATGGCCAATTTTCTTGCGATGAATGTGGCATTAGAAAATAGTTTGCATCCGCATCACACATATCAAATTCTCTATCCGTAATTCTGCTATCTCGAATGAAATTACGGAGAGCCATGCACACAACAATTATTCTTGTTTGCTTTTTAGCGGAAAATTTTGGCATATCCAACAACATTCTTCATTTCATCTTCAAAACTCCAAAAGACCGCTGTATGACATTTCTAACTTGGAATGTGCATCATCCCTAAACCTGTGTGTGTCTGCAAAACTCTCCAGAAAGAGTAAAGACTTTTCAGTTGCCTATTTGATTCTTTATCTGCTTCCTATCATGCCTCAATCCAGTTTGCACATAATAGCCTTCAGCTATTGCTTGGTAACCTGCCCCATTTATTTGTCCTCCTTGAAAATTTCCTACTCTTACTTGCTGAATACACAACCTTAACAATTTATCATTATTTGCGTCAGACCAATAAAGTGTATAATATACCAAGAGGAACCGAACATATAAGCACCCAGCCACTCACTGAAAGAGTTGAAAAGCTTTGAGAGGTCATACTGTGAATTGACGCCAAAATCCACAATTATCAATTCTGTTCCACACAGGCAAGCTTGACGACTGCAAAAATTCTTGGAATATCTATAGCATATTTTCAGGAAATTCCTGAGACATTTGGGCAGTCCACAGGTTCCTCAACAGCAGTGACACCTTTCCTGGATTTAAAAGATAATCATATCAAACTAAAGAGGAAAAATGGAATCAATGGAATGGACAAATACTTAGACAGAAGGTATTAAACTCCTAATCAAATACACATACTCATCCACAATAGTTGACTAGGAGCATAGCACTTCCATTTAACTCAAGCTTGCATTATGAAATTTTGCCAACTTAACCGGGAGCCGCACATACAGAGAGAGAGAGGACCTTCGGCGACGGTGGCTGTGGATGGCACCTCGGTGGACGGCGGAGCGCTGTGGGAAAGGAGGGGGCGACGTGGCGGCTAGGGAGGAATGACCACCGTCTGCGAGTTCAGCAGCGTGGGGGGGGCCGGACCTGGAGCCGTGGGAGATGAGGGGCGGCGTCGTGGGAGATGAGGGGCGGCGCAGCGCCTGGGGACGAGATGACCGTCGTCTGCGAGTGAAGCAACGCGAGGGAGCTGGACCGGGAGTCGCACGCGGCGACGCGACAGCACAAGATGGGGCGGCGTCGGGGGAGATGAGGGGGCGGCACTGTTGGAGATGTTGGGGTGGCGCGGTGGGAGAGGAAGAGGCGGCGCCGCGCCTGGGGACGACGACCGCCGTCGGCGAGTGAGGCGCACGGCGGCGCGGTGGGAGAGGTGCACGGCGGCGCGGTGAATGAGGGGCACGGCGGCGCAGTGGGAGAGGAAGGGTCGCGCGGTTGGAGAGAGGAACACGATTTTTTTGGTGGAGAGGGAGACAACGCGTGAAAGGTGTGGGACCCACTTCAAATTAGCCCAGATTAGCACCTCTTAGAGGGACTAATTTTTTAGGGGGCTAATTCAGTTTAGCCCCAAATTAGCCCCTGTTTGGATCACTAAGAGCTAATTGCTAATTGAGGCTAAAAAGTGATGGGCTAAAAATTAGCCCCTTCATCCAAACAGGGCCTAAGTTTAAGTTGCTAAATAGAGAAAAGAATGAATTGAGTTTAGAATTTTTGAATAATACTCCTTATTTTATATTATAAGACACTGGTTTTTGTCAAACTTTTCATAATTTTGATCAAATTTATGGAGAAATACACCAACACTTCAATATTTATAACACCAAATTAGTTTCATTACCTTTAGTAATACAACGTTCTATAAACTCAGTCAAATTAAAAATTAACGAAGAAAAAATTAAAAATATAATAAGATTTAACGGAAGGAGAAGGAGAGCGCGCGCGCACGCTGAGTCCAGAGTCCTGAAAAGTAATAGGAAAAATGACTAGGTATGCTAGGAATCGAACAGATATACCTCCTGCTTGAAGAATGCATGTAGCAACCAACGCAGAAATGATCTTGGACTGACAGACTGATAGGGGAATGTTTGAAATTTAGTAGTGTTCGACTTCGGACAAGCTAAAACAATAATAGGTAATTTGAAACATGGATTATTTAAATTTATCTGTATTTAAGTATGAACTTGGACGTTTATAACTAAAATAAACCTGACCAAATTTTATTAAATCAAATCTTACTGAGTTTTAAAGTTGTTTTATTATTTGAAGTTTTTGAAAACTACCAAATTTGGGAACGTAGCATTTCAAATATATTGGTATGCTCGTGAGCACATATCCGATAAGAACAAACTATGATTTGAAAACTTGTGAAAATTATATGTAAATTCATGAAACAGAGTTGTTTTGTAAATTCATGAAACAAGAGTTATCGAGATATATGGTAAATATGAAATACATTCTCATTAAATCTTAAGGTTTAGACTCAATTTTATTTGAAAGTTTATTCAGTCGAAAAACTTGCAAATGAAGTTGAGTTTGGATTTAAGATTTGGTGAGAATATATTTCATATATGTATCTATCTCTTTTATAAAACTTTTAGCTATGATTTTCACGAGTTTTCAACATTAAACTCGTTTTCATCATATATCTGATATGTTCTCGTATACTTGTTCCGTTTTATTTTTTACCGAAGCCAGCAATTGCTGGTGTTATATTAGACAGACAAGAAGTATTTACAACTCCACAAGCGTAAAAGGGAAACTGAAACCGACTGCCCGAAAACAGGGAAGCTAAAAGAAAAAGAAAGACACATATTGAGCAGTTTACATTTAATAGGATATTCTCGTCATATCTTTAGCGTCACACATGCTCCACAGTCCACACCTCGATTTGGTCGATGACATTGGTCACTATTCTCGTTTCGTTGCCTACCCAAAACATGTCCTCTATTCTTTGGACCGTTTGAGTTCATGGTCTCATTCACGAGTATGACGACGTACGTCTCGGGGAGAATCTAGACTTCTGGAGCCTAGCTATCTAGCCGGTCACAGGACGTTGCACAGGCGAAATTGATGGTTCTTTACTACTTAGCGCAATTGGCATTTTGGCTGTAGTTCCACCGCAAAAGGGAAGGACAAATTACGAGCAACACAATAAAAAACATTGAACAGGACTTCACCGCATTCTGCACGCTCGTATAGAAAAAAACTGAAAAAGTATAGATCAAAAAAAGATTAAAAAGAACAGAAAAAAGTAATGTACATGTTTGATGACGGGTATGTGTGCATCTTTCATATAATCAGGAAAAATATAACCGGCGAATGTATGGTTTTTGGGCTTAATTTTTCATGCAAACTGAGTCAATTTTTTTCTTAACGTAAAAACATGTCTCTAAACTTTCTCGAGCTTTACCATGAAAAAATATTCGTGCAAAACAAATGCGTTGTTAAATAAATTTGCTAAATAAATAATCTCTTCGGTTCAATAAATTTTTACGTTTTGGACAAGTTTCATAAATTTGACTATCAATAACATTAAAAAATTTAGTTTAAAACAACTAGATCAACATATATAAATTTATCTTTCAAAATATTTTAATAAAAGTAAACACATATCTATCTATACCTATTTATAAATAAAGCAAGTAGTATTTCTACCCAAATTTTGTTTTGTCTGGTTATTTTGTAAAAAACCTCTTGAGTTTTTCTGAAATTAACCCACAGTCCGCCTGACTATTTAAAAAACCAGTTAAAAAAGAAAAATAGGTTATTTTACAGAAAACCTCTTGAGTGTTTATAAAATTAACCCGTAGTCCCAATGCTAAAAAGAAAAGAAAGACTTGGATGAAAAAAAAGACCTCCTGCGTTCATCTCTTCCGTTCCATCCGCGCCGCGCCTACGCCTCTCTCTCGTCGCCGCTCGAAGCTCCCGCATCATCGCATAGACCTTCACCTTCCGCCTTGCTTCGTCCCGTTATAACGCACGGTATTTTGCTATATTTTTAAAGCAAGTAGTGTTTCTACCCAAAATTTTGTTTTGCTGGCTATTTTGCGTAAAAACCCCTTGAGTTTTTTCGAAATTAACCCGCATCCTCAATGTTAAAAAGAAAAGAGGGCTTGGATGGAAAAAGACGTCCCCGCGCCCTTCCTCCCTCGCGCCCTCTCTTTCGTCCCCATCCGCGCCGTGTCCCGCGTCGCGCCCGCGCCCTCTCTCCGTCGCCGCCGAAGCTCCCGCGTCACGCCCGCGCCGCGCTCCGCCTCCTCCTCCCGTCCCCATCCGCGCCCGCCCGATTTCATCCGTTGCAACGCACGGGCACAATTGCTATCTACAATCTATTTATATAACTAACTATCTATAAAGCAAGTAGTGTTTTTACCCAAATTTTGTTCTGCCTGGCTATTTTGTAGAAAACTCCTTGAGTTTTTCCAAAATTAACCCGCAATCCGTCCGCTATTTAAAAACCCACTTAAAAAGAAAAGGGGTTATTTTGTAGAAAACCCATTGAGTGTTTATAAAATTAACCCGTAATCCCAATGCCGAAAAGAAAGGGAGGGCTTGGATGAAAAAACTCTTGCGTCTCTCTTCCGTCTCCATCCGCGCCGTGCTCCGTGTCGCGCCTGCGCCCCTCCCTCCCGTCGCCGCTCGGAGCTCCCACGCGCGCCGCCTGAACCTTCGCCCTCCGCCTGCTTCTCTCCCTGCATCGTAGTCCCGTTGCAACGCACGGGCATTTTGCTAGTATATATATTGTACAATTATAATAGAAAAATAAAGTCGAAGATATATTTTTTTGATCGTGTCATTGTCTAAAACTTTAGGAGTTAAGAAAAGAGATTATGTTTTCTTGTGAAATTTCTGAGCTGAAAAAAGGGACGTTTTGGAACTTTCGTAAATTTGACTATCAATAACAACTAACAACTAGAACAACATATAAACATATATAGATTTATCTTTCAAAATATTTTAATAAATGTAAACACATATATATATATATATTTATTGTATATATTATAATAGAAAAATAAAGTCGAAGATATATTTTTTAGATCGTGTCATTGGAGTTAAGAAAAGAGATTATGTTTTCTTGTGAAATTTCTGAGCTGAAAAAAGGGAGAATAGCATTACTTTCATTTCGTGCCACGGGGCATATGCTGAGCTGATTTTTTTAGATAATACATGCTGAGCTGATTTAAAGTGACCATTTGGCTGCTACGGGGGCTAGCTACTGGCTGACAAACAGACACAAACCCCGCCCCTCTACCTCTCTCCTGTTCCGTTCGTGCAAAAGCTGAACCCACCGATGTCTTCGCCGGTTACACGCCGTTCTGTGGCTCGGCTGCTGGCCGTCCAACTCGTTGTTTTGGTGGTGTTCTTCATCGGCAGCGAACTCCTTGTCGTCCCCGCGGCAGCCAAATCAGGCAGATCAGGAAGCAGCGGCACCCGTGAGTTTTTCCTCACAACTGCTGGCTTACTTTGAAATTGTCTAATAAATAATAATATCAGTGAGATTTTTCTTCTATTTTTTGACAGTATGTTTCATGATAACTTCGGAGATAATGGGGTCGGTTCACCAACGACTCATGGCACAGGTACGATGGAAATTTTGGAAGGGGCTGAGTGCACGTGTCGGGTACGTAATCAGTAAAAAGGAGTCGGTGCCCTGACAACCACCGTCACGTCATGATCAGCAGTATAGCAATGGGCCATAAATATCTGGCCATGAATAGGTTCCAACGGATCTCTCTTTGCTCTGTTGCCTGTTGGAATACAAGTATACCGGTGCTGCTAATACAATAAAATGTTGCTTGCTTATGTTTCTCTTGTAATAAAAAGATCTCTCTTGGGGCCTGCTTTATCTTCTATTGGCATCATGTCAAACATGCCTATTTATAAATTGAAATGAAATTGATTCACAGTGTGACTGGAAAACCCTTAAGGAAAATGTTCTTTTAAAAAACATCCAAGTAGTTATGAAATATTTTGAGAACACAATATCCATGTAACTTTCATATTGCAAACGGATATATCACATGGTGCAAAGTTGAACCTGTTGAGGCAAAGGTGAGCTGGACCATGGACGAGTTCAACCGGTGCGGTAGGCCCACAGTATCACCAACATCCGTAGGCCCTAGTGGTGCATGGCTTGTGTGAGCAGATTGACCTAGAGATCAGGTTGCACGACTACCGCGTAAAGGCAAATTGAGCATGGGACCATGTTCGCTGTGTTCTCCCAATTATCGGCAGCCTCAACGTAGCTACCCTCCATATATCCTCCAGGCTCTCCCATTTCCTTCCTTATCCCTTCCTCATCTTCCCCATCTCTGTTGATGATGGATGGCTCCTCGTTCTCCTTGGCATCATAGTAAGAAACCAAATTGGACCACCGGTTAAACCAAACAAAACCGGAACAAACAACCTTGTCATGTCGGTTTGTTTCAAAGACCGCTCATGTAATCGGACCGAAAAAACCATATGAACCAGACGGTTTTTAGAAAAACCGTAGAACCGGAATGGTTTTGACGAACCGAGCGGTCCGTGTTGCACCGCTAGAAAAACCCACATCTACCCGGTTGATAACCCACTTTAATCCCGGTATCAAACCAGGACTACGAAAGCGGGACTAAAAAATCACTTTTTTTAGTCCCGGGTTAAATAACCGAGATTAAAAATAAATTTTTAGTCCTGGTTGGAGTAACCAATCGGGACTAAAGATATAGTGCCCTCCCGACCTCCCACTTCCCACATATTTATTTTTGTTGTTTTTTAGTGAAAAAACCGAAATCATCACATAAGATGAAATCAAACCTCACAAAACATATCACATACATTTTTTTCTCCACAGACCAAATACATGTTCAAATCAAAGATACAACAATGAAATCACAAAATAACATATCAAATACAACATGCATACATCACGGATCAAAGTCGCATATCATCAAACATAAAAAACAACAAAAAATCAGATCCGGAAGCCCACCGCCGGCGCGCGAGGCCGCCTGTCGCCGCCGCCGCGGGGCCGCCGCCACCCGCCGCGCGAGACCGCTGCGCCACCCGCCCGCCCGTGTGGCCGTTGGCTGGATCGAGAGAGAGCTAGCCGAGAGGCAAATGGATGAGAGAGCTAGGAGAGGCAAATGAATGAGCGAGCTAGGCGAGAGGAAGAGGGAGAGGCGCATGCGGAGAAAGAGAAAGAGATAAGGAGGAGGACGTGTGGAGGATGAGGAGATAAGGATGGAGGAGATCTTTTGTCCCGGTTTGGGTAAAAACCGGGATAAAGTTGATTTTTAGTCCCGCTTGGTAACACCAACCAGGACTAAAAATAATGGGTCCGACAACATCGCGTGGATTTTTTTGAACGGGATTAAAAATAACCTTTTGTCCCGGTTGGTAACACCAACCGGGACTAAAAATTATAGGATTCCGTTGCGTTTTAGAACCGGGATTAAAAATATTTTTAGTCCTGGTTCCTATTGGAACCGGACTATTGTGGTTTTTGGCACTTTAACCAAAGATGGTTTCTCTAGTAGTGTTGTGAGCAGAAAATCTCCCGCGCGCCATCTCAGCCAAACTGGCCCACCACGGCAACACCTCAACACCTAGGGTTCCCTCCACTTCTTTTTCTCCACTCCCACATTCACCATGGCAGCGACACCGAAATCCCAAATTCCCAATCTGACTGATCACCAGGAAGCATCTCACTCTCACCATCATGATGCAACCGCTACAGCAACCATTACACCAAGTAGCAACGACGGCTTGATAGGTCTTTGGCGATGAGCAACGCGTCAAAAACCGAGCATTTGTTCTGCGCCGTGAGAGCCGTGAATGCGGGACATTCTTCGGTTAGATTGTACGGATCTTGGCTAGGCACGGATCTAGTAGGTATAAGCGGGACTCACCGTCGAACTTCATGGATGAACTCGCCATGGGTCGTCGGTGGTGTCATCGGCGTTGCAGTGTGGTTAGGATAGGCTTCCCGCCGCTCACAGCACCCCCTCTCGATCGGTCTAGGGTTTAGGATTTGTTAGGAGCGAGCGAATGCGATGGACGAACCTCTACTTCCGTGCCCCGGCCTCCTCCTTCCTTTTCTATGGCGCTGCGCGACGGGGGCCCACCAACCATGAGTTGGTTGTGCGTCCCCAATCAGGGCACGGATCAAGTATGCAATCGGTCGTTGGACCGTTGCACGGGAGATCAATCTAACATCTTCGAGTGGCACAAGTCAAGAAAAGCTACCAGCAAAGCATACACTACTGGAGAAACCATCATTGGTTGAAGTTGCAAAAACCACAGTAGTCTCGGTTTGAGTTGCACCCGTGACTAGAGATGATATCTAGTCCCGGTTTAAAAAGTCTACGGATTTCTAAGAACATTATTCCCGGTTCGTGTCACGAACCGGGACTAAAGATCACCTCTAGCCCCAGTTCAAATGTTGTCAGAGCCTGTCAGAGCGCTGGGCACCTTTAGTCCCGGTTGGTAGCACCAATCGAGACTAAAGATGCCTGGCGCTCTGACAGGTTCTGACAGCCTCTGACACCATCTTTAGTCTCGGTTGGTAACACCAACCGGGACTAAAGATGCTATTTTTTGTCCCGGTTGGTAACACCAACCGGCATAAAAGTGAATGTGCTTATTTTTTAACTGAACCTAATAAAAATATATAAATTTTGTTACATGATTCAAATGACCAAAAATTAATTTAAGGAGATCTATAATTTCAAAGAGTGTGGTGTTGTGTGGAGGTGGGTGATTGAAGATAGAAGAAAGCTTTAATTTTGTTATTAGATATCATATTGTTATTAACTAATGATTCTCAATATACAAAATCTTTTGTAAAATTATTTTGGTGATAATAAACGAATCGGAGAGATGTACAATATTGATAAGAACATTTAAACCATGGGCGTCACGTCTAGTTTATGCGCGTTTAACAAGTTTTACGCGCATTGTTCCCGTTTCGTCCTCTAACTCGGAGTCAGTTTTTAAAACGGCCATAACTTTCGCATATGAACTCCGATCGAGACTTTTCATATATGAAAATCGATGAGAAAAATTTTTTTGGATGCATTCGTTCACGCTTTGCCGCATTCAGCGATTTTATTTTGCCCAAAAAGCCTCGGAAGATTGCCTTTTTGAGCCCAAAAGCTTTTTTCCGATTTTGAGCGTGTCTTCCGAATTTTCCACAGCCACGTCTTTTGCTTGTTTATGCTCAAATTTATGTGGTTACCTCTCGTGTGCTTGTAAGTCCATAAAAATATAAAAAAATAAAAAAAGTAAAATTTTTCCATTCTTGCTAAACAGCAGATGAAAATGAAGAAAACCGAGGGGCAAATGAGGAACAATATCTAGAGGAGCACATTAATGTCTAGGATTATCTATATTTGATTTAATTTTAATATTATTATTTTAAACCTATATTTAATAAATTTAATTTGGCCCTATTTAATGGATTATTTAATTGTTAACCCTAGTGGGACCAAATAAATTTGGAAAATTATGGGAAATTATCTTTAGTCCCGGTTGGGGCATCAACCGGGACTAAAGATGAATTAGAAATAGCGGGAAATTATCTTTAGTCCCGGTTGGTGCCACCAACCGGGACTAAAGATGAATTGAAAATAGCGGAAATTATCTTTAGTCT
This sequence comes from Oryza australiensis, assembly GCA_019925245.2. NCBI lineage: Eukaryota > Viridiplantae > Streptophyta > Magnoliopsida > Poales > Poaceae > Oryza > Oryza australiensis. The sequence continues at coordinate 186,209 of JAIFGZ020000330.1, read as the reverse complement.
CGGTTGGTGCCACCAACCGAACTAAAGATGAATTGGCTATATATATCCCCTCTCCGCATCGTCTTCTCCACCGATCCAACACTTAGCACATTTTTTAAATCTCTCTCCCTCTCCCTAGCTCTCTCCCTCTCCCTCTTCCTCTCCCTCTCCCCTCGACAAGCAAGGGGAGGGGAGGAAATGGTGGCGGCGGGGGAGGAGGTGGCGGCAGCGGGGCACCATCTTCTCACCAACGGGGAGCGGGAGCGGGAGCCGACGGCGGCGGCAGCGGCAAGCCGAGCGGAAAATTGATGTTGTTATATTTTATTGTATATAGTGAATTTTGTTGTATATATGTGTGAACAAATTTGTGGACAATTTATTGTATATATGTTTAAATTTTGTTGTTGCATTTTATTATATTCGATTTTGATGTTGTTTGCATATATATGTATGTTATGTGTGTGTTATGTATTTAGACATATATATGCAAATCTATATATGTATAAATATATATATTTTGTGTATAAACAGACAACAAGCTAACAACAGGAGGAGGAATTAAAAAATAAAAAAATCTTTAGTTCGTTGAAGCCACCAACCGAGACTAAAGATGACGGAGCCAGCCACGTGGCGCCGCCATCTTTAGTTTCGGTTGGTGGCTTCAACCGGGACTAAAGATGCATCTCTAGTCTCGGTTATTTAACCGGGACTAGAGATCGCCCATCTCTAGTCCCGGATTCGTAGTCTCGGTTTGACAATCGGGACTACTGAGGGTTACAAACCGGGACTAGTATGGCTTTCTTTAGTAGTGATATCTGGTACGATGCCAGCACAGTAAATCAAGATTTCTTTTGTTTGGCACTAGGATAGGCTCTTTTTCTTTTGCTTCTATTTTTTCTCTTTATCGTTAGAATTGGCTCTGATCTGCTTGTTGACAGTGGGGAATTTTGGATCTTGTTCAAACAAAACTACAGAAGTTGTATTTTGCAGAGATTTGTTAGACGCATGCGATTTTAGTTGTAAGTCTTTTTCTTTGCAAATATTATTGGATAAGGTGGGATTCTTGATGCAAAATGAATAAAATATTAGTATAAGTTGAACCGGCGGTTCGACCGGTGAACCGATGAACTAGCTGCATGACCGGGTCAACCTGCAGTCCGAGTTTTTCTACTATGCTCATTGCTCAGCACCCATCTCAAGTTCTCAACGCTTGCCACTTCTACACACTCCTTGGCCGGATCCCTCCTGAGAACGCAGAAACGTGGCCCTAGCAAAGTAGACAAGGTTGCATCACCGGAGCTCTGATCTCGTGCGTGTGCACGGGTGACAGCACGGGCCCTAATCGACATCACCTATGGCCACGACTTGGGCGTACAAAGAAGGATGTCGTGAAAAAATGGCAGGGGTAATATGGTCCATACAAAAATACCGTCCGTGAAAAACTGGTCGACCAAGGATATCTGAGACATACATAATGGCATGTTTCAAATTTACAATAGATAGACTTAGTGACACTTATTCGGTTTTAGCATTTGTAATAGCATTTTTTCAGCACTGCAATTATATTAGCATGGATCCAATATAACCCATGTAAGAAAACACAAAGTGGTGCTGGTTGGGAACCTAGCAAGTAACAAATGAGAAAAATCAAAGTGCCGGCTTTAGAACCAGCACCTTTGAGGTCCCGAGAATCAAAAAAGGCGGCTCGATGCATCGGCTCATAGCTCCCAATAATCCATGAGATCCCAATCAAGAACACAATCACAGAATCAACAAGAAACATCCAGGAACACAATCACAGAATTAAAAACAAAATCAACATCCATGAACACACACAGATGAATACACAGAGAGAGGATGCCACCGTTGCCACTGCCGTCGTTGTTGAGCGGGTCGTCCCCATGCCGGTCTTCCTCCTTGTCATGGCATCCAAATCCAACGGCCATTGAGCTCTAGGCGATCGGATTTGGCGGTCTCAATCACGCAATCGTTGCCTATCACTGCGCCTCCCACGGTTGGATCCAGCGGCTATGCCGCCTCCCACGGCCAGACCCAATGGCCACGTAGAGGAGGATGTGGTAAAAAACCAAAATAGGAGGAGGGGAGCAATGAGGGAGAGGAGGGGAGCAGCAAGGAAGGAGGCGGAAGGGAAGGATGTGGTGGGGGCAGCGGCCACCGACAGCAAGGAGGAGGAGGGGGAAGAGGGGAGCTATTTGCGTTGGGTGTGAGACAACGAGAGGATATAGGTGCCGGTTCCTAAACTAACCGACACCTATGATTTATTAAAGGTATCGGGTTTTTTAAAAAACCAACACCTATAATTACTTAAAGTACTTATTCTATATTTTTTCATCTGAACATTTATAGGTGTCGGTTTTAGTATTTTTGACATCTATAGTGCTATTCCTTTTATGTGTTTTTTATAGTGATATCACATGTTACATCTTTCCTAGCTCTAATGTTGTTATAAGTTATTAAATTGAAGAGAGAATTGAATTTAAGATGTTGAATACAAGAGAGAAAGCTGGATCCAGAATCCGCTAAAAATACAATTGAGTTTAAGTTGCTAAATAGAGAAGGAAATAATTAAGTTTAAAGTTGTTGAATACTAATAGAAGAGGTGAGCCCAGAATCCTGAAAAAGAAGAGGGAAAATGACTGGGTATGGTAGGAAGCGAACGCATATACCTACTGCTTGGACCTTGAGAATGCATGTAGCAACCAAAGCAGCAAAATGATCTTAGTGGACTAGATGGACTGATAGGAACGTTTCAAATTCCTCCTCATTAGTAGCTTAGGTTGCAACTAGAAACCGAGAGATTACTTAAATTTATTTGTATTCAAGTTTTAACTTCAGTCAAAATAAACCTGGCCAATATTTATTTATTGAGTTTAAAGTTGTTTTACGAGTGAAGTTTCTGAAGCTACAAAATTTGGTAAGATGTAGCATTTCAAAACATGTTCGTATGCTCGTTTTGTTGCCCAGCCAAAGCATTTTTGTTGCTACCTATGCTGCGTTTATAGCAGCTTATTTTGACAGTTAATTAGTCACATATAAAACGAAAAACATAACTAATTAATTAAGTATTAATATGTAAAAAGAATAAATAAATTTATTAGATTTTTAAGCAACTTTTACATAGAAAGTTTTACACGAAACATATCATTTAGTAATTTAAAAACATGCTAAGAGATGATTTACAATAACGTAGCCTTAGAATAGGGTAGAATCTCCCCTAAATAATAATAAAAAAAATGGGTAGAATCTGGCCTCCGTTTGTTTGGACCGTTTGAGTTTATGGTCTCATTCACGAGTATGACGATCGAGATACGTCTCGGGGAGAATCTGGCCGACTTCTGGAGCCTAGCTATCTAGCCAAGCCGGTCACAGGACGTTGCACAGGCGAAATTGATGGGCTTTTTTTTTCTACTTAGCGCATGCAATTAGTCGGCATTTTGGCTGTAGTACCACCGCAAAAAGAAGCAAAACAATCAAAAAAACATTGAAGAGGACTTCGCCGAAATGTGCACGCTCCTGTAGAAAAAAAATCAAAAAGTACGATGAACCAGTGTGAACAAGAGTGTACTCCCTCTAATTTTATAATTAAAGAATGTTTTGGATAATAACATAATTTTTAAAATATATCTTTAACTATCATAATATATACAATAAATAAATATATTTTTAATTATATTATTTTATAAGACAAATCTATATATGTTATTTTATATACTTATTAAACTAAATATTTTTGAAATTATTTTAAATTATTGATAGTTAAAGTTATAAAATTTTGATTTTTACCTTACTAAAAACGTCAGAATTATAAACCGGAGGAAGTAACGTGTACGATGGGATCAGACCATATCAAACGCTGGCTAGCGGCTTGCATGAACAGGTTAATGCGTGGCACATGTCCTTATCACTAACCAATAACATTGAAATAGTGGCTTTTGTCATGGGGTAATGACTTTGCAGTGACGTACTTTCTTAAAAAAATCAGTATAATCACTACTGAACAAACCATCATTAATTAAAGTGACAAAAATCACAGTAGTTTCAGTTTAAGTTGCACCCGAGACTAGGACTAGAGATGATCTCTAGTCCCGGTTTAAAAATTCAACGGCTCTCTAGGAACTTAAGTCCAGATTCGTGTCACGAATCGAGACTAAAGATCACCTCTAATTCCGATTCAAATGTTATCAGAGCATGTCAAAGCGCCGGGCATCTTTAGTCCCGGTTGGTAACACCAACCGGGACTAGAGATGCTACCTCTAGTCCCGGTTGGTGTTACCAACCGGGACTTGTGGAGATTATGGGAACCGGATACCCTCATGGCTAGCTATTCGACTAGTAATAGGGATAGGTTACGCCTAATGATTATGTAAACAGGCTATGACTTGGGTGTTACGTTGCCGATGAGATAAGGTAATGGCTCATAGTCATAACTTGGTAAGATTGGGGAGACCGACATAGAATATGATAGGGTCTCCGACTTATAAGCCTACCCTCCAAGACTATATAAGGGGGGTAAGGGGCGTCCCTTGAGGGATATGCGATATATGAGATCAAGAGATCAACAAAGACACTCGGCGGATCGAATCCCCAAAACATGAGTAGGGTATTACCTCACGAGAGGGCCTGAACCTGTCTAAACCTCTTTTGTCCACTTAACCCATCGTGTTTGGCGACTTGACTGCACCCCCAATTTCTATCGACGAAACCAAGTTTCGACAGTTGGCGCGTCAGGTAGGTGCAGCGCGTCAACACTCCTTCATCTCGCCGACAAGCGCGATGGGATCTTCATCAGGCATTGATGACTTCGCCGCCGATAGATTCGGCAAGCTCTCCCTCCTCGACTCGGATTCGGACCAGTCGGGAGGAGGAGCCCTCTCGGCGCCGTTTGGGTTACCAAACGCCGCTGAAATCTATTGCAACCTTCTGACTTCCGAGTTGGAATCTATCCACTAGGGAGGAGAAACCCTCTCGGCGCCATTTGGGTTACCAAACGCCGCTGAGATCTATTGCAATCTTCTGTCTTCCAAGTTGGAATCGATCCACTCGGGAGAACCATTGTCATCAAGCTACGACCCGGACTGGAACGATCCAGACTCAAGCAATCTGGGCTCAAGGGAAGTCGCCGTCATCCTCCAACCGCTCGGGTCATGCTCATCCACGGAGCTTAATGAGTACCTCAGCTCCTCAGATTTTGATGATCTCTACGACATCTCCATGGACGAGGCCAACGACTCCGACTTCAACAAGGACTACGAACCAAAGTTCTTCAACATTCTCGTGGCTGAGGTAGCCGAGACAGACTCGGCAATGGCCCGCAGGGTTGCAGAAGAAGAACAAGCCAGGCTTGAGCAAGAGCGCAAGCTTACGGAGGAAGAGAATAGGCATAGAGAAGAAGCCGACAGGAGGAAACGAGACCTGAGGGCGACTGGGTGATCCGCCCGAGAGGCTATACTTCAGACACGAGTCAACAACACCAACATCTTCCAGACACCTCAACAGAACGATGTTGCCGTTCTCACCCTTCTCGACACTGTTATCGAAGCCGCGCCTGCCACAGTAACACCAATCCTGGACAAGATCAAGACTATCGTCGTGGCTACGGCCAACTGCTCTCCCTCCACCTCAGCACGAAGACCAACCGAGTCCGTCGCTGAAACACCTGACGGAAGCCGACTTCCGCCGCTACGGTCGAAGGACTACAGGAGGCTCGAGCAGACCAAGATAGCCGCTAGGTCAAGAGACCCCCACCATCAAGAAGAATCGGCCGACTCTCGCGAGGACAGGTTCAACCACCTGTCCACGACCGGATCCGTCACAGCTATAACTCCAACTACCGTAGCAGCCTGCAAAGAACCCCGCCGAACGATCTGTGAGAAGTCCTCGACCGACGCTATCGGGAGCGTGAGCAGCGCTCCCAAGAAGACCGAAGGAGGTCGCCCGACTACAACGACGACGGAGTGACTGCGTTCACTCGAGACCTGCGTCGAGTGGATTGGCCCAGTGGCTTCAAGCCCACAAGAATCGAGAAGTACGATGGAAAGATCGATCCGAGTCGTGGCTGACCGTGTACACCCTCGCCATCCTTGCAGCAGGAGGAGACAGCAAGGCCATGGCCAACTACTTGCCCGTCGCCCTCGCCGACTCAGCCAGGAACTGGCTCACGAGTTTGCCAAGAGGCTCAATTAGCTCGTGGAGTGAGCTTCGGGACCACTTCATCGCCAATTTCCAGGGCACTTTCGAAAGACCTAGGACCCACTTCGATCTCTACAACGTCATCCGGAAACCAGACGAGCCGCTGAAGGACTACATCCGACGCTTCTCGGAGAAGCGCAACAAGATCCCCAACATCACTGATGACATCATAATAGCCGCATTCCAGAAGGGTGTCCGTGATGAGTTGCTGATCGAAAAATTTGGACGTAAGCCACAGAAGACGGTAAAAGAAATGTTCGAGATAGCAAACTCCTACGCGAAATTCAATGATGCGATCAAGGCCTCACGACAAGATCGGCACGACAAAAGGGACGACAAGCGTCGGGAGGCGGTCGGCATCCTCGAAGGACAACGGCAACAACAATCACGATCAGAAAGATCGCAAGCGCAAGCCCGAGGATTTGGTCGCCACAACGTCAAACTCCCAACGACGTCCTCGGGTTGCGGCCTTCGACACGATCATGAACGCTCAGTGCACGCATCATCCACATCACAAGCATGCGGCCAAGGATTGATTTATCTACAAGCAGTTCGCCGAACAATACGCGGCACAACTACACCAGAAGCCGACTGATGAAGCCGGCCCATCGGGAACCAAGAAGAACAACCCGACTGGCAACTCAGAGCCCTTTCAAGACCCCGTGGGTGAGCTAAATCATATTTTCGGGGCGCCACAGACTTATGAGTCCAAGAGGAAGCAAAAGCTGACTGACCACGAGGTCAACGCGGCACAACCTGAAGTCCCATAATATCTACGATGGTCGGAGGTGGCCATCACGTTCAACCGCTCGGATCACCCTGACCGAGTGGTTCACCCGGGTGGTATCCCCTGGTACTAGACCCGATGGTCCGAAACATAAAGCTCAAGCGCGTCCTCGTAGACGGGGGCAGCACCCTCAACATTCTATTTGCCAAGACGCTGGACGAGATGCAGATCCCAAGATCCGAGTTGAAGCCGAGTTTAGCCCCCTTCCACGGAGTTATCCCAGGGCTGTCATCCATGCCACTCGGGCACATCACCCTTCCAGTCACCTTCGGAGTTCGGGAGAACTTTCGGACGGAGAACATCACCTTTGAGGTGGCCGACTTCAAAGCGGCCTACCACGCAATCATTGGAAGACCTGCGCTTGCCAAGTTCATGGCGATACCACACTACACTTACCTTTGCATGAAGATGCCCGGCCCCAACGGCGTTATTACCCTACGTAGCGACGTCAAACAAGCCTTCATCTGCGATAAAGAAAGCTGCGATATGGCCCAATCTCATGAGAGATCACGCGGCCAGGAAGAAATCCGACTGGCTGCATCGACATCTAAAGAGGGCGAAATCCCCATGAAGAATATAGCCAAGTCGGGACAAGGCGACCCCAAAACAAAGAAAATCTGCCTTGATCCATCTGATCCTTCCAAAACTGCTGTAATCGGCGCTGTCACTCGGGATATAACAGATGATTGTGCGAGGAGATTTCCAGCTGGTAGTTAATCAAGTAATGAAAGAATGGTCCTGTTTAAATGAAACTATGGAGGCCTATCGACAAGAAGTTCGCAAACTTGAAGACAAGTTCGATGGATTGGAGCTATCCCATGTCTTGAGGCAAAACAATGAGGCAGCAGATGAGCTGGCGCAATTCGGGTCCAAGCGAGAAGCAGCCCCGACGGACGTCTTCGTAGAACATCTTTACAAGCCGACTGTTGTCGCCAAATAAATTCCTAATGAGGAAGCTACGAACCAGGTTGCCATGCTTGATGCCGACTGGAGGACTCCACTCATCAAGTTTCTAACTCAGCAAGAGTTGTCGGAAAACCGGGACGAGGCGAAACGAATCCGACGTCGCTGTCAGGGCTATGTCATGGTTGATTCTACACTATACAAGAGAAGCCCTTCTGGAGTTCTAATGAGATGTGTCACGCCTGAGGAAGGATGACAACTATTGCAAGACATCCACTCGGGCGTATGCGGAATTCACGCTGCGGCACGCACCTTGGTGGGCAAAGCTTATAGACAAGGCTTCTTCTGGCTCACGGTGGTCTTCGACACCGACAAGGTGGTCCGCACGTGTGAGGGCTGCCAGTTCTTTGCTCGACAAAGCCATATTCCAGCCCAAGAGCTACAAACGATCCCATTATCATGGCCGTTCGCGGTGTGGAGCTTGGATATGGTCGGTCCTTTCAAGAAGGCTCCAGGAGGATTTACACATCTGTTCGTCGCGATCGACAAGTTTTCCAAGTGGATTGTGGCTAAGCCGGTTGCTACGATCACTGCTGACAAAGCACGAGACTTATTCCTCAACATCGTGCACCAGTTTGGTGTCCCAAACAGAATTATAACTGACAATGGGACTCAATTCACTGGAGGCGTTTTTGAGGAATTCTGTGAGGATTTTGGCATCAAAATCTGCTACGCATCGGTGGCGCACCCTAAAAGTAATGGGCAAGTTGAGTGCGCCAATGGCATGTTTCTTCAAGGCATCAAGGCCCGAGTGTTTGACAGGCTAAATCCTTACGCCGGCAGATGGGCTCAGGAGCTGCCCTCGGTTTTATGGTCATTACGGACTACACCCAGTCGGGCCACTGGTCAATCTCCTTTCTTCTTGGTTTACAGAACAGAAGCAATGATGCCGAATGAGATGGAGTATGAATCTCTTCGAGTTCGCAGCTTTAACGATGAGCATTATGATCAAGACAGAGTTGACAACTTGACCCGACTAGAGGAGGCCTGTGAGGCAGCACTGATCCAGTCGGCAAGGTATCTTCAAGGACTTCGACGTTACCATAATCGTAATGTTCTTGCACGAGCTTTCATCGTCGGTGATATGGTTTTGCGCAAAGTTCAGACCACCAAGGACCGTCACAAATTATCTCCATTATGGGAAGGACCTTACATAATCGCTGAGGTGACTCGGCCAGGAGCATACCGACTAAAGCGTGAAGACGGGACCATGGTGGAGAATTCTTGGAATATTGAGCATCTTCGACAATATTATGCTTGAACCTTTTTGAGCTTCATGTTCTTTTCGACTGCCAACCCCAAGCAAGATGGCTTCTTGGGTTGTCAGTCGGGGGGCTATACATATATCAATAAAGCACGGTTTTCTTCGATAACTTGTTCATGTTTAGTTTATCATTGTCTAGTGTTTTGATTTTAGTTCAATAGATAAGGACTGAGAATTTTTTGATGACCTAATCAAGCTTAGGCTTGGTGACAGTCGGACAAAAATTACTTAAGAAATTTGATATAAAGACTCGGATCAAGGCATTAACATAAATAAGCTAAACATTCACAAGTTCACATCAGAAGTTACACACAAAATCTGCAAAATAATCAAGATTGGAAGCTTTCAATGACATCAGCAGCCACTTTCTTCGCCGATTCCTACGCTTCACTTACGAGTTCTAGGGCTCGCTCATCTGTGGTGCCGTCCGCGAAGCCCTCTCCAACAGAGTCAACATCTATCCGAGGATAGAGTGACTTAGCTTGTGCAAGAGCGAAGCCCGGACCCATGACGGCCGTGTCAGAGATATTTGCAATGTATTTTTCTGGGGCCGTCCTGAGCTTGTCAAAGATTTCAACAGCATCCAGTGAGCTTGTCCCGAGCCCATGCTTGTATAGCGATAACAAGATTGGTGTGGCTGCGTTGGCAATATCATCCCTTACACTTTCGGCCCTTTGGACCCGCTCAGCAAAAACATCAGACTGTGCTTGGGACTTGATTTTACAAGCTAGAAGAGTCACATGATCACATAAATTTCCAAGATTGAGCAAGATGCAGAGTGCTATCTTAGAAGACTCACCTTCGAATTCTTCATGAATTCGCTCATTGTTAGACTCCAGCTTAGCTTTATTAGCTCTTGATTTCTTCAGCTGGGTCTTAAGAGCATCAATTTCTGACAAGTTTTCTGCAACAAAAAGATTTGCTAAAGATCAAGACAGATCACATACAGAAGCATAGGAAGATTAAGTTGATTAAACCTACTTCCGATTGAACCCCGGAGGTCGAGGTTTTCATCTCGGAGCATGGCAATTTCTTTTCGCAAGGCGGCTTCCTTAGCCATGGCTTCTTCCCTAGCGGCCTTGAGGTCTTGTTGAATGTTTTCTAGGGAATTTACATGAGGAACCAACTTCTCAAGGACATCCGTTTTGGCCATTGACCGGCAATATATTCTCTGCACACGAGTTCAGAATCACTTAATTGAAAGAAACCACGAGGTCATGACAGAGAAGATTGATACTCACGTTTAATAGCCGGGTTGCTTCATTGAGGCTGTCCACAAGCATATCCCGTTCCTGATTTCTTTTTTCCTGTTCAAGATAATGCCTTGCTTCAGGCCTTCGGAGTCACACCACTCAATTTTGATAGGAGGGATCCAATTCTCTGACGCTTGTAATCTGGGGATCTCCTCCTCTTTGGCTGATTAATTTAAGGAAGATAAATGAAGATAGAAGAAAAAGATATACTGAAGACAAGAGACAAAGGGCTACTTTCAGGCTTACCAGTGTTGGCGGCTGAATCCTCAATAGGTGCACTTCGACTGCTCGACCCCTCTCGGTTCACGTCCGACTAGTTTCCAGTCGAGACATCCTGATCGGCAGTCGGGAGCTCTTCCTCGACCGACTGGTTTTCAGCAGGGGTTTCCTGGCTGGCAGTCGGGGGCTCTCCTACGGGAGTCTTCTCACTCGGGGAAGGGCCTCGAGACCCTTGTTCTGCAAGCTTTGTCTCTTCGGTTGTTGCAGTTGGCGTCGAGGCCACGTCTTCTTTACTAGCATCTATGTCCTGGGGTTTCCTGCAAGAAAAAAGATAAAGATGATTGGGATAAAGATGGAAAGGTTTTTAAGAAGATAATTTTGGTTATAAGATATACATGCTTGATCGATGGATTTTTGGAGTGGATCTAGCAGACGGCTTCGGAGGGTTTGTGTCAGCTTGAGGAGTCTGCATCTCATCATCCGAATCGTCAATCACCAATTTCCTCTTGCTCACTCGCTTCTTGGTGTCTTCATTCTTTGCGGCCCTTTGGTTATCGAGCTCGGTTTGGATTTTGGGGCCGCCGGATGGCTTTACGCGAGTTGGCGGCACGTCGTCGTGATTCACCTTGTATGGCCGAGATATAATTAGGGCATTTTCCTGTGAGGGAGATTTTTGAGATACATCGAGAAATATAAAGTTGAAGAAAATTGAGAAAGTTGAGCTGATTTACCGGAGGAGGAGGACGGTACAGACTATAAGGGAGAACTGGCATCTTGTGGCTGTGCTCAACCACAATACCAGAGGAGAAGATCTTGTATATTCGAGTGCACAAGGTCTCGTAGCTCAGAGAATCGCGGTCCTCTCGATTGGGGTCCTGTTCACCCTCATACTCGAATGCCGGCTTGGATCTCTCTTTGATGGGCGCTAATCTGTTCTTGATGAAATGCCGGGTAATTAATTCTCCTTGGAGGCCTTTCTTCTTCAGCTCGAGAATGTTGGCCAGGAGTTTATTCGCTTCTACCCAATCCTGGTTTTCCGGCATTGCGCTCCAATTAGCCCTTTGGATTGGTGGACGGCCGACAAAGTTTGGCAAATTGGGTTGAGGGTTCGTAATATAGAACCAGTTTGCGTGCCAGCCTTTGTTGGAGGATTTCAAGGGAAGGGAGAAGTAATCTCTGCGGAGAGTCCCGCGGAGCTGGAAGCCTGCCCCACCGACGACGCAAGGGTCATCTTTATTTGGGTGGGGCTTAACATAGAACATGCGACGGAAAATGTTGAAATGGGGAAGAATGCCAAGGAAAGCTTCACAGACATGGACGAAGATTGCGATATGAAGGATAGAGTTGGGATTCAAGTGGTAGATTTGGAGGCGGTAGTATTCGATAATACCACGAAAGAACTCAGAAGTGGGAAGACCGAAACCGCAATAGAAGAAAGAGGTGAAGACGACAATCTCACCAAGTGTTTGGGGTGGGGAATTCTTCACCAGCCGCGGACGCCACCGATGATTTCCTTGGACGGAAGAACTCCATTCTTCACCATCTCCTGGAGGGTTGATTCCTTCACATCCGAGGTCGCCCACTGCTCAAAGGGGATTTCTTTCTTTCCCGCTATGGATGCAATCAGAGAGAGAATGGATCTAATGCGGAAGATGGGGTTTTTTTGAGGAAATGTGAGGAGCTGGATGTGAGTGATGAGCTGTGGTGGGAGCTTGATTTTCTGGATGGATGGATTTGAGTGAGCGCGAGTTTAGGGTTTCTGTGAAGAACCTGTGAACAGGAGCGTGAAAGAGGAAATTTGGGAAGTTGAAGTGACGGGATGACCTCGATACTTCGATAAAAACTTAGGGTTTTGCTGGGTTTTCCTGTGAGTGGGACGAGCCCATGAGAGACTTACGGTCCAACTAAGGTGTGGCTTGATGCGTGTCCTTAGGGACTTAAGTGGATAGACTTAAGCAGATTTGCCCTGGCAATATGCACGTGTCTCATTGCCCAATACTTTTAATATCCTTTCATACCGCAGTTTGCGCAACTTCATGAGAAGTTGGCACGATGCAATTTGGGAGGTGACTAAGCATTTTGACTAAATGATTAGGTCAATGCTATTTTGCCACCTTGGTGAGATCTTTTTGATTAAGACCGATATTATGACATGAGCTATTTAATATTTTGGTCATATTTTTCAGATAACTGAAAAATTTATGTTGAGTTTAATAACTCAGTTTATTCACCTATGAGGGTTGATTGAGCTATTTGTTCCGAGATGACTCGGGTAAATTGACTCGGATGAGCATGAGCTTGCCGAGTGCTTGGGTTTATTTCATAATATGCCTTAATTATCAGGTTATGTGTTATATGATTTTCTATAAACGTTTTTAGCTTGAGCTAGGCGTTTATGTAAGTTCTTAACTATATGCTTAGTTTATTTTTTAACTAACCACATAGTCGGGGGCTACACCTAATTAGGTGCATCAGGAGATGCACCTAGGTATCTATTTTTGAGAATTTTTGAGATGTTTTCAGCCCTTCACAGTCTTTTTATCGGATGATGAAGCACTCGGGAGACTAAGGCAGAGATGATGGAACCACTCGGCAGCAGAAGCACTCGGCCAAGGAGTCATTTGGCTATGCGCTATTCTGGTTTGAGGCAAAGTGATCTCATCGACTGCGAAGGTCTCGGGGGCTACTGTGGAGATTATGGGAACCGGATACCCTCATGGCTAGCTGTCCGACTAGTAATAGGGATAGGTTATGCCTAATGATTATGTAAATAGGCTATGACTTGGGTGTTACATTGCCGATGAGATAAGGTAACGACTCATAGTCATAACTTGGTAAGATTGGGGAGACTGACATAGAATATGATAGGGTCTCCGACTTGTAAGCCTACCCTCCAAGACTATATAAGGGGGGTAAGAGGCGTCCTTGAGGGATATGCGATATATGAGATCAAGAGATCAACAAAGACACTCGGATCGAATCCCCGAAACAGGAGTAGGGTATTACCTCACGAGAGGGCCTGAACCTGTCTAAACCTCTTTTGTCCACTTAACCCATCGTGTTTAGCGACTTGACTGCACCCCTAATTTCTATTGACGAAACCAAGTTTCGACAGGACTAAAGGTGCCCGGCACTCTGACACGCTCTGACAGCCTCTGGCGCCATCTTTAGTCCCGGTTGGTAACACCAACCGAGACTAAAGATGATCGTTAGTGTCGTTTGGTAACACCAACCGAGACTAAAGATGGGGTTCCTTTTTAAACTCTTTCTTCCTCCTCCAACCCGAGCCAGCTACACTTGTCTTCAAAATTTTCTCTAGAGGGGAGGTGCTGCCAAATTTTTTTGTAATTTTGTTTTGGTGATAATACACAAATCTTTGCTATCTACAAGGTTAGCAACTTCTTTCTCTTATGATCTATGCTTAGCACTTCACATTTTACGGTTGTTTTCTATACATTTTCATCTCTACATTTTTTGTAAACATGAGGAGAGAGAAAATTTGTTTGGACTAATTATTTTGCTAAGCATATTATATTGTGTTGAGAAAAAAGTTGGGGAAAATAAAGAGAAATAAAAGTATGCTTAGCACGTAACATTTATAAGAATTTAGTCCGTACAATTTTATCTCAAAAAATATTTATGGAAAATGATGAGAGATAATCTTTTGGACAAAAAAGTTATAAAATAGATGACAAAGGACCTTTTACAATAGATGCAAAATAATTAATTAATTTTATATTTATCACTTTAAAAGACCTTTTAAACATAATTCTAATTTTTAGAACAACACATTACGTATGTTGGATTAGTATATAATAATTGTCGACTATATATAGTTATTGTAATAATATTTAAATGATTTGAATTTCGTGGAATTTTTACGATTTCTGTGCATTCCATGTAGATGGATCGTAATGGATGTACAACGCGATCGACGCGAAAGAGTTTATTCAAGGCGTGCATTATTTTTGAGTGTGGCATGCCAACAAGCATAAGGGTTTCATACGTTGTCCATATAAAGTGCAAAAAAGAAGGAGTATTCTACATCAAGAATTATTCATGCCCACTTGTTTTGGATTCATGCCTCACTACAATTTGGACATCGCATGGAGAGGTGGGGTTCAATGGAAGAAGATGAAGAAGACGCGACAACATTCGGCAAGAGAATACGTGGCGAGGGCGGGGATTCCAAAGGTCCTTGTACCTAACGGCACAAAAAGTTGGGTACCACCTGGAATTCTTACAATGGAAGGCAAAAATGGTGTCATGACAGGCATTTGGCAGTTACTAAAACTCGTGAAGAACATTCTTTCGAGGAACAATTGTCGAAATCAATGTAGAGACAAGGTTAGTTTGCCCTAAGGTGATGTGGTATTTTCCTATAATATCCTCACGAGAGACGAGAACCTAAATGTTGTTGTAAAGCACTGATCAAGATCGACGAGATGATCGGCATTGACCGAGAAAGGGTTCTATATTTTCCTATACCACACAAAGGAGCATGCAAGAATGATGCATTGGCACGCGGAAGAACGCCTACAAGACGGCATGTTTGAGACATCCCGCCGATGGGTCACGGTGGCGAAACATCGACGACATTTGAAGACTTCGGCGAGGATGCAAGAAACCTAAGGTTCGGCTTAAGCACGGACGATATGAATCCTTTTGTAGAGATGAGCATGGGCATAGCACTTGGCCGTGACGATGTGTATCTACAACCTCCCGCCTTGGCTATGCATGAAGCGAAAGTACATTCGGATGCCGGTTATTATTCAAGGCGCGAAGCAACTCGGTAACGACACGATGTGTACGAGACCGCGATCGAAGATCTAAAACTGCTATGGAAAAAGAAGGTGTTCCCGTGTGGGATGAAGATAAATAGGAGTAGTTTAACCTACGAGGGTTGCTATTTGTTACCATCAATGATTGGCCTGTACTTGGCAACCTATCCGGACAGTCAAACAAGGGGTATAACGCTTGCACCCACTGTATGGATGAGACTGAGTGTACGTACCTGAAACACTGTAAGAAGATAGTGTACATGGGTCATCGTCGCTTTCTTGCTACAAGCCACCCTGTCCGGAGAAGAGGTAAACATTTTGATCAAAAGGCAGACCATCGTACTAAACCAAAGCATCGCAACGGAAAGGCCGTGTTTGCCATGGTGAAAGATCTCAAAGTAGTATTTGGAAAGGGACCCGACAACCAATCTATAGCAAGTGAAGGTGGTCACGCGGCGATGTGGAAGAAGAAGTCAATTTTTTGGGAGTTGCCCTACTGGGAAGTCTTGGACGTCCGCCACGCAATCGACGTGATGCACCTCACCAAGAACCTTTGCGTAAACCTGCTTGGCTTCCTAGGTGTATACGGAAAATCAAAAGATACACTTGAGGCACGTAACCATCTGAAACATATGACACAACGCGACGGCCTTCACCCGCAACCAAAGGATAAAGGAGCCCAATACCTAAGTCCAGCCAGTGACACTCTGAGCAGCGCAGAGAAGGAAATAATGTTTGAATGCCTGGAGAGCATCAAGGTACCGTCTGGATACTCCTCGAATATAAAGAGAATAATAAGCACGAAGGATAAGAAGTTCATAAATCTAAAGTCCCATGACTGCCACATGCTGATGACACAACTGCTTCCCGTTATAATTCGAGGTATCCTTCCCGATAATGTCCGGGCTACAATAACAAAGCTATGTGCTTTCCTGAACGCAATTTCACAGAAGATCATCGATCCAGACAGACTAGAAGACTTTCAAAATGATGTGGTCCACTGTCTTGTCAGCTTTGAGATGATCTTTCCGCCTTCCTTCTTCAATATCATGACACATCTCCTATGCCACCTTGTCAAAGAAATCCGTATCCTCGGTCCGGTATTCCTACACAACATGTTCCCCTTCGAGAGGTATATGGGCGTTCTAAAGAAGTACGTTCGTAACCGTTCGCGTCCGGAGGCCAGCATCGCCAATGGATATGGAACAGAGGAGGTGATTGAGTTTTCGTCGACTTTATTGAAGACCTCCGTCCCATCGGGTGCTGAATCAAGCCATGAAGGTAGACTACGGGGAAGGAACTCTTGGAAGGAAGGCAATAATGAACATAGACAATGACTTGTACAGAAAAGCACATTGGACCGTGTTGCAACAATCTTCCTTGTGGCTCCTTACATCGAGGAGCACTTGGTGATTGTTCGCTCGGAAAACATCGGTAAGACGGATGCCTGGATTACACTCCATCACATCGATGCATTCCCTGCTTGGCTGCGACAACGTCTCATGGGCAACGCGAGCATTGACCAACAACTAGCCTTCTTGGCGAGGGGACCATCTTGCTCGATCACCACATTTCAGGCATATGAAATCAATGGGTACACATTTTACACACGGGTCCAAGACTTAAAGAGCACGAATCAGAACAGCGATGTCCGCATCGATACCGTGGGATACGACGGTACGGCTAGCACATATTACGGCAGCATCGATGACATATGGGAGCTGGACTATGGACCTCTGAAGGTCCCTCTGTTTCGGTGCCAATGGGTTAGGCTCAGTGGTGGAGGCATAACCATTGATGCAAGTGGGATGACAACGGTCGACCTGAGCAAGGTTGTATACTCAGACGAACCTTTCATCCTTGCCAATGATGTACGGCAAGTTTTCTATGTCAAGGACATGGCTAGCAAATCAAAGAAGGGGAAAGGGTCCGACGAGCCAAAGCGCCACGTGGTTCTCCTAGGCAAAAGGAAAATCGTGGGAGTCGAGGATAGAACTGACGAAGATTACGGTCAGTTTGATGGGAAACCTCCGTTCGCGGTGGTGGTTGACCCGAGTATCCTCCTATCAAATGAGGATACCCCTTACTCACGCAACGATCATAACGAAGGAACAATTGTGCGGAGAAAGTACATGAGGACAAATGTTACATAGCTAAATTTATGTATGGACAATGTAAATTAAATTGAATCATTGAATATTATTTCTATCATTTGAATTTATTGTAAATTATTGTAAATTATTGAATCTATTATAAATATATTGAGTCTATTGAATCTATTATTGAATCACCGCCACCAGCCTCCGCCGGCGGCCACCATAGGAGAGATTTCTTGATTCTTGATCGGTTGGCAAATTTTCATAGCACGAAGAGCTTCGCGTCCTCTGTTGGTGAGACCTTCCATGACTAGGGCTTGCTGGTCCGTAGTCATAGGAGTGATATCTTGATGAATAACGATCAGCACCGGGAGGGCGTCTATCACGTTGTTCTCTTGAATCCAAGGAATGATAGCGCTCGAGTACTAAGGCGGAGTGCTGTCCCGAGCGCGGTCACCATTTTCTAGAATGGGGCCATTTATTCCAGGGAATTCTACCATCTTCTTTTTCCGAGGCGAGGATGGTTCACCTTGATCCGGAAGTTCTCCCTCCTCATATTCTTCTTTTGGGTCCTCATCTCAAATATGGTGATACCGAAGGTTTGTCTTCATCGTCAACCACATCTAACAATTGCAATAACAAATCAAGACTTAGAAAACCATGATATTAAGGGGGCAAAGGGCGGAAAACCATGTATACACAGCTTGAAATTTCTTAAACAGACACACATGAAAAGAAAAACTGTAAGCATGAATTCTCTGCTAGAATGATCGGGTAACAAATTATTTAAATTTAAAATAGTTTTAAATATTACAAATGTTAATTATATGTTATTATTTCAATTTAAAATATTTTTCAAATAGGATCATATGTTAATTGTATATTATTATTTAAATTTTAAATAGGTTGGAATATGACAAATGTTAATTATATGTTATTATTTCAATTTATAATATTTTTAATTATATATGAACATATGAACATATGTTAATTATATATAAATAAATATATCAACATATGAATATTATAATTATATATGAATATAAAATACAATATAATACAACACTATAATAATTAGTCCGGTTTGTAAAACAAACCGGAGTAGAGTGAATTTCGGTGGGCGGAAAAACATCTTTTAGTCCCGGTTGGTGGCTCCAACCGAGACTAAAGATGTCCACCAACCTGCGCCACGTGGCTGCCCGCAATCTTTAGTCTGGTTGGTGGCTACAACCGGGACAAAAATATGATCTTTTGTCCCGATTGAATCCACCAACCGGAGACGACATCTTTAGTCCCGGTTGTTTGCTTCAACGGGACTAAACATCATATCTTTAGTCCCGGTTGAAGCCACCGACCGGGACTAAAGTATCTTCTATCCCGGTTGTTGGCATCAACCGGGACAAAAGATACCGTGATTATATATAGCAAGGGCCTCACTAGGGATCCAACACTTAGCCATTTTCGCACTTCGCAACTGCATCGTCTTCGTCTTCGTCGCCGTCGCCGAGCCCCAGGATGCCGCCGCAGCACGCCGTCTTCATCGCCGTCGTAGGTTAGCGCCGCCGCCCCAAGAATTCCCGACATTATGTGCTAGGGTTTGGCCGCCGTTGACGCCATCGCCATCGCCGCCATCGTCGCGGTCGACGCCACCGCAGCCCGCCGTCGCCGTCGCCACCCCCTCCCCACGCCGCCCACTCCCCTTGCACCCCCTCCCCACGGCCTCCGAGCCGGCCGGCCCCTAAACCCTAAACGGCCTCACGCCGCCCTCCACTCCAGGCCGCCGCCACCCTCTGCATCCTTGCCGCCGCTGCCGCCGCTCTTTGTGAATGTTTAATATATGAATTTTGAATATATGTGTATTTTGAATATATGTGTATTTTGAATATATGGATTTTGAATATATGAATTTTGAATATTTGAATTTTGTATGTATGTGTATTTTGAATATATGAATTTTGTATGTAAATGGACTGTGAATATACTGTATCCACTGGGTTCTGTTAGTAATTGACATGGATAACTCGTGGATCCATGTCTTTGACTCAATGGATAAACCAGAGTCCACGTACACAAAGATATTTGAACTGCTAAATAGGTAATGCCATCTTACTTGCTATGCATATATGCGGTTCTCGGATAATTACTAGCTAACTTTCAACTACAGGTAGGGCATGGGAACGGCTTCGAGCTAATGTTCGCGGAAATTGGAAAGATAAGCTCTCCGTGAGGATGAACTTTCTAGTGAGTAACATGCTCCAAAGTTGTTTTGAATTATTACTTTGTTCTAAAATATGAAATGTATATTAAATCTGTCGTCATTTCTCCTTTAGTGTGCAAAACAGTCGCAGGGCACCAACTTATGCGGATACTACGTCTGTGACTACATTCACCGCTTTGTGACCGATGTCACAACTATCGATGATATAGATGTATGTATAACAACCATTCATACATTACGTCTCGATTTCTTATTCACATCATATATTTATTTCTCGTTTGATCGAATTAATGACAGCTTATGCGAGTAAGAGACAACCTCCCCCATGAGATTTTCATACAAGCCGCTCAGGAAGAATTGATGGGATTTATAAACGAACAGATCATTGATCCCGCGGGGAGTTCTATTTTAATTTAAGTAACTTAACCACCGGATCCACAAAATAGACAATGTTTTGTAACATACGAAATATATGGTAATATTGTACATATATGTATATGTTTTGGTAATATATTATATGTATATATATTTTTTTCTTAAGTTCATTTATATGTGTGTAACTTATATATTTATACATATATATTATATAATATATATGTATAAATATATGTGTGTAATATATAGTATGTAGCACTTCTTGAGAAAGTAGCAAATCAAAAAATTATAAAAAATCTTTAGTCCCGTTGATGGCACCAACGGGGACTAAAGATGGCGAGCCACGTGACCGGATGCGCCATCTTTAGTACCGTTGGAGCCACCAACCGGGACTAAACATGACGCATCTGACCACGTGGCTCCGCCATCTTTAGTCCCGGTTGGTGCCACCAACCGGGACTAAAGATGCACGTTATTTCAACCGGGACTAAAGATGGCGATCTCTAGTCCCGGATTCGTAGTCCCGGTTTGATAACTGGAACTACTGAGGGTTACGAACCAGGACAGTTGTGGCTTTCTCCAGTAGTGCATCCTAGAATACATTTCTTAATGTTCTCTAAAAAAGTTTAGTACACTAATATTATTATGTATGAAGTCGTGGTGCCCTCTCAATTAGACACGAACGGTTAGATTTTCATTAATGAATTCATATATTCACTGTTGGAGTCTAGCTATCATTTAAAATTGTATTAAAGAGTGTGCACTTACTGTCTTCGTGTTACTGTATATGTGCACCGTCCATGCAATCACAAAATGGGAATTAATATATAATGTCTAAAAATAGTACATTTCAGCGAACAATATTTTTTTCTTTAAGTTAATGCATCTGTTAAAAAAATATAATGGAAGATTTCATCGAACTCACTCAATTATATCGAGATGATACAATCATACTGAAAATAGTTTCAGCCTTAGTATAACTAGGATAGACATAGTCAAACACATACCAATTGGTTTTTAAAAGTAAAATGTTTGAATTACCCCCTGAACTATAGGGACAGTTCGGACAAACTAAGGAACAGTTCGGACAAACTATAGAGACAGTTCGGACAAACTATAGGGACAGTTCGAATTATCCTTTGAACCACAAAATCAGACATCTTTATCCTTAACTTTTCATATCGACGAATTACCCCTCGACTCTCTCTAGAACGATTTTGATCCTAACTGACGCACATGTTGCATTCCAGTCAGCATAAAAAAATTAAAAACAATGATGCCCACATGTCAGTTTTGCTTTTTTATAATTTTTTTAAAAAATCAAATCCACAAATTAAAAAATGCGATGGGGCTTACCTTTTTAAAATTTTTATGCTGACTAGACTGCCACGTATGCACCACGTAGAGCCAAAACCGCTCCAGAGCGAATCAAAAGTAATTCGTCTAGTATAAAAGTTGAGGGTGAAGGATGTCTGGTTTTGTCGTTTACGAGGGTAATTCGTACTGTTATTATAGTTTACGAGGGTAGTTTGGATTTTTTCCTTTTTAAAATTAAAAAGGTACAATAAGCATTAAGAACCATCAATTCTAAGACTATTGCCATCTGTGTCCTAGATAAAACACTCTCTGACCTTCTTCCTCAAGCGTAAATCATGCCATAATAAATAAATTTGCGAACTCATGAGATTTATTTACCATTGACTTTAATCTCTTAAGCATTTGTTGAATGAGAGCACTTTATGAGTGTATGTATACTTGTGATGTACTATATGCGTGGTGATGTGTATATGTTTCTTACACATGTCGCAGAGCAACGGTTGAAAGGTACGTTGGGACCTCCAAAGAGGTCGGGATCAGTTAGAGCAAGTACTATAAGTTCCTTATCACTAATATATGTAGACTCATATGATCATGTGAAGAAGAAAAAAGAAAAAAATAAATTAGAAGGCACTTATCATAGAAAAGATAATCTTCACACAAATGAGAGAGAAAAAAATGGATTGGTAGCAAATATATTGAAAATTAGAAGTAGTGTAAATAGGTACAATCTATTGTAGTTAGTCCTAGTGTAGATGATTTGAAGAAAATTAAAGGTAATCATCATTTTTATTGTAAAACTTTTCTTAATCTGGTGGTAATACCGCCAGCTGATTGGTCTATGCGACCACACAAAATTTCTGACACGTGTCGCCGTCTGGTGTACCTGCCATTTGGTCCTCGCGCGGTCGCAGACGCCTCGCATACCAGTCATCCAGCCATGTGCACAAGCTGGGCCATCGAGAGGTTTGGGCTGCTCCGCTCCCATTGGCCTTCTCAAATCTTCTTTCAGCTGTGTTATTCCATCTACTTTTATCAATTCATCTTTTTCTTTTTTTTCACACGTTTTTAAACTTCTGAACAGCATGTTTTTTCAAAAAAAATTTACAAAAAATTGTTTTAAAAAATTATATTAATCTATTTTTTAAAATAGCTAATATATAATTATAATGTGTTAATGAGTCACTCTGTTTTACATACACGGGTACACGGAAGATTAGTTCTCAACCACAAGTGTTGAACACAGCCTAGACTTTGCAATAACAGGGATCTAGCCTAGCACTCGTGCTGCAGCACATCAGATGTGTTATAAAGGAATCTAGAAATTTACACCCCTCTATACTCCTCTAAAGAATAATATAGGAAGAAAAGGTAGAAAGTGGAAATATAGAGATATCTGCTAGCTCTACTCCAAAGTTCAAAACTGAAAAAAAGGGCAAACACTAAATATTAGAGCCAGATATTTATTTTTTAATCAACTATTAATCAATTATGGGTTTTGTGTACAGTAAAATGTTTATAATTTGCACAACTAAGACACACCACGTAACAAAATAAATTCACAAACAAATTAAACTAGCAGCGAATCACCCAGACTAAAATTCTATTGATAGTACGGTACATCTACTCGTATGCGTAATATTTGTGGACATTACATTTGAACCTGGTTGCTAGTGTCATGCACTCACAGTTCCACCACCACACTACCGGTACGTTACTTTTGTTATTATATCTTGGTACCTAAGTTCTCAAAAATATAAAAATTAAAAGCCAAGGCCAACAACCAATTGGAGTCACTTATAATTGTTCGGTTCGTAACCCTGAGCCACAATTGTTGGTTCTAACCCGTGTCAAACCGACTACGAATCCGGACTAAAGATGGCGATCTCTAGTCCGTAAATAACGAGACTAAATGTGCACTTTAGCCCGGTTGAGCCACCGGACTAAAGATGACGGAGCCACGTGGCCGGCGCGCCATCTTTAGTCCCGTTGGTGGCTTCAACCGAGGCTAAAGAATTTTTTATATTTTTTAATTTTATTCTTCCACCAACAAGTGCTACATACTACATATTACACACATATTATTATTTTACACACATATATTTATAAATATATATAATATAATATATATTTATAAATATATAAGTTACACATATAAATGAACTTAAGAAAAAAATATATACATATAATATATTACCAAAACATATACACATATGTATAATATCCACATATATTTCGTATGTTATAAAACATTGTCTATTTTGTGGATCCGGTGGTTAAGTTACTTAAATTAAAATAGAACTCCCCCGTGGGATCAATGATCTGCTCGTTTATAAATCCCATCAATTCTTCCTGAGCGGCTTGTATAAAAGTCTCATGGGGGAGGTTGTCTCTTACTTGCATAAGTTGTCATTAATTCGATCAAACGAGAAATAAATATATGAAGTTAATAAGAAATCGGTACGTAATGTATGAATAGCTGTTATACGTACATCTATATCGTCGATAGTTGTGACATCGGTCACAAAGCGGTGAATATAGTCACACACGTAGTATCCGCATAAGTTGGTGCCATTTTTTGCACACTAAAGAACAAACAACGACAAGTTTAATATACATTTCATATTTTAGAACAAAGTAATAATTCAAAACAACTTTGGAGCATGTTACTCATTGGAAAGTTCATCCTCACGGAGAGCTTATCTTTCCAATTTCCGCGAACATTAGTCCGAAGTCTGTTCCCATGCCCTACGTGCGCTTAAAAGTTAGCTAGTAATTATCGAGAACCGCATATATGCAATAGCTAGCAAGTAAGATGGCATTACCTATTTAGCAGTTCAAATATCTTTGTGTATGTGGACTCGGTTTATCCATTGAGTCAAAGACATGGATCCGCGAGTTATCCATGTCAATTACTAATAGAACCAGTGGAATCTGCAAAGTGGTTTAGATGACACATATGAAAAATCTATGTATGCACACGGAATTGAAATCGGTACGGAAGGAAGAAAATACTTACGCAGTGTTGTAGGGCGAAGGATAAATGACCGATAGTGGTTTATCACCGCGACTTGTAAATGTTGTCCAGTGTTGGATCGGAAAATGATCAACCAATACGCCGTTGATTTTGCGTGGATCCATGAATCCATGTTTGCTACAATCGTGCATGTTGCGTATTGCGTCGCCATTCTACAACGGTTAAAAAGAATTTTAGTCGCTAAATACAAGAAGGTAAGAAACGAAATAACGAACGAAACTTACAGAGCCGCGTGGCTAGAAGTGAGACGTGGAGGGCATCAAGTCGGTAGAGGTCGAATATGTCTTCGAATCGGATATAGAAGTCGTCACCTCCATCGACGAAATAGTACGTGAATATTTGCCCGTTACCATCTCTCCACCCTTGCTGGATTCTTGCATGTACCACTTGTCAAAACGGTACATCTGTGTTGGTAGCTTTTTCACTTGATCCGGCTTTACAAGAGGCTTTCCAAGTTTGAACTTGTATTTC
Organism: Oryza australiensis; assembly: GCA_019925245.2. Taxonomy (NCBI): domain Eukaryota; kingdom Viridiplantae; phylum Streptophyta; class Magnoliopsida; order Poales; family Poaceae; genus Oryza; species Oryza australiensis. Next base: position 161,239 of record JAIFGZ020000330.1, on the reverse strand, counting down.
AGAGCCTTCGCCAGGAGCATGGCCGTGTAATTGATCCATTGAAATTCCAAGCATTCCATAAATTGTCTTAAGTCGATCGACATTTGGAACACCGAACCGGGTACATCTTTGCCGTCCTCTTCGCCTTGGCGGCAGCCTTCGAATAGTCTGTCGTAGTCGGACTGCGGTTGAGGTTGCGGTTTAGGCCGTGGCGTTAGGTACGTCTTCTTGAAGAAGTCCTTGGTCTCTGGAGGATTTCAGAGGCTTCTCAGAGACTTCTTTCGAAGTGGGCCTTGACTTCGCTTTGGACGGCCTCGTGCGGCTCCTGGAGTCATGTCGTACGCCGTTTTCTTTGGGGCCGGTGAGAGCAGGTCAAGTTTAGGCCTCTTGCTTCTTGGTCCACTGCTGGTTGACCTTGACCGCGTGGCTCGAGATGTTGTCCGTTTAGGAGTCGGTGCTTGTTGTGGCGACGGAGGAGTCTGAGAAGGTGGTGAAGTTGGAGACGACCGTTTAGGAGTCGGTGCTCGTGGAGGCGACGCAGGAGGTGGAGGAGGCGGTGAAGGAGGCGGAGGCGGTGAAGGAGGCGGAGGAGACGGCCCACGTGGAAGCGGAGGAGACGGCCCACGTGGAGACGGAGGAGATGGCCCACGTGGAGACGGAGGAGACGACCCATGTCCGGGGAATATTATGAAGATCTTCCTCCAGAGAAATATTCCATTAGCTGTTTCTCCTAGTGTCAGCTCCCCGTCTCCTCCGGCAATATCCAGCTCGAGATCTTCATAGCCTCGTTCCACCTGTTCAATTTCAACTTTCGAGTACGCAGGTGGAACGGGTCAGGAGTGGTAGGTGCCGTCTCGTTCTACTGGAATGGCCATGCCCGACGCGACCTGTTCGAGAAGATTGTTTATTAGTTAGTAATGAACATTGATTGATAAGTTATTCAACGAAATATACATACAACATAAAAGTACGAACATACCTTTATTGTTATGTTCTTTAGCGAATGTGCATCTCACATGGTGTTCGTTGTGTGATGTCATCAACGGGGCATGGTGGACCGGTTCAGCTTGTGGGGCTAAATCGCCTTCATTTCCAGCTGAAGCGCAGCCGCTGCGCCGCTCGCCGTAGTTGAGCTACTGTTGCCGGAGCCGCCTGTTGGCTAACCCAATGGCTCCGCTCCTCTCGCCAACCTTATGGCCAGCCTTTCGTCCATAATCTGATCAATCTGCGAGAGCCTCATTTCCATGTCAGCGAACCTCGCATCGTTATCTCGCTTTGACCTCATTCGGCTCTTATATGTGTCGACGTCGGCTTGGAACCCGTATTTCCGGGGGACGACGCCTTTCTCGCGTTCTCCCAGGGTGCTCTGGGTTTTGGGGGCGAGCATTAGCTCGTCCTTCTCTCTGTTGGGCCTGAACGCGCCCGAGGAAGTGGCTGCAGCGCTTCCTCTAACCTCCGTCCGGCTTCTTGAATTTCATCACCAAAGATAAGCTGTGCCATCGACGGGATTAAGTGAGCCGCCGTGAGCATAAAACCAGTGCTTTGCTCGTTCCGGCCAGTGGTTGTGCCTGGAACAATACCTCGCGCTTCAATGTCGGCTTCCATTTTCTCCCATTTCTCCATTGCTTTCTTATAGCCGCCCACCCAAGCTTGTGATGGTATTTCTTTTTAGCTGCATTGGCCTTGTTCTTTTCTATGATAGCTTGTGCTTCTTCCCAGTCTTATGTTCAACAAAAGCATCCCAATGATCCCGAGCTTCGGAAACTTGTCAAAGTCGAGTCCGGCCCTTCAGATATATTTCTTGTGTAACTCTTTCTTGTAGTTCTGAAGAGCTCGCCATTTTCTTTAATGTCCATTCCTTGACCCTTGCTTGTTGTGAGTCTGGGATGGTGAACGTTTGCAGCATTGTAGTCCACAGCATTTCTTTCTCTGAGTCTGGGAGATAGCTCTACTCATCTCCTCCTGTCCTTGATCGCCTCCAGTTGGCAACGCTTACGGGCACGTGATCCCTCACCACCCATCCGCCGTGCGCCACAAACTTTCTTGCGGCGTCCTCGGGGCAATAGGACGACCGTCGATTCTACCTCCGTTATGACATGTTGACCCTCTATGCGCTTGTTGAGACCACGTTGCCCGCGTGCCCTCTTCTGTCCAGCGGAGGCGAAGGCGGAGGCGAAGCCCTCATTCTCCTCATCGTACCCCTGCAAGTCCCCCTCCTCGTTGAGGTATTGATTTGTATCTTCATTCCCCTCCTCATTGTAAACCTCTGTTCCTCGTGCGATCTCATCATGGAAAAGTTGTTCCTCGTTACAATCCGCCATTTGATTGTTGTGGGTTGAGATCTTAATCAAAGAGTTCTGAAAAAAAATTATTCGGTTATATCATTGGAGAGGAAATGAAAAATTGAGGAAAGGAGATGTCCGTTCGTCCACGTTCGTTCGTCCGTTCGCGAACGTCCGTCCGTCCACGACCGAACGAACGAACGAACACGTTCGTTCGTCCGTTCGTTCACGACCATTTGTTGATTTTAGCGTTCTCGTTCGTTCAAAAATACAAAATTCACAATTCCCATAAACATTCAAATTTCATATGTAAATACATATTCAATATTCAAAATTATCAAGAACTCTAATAACAGTCCATTTACATATAACGTCCATTTACATACAAAAATCATATATTCAAAATACCCATACATACAAAATTCATATATTCAAAATACACATATACTCAAAATTCATTAACATATTCACAGTGCGGCGGCGGCAGCGTGGAGTGGAGGGCGCGGCGCGTGGCCGTTTAGGGTTTAGGGGCCGGCCGGCTCAGGGGGCCGTGGGGAGGGGGCGCAAGGGGACTGGGTGGTGTGGGGAGGTGGCGGCGACGACGGCGACCACGATGATGGCCGCGATGGCGATGGCGTCGACGGCGGCCAAACCCTAGCGCATAATGTCGGGAAATCTTAGGGGCGCGGCAGCGCTAACCTGCGACGGCGACGAAGACGGCGGAGCGGAGGTCATCCGGCGACGAAGACGACGGAGACGGCGTGCTGCGGCGTCGACTTGGGGCTCGGTGACGGCGACGAAGACGATGCAGTTCCGAAGTGCGAAAACGGCTAAGTGTTGGATCCCCAGTAAGGCCCTTGCTATATATAGTCACGGCGTCATTTGTCCCGGTTGAATCCAACAACCGGTACAGAAGATCCTTTACTCCCGGTTGGTGGCTCCAATCGGGACAACGATACAAACATTAGTCCCGATTGAAGCCACCAACCGGGAGCAAAGATGTCCGCCCGGTTGGTGGCTTCAACCGGAGTAAAGATCATATATTTTGTCCCGGTTGAATCCATCAACCGGGACAAAAGATTGCGGGACAGTCACGTGGCGCAGTCGGTCGACATCAATAGTCTCGGTTGATGGCTCAAACCGGGACTAAAGATGTTTTCCCGCCCAAATTCACCTCTAGTCCGGTTTTTAACAAACCGGGACTAATTATTATAATGCCCTATTCTATTGTATTTTATTTTCATGTATAATTACAATGTTCATATGTTAATATATTTTATATTCATATATAATTAACATATGTTTATATATAATTAACATGGTGTTTCAAGAAAAGATCGGTATTTATATATAATGCCCTATTCTATGGATAGTACATACCAAGGTTCTTGATGTAATTATAGATCTTGAATAAGGTCAAGTGGAAGACAGGGATAATATTCAATGATTCAATTTAATTTACATCGTCCATACATAAATTTAGCTATGTAACATTTGTCCTCACGTACTTTCTCCGCACAATTATTCCTTCGTTATGATCGTTGCGTGAGTAAGGGGTGTCATCAATTAATAGGAGGATACTCGGGTCAACCGCCACCGTGAACGGAGGTTGCCCGTCAAACTGATCGTAATCTTCGTCAGTTCTATCCTCGACTCCCATGATTTTCCTTTTGCCTGGGAGAACCACGTGGCGCTTTGGCTCGTCAGACCCTTTCCCCTTCTTTGATTTGCTAGCCATGTCCTTGACATAGAAAACTTGTCGTACATCATTGGCAAGTACGAAAGGTTCGTCTGAGTATCCAACCTTGCTCAGGTCGACCGTTGTCATCCCACTTGCATCAATGGTTACGCCTCCACCACCAAGCCTAACCCACTGGCACCGAAACAGAGGGACCTTCAGAGGTCCATAGTCCAACTCCCATATGTCATCGATTCTGCCGTAATATGTGCTAGCCGTACCGTCGTATCCCACGGCATCGATGCGCACAGTGTTCGATTCGTGCTCTTTAAGTCTTGGGCCCATGTGTAAAATGTGTACCCATTGATTTCATATGCCGGAATGTGGTGATCGAGCAAGATGGACCCTCGCCAAGAAGGCTAGTTGTTGCTCAATGCTCGCGTTGCCCATGAGACGATGTCGCAGCCAAGTAGGGAATGCATTGATGTGATGGCGTGTAATCCAGGCATCCGTCTTACCGATGTTTTCCGAGCGAACAATCGCCAAGTGCTCCTCGATGTAAGGAGCCACCAATGAAGATTGTTGCAGCACGGTCCAATGTGCTTTCTGTACAAGTCATTGTCTATGTTCATTATTGCCTTCCTTCCAAGAGTTCCCTTCCCCGTAGTCTACCTTCATGGCTTGATTCGGCACCCCGATGGGACGAGAGGTCTTCAATAAAGTTGACGCAAAACTCAATCACCTCCTCTGTTCCATATCCATTGGCGATGCTGGCCTCCGACGCGAACGGTTACGAACGTACTTCTTTAGAACGCCCATATACCTCTCGAAGGGGAACATGTTGTGTAGGAATACCGGACCGAGGATACGGATTTCTTTGACAAGGTGGCATAGGAGATGTGTCATGATATTGAAGAAGGAAGGCGGAAAGATCATCTCAAAGCCGACAAGACAGTGAACCACATCATTTTGAAAGTCTTCTAGTCTGTTTGGATCGATGATCTTCTGTGAAATTGCATTCAGGAAAGCACATAGCTTTGTTATTGTTGCCCGAACATTATCGGGAAGGATACCTCGAATTATAACGGGAAGCAGCTGTGTCATCAGCACGTGGCAGTCATGGGACTTTAGATTTATGAACTTCTTATTCTTCGTGCTTATTATTCCCTTTATATTTGAGGAGTATCCAGACGGTACCTTGATGCTCTCCGGCATTCAAACATTATTTCTTTCTCTCTGCTCGCTCGAGTGTAGCCGGGCGGACTTAGGTATTGGGCTCCTTTATCCTTTGGTTGCGGGTGAAGGCCGTCGCGTTGTGCCATATGTTTCAGATCGTTACGTGCCTCAAGTGTATCTTTTGATTTTCCGTATACACCTAGGAAGCCAAGCAAGTTTACGCAAAGGTTCTTGGTGAGGTACATCACGTCGATTGCGTGGCGGACGTCCAAGACTTCCCAGTAGGGCAACTCCCAAAAAATTGACTTCTTCTTCCACATCGCCGCGTGACCACCTTCACTTGCTATAGATTGGTTGCCGGGTCCCTTTTCAAATACTACTTTTTGGTCTTTCACCATGGCAAACACGGCCTTTACGTTGCGATGCTTTGGTTTAGAACGATGGTCTGCCTTTTGATCAAAATGTTTCCCTTTTCTCCGGACAGGGTGGCTTGCAGCAAGAAAGCGACGATGGCCCATGTACACTACCTTCTTACAATGTTTCAGGTACGTACACTCAGTCTCATCCATACAGTGAGTGCAAGCGTTGTACCCCTTGTTTGACTGTCCGGATAGGTTGCCAAGTACAGGCCAATCATTGATGGTAACAAACAACAACCCTCGTAGTTTAAACTGTTCTGTTTATCTTCATCCCACACGGAACACCTTCTTTATTCCACGACAGTTTTAGATCTTCGATCGGCGGTGTCGGTACACATCGATGTCGTTACCGGTTGCTTCGGGCCTTGAATAATAACCGGCATCCGAATGTACTTTCGCTTCATGCATAGCCAAGGCGGGAGGTTGTAGATACACATCGTCACAGGCCAAGTGCTATGCCCGCTGCTCATCTCTCCAAAAGGATTCATGCCGTCCGTGCTTAAGTCAAACCTTAGGTTTCGTGCATCCTCGCCGAAAGTCTTCAAATGTTCTCGATGTTTCGCCACCGTGACCCATCGGCGGGATGTCTCGCATGCCGTCTTGTAGGCGTTCTTCCGCGTGCCAACGCATCATTCTTGCATGCTCCTTGTTCCGAATAGATGCTTCACCGTGGTATTATAGGAAAATACCACATCACCTTAGCAGAATCCTTTTCTTCGAGGGCCGTCCGTCAACTTCGCTGGATCATCTCGTCTGATCTTGTATCGAAGTGCTTTACAAACCGGACATGCTTCTAGGTTCTCGTACTCCTCACCGCGGTAGAGGATACAATCATTAGGACATGCGTGTATCTTTTGTACCTCCAGTCCTAGAGGGCAGACTAACTTCTTAGCCTCGTACGTTGATTCTGGCAATTCGTTTCTCTCTGGAAGAATGTTCTTCACGAGTTTTAGTAACTCGCCAAATGCCTTGTCACTAACACCATTTTTGGCCTTCCATTGTAAGAATTCCATGGTACCTAACTTTTTGTGCCCGTTCACGCCGGTACAAGGACCTTTGTGGTCCGCCAACATACGCTCCAATTTCGCACTTCCTTTACGCCTTCGCGGTCCCCTATACATCGCGCAGCATCTGACAAGGTCATCGGCACCGTCGTTTTCTTCAGGATCCCCGCCCGCCTCGTCCACTGTATTCTCTTCAAACCCACCGTATTGACCACAGTCCGGAATGTTGTCGTCGTCTTCTTCATCTTCTTCCATTGCAACCCCCACCTCTCCGTGCGATGTCCAAAATTGTAGTGAGCCATGAATCTGACGAAACAAGTGGGCATGAATAATTCTTGATATAGAATACTCCTTCTCGTTTTTGCACTTTTTACATGGACAATATATGAAACCCTTATGTTTGTTGGCATTGGCCACACTCAAAAATAATGGACGCCTTGAATAAACTCTCTCGACCGTCGATCCGCGTTGCCGATCCATCTACATGGAATGCACAAAAATCGTAAGAAAATTCCACGAAATTCAAATCATTTCAATATAACATCAATATACTTATATGTATATAATCAGACAATTATTATATACTAATCCAATATACGTAATGTGTTGTTTAAAAAAATAGAATTATTTTTAAAAGGTCTTTTAAGGTGATAAGCATAAAATTAATTTATTATTTTGCATCTATTTTAAAAGGTCCTTTGTCATCTATTTTATAACTTTTTTCTCCAAAAGATTCTCTCTCATCATTTTTCATAAATATTTTTTGAGATAAAATTGTACGGACTAAATTCCTATAACTGTGACGTGCTAAGCTTACTTTTCTTCCTTTTTATTTTTCCCAACTTTTTTCTCAACACAATATAATGTGCTTAGCAAATAATTAGTCCAAACAAATTTTCTCTCTCCTCATGTTTAAAAAAAATCTAGAGATGATTAATGTATAGAAAACGACCGTAAAATACAAAGTGCTAAGCATAGATCATAAGAGGAAGAAGTTGCTAACCTTGTAGATAGCAAAAATTTGTGTATTATCACCAAAACAAAATCACAAAAAATTTTGGCAGCACCTCCCCTCTAGCTAGAGAAGAACTTTGAAGACAAGTGTTGCAGGCTTGGGCTGGAGGAGAAAGAAGGAGTATAAAAAGCAAGCCATCTTTAGTCCCGGTTGGTTTTACCAACCGCACTAAAGATCAAAATTATCTTTTAGCGCCGGTTGATAAACTCAACGACAAAAATATTATCTTTAGTCCGGTTGGTGTTACCAACCGGACTAAAGATGGTGTCGAGAGCTGTCGAACACTGTCGGCGCTAGACATATTTAGTCCGTTGGTTGGTAGCACCAACCGGGACGAGTGGTAGCATCTCTAGTCCCGGTTGGTGTTACCAACCGGGACTAATGGTGCCCGGCGCTCTGACAGGCTCTGACAACATTTGAACCGGGACTAGAGGTGATATTTAGTCTCGGTTCGTGACACGAACCGGGACTAATGTTTCTATAAATCCGTAGACTTTTTAAACCGGGTGCAACTCAAACCGGGACTACTGTGGTTTTTGCCACTTCAACCAATAATGGTTTCTCCAGTAGTGAGTTCATCTTTGCAGTCTTAAAAAAGTTCGCATATATAGCACACGTGCTGTCAAATTGTTATTTTGCACATAGGAATTTTGCTCATAAGACAAGCTAAAATTAGAAGTGTATTAATTAAATTATATGCACACGGACTACAAATTTCGGAACGCGCCAACTGGTATTTTCTAGTAGAAGGAAAATACCGAAGGAGAAAAAAGGAATGTAGCACGCCAGCGGATGGGCCAGGTATCCAGTTGGGCCCCGTGCACCTGGACCTACTGCCACGTACCCCACCGTGCAATGTGTTGTGGACCTGGTAAGGACATCGCGTTGATGTTCAATAGAAAAATCTGTCGAATGTCCATAGAAAAATACCATATAAAAAAATTAAATATTAAAAAACTCATAAAAGTTATATAAAAGGTTTTATAAATTTATAAAAAATTATTAAAGGTAGATATAAATATAAAATACATTCACATTAAATCTTAAATCAAAATAAACTTTATTTAACGAAATAAAAATAACAAATTTTAGATGAATAATATTACGGTACTATTCATTCAAAATTTTCTTTTTTATTTCCAAATAAATTTTATTTATTTTATAAATTTATAAAATTTTTAGATATAATTTTTATAAGTTTTTAACACTTAACTTTGTTTTCACGAACATGGTCTCATCATGAGTAGGAGAGTCAGGGTTTGTGATTTCGGCGAGTTATGCCGTGCCGTCCTCGGCGGCACGGTAAATTTCGTCAAAATTCGTGAAAGCCGGCGGCAATAAACAAGTAACAAATTTGAGTTTGAACGATTTCGTGTGTATCGCGAAAACCACGCAAAACCATGAAAAACAGTGAAAACCCATGGAAACCGCGTCGTGCACGGTTTTCGCTCAAACCGTGCCATATACCACGGTTTTCGCGCAAACATCGCAAAATTTATATTTTTTATAAAAAATATATTTTTTGTTAAAATAAATTTTTTCAAATTTTTTAAATTTTCACGAAATTATTTAAACAAAACTATGAGGATGCCGTGCCGTATTCCCGCAAAACGACCGAAAACCGGCTTTCACGAAATCCGGAACCTTGAGGGAAGTCCCTTTGGTCCAATTAACTGCCGTGTGGCGCGCGCAACTGGCTGACAACTTGCAACCCCCGTCCCCTAGCTCTCCGGTTCTCAAGCCTCAACAGCTAAACGCCGATGTTTTCGCCCATTGCACGCCACCCTGCTGTGGCTCCGCTTCTGGCCGTCCAAATCATTATTTTGGTGGTGTTCTTCATCGGCACCGGACTCCTCGTCATCCCCACGGCAGCCAAAACAGGCGGAACAGGAAGTAGCGACAACCGTGAGTTTTTCTTCAGAACTTGTTGGCTTACTCTGAAATTGCAGCTGCAGCTTAATGATTACCTTCAGTTTCTTAACCGCTGTGGCATGTTTTTTCTTCTTTATTTGACAGTCCGTTTCATGATACCTCGCAGATGATGCGCACGGTTCCCCAACGATTCATCGCACGTATATTTCCGTCGGAGGTAGGGGGCACAACAGCATGAGTCTCGGCTAGAAATGAAAGGAATCGGCACACACACGCGACGTCCCACCTCAGCGGTGTTGCTATAGGCAGATAGGCTACACATTCCGACAGGTCTATTTGGTTCTTTGCACTGATGCCTGCTGGGACGTAAACTGTACCGCTACTACGTTGGTTGCTAATGTTTCTGCGTTGGAATCATAAGGTTTATTTTGATGCCTGCTTATTTCCCAATGAACTTGTCAAACAAGCAATAAGCATATGTGTAATAGTGTAATTAGAATGCGGTTTGATCCATGATGAGCAGATGTTTGTTTTAATATATAATGGATGTCTCACGTTGCTGCAAAGTACAGTACAAAACAGAATCGCTTAGTTATATACGTTGCCCACCAAAAGGCCTTAGCGCAGATCACGTACGTTATTGTTCTTCTCTTTTCGCTGGGCCAGCTACAGAACGTCAGTCAAATGCATTAAGATTTAGGATTGAATTATATAAAGCTAAATTTTAACAACATAATTATTGAACATAATTATTGAGATGTCATATGTATCAATTCTACGAACGGATTATGGCCGCAGCTGTACATAGATTACACAATGACCAAAACACTATAAAACATTCACAAACATATACACGTATACAGACAAGTTTAATCAAACAGTGGACATCCATCGGCCCAGCCAAGCCAGACACTCGCCGTGTCCACCGTTCTTCAATTGTCGTGTTCGTGACTCCGCCGGCGAACAGGACACCGCCTCTGCACGTTCTTGTTCTTTGCTTGCACAAAAGACCCCGACTGCACGATCAGAAGTACAGGAAGCAGATACTTAATCCATACTATTAAATGATATTTAAATGATATTGATGATGGTATTTAAGTCTACCTTCAACATCATAAATTGATATATGAAGTCATAAGTTTTTAATACATAAATATTATTTATATGACATTTTTATCTAATTCAATGTTATAAATTTGTATTTTTTTATTTTGTCTCTTATAATATCCATGCAATGCATGGACGTTGCTAGTTTACAAACGTATATTAATAAACAACCATAAACATTATTTAAACCGATGTTTTTTTCCTTAATTCAAACAGTTTACTTTAATCTCCTAAACTAAACCAAATTAAATAGTCTAATTAGCACAGAAATAATAATGAACTGACGCGACGGGTCGTTCCCTGTATCATTCTCCCTCCCTTTTTTCTTTTTCTTTTTCGCCTCCCTCTTTCTTGCTCTATGGAGTATGTCATTACTCCTTAGTTCTCACTCTGTTTCCCTTCACTGTCCAAGCGGCAGCGTCGGCTTGATCAGCGATGGCGACGGAGACAATGAAAAGGCGTTGCGAAGAAAACAGGTAAGTGTTCGAATCTCTCGTGGCCCCTGTTATTTATAGATATCGGATCTTTTGTCCGATTGAAATAAAAACGGACAAAAGATATCTTAATTCCGATTTGTGACTTCAACCGGACTAAAGATAAAATTTTTAGTCAGGTTGAGCCCAACCGAGACTAAAGATAGAGGGACAGCCATATGGCCCAGGTAGGTGAGCATCTTTAGTCGGTTGAAGCCACGTCGAGACTAAAGATGTTTTCCCGCCCATCCAAATTTATCTTTAGTTCGGTTTACGTTAAAAACCAAGGGTAAATGTTTCGACAGTGCCTTATAATGTATTTTAAATTGTAATAATCATATTCAAAACTATTTTAAATTTAAATAATAACATATCATTTATCATATTCAAAACTATTTTAAATTTAAATAATAATATATAATTAACATATGACCTATTTGAAAAATATTTTAAATTTAAATAATAACATAACATTAACATTTGTCATATTCAAAACTATTATAAATTTAAATAATAATATATAATTAACATATGGCCTATTTAAAAATATTATAAATTAAAATAATAATATATAATTAACATTTGTCATATTCAAAACTATTTTAAATTTAAATAATAATATATAATTAACATATGGCCTATCGAAAAATATTATAAATTGAAATAAATTGAATAATTTATAATAAATTTAAATGATAACAATAATATTTAATAAATCAATTTAATTTACATCGTCCATACATAAATTTAGCTAAGTGACATTTGTACTCACGTACTTTCTCCGCACAATTGTTCCTTCGTTATGATCGTTGCGTGAGTAAGGGGTGTCCTCATTTGAAAGGAGGATACTCGGGTCAACCGTCACCGCGAACGGAGGTTGCCCGTCAAACTGATCGTAATCTTCGTCAGTTCTATCCTTGTTGATGAGAAATTTCTCTCACGCGCTGGCCTAGGAGATCTGCTTAACTCTAGTGCGGGTCCTTCTCTACGCGCTCGTTGTGCGGGCGTACCGGTTGATTTGATCGTTAATCAACAAGAAAAACAAGGGAATATGCGTTAAGTATTAGATTAGATCCCCACTGGATCGGCTGAGGGAACCTATAAGCATATATATGCTATCCTAAAATATATTTAAGCCAAACGACTGGAATGGATCGGCTATACCGAGACAACATCAGTCGTGTAACCTAAATACAGTAAAGGATAATAAATATATGAATTGATAACCTAGCCGATATTGGAAAGCTAACAAGGGATCGGCTAGTACTCCGATGAATCTTATAGAAAGATATCATTCTTGAATTAGATGCATAACCTAGAAATCGACCATCAGCTGTCGATGGCAGGCCGATTTCGGCTGGCGACGTTTGACAAGAATGCGATCTTAACATAACAGACAATCCTAATACAAATCTAATAATAAATATATTAAAAGAAACATATCAGGGCAAATAAGACCAGCTGAAACCCGGCACTGTCTCTAAATAATATAAATCTAGCCGAACAAATCATTGATAATTCTAAAAACGACTTAATAGTTCGAACCTGATGTAGCATTAAGTATAAAAAGAAGAACCCGATCTGTTGTAGCCGTTTTATATCTCTCGAGACGGTAGATACCGCATATAAACCAGCCAACCTTTAGATCTAGCCCTATCGGCTGCAAGTTCTTGATAAAACTAGCAAATGACAGGATAGATCTAAACATTAGTCTAATTTATATAGCTATATGATAAATAGCGCAATATAAACTCTTGAATCTAATGTGTCATTACGATGGAAGCACTAGAAACAACAGATCATACCACTAATGACAAGCATTTACCTAAACCTGGGGATCGAAACGATACAGCCCGTAGCCAAACAAAGTGCTCATCTGGAGAAAAAGATTTGCAATGCGCCGAAGGTTTGATTGATTGTGATTGTTTCTCATTACAAGGGGTCTCAGGTCCTATTTATACCCAAGATACAATTATCTGTACAAACCCTGGACTCTATCTTAACTACTATTTAAAACACAACATTATCTCGGAAAGGACCCATGCCGTGTTACAACTAACAGTCTAAACAAACCCCTAAATTACAGATACAATTGTCGTTACACGACTCTATCCATAAGTGGCAATATCGTTTAACGCGCAATTAACAACCGAATCTTCTATTTATCCTCAAACTGCTGCATCAGAAACGGTTTTATCTCTTTCGGACCTGGAATCGGCTATCGGCTGCCCCTGTCCGATCCAACCTTAGCCGATTGGCCTCGCAGCCGATCGCTCCTCAGCCGATGCGGCCCCTGTCTCCAGCCGATCCGATTCTGCTTCGCCTTTGTAGACTTAGGGATTCGATTATCAAATTTCAGTGTCAACACATGCCCCCCAAGTCCGTGAACGAAGTGTTACGAATTTGCCTGCCTGTTCAAACTCCCGCTCTTTTCTTGACCTAAACCGCTTCGGCTTTCCCCTAGTGCCCTTTAAATATCCACTTTCCTCGAGACGCTTACGCCTTCAAAGCGCACCTAGTCTCCTTTGCACACAAGCCTCTTGCCTTCTCTCTCCACTCCGGCGATCCCACCGGCGTTCGTCAAACCCCGTCGCGCTCCACTGACCAGACGCACCTTCACCCCCAAGCATTCCGATGGCCTCCACCGTCGCCACATCGAGCACCTCCGTCGCGCCGGCCACCGCCGCCACACCAGCTGCAGCCGCTGCGTCAACCGCCGCTGCCGTTCCGGCCACCGCCATGGCCGAGTTCTCCGATGTATTCCTATTTAACCCAGAACTCCTTGGATTTACTTCTCCAACAATGTTGTATCTATCTTTCATTCAACCATTTTTTGAGTAGCACTTTCCTTCGTTTTTTCTTGATTAGTACTTTCCCTTTCTTTGAACTGTAATATGCAACCGTTCTTGATTAGCGCCCCCTTGTTTTTTCTGAACTGTAGCGCTGTCACACCAAGTGTTTATCCCAAATCTGACACAAGCACAACGGTACTTTCTCGGCCCCATCGGCAACACGGACCCAACCGATGTGATTATAGCCGAAACCAACCGGATCCCCTTCAACACCGCCAAGCCATCCCTCGCCCACTAGAACGGGACATTCAAATCATGGCCGACCACCGACGCAGCCTGGGTTGAGTGCTACAAAAGGGCGCAATCGGCCAAATATACACAGTGGGAGGAGACCGGGATCGCCCAGTGCTTGGCCCTATCCATCGCCGGCATGGAAAAGGACGAGCCGCTTCTATCGGCCGCAACTTATTTCTAGATCGACAACTTCAACGCCTTCATCTTTCATCAAGGGCCGATGACTATCACGTTGGCCGACGTGTACATGACGACTGGGCTGGACATCGAGTCATCGGCCAACCCCAGCAGCTTGAGCCGAAAAGGGCAACACCAGTTCAAAACCAAGGCCATCGGCGGGTGGAGCGGCTTCATCGCCCAGAACATGAAGGACGGATCAGTCGGCCATAGGGAGCACGCCGCGTTCTTGATGATGTGGCTCGAAAAGTTTGTGTTCTGTGGATCGAGCTGTGGGCCGACCGCCAACTGGCAGGTCGTAGCCGAAGTCCTGGTCGACGGGGGCAAACTTGCACTGGGGAAATACCTCCTCGGCTATTTATATCAGATGTTGCATCAGGCCGCCATGAAGATTGCCGCCAACGCCCCAATCACCACTGGCGGCCCCTGGTGGTTCCTTCAGATCTGGTTAGTGCTGGCAACCCAAAGGGTGGCCGGTCGGCTCCCATTGACAGACACCGTATTTCCAAGGTTGGAGCCGATCGAAGATGAGGACGGCAACCAGATCATCACCACCAGGTGTATGAGCTACGGAGAAGCAGCAGCCGCTCACGTAGGCTCAAAGACATCGACCGAACTGCTGGCCGAATGGTTAATCGCCTCTACGACAGGCTGTCTCGCGAGAACTATGCACGGTACTGGGACCGGGGACTATTCGAGTTGTCGGCCGACTTCAATTGGGAAGATGTCAACTCAACCGACAACCCGAGGTGCAGGGAGCTGTTCATCGCCGCTCTGTCCCCCGCATCTTGCCGACCGGGATCCACCAGGGCTGATCAGTGGCCAAGAGCTACGAGTTCTACTACCCGGCCTCGGCAGCGAGGCAGTTCGGTCTTGGGCAGCTGCTCATCGGCTTCTTTTATGCCGATAATATTAAGACGAGGGGAGTGATAAGCCAATACCTGATAATGGATCGGCTGCTGAATATAGCCGGCCCTCCCCTCGGCGACGTCGGCGTGATGACACTGGCGCTGAAGAAAAGCACCGCTTACGACCAATGGTGGACTGAAATCAAGCGCCATATCTTCTACCAGCGGTCGTCTTATTACGTTGACCTCCTCCTGCCTGAGGAGATCCCCTCGGTAAGCTTTAAGTCCGAAATGATTTTCTTCTTCTTATGATCGGCTGATATAGCCGACAAACATTTGCCCTTCGGTTTGCAGGAGACGGAGACGGAGCGGCCGACGGTGAGCGACTCCGGGCGCCCCATCGAATACCGTTTAGGTGTTCTGGATGGGGACGGCCTCGCTCCGTCGGCCATCGGCTGGGGGGCGCCGAAGCTGGCGTCATTGTTACGAGGGCAGGTGCACCAACCGATCGCCCAGAAGAAGAGGGCTGCACCACCCCCACAGCCATCGGCCGCGCCTGTCCCCAAGAGGTTGAAAGAGAAGAAGCCGGCGGTGCCAGCCGACAGTCTCCCCCCCTTAGATCCGGCCTCGCGCAGTTCCTCGACGCCGTCGCCAGTGAGGAAATGCCGGCGGCTGTTGGAGCGGCGGCGAACCCGGAGCTCGAGTCATGAGTCGGTCAACGCTCCGGTAGACGTCCCGCCGGTCCCAAGTCCTCCATAAAAATCTGCGGTAAGCCCCCTCTTCACCAAATTTTGCTTCACGATGATGTCACTTGCCTCTGACCGAACCATTCTTTTGAGGTCAAGAAATTGGTCGGCCGCACTTCACGCCCCACGCCATCGGTAATCGTCTCTTGCCACTTGACCTGTAGTAATTAGCCGATTTGTCCGCTAACTCTTCTTTTGCAGCCCCCACGATCTCCATCGGCTGCCCCCAGGCGTCCAGCGAGCATGCTGTGCCTGCCGTGGGCGGTGGCAACGACGTCGACGAAGAGGCCCCGACGGCCGCAGGCGGCGATCCAGCCGAGTCGACTGCTCCGACCCCGGTGCCAACGGTAAGCCGACCGAAACTGACGATCAACTTCTGTCTATTTAATGTCCTCTGATCATCTCTCTTTTCTGCAAAACATAGCCGACCTCCTCAACTTTGACTTGTCGGAGTTCGAGGAGTCTTGCAAAATCGGCGAGGAGGCATTGGTGACGCCGGCTGAGGACCTGAGGGCCACCCTAGCCGACATTGGCAACCGGCTGGAGGCCTCGCTAGACGCGTTGGTGGTCGACAGCGGCTCGATACGCGTGCGATTCAAAGAAATTCAAGGCCACCGCCGAAAGCCCTAGCCGACGCCATTGTGCCGCCACCTTCATGGAAGCCCACCGGCTTAAGTATGAACAGCACGGCAATGATAGCCGATCATCGCGAGAGCCGGGCGCGGTCGGCCACCCTCCGTCGACCAAGGACGCCATCGAGAGCCGGAAGGCTGCCTTCGATCGCCTGAAGACTAAGCCGACGGCCAAGCTCGAGCAACTCCTTGCACGCCAAGATTAGCTGATGGCCAATCTCGTTCAAGTCACGAACGAGATCGATATCCATAAGGAGTATATGGCTGGTCTGCCGGTCGAGATCGAAGCTCAACGCCAAGGCATCAAGGCGGCTGTGGCACATTTGCGAGACCTGGTGAAGGGCATCCGGCCAGTGGCGGGGTCCGAGGCCGACGACGTCAGGGCCATCGAAGAGAGATCAGATCAGGCGGAAGGCATTGTCGGCCATAGCCGATTTTTTTAAAACAATGAGCTTGTAATATTCTGGCATTCTAAAATCGGCTAATGCCTCTTGTATTATACTTGTCATACTTTTGTGCTGGGATTGGACAATCACTTTAGTCATGCTTGTAATTGGCTTTGAATCGTGTAATATAATTTATCAATCTTCTGCCGCTATGCTTGTAGATAAGATCGGCTGTGCTTGTATATAAGATCGGCTTTCGGCCGTGCGTGGTGTCTTGAATTGCTTATGTTGAAATCGGCTCCAGTCGCCCGCATCACTTTACGTTGCCGATTCCAAGACCGCACCACGACAGTTAGTGTCAGCGCTTGAATTACGGCCGTCGATCCAAATCACTCCCAACGCTCTTATTTGGACTGCTGATTACGAGGCTTAAAAGTTTCAAAAATCTTTCAAAAAATCTAGATCCTGACGCCTAATTTTTCAATCGGCTCGTGTATATATATGCCCCCAAGTTTTGTTGATAGCTTCGGTGTCGACAAAATTGTGAGTTTGAGCCGTTCGCGCATCCTTGCCGTCCCTATCGGCCAATCATTAGCCGATCGTAGAGAACTTAGCAAAAAACGTTGCATAAAAATGCCTAAAGGCGATGCCATGTTAAAGCAAGACATCAGCTATCGTAAATCGGCTTAAGCGACCATAGCCGAATCACGAGTTGATCCATACGCTTGGGTAATATTTCTTCAGGTATTTTCCATTAAGAGCCCTTCCAAATACCTCTTCGTCCAGCCCTTTTAGCATGTAAGCTCCTTTAGAGACGCATTTGTTGATCTTGAAAGGCCCTTTCCAATTTGGTGACCACTTGCCGAATTTGTTGTCTCTAGATCCGATCGGCAGTATCAATTTTCAAACGAGTTCGCCTTCCTCAAAAGATTTAGGCACCACCATTTTATTATAATGTCTGGCTACTCGTTCTTTATCCTTTGTGACTTTTTCTAAGGCTCTCATCTTGGATAAAACTAAATCTTCCGATTCGTCCATCATCAGGTGATAATAATCGTCGGCTGTGAGCTGATCCTGTAGCTGAATGCGCCTTGAGCTGATGACACTTTTCCATGGCAGCACTGCCTCATGTCCGTAGACCAGCTTGTACGGAGGGACTTGAATTGACCCGTGGCATGCCATCCGATATGCCCACAGTGATTCGGCTAATTGGCTGTGCCACTGTTTAGGGTACTCAGAGATCTTTCTCTTAATCAACTTGATCAAACTTTTGTTTGAGGCCTCGGCTTGTCCGTTGGCTTGTGTGTAGTACGGCGAAGAATTAAGCAGCTTAATCCCTATGCCGTCGGCAAACTGAACGAATTCGTCCGATACAAAGATAGATCCTTGGTCTGTTGTAATCGTTTGTGGAACGCCAAATCGGTAGATGATGTGTTCTTTGACAAACTCGATTGCGTCCTTAGAATCCACTTTTTTGAGGGGAATCGCCTCCACCCACTTTGTGAAGTAATCCGTTGCCACCAGGATAAACTTATGTTCTTTGCTTGAGGGTAGATTGATCTGGCCGATCATATCAATGCCCTATCCTCTAAACGGCCACGGCTTAATAATTGGGTTCATAGCCGATGCTGGTGCTCGTTGTATAGCACCAAACTTCTGGCAATCCTGGCATCCCTTGTAATACTTGAAACAATCCTCCAGCATCGTCGGCCAGAAATACCCTGCTCAGCGAAGCAGCCACTTCATTTATGGGCCGATTGATGTGTGTCACAGATTCTTTCATGTACTTCTCCGATGGCCACTGTAGCCTGATCGGCTCCCAAACACTTGAGTAGCACGCCGTCAATCGTCCGATAGTACAGATCTTCATCGAGCAATACGTATCATAATGCCTTGTATCGTAGCTTCCTTGTAGCCGATTGAGAGGGGTTTTTGAGATAGTTGTAAACTTCAAACCTCCAATCATCGGCTGTAATGACGACAACGTCTATGTCGACTTCTTTCAGCATCGGCCGATAGCCCGATGCCCCCTGAGCCAAGTCATTGGTCTTTGTGTTCTGCTCTCTGGGGATATGTTGCAAAGTAACCAGCCGAAAACCGTCCATTAGTTCCCGGCATTGCCGATAGTAGACCATCAGCGCGTCATTTTTGCATTTATATTCTCCCGCTAATTGACTGATGACCAACAATGAATCTCCTATTATTTCGATGGCATCGGCTTCAACTTCCTTGAGTAAATATAATCCTTTAAGGACGGCTTCGTATTCGGCTTGATTGTTTGTAGCATGGGGGTTGATGGCAAAAGCAAACTCAAAGCTTGCCCCCCTGGGCGAAATGATGACCAAGCCGATGCCACAGCCGTTGATGCAAAC
This sequence comes from Oryza australiensis, assembly GCA_019925245.2. Taxonomy (NCBI): domain Eukaryota; kingdom Viridiplantae; phylum Streptophyta; class Magnoliopsida; order Poales; family Poaceae; genus Oryza; species Oryza australiensis. The sequence goes on along the minus strand of JAIFGZ020000330.1, from coordinate 141,987 downwards.
CGAGCCGTCGAACGTCAAAGTCCAAGGCATAATTTCCACTGAGCCGATTGAATCGTTTCTGTGCTCCACAATGAAATCGGCTATGGCTTGCCCCTTGACTGCCCTTGGTGCCTGATACCTCAGATCAAATTCTATTAGCGTGAAAATCCACTTCCCAATTCTTCCTTTGAGCACTGGAGCCGATAGCATATAGTTAACTACATCGGCTTTGCAGATTACTATGCACTCGTTGGACAGCAGATAGTGCCTTAACTTCGTACATGAAAAATAGAGGCATAAGCATAGCTTCTCCACAGGTGAATACCTTGTTTCCGTGTCTAGCAACCGTCGACCTCTTGTATTAGGACGGAGCCGATTGATTTGTCATCGGCTGATAACTACAGCTTGAACGGTATTCTCTTTTGTGGAGGCATTAAAACTGGAGGGGAGCTTAGATAATCTTTTATGTTGTCTAACGCCTTTTGCTCCTCTGCCCCCATGTGAATGTCTGATCGGCTTTCAGCCGAAGCAGTGGTGTGAACGGCTTCATCTTTTTTGAGAGATTGGCTATGAACCGTCTGATAAAGTTTATCTTGCCGATCAATGATTGGAGTTGTTTTTTGTCCTTCGGAGGTTGAATTGTCTTGATAGCATTTATGTTTCTTGGTGTAACTTCAATTCCTCTTTCATGGATAAGAAATCCCAAGAATTGCCCGGTCGATACGCCGAACGCGCACTTAAGCGGATTCATCTTCAGACCGTACTTCCTCGTCCGTTCTAACACTTGTCTTAGATCGGCTATGTGGCCTTCTATCTCCCTTGACTTGACAACCACGTCGTCAATGTATATCTCTACTAGCGAGCCGATCATATCGTGAAAGATGTAATTCATGGCCTGTTGATATGTTGCCCCAGTATTCTTCAAGCCGAACGTCATTACTACCCATTCGTACAAGCCGATTGCACCGGGACACCGAAAAACGGTCTTGTGGATGTCCTCGTCGGCCATGAATATTTGGTTATACCCTACATTGCCATCCATGAAACTGATAATTTTGTGGCCTGAAGTGGCATCAACAAGCAGATCGGCTATCGGCATTGGGTATTCGTCTATAGGGGTTGCCTTGTTTAGATCTCTAAAATCGATGCACACCCTAAATTTATCGTTTTTCTTCAACACTGGGACGATGTTTGAGACCCACTCAGCGTATCGGCAAGGCCGAATGAATCCCGCGTCATATAGCCGAGTGATTTGGGCTTTAATTGCATCGTACATATCGGCCTTAAACCTCCTGGGAGGCTGTTTGAACGGCCGATAGCCTACCTTAATCGGCAGCCGATGGACCACTATTGATCGGCTGAGGCCGGGCATCTCGAAGTACTCCCAAGCAAAAGAATCGTTATATTCTTTTAACAACTCAGTAAGCTGGGATCTACAATGAGAAGACAAATTTTTGCTAATGTACGTCGGCCTCGGCTTATCACCAGAGCCGATGTCAATTTCCTCTAATTCGTCGACCGACGTAAAACCTTGCCCTAGCTTGCCATCGTCTTCATCCGCAGTGTCCATGCCAAAAACGCTTGAGCCCTCCACCATGTCTTGTTCAAAGCAGCAGCTGCGGCTCGTCATTTCCAATCGGCTGTATTGTGGAATTGGACACATTTAGAAAATCGGCTTGCCATATTTTCCCAGATAAACAATCGATGCCTTCGATTTCCCAAAGCGGCAAATCGGCACTGACGACACTAACTGACCTGTCGACTGGTACGATCTCGATCTTATCGCCGTCCCATTGGATCAGGCTGTGATGCATTGTAGAAGGGATGTAGCAGTTAGCGTGTATCCAGTCCCTTCCGAGCAGCAGGTTGTAAGACCCCTTCCCGTCGATGACAAAGAACGTTGTGGGCACGGTCTTGTTGCCGATGGTCAGTTCAATGTTGAGGACGTCCTTGGTTTCCGATGGGTTGTCGCCGAAGTCTTTGAGCACCATGTTGGTTTTTATCATGTCTTCGGCTCCCTTGCCTAGTTTTCTGAATGTCGTGTCCGACATGAGGTTGACTGCAGCTCCCCCATCAACTAGCATTTTAGAAATCGGCTTGCCGTTGACAAATCCTTTAACGTACAACGACTTTAAGTGCCGATTTTCGGTTCCCTCGGGTTTGTCAAAGACAGCCTGGTCTGGTGAGATTGCCAGTTTTGCCAGGTCGTCCTCGATGGTGTCTGCATCGGCTTCAGGAGCGTCGAACTCAGCTGGCAGCATGAACACCATGTTGACCGACGCAGAAATTTTGCCTTTCCCTTTGGCTGCCCTCCTGGCTTGATCGGCTGGGCTTTCCTCAGCTTGCTCTTCGTCGGCTATGGCAACTTTCTTTTTGGGTGCCCATCACCTTTTGATTTTTCCCAGCCGACGGCGTTGTTCGTGGATCATTTGCTGAACTTCGTCTTCTCTCCCTTCACGCTTTAGCCATTGAACCCTTCTTTTCTGCGTCTTTGTGAAGAGATCGGACGGGCACCATTGGGGATTGGCTGATTCCTCATCGTCGGCCTCTTCATCGTCGCGGTTGTTCCCATCACAGTTTTCGTTGACGAAGAAGTCTTGGTGGATCGGGCCGAGCTGATCATGGACGGACCGCTGCCTTTGGTTTTGCTGAACGGCTCTGGGGATGAACCGAGTTGGGCTTGTAGCCGATGAGCTCCTGTGTTCGTCGTCGCGGCGATCATTGCATGCTGGGCAATCGTCCAGTGTTGGCAGTCTCATGCCGGATTCCCAGCAGTACCTGAAAAAATCACAATGCCAATGCGGGTCGGCACTGTCACGGTTTACCTCGTATCGTCGGCTTTGGGTGTTCGGCTCGCGCCGACGAGGTGCTTCATTGTAAGCCTCTTCCTGCCGAGACCGGTACTGATGACGGTGTCGGCTTCGTTCATGGATCGGCCGTTGGTCAGCCAATCTGATAACTGGCGCACCATATTAATTGGCGCGGCGTGGCATCCAATTTGCTTGTCTTCTGCCTTGGCCCTGATCGATGTATTGACTAAGCTGTGCGCCATTCTGTTCTGTCAATCAGCTTGCCTGGGGCTGGCTTGGACCGTGTTGACCGGGAAGGGATTGCCGTCTACTTTCATCGCCCGATTTGAATCGGCGAACTTCAACTTCCCGGTCTCAATTGCCGACTGGATCTGCTGCCTGAAGACTTTGCAGTCGTTGGTGGCGTGGGATGTGGAGTTGTGCCACTCGCAATATTTCATTTTCTTCAACTCTTCGGCCGACGGGATCACGTGATTTTTGGGCAGCTGAATCTGCTTCTTCTTGAGCAGCAAGTCGAAAATCCTGTCGGCCTTAGTGATGTCGAAATCGTATCTTTCTTCCTTGGCTGTCTTCATCAGCCATTGGCAGACGATGGCTTTTTTGTTTTTCCATTCGGCTGCCATCACTTCTGCGTCATCGTCGTCGGACTCGTAGTCTGATTCGACGATGACCTGAGTTATATTTTTGACGGCCTTCCTGGTGTCTTGGAATCGCTGCTCGTGGGCCGTCACCTTCTTCGCCAAGTGGGCTAAGCTATCAAAATCCTGCGCAGAGAATCGCTCTCGGATCGGCGTGATCAAACCATTAAAGGCCAAATCGGTCAGCTGGGCGTCCGATAGCACTAGGCTGTAGCATCAGTTCCTCATCTCCCTGAAGCATTGGATGTATTCTTGGACCGATTCGTTGTGTTTTTGCCTGATGCTGGTGAGGTCCGACAACTTCATCTCGTGGTTGCCGAAGTAAAAGTAGCTGTGGAATTGTTTTTTTTAAGATCGGCCCAACTCTGAATTGAGTTGTAGGGCAATGAGGAGAACCAAGTAAAAGCCGATCTTGAAAGAAAAAGAGGGAACAATCAGACTCTCAAGGCGTCCGTAGCCGATGCTTCACCGCACTGTGCCAAGAATCGGCTAACATGCTCATAGGTTGAAAGAACTTCGAAAAATCTGGGATCTTGTATCGGTTGGGCAACGGGATCCGCTCGAAGTGCTCTGGATAGAGATACCGATACATGTTCCCTGAGTCTTTCGGCTTGAGGCAAAATTGATCGCGCATGACATCTGCGATCAGATCGGCCCATGTCCGGTTGTCTTGCTGTATCGGCTCGTATGGGTCATACGACATGGGTGCTTGCCGAGACAGCGGTGGTGGCGTCTGAGGCCTGTAATGATGATATTGACGGCCTCCTTGGTACTGGTAGTGATGATCAGCGGGAGGTGGCCGATGCGTCGGTGGTGGCGTTGGTGGTCTTGGAAACAGCTATCGACCACCGGCGTTGTACCGTCTATCTGGATCAATTGGCTCTGACTGCCGATTGTCATTGAACATATTAGCAATCTGATTTTGGGGCAGCGGCTGCTGTCGGTTCAGCATAGTAATTGCTGGCCTTATAGCCGATTCACCTGGATATGGCTGACCGAGGACTCCTCCTGGCGGCCCTTGTTGTGCTAATGGTGGAATCGGCCGATTCTGTGTGACCAGCGTCCTGTAACCAGGAAATTGGCGGTCTGTGAAGTACATCGGCCCTCATTGCAGTTGGTCGGCTATCTTGGCATCGACCACAGTAGCGATGATGTTATTGAGAGTGTTGACCAGAATGCTACTTTGATTGACTAACGCGTGATGGACGGCCGAGTCAATCCGGTCTTGTAGAGAATATACAACCGAATCATCCTGTTCCTGGGTCGGCTCCTCCATCTTTTGTTTGCCTTTTGTCTCACGAGAGGAGGATGCCTTAGTGTCGTTCATGCTGAACTTATACTTCTGATGCACAGCCCCGGATCTTGTTTGGGTGAAAGATTGCAAGTAGTTAGCCTGGAGCTCTTCCACCATCTTCTTATAATCGGCTTGCTGTTCAGCCGATAACTGCTCCATTTTCACAGGCATGATGTTGTCCTGCGTAATGCTGGGGCTCTTGGAGTCGACCATCTTGCCGGCTGAATCTATGCGTCCGAGTCGAGCCGACAGAGAAAGTCCCACCTGGCATGCCAAGAAGCGTGTTGATGAGAAATTTCTCTCACGCGCTGGCCTGGGAGATCTGCTTAACTCCAGTGCAGGTCCTTCTAGGCTGCTTGTACTGTGCAGGGCGTACCAGTTGATTTGATCTGTTAATCAACAACAAAAACAAGAGAATATGCGTTAAGTGTTAGGTTAGATCCCCACTAGATCGACTGAGGGAACCCATGAGCATATATATGCTATCCTAAAATATATTTAAGCCAAACGACTGGAATGGATCGGCAATACCGAGACAGCATCAGTCGTGTAATCTAATACAGTAAAGGATAATAAATATATGAATCGATAACCTAGCCGATACTGGAAAGCTAACAAGGAATCGGCTAGTACTCCGATGAATCTTATAGAAAGATATCATTCTTGAGTCAGATTCATAACCTAGAAATCGGCCATCGGCTGTCGATGGCAGGCCGATTTCGGCTGGCGACGTCCGACAAGAATGCGATCTTAACATAAGAGGCAGTCCTAATACAAATATAATAATAAATATATTAAAGGAAACATATCAGGGCAGATAAGGCCGGCTGAAACCCCGGCACTGTCCCTAAATAATATAAATCTAGCCGAACAGATCATTGATAATTCTAAAAATGACTAAATAGTTCGAACCCGATGCAACATTAAGTATAAAAAGAAGAACCTAATCTATTGTAGCCGATTTATATCACTCGAGACGGTAGATACCGCATATAAACCAGCCAATCTTTAGATCTAGCCCTATCGGCTGCAAGTTCTTGATAAAACTAGCCAATGGCGGGATAGACCTAAACATTAGTCTAATTTATATACGCTATACGATAAATAGTGCAGTATAAACTCTTGAATCTAATGTGTCATTACGATGGAGGTACTAGAAACAACAGATCATACCACTAATGACAAGCATTTACCTAAACCTGGGATCGAAACGATACAGCCCGTAGCCAAACAAAGTGCTCATCTAGAGAAAAAGGTTGGCGATGCGCCGAAGGTTGGATTGATTGTGATTGTCTCTCATTACAAGGGGTCTCGGGTCCTATTTATACCCAAGATACAATTATCTGTACAAACCCTGGACTCTATCTTAACTACTATTTAAAACACAACATTATCCCGGAAAGGACCCATGCCGTGTTACAACTAACAGTCTAAACAAACCCCTAAATTACAGATACAATTATCGTTACAGGACTCTATCCATAAGTGGCAATATCGTTTAACGCGCAATTAACAACCGAATCTTCTATTTATCCTCAAACTGCTGCATCAGAAATGGTTTCATCTCTTCTGAACCTGGAATCGGCTATCGGCTGCCCCTGTCCGATCCAACCTTAGCCGATTGGCCTCGCAGCCGATCAGTCCTCAGCCGATGCGGCCCCTGTCTCTAGCCGATCCGATTCTGCTTCGCCTTTGCAGACTTAGGGATTCGATTACCAAAATTTCAGTGTTAACAATCCTCGACTCCCATGATTTTTCTTTTGCCTGGGAGAACCACGTGGCGCTTTGGCTCGTCGGACCCTTTCCCCTTCTTTGCTTTGCTAGCCATGTCCTTGACATAGAAAACTTGCCGTACATTATTGGCAAGGATGAAGGGTTCATCCGAGTATCCAACCTTGCTCAGGTCGACCGTTGTCATCCCACTTGCATCAATGGTTACGCCTCCACCACTGAGCCTAACCCACTGGCACCGAAACAGAGGGACCTTCAGAGGTCCATAATCCAGCTCTCATATGTTATCGATGTTGCCGTAATATGTGCTAGCCGTACCATCGTATCCCACGGCATCGATGCGGACAACGTTGTTTTTATTCATGCTCTTTAAATCTTGGGCCCGTGTGTAAAATGTGTACCCATTGATTTCATATGCCTGGAATATGGTTATCGAGCAAGATAGTCCCCTCGCCAAGAAGGCAAGTTGTTGGTCAAACAGGGAATGCATCGATGTGATTGCGTGTAATCTAGGCATCCGTCTTTTCGATGTTTTTCGAGCGAACAATTGCCAAGTGCTCCTCGATGTAAGGAGCCACCAAGGAAGATTGTTGCAACACGGTCCAATGTGCTTTTCTGTACAAGTCATTGTCTATGTTCATTATTGCCTTCCTTCCAAGAGTTCCCTTCCTCCGTATTCTACCTTCATGGCTTGATTCACGCACCTCGATGGGACGCAGGTCTTCAATAAAGTTGACGCAAAACTCAATCACCTCCTTTGTTCCATATCCCATGGCGATGCTGGCCTCCGAACGAGAACGGTTATGGACATATTTTTTTAGAACGCCCATATACCTCTCGAAAGGAAACATATTGTGTAAGAATACCGAACCAAGGATATGGATCTCTTTGACAAGGTGGTATAGGAGATACGTCATGATATTGAAGAAGGAAGGCGGAAAAATCATCTCAAAGCTGACAAGATATTAGATCACATCATTTTAGAAGTCTTCTAGTCTGTCTGGATCGATGATTTTCTGTGAAATTGCATTCAAGAAAGCACATAGCTTTGTTATTGATGCGCGGACATTATCAGGAAGGATACCCCGAATTATAACGGGAAGCAGCTGTGTCATCAGCACGTGGCAGTCATGGGACTTTAGATTTGTGAACTTCTTATTTTTCGTGCTTATTATTCCCTTTATATTCGAGGAGTATCCAAACAGTACCTTGATGCTCTCCAGGCATTCAAACATTATTTTCTTCTCTGCCTTGCTTAGAGTGTAGCTGGCTGCACTTAGTTAGTGGGCTCCTTTCTCCTTTGGTTGTAGGTGAAGGCCGTCGCGTTGTGTCATATGTTTCAGATCGTTACGTGCCTCAAGTGTATCTTTTGATTTTTCGTATACACCTAGGAAGCCCAGCAGGTTTACGCAAAGGTTCTTAGTGAGGTGCATCACGTCGATTGCGTGGCAGACGTCCAAGACTTCCCAATAAGGCAACTCCCAAAAAATTGACTTCTTTTTCCACATCGCCGTGTGACCACCTTCACTTGCTATAGGTTGGTTGTCGGGTCCCTTTCCAAATACTACTTTCAGGTCTTTCACCATGGCAAACACGACCTTTCTGTTGCGATGTTTTGTCTTAGTACGATGGTCTGCTTTTTGATCAAAATGGTTGCCTCTTCTCTGGACAGGGTGGCTTGCAACAAGAAAGCGACGATGACCCATGTACACTACCTTCTTACAGTGTTTCAGGTATGTACACTCGGTCTCATCCATACAGTGGGTGCAAGCGTTGTACCCCTTGTTTGACTGTCCGGATAGGTTGCCAAGTGCATGTCAATTGTTGATGGTAACAAACATCAACCCTCGTAGGTTAAACTGCTCCTGTTTATCCTCATCCCACACAGGAACACATTCTTTCTTCCACAACAGTTTTAGATCTTTGATCAGCGGTCTCAGGTATGCATCGATGTTGTTACCAGGTTGCTTCGGGCCTTGAATAATAACCGGCATCTGAATGTACTTCCGCTTCATGCATAGCCAAGGCGGGAGGTTGTAGCTACACATCATTACAGGCCAAGTGCTATGCCCACTGCTCATCTCTCCAAAAGGATTCATGTCGTCCGTGCTTAAGTCGAACCTTAGGTTTCTTACATCCTCGCCGAAGTCTTTAAATGTTTTGTCGATGTTTCGCCATTGTGACCCATCAGTGGGATGTCTCAGCATGCCGTCTTGTAGACGTTCTTTCGCGTGCCAGCGCATCTTCCTTGCATGCTCCTTGTTCCTGAACAAACGCTTCAGCCGTGGTATTATAGGAAAATACCACATCACCTTAGCAGGAACCCTTTTCTTCGAAGGACGTCCGTCAACTTCGCCTGGATCATCTCGTTTGATCTTGTATCGAAGTGCTTTACAAATTGGACATGCTTCTAGGTTCTCGTACTCCTCACCGTGGTAGAGGATACAATCGTTAAGACATGCGTGTATCTTCTGTACCTCCAGTCCTAGAGGGCAGACTAACTTCTTAGCCTCGTACATTGATTCTGGCAATTCGTTTTCCTCTGAAAGAATGTTCTTCACGAGTTTTAGTAACTCGCCAAATGTCTTGTCACTAACACCATTTTTTGGCTTCCATTGCAAGAATTTCAGCGTGGTACCCAACTTTTTGTGCCCCTGTTCACAGCCTGGGTACAAGGACGTTTTGTGGTCCGCCAACATACGCTCCAATTTTTGCACCTCCTTTTTACCTTCGCAGTCCCCCTGTACGTCGTGTAACATCTGACCAAGGTCATTGGAACCGTCATTTTCTTCAGCATCCCCGCCCGCCTCGCCTGCTGTATTCTCTTCAAACCCACCGTATTGACCACAGTGCGGAATGTTGTCGTCGTCTTCTTCATCTTCTTTCATTGCAACACCGACCTCTCCGTGCGATGTCCAGCAATTGTAGTGAGGCATGAATCCCGACTGAAATAAGTGGGCATGAATAATTCTTGATGTAGAATACTCCTTCTCATTTTTGCACTTTTTGCATGGATAACGTATGAAACCCTTCTGCTTATTGGCATCGGCCATACTCAAAAAATAATGCACGCCTTGAATAAACTCTGTTGACCGTTGATCCGCGTTGTACATCCATTGCCGATCCATCAACATGGAATGCACAAAAATCGTAAGAAAAATCCACGAAATTCAAACCATTTAAATATTATTACAATAATTATATATATATATATTTAATCGATAATAATTATATACTAATCCAACATATGTAATGTATTGTTCTAAAAAAATTAAAATTATTTTTAAAAAGTCTTTTAAAGTGGTAACACAAAATTAATTAATTATTTTAAAAGTTCTTTTTAATGTACGTAGTGTACATTAAATTTTTCTAATCTACTATCAAATTTTCTATATTTTTTCCTTTGTCATCTATCTTATAACTTTTTGTAGAAAAGTTTCTCTCTCATCATTTTTCATAAATATTTTTTGAGATAAAATTGTACATTCCTACAAATGTAACATGCTAAGCATACTTTTCTTCCTCTTTATTTTCCCAAACATTTTTCTCAACACAATGTAATGTGCTTAGTAAAATAATTAGTCCAAACAAATTTTCTCTCTCTTCATGTTCGCATAAAAATCTAGAGATGAAAATGTCTAGAAAACAACTGTAAAAAGCAAAGTGCTAAGAATAGATCATAAGAGGAAAAAGTTGCTAACCTTGTAGATAGCAAAGATTTATGTACTATCACCAAAACAAAATCACAAAAAATTTTGGCAGCACCTCCCCTCTAGCTAGAGCAAAAGTTTGAAGATAAGTGGAGCTGGCTCGGGCTGGAGGAGGAAAAAGGAGTATAAAAAGGAACCCCATCTTTAGTCCAGGTTAGTGTTACCAACCGGCATTAAAGATCAAAATGATCTTTAATCCCGATTGGTAACACCAACCGGGACAAAAAATTGCATCTTTAGTCTCGGTTTGTGTTACCAACCGGGACTCAATATCATCTTTAGTCCCGGTTCGTGACACGAACCGGGACTAAAGTTTCTGGAGAGCCGTTGCCTTTTTTAACCGGACTAAAAATATTTTTAGTTCCGGTACAACTCTAACCGGGACTATTGTGGTTTTTGTCGCTTCAACCAAAGATGATTTCTTCAGTAGTGTTAGAAGCCGATAACATCGAGAACGGAGTATATATGGGCCAAGACGCCACCAAATGTTTTTGGAGTGCACGAGATAAGGGGTGACCGAGCTCAGCTCCCTCCTTGCTGAGGTTAGGGAGGTGGGCAGTGCCGAGTAAGGAAATGAGGGAGAATATACGTAAAAAGAGGAAATGTCTTCATATTTTTCATGTTTCTGCTGATTGGACTATTACATACTACCTCCGTTCCAAAAACATATACTTCCTTCGTCCTAAAATATATGATGCCATTGATTTTTCACTAATATTTGACCCATTTGTTTTATTCAAACAAATTATACAAACTAGGAAGGTATCCCACGCATTCGCACGGGCATGCATCTTAGATCGTGTTAGAAACTTATAAAAGCAGAATATGAACTGGATTATTCGTGCTATAGTTCAAAAGTACAATTTCCAAAAACATTCTTCATCGGTATGGCTTAAATAATGTTTTTCCAATATATTTTGTTATGTTTGTATTATATAATATTTACTTACCTCTATAAGCAATTATCTATAATTTGCTTAATCATCTTTAGAAGAAGATGATAGGCTTAGTTTGTTTTGGGAACCTGTTTTACAAATTAAGTGTAAATTAAAAGTAAGGTGTTTTTTATAATTGATTGTTTAAGGCCTCTATTTTTTAAAAGAAATCTTCCAAAATCATTATTGTTTGATAAACATGTTCTATTATACAATAAAGCTAGTGCCCTCTAATTGGTTCATATTGACGCTATTTGTTGCATAGTTACGATTGTCGACGGGATGGTCGGCAGTCCCCCAAGGGGGCTACCCGAGGAGGTGAAAGAGTGGTCGGGGCGTCCTACCGATGGGTCTGATGGTCAACTCGAGAACAATGGGAGCCAAGGTTTTAGACAGGTTCAGCCCTCCAGAAGGATAACAAGCCTACGTCCTGTGTTCTTTGTTGGGGTAGAGTATGATCAAAGTTTATGTACAATATGAGAATGCTACGGCTCTCGAGGTTGGATCTAGGATCCTCCTAGTGTCTGAGAGTTTTCAGGATGTGATCTCCCCGTCCGCGTGACCTGCCATCCCTTCTATAGTCCAAGAGGGTAGTTACAATGGGACTTAGGGGATCAAGAAAGCTTGGTCATAAAGTAGAATTGAGTACAGGTATAATAACCGTCATGAGCTCTATTTGCCGTGGGCATCTTGTGTCCAGTCTTCTCTCGGGATCCGTCCTCCGCCAGTGTCATTCGCGCAGCCCTGTCGGATGACATCATCTCCTGTCAGGTTGTCCCCTCCTTGTCCCCTCTGCGAGCCTTGTTAAAAAAACCTCGCTCCCGAGGGGTAAGGCCTACCCTTTCGGGTCGGGACGGTGAGTAGAGGTCGAGAGGAGGGGCGAGGTCGGACCGGGGCGGGTCGGGACGTCTGACCCCAAATGAGGTCGGGCCGCCGACCCCGGCCCGAGGTCCCTCAGTCTGCTCCAGCCGGTTTTCTTTCCCTCACGTGGGCTACCCTGGGGTGATACACCCCACAACGACATACTTACATATAAGCATGTAAGCAGCTAAAAATGATTCAACGGTTATGCTAAAGGGTGTTCTAGTTTAAGTGAAGGCTAAAAACCTTTTTTAATTGAATTTTATAAGTTTTTGTATAATTAGTTCACTTTACTCCCTATTGACATTTTGTATTTTCTATTTTATTTTATATAATCTTATTTTAAGTTTATATTTTGTGAGATGATAGAATAGAGGCAGAGCGTTAAACCTTATATGTCAACCTTTTAAAAAGAACAAATCAACTTCTGTATGAACATCTAAATATTAAAATAGGTTCTTATTGTTTATTTATTCATGGATTAAGAGATTCGAGATTATGTTAAATACATGTTTGTAAAGTCCAATTCCATTGTACATTGTAGGAGACAACCCATGTGGGATCATTGATGCAAGTGTGCGAGGCTAGCAAGAACACAATTGGATGGCTAAATATAACTACAAAGACATCGTTATTTTTGGAATGCAATTTTTTTATGATTGTTCCCATGATTTAATTTTTTACAAAATGTATAGTTAAAATATTAGGAATTATGTACTCGAAAGTAACCAATCTACAGATATTTTGTTTAGCTAGCCTGCACTCGACATGAATTAAGTACAATTAAATTATATTATCATTTATGTGAACCATAATTATCACATATTCTATGAAGTTCTAAAAGACCCTAGAAAATATGTGTTTCCAAGATTGGACAAATTATTGGAAAGCTTTTCGCATTTCTAGCATGGAATTTGTTTGGTCGCTATACCTTGCATCTCCTACTCAATTTGCCCTATGACGTCAAAAAGTAAGACCTAATACTATAAAATACAAATTCTTAAGGACTGGACTGATTGATTTATTATAAATATTCTTTGCTTTATTAATTTTAAAATCAACTGTGGGGGTCTCTCCCAATGTAGTTTGGTCAAGAAAAAAGTAAGCCCTAGCAGAGCTCATTACGACTCCTCTCATCCTGTTGGATGCATTATTCTTATTTCATTAAGACTGGTCTACTCACTTACTCCTTGCTCCGCTCTCTCTCTAACTGGTGACACTATATTTTTCGTTCAATCTGCAAATCAAGATATAAATATCATAATTGTTGTGGTAGCTAGAGTTGGAGGCCGACCTAAACCAAATATATCATTTTTGGTATGTATTGACAGTGAAAATATAAAGTAGACATCGATTGTGCCAATAGAAAGTCCGAGGGGTATTTGTTGATGAGAATTTTCCCATGCACTAGTCTGAGAGATCTGTTTAACTTTAGTACATGTCCAAATTGGATCGCCTTTGGTGATTCGTAGGGCGTGCCAGTTGGTTTGATCCTTTAACCAACAAAAAACAAAGAATAGGCAGTTAAATTATAATTAGATCCTACTCGATCGGCTATAGATATCCATAATACATAATTACTATTTCAAAGCGTATTTAGACTAAGTGATTGGGATAGATCGGCAGTATAACGAGACAGTATAAATCACTTATATCTAAAAACACACCAGAACAATAATTATATATATTTATAGCTTAGCCGATGTCACAGATTTAGTGTAAATCGGCAATACTCTGATATGTTTTATATGAAGATATTAACCTGAACTAAATACACTAAACCAAGACCAATCGGCTGTTAATATGATTTAACAGATTGATACCAGGCTTACTATATTTAAATAGATTAAGATCTTGATATAAAAGGCGGCTTTAACACATCTAGCAGTAATAAAACATATAAGATGACTAAAACAGGTAAGATCGGCTGAAACCCCAATACTATTTCTAATAGCAGTCATTGAGCCGAAAAGATCTATATGATTCTAAAAGAGACTTAATAGGTCAAACTGATGCAGCATTAAGTACAAAAAGAAGCATGAGACCTATATAAGCTAATGAAAACCTTTCGAGATGGTGGATACGCCATATAACCTAAATCAATCTCTGGATCCTAGCTCTGTCAGTTGTTGTCTTCAGGGAAATGCTAGCCGATCATGAGATAGATCTAGACATTGATCTGAGTTATATGTCGTATATGATAAATTAAGCAATTCGTGACATTAAGATCAGAGTATCATGATGATGGAAACACTAATCCCGAAACACAAACCACTTGTAACAAGAGATTACCTTACTTGGAGATCGGAATCCGATGCAGCCCAAAGACGAGGCAAGAACTTGTCGAAATCGAAAATAAAAATAAAAGGTGGCGATGCGCCGAGATTGTATTGAGTTGTGTGTTGTTAATTACATGGTCTTGGGTCATATTTATACCCGGATATACAACGAGTCCGTAATGGACATAATTCCTATTACAGATTAGATTACAAATATTTCTAAACAAACCGACATTATCTATAAAGAAAATCATACAAAATATCCTAATTTAAAGATACAATTGCCGCTGTAGGACGTTATCCGTAGATGGCAACATCTTTTAAATTCTTTGGAAACCGAATCCAATGATTATCTCTAAGCTTTCCTTCCGGGATCGGTCCCATCTCCTACTCCCAATCGGAATCGGCTATCGGCTGTCTTGGTCCGACTCGGACTCAGCCGACTAACTCCTTAGTCGATTTGGACACAGCTGATGCGGCCTCTGTTTTCGAGGATCGCACATTTCTTCAATTTCGCTCCAATCCTTGCTTCAAATTCAGAAATTTGCTTACCAAATTTGGTCGTCAACAATATTATATGTATGTATGTGCATACGCCATGACACAACCAGCCGCCCCCTCCACCCTCATTTACGCCCTCTCCCCTCCTATTGCCTTTCCTATTTTCATCATATATTAGTTAGGAACCCTAATTTATTATAATCTTCTAAAATAAATAGTTATTTTTATTGACTTATGTCGTTGGACCCATATTAACTATATTTCAACTTCTAAAATAAATATGTTCTTTTGGGTTATATTCTGACTTCTTTTCATACATTTAAACAATTATTAAAAATATGATAAAACCAATGATATATGTTTTACCGGATGAAACTATTTTTGGTGATTTTTCTTCATATCTATGTATCATGTAGGCTTATTACTCTTGAAATACCAACCAAATAGTTTTAGAAAATTCCAAAACGATTTGATAATGTTAATATCACATGAATTAAAATTTAAATTGGATTTACTTTAAAAAACACAACTAAATTACATTCTTTGCATTTTTACTTATGTAGATTCAAATTACCGTTGTACATTTGTTAAGTAATATTTGATACATAAAGTATTATGATGTGATTTTTTTTGAAATTTTGTTATGGAATATTAACTAATACATATCAACGTCATCTGTCGCAATGTATTTTATGCTAAAATATAGCCAACATAAGTTATCAATATAAAATCCCAATAAAATAAATAATAATTACGTATTTCTTTTAGTAAGACGAATAATCAAACATATGCTTAAAAATCAATAGCGTAAAAAACAGAGGTAATATAAATATACTGTGGGTATCCTAGGTAAAAAAAGGTGAATGGGAAGGAAAAAAGGGTATGTTATCTATGTACATACTTGCGGGGCTGGGAGGTGTATGTACTTGCAGGGGAGAGGAGAGGGATGGACTAACTTCTGTTTTTCATCTAATCTAATGGTGCAAAATAATAGACCCATCAGTTTAAATGAAAATCGATGGATAGATGTTTCTAATCTATTAAAATGTCACGTGACGATTTATAAGCATTTATAAGTGTCACGTGACGGTATGAGAGCGTTTCTAGGATGTTTAATGGATTTTTAATATATAATAGATATCATTTATTTTGTCGTGACTTGTTTTATCATTAAAAAACTATAATCATAGTTTATACTTCTATATATTTTTACTAAATATTTTTAAATAAGATGAAAAATCAAAATATTACATAAAAATCAATGGTGTTATATATTTTGGGTCGAAGAGAGTATACTAAGAAACACATAGAATTGTTTATATTTTAAAATAGAGGTAGTAAGATGAAATAACTTCGATTCATTAACAACCTACTAGAATGAGAAAAGAACAAAAAGATGAGTAGCTCTAGTCTCTAGCAGCCCGTTTGGTTGGGGAAGTTTTTCGGAGGGATAGGGCTGTTTTGTTTGTTTGGGAGACATGTTAGTTTTGCTGGGATGGAGATGGAGAATCGAGGAAAAAACTCCAATTTTTTCAATACCTAGGTAAGGGTGATAATTGGGAGGAAATTTCTTTTTTCTTTGTCTAAACAAATCAAATTAAAGATTTAATTTTCAACTAATCTTCCTATCGTTATTCCCATACTTGATTGAAATTTTTTTATGTTAATCTCACCATCAATTTTCTCGTCTAAACTTTCAATCTTTCATTCAAGTTGCTAAACAAGCCGTAGATGCATACATTTTTGGCGCTTTGAGCTTGCGTGAGCACTCATGCGATTTTACCGGTCGGCTCGGAGTACACAACGACAACAAGTATTCCGTGTGGCTCGCTTGAGAGGAAAGGTAGAATCATTTCGATCGGAAAACGTCAATTAACCGTGACCTACACTAGCTAGATGATGCTTGACGCCGTATGGTGGGTGGCACAAGTACTCTGTCTACTATTGACTGTTTGAAGGAATGTGTGGAGTTCATCTGTTCGCTTGTTTTCCGTATATATTGTCCAAACTATGAGGAGTGCACTGACTACGTATCTATGCGTATACGCAGAAAGTACGTACTACATCAACTAGCTAGCTAGAGGACGTTGCATTGCTCAAATGGTTGGACACTTGGACAAGAGATGAAGTAGCGCGATCTATATTGTGTTTACTCACCCTAAATTTACGGTGTAGAATGTACTGGAGTACCTCCTTTCCTTTAATATGTGATGTTCGTTACCTACATAAAAGAACAGAGTACAAGTTAAGAAGCGATACTACTAAATTCGTGACAGGCTGAGCACTATAGTGTCAAATACCTATCGACCATTGAACATTGCTTTGGTTCAATACTGTGCCATGTATAGAGATGGCAACAGGTATATGCCGTGTATAGAGATGGCAACGGGTATATACCCGATGGGTAGTGCCTACCCATACCCGTATCCGCTAGGGTAAATTTTAGCCGTCGGTTACCCGTACCCGCATACGGGTAAGAAAGTACTTTCATACCTGTATCCGCACGGGTAATTCTATCCGACGGGTTACTCGTACCCGTCAGCGTACCCGACAGAGTATATACATGTAGGTCATCCCACACATAAAATTCTTCTATTTGAACCTTAAAATTCACAGCAAGGTAGCAAGACACACAAAATCCTTTCATTTCAACCTCCAAATTCACAGCAAGGTAGCAAGGTTCACAACATATTTATAGGCTAAATTGGTTAAGAAAGGACAGCTAGACTTTTTTATGGGTATTTCTTACTCACGTGTAGACGGGTATGGGTAGTACACACCGATACCCATACCCGACATACCAGATGGGTATGTGTTTTCATCCAAAAATATACCCGCGGGTAGAAAATTCCTCCCATACCCGTTTCTTTATCGGGTAAAACTCGCCGGGTACTCGGGTTTCGGGTACCCATTGCCATCTCTAACCATGTACATATATATAAGCATATGCCAGTCATTCCACGGCGTTATAATTTGGTCCGGGCACAACGAAGAGCGCCACTATAAAATCATTTTTAGTTTTTTTACAGACGGCTAAAATAACATTTACGCCATGTTTTTTACTCAACTACCTCTGAACCGATTGTCTATGAAAATACTATTTTTTATTTGCAAGCAAAAAAGAATCGTTTGTAAAAATATATTTCTAGTGACATAGAAATCACTCGTAAAAATACATTTTCATTTTCAGGGGTGGTCAGCTGAAAACAACCAGCTTTTGGATTTTTTAGGCTCCCATAAAAATCTAAAAAATATTTCTTATTAAAAAATAACTGGTACGAGCTTTTTTCAAGTAAAAGTACGTGATATATAGGATTTGAACCAAGAAAACCTATATCTCCCTAAGTATCATCTCATATCATTTATGAAGCACCTATGGATTAAATAAGGGATACTATTTTTTAACTTCATCTATGAAACATAATGCATACTACCTACATAAAATATGTAACTTCTGGTTATATTTATAACTTAAACTAGCAATTATGTCCATGCGTTGCAACGGGTAAAGTCGGCGTGGCGCGGATGGGGACGGGAAGGAGAGGCGTAGGTGCGGCGCGAGAGTTCTGAGCAGTGATGGGAGGGAGCGATGGGAGGGAGGAGCGCAGATGCGGCACGGGACACGGCGCGGATGGAGACGGGAGGGAGGGGCACAGGGAGGGAGGGCGCAGGAGGTCTTTTTTTATCCAAGCCCACCCTTTCTTTTCAGCATTGGGACTGCAGGTTAATTTCAGAAAAACTTAAGGGGTTTTCTGCAAAATAGCCAGACAAAACAAATATTGGGTATAAACACTACTTGCTTTATAAATACTAGCAAAATGTCCGTGCGTTGCAACGGGACAACGACGCAGGGAGGGAAGCACGCGAAGGGCGAAGGTCCAGGTGGCGGCGCGGGAGCTCCGAGCGACGACGGGAGGGAGGGGTGCAGGCGTGGCGCGGGGCGCAGCGCGAATGAGGACGAAAGAGAGGAGCAGGAGGTTTTTTTATCCAAGCCCTCCCTTTTTTGAGCGTTGGGACTGCAGGTTAATTTTATAAACACTCAAGGGTTTTCTGCAAAATAACACTTTTTCTTCTTTAACTGGGTTTTTTAAATAGCCAGACAGACTATGGGTTAATTTTGAAAAAACTCAAGGGGTTTTCTGCAAAATAGCCAGGCAAAACAAAATTTGGAAAGAAACACTACTTGCTTTATAGATAGTTGTAGATTATAAATATTTTATATTTTAAAATGGAGAAACATTTAACCCTCTAAATGATTTTAAATAAAAAATTCATTGGTTACAGAGATCTATAACTGTAGAGCAAGCCTCAACCCAAGGTGGTTTGGAACTCAAAAATCATTTTCTAAAAAAAATCTAACAATTTGTAATGAATATTATAAGTTCACAATAAATCTATTTTATTCTCTGTCCTTAGTTGAATCGCATCTCTTAACCATAAAAATGGGTATAAAGGCTCCCTTTAACCATGAAAACCATATCAATTTACCTCCTCGAACAGTTTAGTTTGAACAGTGGTTTCATACTAAATAACATGTTGACTCGGTCTTTATCTAACTTAACGTCTGCGTGACATCATAGTCAGGAAAAAAGACGAACCCACCTGTAAGTCTCCATCTCTCCCCTCTTTACTCCTTCCCTTTCTCTGTGCCTACTCGCCGTTTCCGCTCAGAGGAGCGATGCCACTCATCCTTCGCGCGCCCATCATGACCAACGAGTACGATGGTGGTTTCGGGGAGGCGTGCGCCACTTCGCGATGCCTGTGTCGATGTCCTCTCCCGGTGCTCCCCTCGCGCACGCGTCCACCCCCGCCCTGACAGTGCAAAGAAGGCAAGTGATGCGATTGCAACGCACAGACGAGAAAACTCATGTAATTTTGTTCAGAGATTAATTCAAGGCAAGTGATGCTTATGGCTGAAACAAAGCTGTACGAGCAAGCGATCAAGTACGAGAAGGTATTGATGGTCAAACGGCCCGCTCAGCACGATGCAGCCTAGGCACGACCCAAGATCAGTCGGGTCGGTACGACCCGACCAACACACTGTGCTGTATCGTGCCTATCCACGGACTGCACCTACAGCCCAGGCATGGCCCAATAATACTCAGGCCGTGCCGTGCCGGCTCGAAGGTATGACCAACCCACCATGCTTCTTCTTGGGATAAGTCTTTTTTCCTCATTTCTTTGGGTTGTCTTATATGACTGAAATAAGTCTATTTTGCATCCCTCATCATTTTGAGCCATGCCTTATATGACTGGAATAAATCTATTAAGACTCCCTCATCTATTTCGCCTCCCTGCTCGTTGGGTCGGGCCATGCTAGGCCGGCACGTCGTGCCGAAGAAAAGGCCCAGGCACGACCTAACGGTCGGGCCATGCCAAATCTCCATGCCGTGAGCCGGGCCGTCGGGCTGTGGGCCGTGTGGCCGTCTATACGAGAAGGTGTCGTTCATCACGTCTACCAGCGCGCTGGCGACGCTGTCCGGCGCCAGCGCCAAGACCGACCGGTCGCCGAGGAACAAGCGCATCATCAAGGATGAGGCCGCCGCGCAGGAGCTTTGGTGGGGAAAGCGAGTTCACCGCCCCCTGCTTGCCTACTTTGTGCATGCCAACCTTTGCTTCTGCAGGCTCTGTTTGTAGATTTGCAGCTGACTGAAAACTCTGTTTTGCCTGTGTCTCTCCTACTGTAGGGGTCCGCCGAGTAAGATGGACGAGCACACCTTCCTCACCAACAGGAAGAGGGTCGTCGACTACCTAAACTCCCTTGACAAGGTGATATACTTACTGCTTTCTGAATTTCAGCGATCGTGTCAGTAATTTTTGCAACAGTTCGATAACTTAGATTTGGTTCTGTATGTGTTTGTGAGCGACCAGTTGCTGAACTGGGACACGGAGAACCGGATCAAATTCTGTATCATCTCAGCCAGGGCGTACCA
Organism: Oryza australiensis; assembly: GCA_019925245.2. Lineage (NCBI taxonomy): Eukaryota > Viridiplantae > Streptophyta > Magnoliopsida > Poales > Poaceae > Oryza > Oryza australiensis. The sequence continues at coordinate 121,316 of JAIFGZ020000330.1, read as the reverse complement.
CTCGCTCTTCATGCACAACATGGAAGTGAAGCTGTCACTTTGCAGTATCTGTAGGTTGTTTGTTCATTTCGCCAGTCGTCACCAGATAAGTTCACCTTGATTTCTCCGCCACCATCGGCATTTCCACCTGCCGCCCGTCGTCACTGCCGCATAGGAGCGCTCGACTTGTGCTACCTCGCCAAGGAAATTCCGCACCGCCTAGCTGGTCTCCTCGACACCACCTCCATACTCATCGGTCACAGCGGGCACGTGAGGGAGAAGCGGCGGTGCTCTCCCAAGCAAAAACGGTGTGCGTGTGGACGAAGATGGAGTTGTCGATGCAGGGGTGTTAGGAGGCGCCGGAGTGAGGGAAGGCAAGGCGGGCGACGAGCAGGAACATTAGGCGATGGTCGGGACGGAAGCCTGGAGAGTCGAAGAGACACCAGGCACGGATGGTGGCACATGTGGCGGAGGACGCAGAGGAACGCCACTAGGGTGGGCGCGTGCGCGGCGCTTAGAGAGGGCTCGGCGGGGAGAGGTAGAAAATGGCGAGTGGGAGGGTGGGTGGTGAGAGGAGCAAGAGGACGGCGAGCGAGCAGAAACGGCGTGCAGGCATAGAAAGGAAAGAAGTAAAAAGAGGAGAGGTGGACGAATAAGAATGGGACTTGTGGGTCTCTTTTTTCGATTATGGTAGCATGTAAATGTCACGTTGGATAAAAGACCCGGTCAACATGTCACGTAGGACGAAATCATCATTCAAACTATTCGAGGAGGTAATCTAGTTTTCATAATTGAGAGACCTTTATGTTTGATTTTATGGTTGAGAAATGCGATTTGATAGGCAATAGTTGAACAAGGTAAAATAGACTTATTCCTATAAGTTCGGACTATGCTGATTTGGGCCCAACAGTATCGGCATTCAGCAGCTAACTGGACCTATAACCACCTCAGAATCTCTAGTTTTCGCCACAAACAGAGAAATCATCGGACCACTTTTGAGTCATCTATTTACTTGGGCTCGAACGGTTTTGCAACGTAAGCACAACCCATACATACTAGACCAGAGCAGGTATGTAGATGATGTGCGGAATAAGTTCACTTTGGGTCCCTCATTTGTCGCCGAGTTTAAAATTCATCCCTGAACCAAAATATTAGGTGCAATCCATCCTCCAACTCACAATACCGGGTCAACTTTGGTTTCTCGATAGTATAGTGACCGGTTTTGGCTGACGTGACAAGTGGGACCCATGTGGGCCCCACATGTCAATCGTCAACTCTACTCTCTCCTCTCCCTCCTTCCCCTATCCGAGGGCTTTGACCTATCGCCATTGTTCGAGCATGACCCCGTCGTGTCGCCAGGGCGAGCCACGGCAGGCGTGCAAGGCATGCGGTTTGCGACGCGAGAGCCGGTGTCTAACTCTTCTCCCTCCTCTCCCTCTCCTATTCGTCCCTACATGGCCTCGTGGTGGCGGGCAGAAGCAGGCAACGATGGCACTCATTGTGGCGGCACTCCGGCGAGTTCAGGCGGGGCCACGATGGCCTGGGAGTTTGAGGGGACCACGTCAGAGCTCCAGGTGGCAGTGGCTAGGCACGGGAAGGCGTGAGGCGACGGTGGTGGGAGGGAGCGCCGGTGGCATTCTGATAGCAAAATCGCCGTGGTAGTATAGGGAAAATGAAGTAATTTGCATGGAGAATCCATTTTTACCTTCAATTTGGGAGGATTAGTGATGTGTGCGACGAATTTTGGAGCTCGGTGGGTGGAAGCCATATTAGGGTTCTAGGAATTTTTCCTTCGGTGACGGTGATTGAGTCGGCAGAGATAGGTGCAGATTAGGGAGAGTGGAAGGTTGATAATGCAGTTCTTTTGACTTTGGTCTTTAGTCTTCTAGTGGAAGGATGGAGGAGATATGGTGGCGGGAAGTAAGAGGTCTTGCAGGAAGGCGTGGACGAACGGCCTCAGCTTGGTGATGAGTGCCGAGAACCAGTTGGCATGATGGCAATCCAATAGGAATAGGCCCCTCCTCGAATCATGTATGATGAGCACCGAGAACCATTTGGCGTACTCCATACCAGAGAGATCGCAGTACGCGGTAGAGTTGACGAGTGTGTGGTCCATATCCAAGACGAGGATCAGCTTCCTCGCGCGCAGGAGGCTCGCCAGGTAGACGCTCGTCAGCTCTGGTGGAAGCAGGATCGAGTCGGTGTTGATGGCGTCAGGGGAAACAGCAGAGGCAGCGTCGGCATCTGCTCTGCTCCCTCCTCCCAAATCCTCTGTGTCGTCTCCCTTCTTTTCCTTGGTGAATCCAGGGTTAGGAGCGGTCCCTGTACTATCGTTGTCCTCCTTTCCCTAGGCCACGCTCCTGTGCAGATTCTAGCCATGATCCAACTAGGCCATCGGCGTCCCCACGTGGTTCTGCCTAGAATGGCAAGGCAAGACCGGGACACCGCTTCCTCTTCCGCCCCGTCTACCTTGCTCGGCCGCGGCTCACCCTCGATCCCGCCTCTGCCTTCCCTAACCAACGACCCAAGCTCGTCCTTTGGTGGATGCGTGCGGCGCGCCCTGTGCTTGGCTGGATAGTGGATATGTGCGCACACTAAGCGAAAAAGTGACAATAGTGGAAGTAGCGGCTGGCTGGCCCAGCATGGGCCCCGTCCGTCCGAAGACACAGACATGCGGCTGTGCGTGAGCTCGACCTCGCCTATCTGGCGTCGGCCTCGCGCGAGTCTTCGCTCATTTGGTGGTGGCAAGGCCGTGGAGGATGACAAGAAAAAGGAGAGAGAGGAGGAAGGAAGAGAGGAGGGAAAAAAGAGGGGCAATGACGTGGGTCTCACTGTAATTTTTATTTTTAACCGAACACTTACTGATATATAGGTCTCACAGTTTTTCTGACTTTGTCAATGCTACGTAGGCATCACGTTAGCCTAAACTATCATCTAAACTGTCTTGTAACTTTATTTGCACTGATTTTAGGGTTGAGTGACACGTCATATATGATATTGCAATTTAAGGTTGAATGAGTGACAAATTGAGGGAACTACAGTAAACTTATTCCATGATATGCTGCTGTGTGGCCTAGTATATAAAAATTGGGCCGGCACAGAATTAGGCTGCGGCCGGGACTTGTTCCTCACGCTGTACTCCGGGATGGACGCCGCCGCGTGGGGATGGATCTCCGCCGGCGCCCATGGTTAGCCGTGCTCCTTCTTGGGGGCCGTCGATCCTAGGTGTTGCCAGTTCAGCTTCTTTATGCTCTCTCATCCCACCGCAGCGACGGTGGAGTATCCCAGCCGAGAGCCCAAGACGATGGAGCAACTCCACCAACTATCCTCCTACTCCTCGTTGCGGTCTGCTGCAATTAGCGTTGGTGACCAGAGGGTCCCGCCGAGGTGATTGCGGCTGACGAGATCCGTCAAAATCATTGCTATCCTGAGGCTGCCACGCCCGATTTTAACATGAATTGACGACACATGGTCAGTGAATCACCTCTATTACTGCATTTTTCCTTGCCTCGGTCTCCCAAATGTGTCTGGATTTTAGCTAAATTTGTGTGCAGCAATGTCATTCGGGACTCTTTTGTGACCAATAGACGCATTAGGTTTATTTTGTTCATACGTTAAGTTGTAGTACTAGGTCATAGGCCTGGTCAACACAGCACAATCAATACGAGTGTACTTAATCCTCAATAAATATTTTAAAAAATGTTCATTTGATATAAAGTACAAAAAATTTTAAAGAAAAAATAATGTTTCCATATCTTCATTTGGCTCAATATGGAATGTGGTGCCCCATTTTCCCTTATATTTTGACTCTTGATGTCATGTTCATATTTTTAAGAGATGGCTTTTGACTGAAACACCTTAAATCTTGCAAATTCTGAACATATCCTTTGAGATTTATACAACGTACCCAAACCCTGTTCCCCCTTCTCTTCCCCAAGGCAACGACACTCTTCGAAGGCTCCCTTCCGCTGGATCCGCCACCTACCACTGGCCGACGCTTCCTAACCAGTCTCGTTGTTTGCCCCCTACTGCTAATGTTGGGCCCACCGCCTCCTGCCAACCCTACGGCTTCGGCGTCGCCACTGGCGCCTCGTCGCCCGACCGTGTTTGCCGCCCACCGCTGGTCCTCCGTTGCCCACGGCTATCCCTCTAAGCCCAAAGAACCCCCTCTCCCTTCCTCCCCCTCCTACCCCAATTCCAACCCCAAACCATAACCCGTATGTCCCCTACCAGAGTTGGGAGCGTCGTCGGTGTTGGAGAAGAGGGAGAGTCGTCGGAGTCGGAGGAGAAGAAGCCCAGGCAAAGAATCTTAATGCGGTCCAACAGTCCAAAATATGTAAGATTTTATCCCCAAATTTCTGTCGAGTGCTATTTAGCATTTCCATATTTTTAACTAAAAATATTCAATGAATATACATCTTGTAGTTGGTTGCCTTTCAATTTAAATAGTAAATGGCTCGCTTACTTGATTTTGACTAACATTAATATTTGTAATCAAGAGGTTGTAAACAAAAAAACTAATCTGCTTTGATAGAACATGCATCAAGTAGAAAAACAAATAACCAACCAAGATATATATCCTTAGCAAATGATATAGAAGCAGTTGTGATCCATAAGAGCTCGCCATGTGCTCTCCAATGGCTCCAATGGTAAGCTCGCCCCTGCCACCACCCCCGACGGCGCCCCTGTCGGTGGCGCAGCACCGCGCCTTACTCCCTAGCCTCGTGGTTAGCCCCACGACGTGCCCATCCCTTCAACGTCGGACCGGTGGCGTAGCCGGATTTACGGCTATGGTGGTCCATTGTCTAAAATTTTTGACGTGATAAATTAACATGTCGTACACAAGTATATGAATTATAAAACATAATTAAGATAAAAAGATATATAAAGATTCATAAAATAAATGAGTATAATTTCTTAACATATAATTTAAAAATTACGTACCCATAATAGTTGTAGAGCAATATATCACTTCTTCTTCTTCTTGTCAGGTCTGCTTCTTTTAATAGCCATGAAAGTGTTGATGATCTCTTCTTCACTCAATTGTAAGAAGATATCACGCTCAATAAAAGTCACTAGACAATCATCCGAAAGGCTATCGCCCATCTTATTTCTCAGCTTGTTTTTGATAAAAGTCATTGCGAGAAAATATTCTTTCAACACTTGCGTAGCCACCGGTAGAAGCAATATCAACTTGATAAGTAAATAGACCCAATGATAAACTTTGTCCCTCTTTGTTTCAACAAGTTTTACTTGAGAGGTCAACAAGATTATTTATGTCTTTGAACAATTCATCTTTTCTCATGTCATTAATAAAGTTTTCAAGTTGCAAATCGAGTCTTAGCAAGTCTGAGCTTGAAAATTCATTAGGGTAAAATTCAGCAAGTCTGTGTACCTTGTTTGCATCAAAAGAAGCGAAGGAATCTACTGGATTCAAAGCAGCCATACAAGTAAGCAACTCCATATTTACCTCATCAAATCGATTATCAAGCTCTTGGCTAATTTTATCAATGACTCCAATATACACTTCTCTTCTGAAGTGATCATCATTTGTTTGGACTGGAGCAAAACGTGCTGATCTTCCATACGGCACATAATTATTTTCCATTGCAGGAACTTGAATGCCAAATTTGCTGCAAAACATTGTAACCTTTTCAAGAAATGAAATCCACCCATCATACCTCATTTGTTGCATTTTACTCTTTGTCAAACGGACTAGTGACATTGCATTAAGAATATCTTGGTCTTTTCTTTGTAAACACTCAGATAATTCATTTGTATGTCCAAGAATGTCAAGCATCAAATGAGCATTAAAAATAAAATTAAATGACTCAAATGCTCCAACCATAGTATGTATTTTTGGCCAATCACCTCTTTGTGAAGTATCTCGTCCAAGAGATATGAGTACATCACGAATTGGGGATACATAGCAATCATGTTGACCACAGTTTTATAATGAGAACCCCACCGGGTATCACCGGGTCTAGGCAACCCCATCTCTTGATTTAACCCACTACCAGATTCTAGTGTACCACACTCAAGTGCTTTCATGACATTATCATATTGCTGATGTCGAAGCATTCCATGACGCTTACAAGAACTACCAACAATATTTAGCAAGAGGGATACTCGACCAAAAAACCATACACAATCACTATTGTCATTGGCAACAGCAAACAGAACCAATTGGAGTTGATGTGCAAAAGAATGAACATAATAAGCAGATGGTGATTCTTTCATGATCAAGGTTTTAAGCCCTTTAATCTCTCCTTTTATGTTACTAGCCCCATCATAGCCTTGCCCACGGATTTGAGTTATACTCAAACTATGACTAGCTAGTAAAGATTGAATTGCTTCCTTAAGTGATGAAGAAGTAGTATCATCTACATGAACAATTCCAAGAAACCGCTCCCATGGTCTGCCTGATTTATCAACATAACGCAAGCAAAGGGCTAGCTGTTCTTTATGAGAGACATCACTAGACTCATCAGCTAAAATTGTGAAGTAATCATCACTAAATTCCTGAATGATTTGATCTCTAGTCTCCATTGCACAACATTGAATAATTTCTTTTTGTATGTCAACCTGATCTTGTAGAGACGACGCTCCTCATTATCCGCCTTCACAATTTTATCATCAATTGCTCCATGTGGAATTATAAATAAATTATATCTTTCTTGGGCTGCGTTGTGAGCACTTTTCACACCACCCACATGTAAATCAAGTGCATCAATTCTATTCCAATTTCTCCAACCACCTTCAACAAATGCTGATTTTATACTTTTCTCCTTTCCAAACAAGTAGCACACAAAGCAAAATGTTGCCTCCTTCTTGACACTATATTCAATCCAAGGATATTTATAAAACCATACGGGATTGAATTGTCGAACCCTATTTCCAATTTTTCTACTTTCAAATTTATGTGCATAGGGTTGCAATGGGCCCTTAATAATATATGATCGTCGAACTGCATCTTGATCATCGACGGGATAATTTTAAATGGGTTGTCTTTCATCCGGATCAAGTGGTAGCCGACTGATATCATAAATAGCTTCTTTTTGGGCAAGTGGAGGTGGATTTGGAGGCATTGGAGTTGGACTTACATTTTATTGAATCACTCTATCTTGATCTTGTCCATCTTCTTGTTCTTCTATTTGCTCTTCGAAACAGTTGCAGGCCGAAGGAGATTGAGAACAAGCTTTCTTCTTAGATTCATATTTCTGGAAAAGGGAGGCAATATCACCACTCCTCTTCATTTTTAACAAATCTGCATAAGAATTATAAGATGTTATACATATACTGTACCAAACTGAATACATATACTGTACTGTATGGAAAAAACTGAAACAATAGTTATAATGGACTAAAACTGAATACATATGATAATCATATCGAGTCATAGCTAGATGGGATACATAGGATCAGGTGGTGTAACATTAAATAATACAAAGAATCATACATTGTATCAAGCTCATGGAAAACAAGGGCAGTTTCACTAATACTTTGTCTTACCTTGCCGTTGTCGCCCCTGAGTAGTAATAATACATATGATCATTGATCAATAATACATAATTCATTCATTGATCAATAATACATAATTCATTCATTCAAATATTCAATAATACATGTGATCAACAATACATATGATTCATTAGTGCATATATAATATATTAGTGTAGTGCATATATAATACATTAGTGCATGCATTACCGGAGCTGCTGCCTGCCTCTGCCTTGTTGGCACTAGGAGGGCGGCCGACGGGCTGGGCCGACGGTGCGGCGCGGCTCGCGTCCGGCGGCGGAGACGTTGAAGAGACTCGGTGGCGGCGGCGGCGGACTCGGCGCGACGGCGTGGCGGCATCGGACTCGGCGTGGCGACGTCGGACGGCGCGACGGCGTGGCGGTGTCGGCCTCGGCGCGGCGGCGTCGGCCTCGGCGCAATGACGCGACAGCCGTCGCCGGCCCTGGACGAGTCTACCGGCCGGTCGGGTCTAGGTCTAGCCTCTAGGGTTTCCTTTCTCTGTTTCTGCCTCTTCTGGTTTGGCGCAGCGTGGCGGCGTCGGTGGCCCGGCCGTCGTTTGGTCCCGGCAGCTGCTGGTCAGCGTGGTCGCGCACGGTCGCGCCCGGACACGTAGAATATCAGGCCAGGCGGCGACGGCGGCGTTTTCTTTCTGGCGTCGTCTACTCGTCTAGGGTTTAGGTTTTCTGGCGTGAATTACTGCCTGCGGGCTCGCGGAGTCGGGGGGGTGGCGCGTCGCAGGGTGGTCCATGGCCCACACGGACCACCCTGTAGCTCCGCCACTGGGGCAAACACTCGAGGCGATGCGACGCGCATTCAAGCAGAGCTCATTCACTCGAGTCTCACCGGCCACCGCATTCAAACAACGCTCACTGGCCACCTTCAAGGTGATAGGATGGGCCTCACCTCTCCCTCAGCATTTTCCGGGCCAGAACCTACGGGCGGTGCTTCAATTGCCTCGGCTGCGGTCACCACGCCTCCCAGTGTAGAGATCCAGTGTGCTGCCTCCTTTGCCGTCGCTTTGGTCATCGAGCTCGCTTCTATCACCGACGCGAACCCACAAGATCGTCGCCCTTCGAGCGCCGAGAAGCCGCAAGTGCCACGCCCTTGCCGCTGCGCCACCAGAGTGAGCCAAACGGCCCGCTGCCCGGCACGAGCTCGACAAGCCCACGCTCTTATACACCGTCCTTGTAGCAGCTTCGCGTGCCAGCCCTGAGCACGATGTCGCAGCTCGATGATCCGGCCATGCGCCTAGAGGACTGGTGCTTCCTCCCCACCTCCTATGCGGTTGATGAGGAGCTGCACAAGTGGAGCGAGACGGCGGCGGTCTCCTGGGCGGCGCGTGCCCCGCCCGCCACAGCACCGCGCGACGTCGAGCGAGCGTTTCGGAAGAGTTTGGGCTCCGGCGCGACAATGTGGCGGTCCCTCTCCACCATCCTCAAGCCTTTCTTATAAAATTCCAGCACTGGCGACACTGCGAGGAGGCCCTAGCAAAGGGCTTCGTCTGACGACGCGACATTGAAATCCACTTCGTAAATGGCGTAGCCTACACAGCGCTCTCGGCGTGGCGCTCCTGTTCCGCGTCTGTCTTTGTCTCGACGACGTCCCTATGCATGGCTGGGCAGCGGACATTGCGGAGCGAATCATCGGCCGCACTTGCATCTTGGAGAAGATCGAGATGGACGTCGTTCACCCGGTGGGTTCTCGTAACACATGCTCCATCACCTTCTAGGCATGGACGGCGAATCCCAGCTCCATCCCGAAGTGAATTTGGTTCGGCTTCACCAACAGAGCAAGGGATCCCAAGGTGGCCCCCCTTCTCGTCATGGAGAACCCGCCGGAGCACTAACAAAGGGGAGTGCACCACCCGGTCTTGTTTCATCTGGAAGAAATCCATGACTACTCGGTGGCGACCATTGATCTAGACGAACAGGGCAACTTCCTGTAGGATCGAATGCCCAACTAAAAGCCAACCAGAGGGGGGGTGAATGGTTGAGTATCCCAAAAACAATGTTTTAGCGGAAATAAAACTTTACCTCTGTTTTCTGACGTCGGTCCGACTGCAGGTGTCGCATCGGTCTGACCGTGCTGTTCAGCCGGTCTGACCGCCTGATGACCTTCGGTCTGACCGTCCGTAGCCGATCGCCTCAGCCGATTTGCCTGTAGTAGCCGATGCCGATGAAGACCAATGCCCGCCGGTATGACCGCCAATATGCTTGCGGTCTAACCGGGATGAAGGCGCGGTCTGACTGATTAGCAGATTCAAATTACGCCGCCGCACCGAGGAAGAAGTAGACACAAAGAACTATCAAGAAAATTGATCTTTATTGAAACTCTCTGTGTTTACAAAGTGCGAACAAAGCACTCCTCACAAAATCTCAATCTAAACTTGAAACCCTAACTTGAGAAACTCTAAATCTTGAACTCAAAAGCGATATAAGCGATACCGAGAGGCCACGCCTCCCCTCACTATTTATACACAAAATCCGCAGCCAAGAACCACGAATCCAACTCATACAAGAAGTCCTAATCCACTAGGAAACCTTCCCGTACAAGAAACAAATTATACATAAACCAACCGTAATAATCTCGGTTTCCCTAAAACCAAAATTCCGCTTTCCATACGCAACAATATCTCCATTGTATGCCATATGAAAACTTTCCAATCATATGCACTAATCTCTACCCTTCAGCATCCCGCATGATCCCCTCTCGAACGTCACCTTATCTCCAAGTTGACTCCGACTCGATCACCGGCAACACTTTCCCGAGGCGTAAAGAATACCTGCACACAATTAAATAAAGAATACCATATCCGAGCACAAGCTATCCAAACTTGACTCATTGTTAGCATAAACAACCAGACACGTGCATAGGAACACGAAACTTTCATGTATGTATAAGGAAACAAACCGAAATCAAAACCGAAACGAAATGGGCAACCGGTCGGATCGACTCGGCGGTCGACCGCAGCAACCGCCCGGTCGACCGCCGAAACTCCTCCGGTCGAGCCGACGAACATGCCTGGTCGGACCAGCGTGTGCGCGGCCAACACTGTTCATCGTCCGAAAATTCAACTCTTTCAAGAACAAAACACTCAAACCAATGAATCCCAAATAACCAATTGTTCATCATCCAAAGAAGAATCAAACACACACTTTGATTTTACAATCTCCCCTTGATGAACACATTGGCAAACAAAATAAAAGAGTTGTTTTGGTGTTTGAAAAGTTAAAAACAAAAATGGTAAAAAACATTTGAATGCTCAAAAATCAAAGAAAATTTCTCCCCCTTTTGAAAAGAAAAAAAATCCTTTGACCCCAAAAAAAACTTGCACTTTTGTTTTCCCATACAATTGTTCTCTCAAACAACATTATTTTCTCCCCCTTTTGACAATGAAGTCATCAAGCATAGAAATTATGTTCATTTAATTTTCAAGAGCTTAGCACCATACATAAAGCAAGTCAAGTCATGTGTTGCAATAATAAGAAGATAAATTTATCAATTAGATAGCAAATATGCATTAAAGTAAAATCATGAATCAAATATTTTATAATTAAGAGCAATAACACAATAAGAATTCATGAATTTCAATGATTTATAATGCAACATCTTTACAAGCACATAGGTTGAAAGATAAACCCAAATATATATACCTATTGCAATCTTTATTCTTTCTCAAATATACCTTTTTGCACATATAATTCAAGAGAAAAACTTTTTCATATTGATTTGAGCCATATTTGTTGCTCATATTTTTTCTCTCAATTATTCCGAGTACGTCCTTGTCGTCAAGACTGTTTCCAAGGATTCGATACTCATTATTTTTGCTCACATCGAATACGTCCTTGTCGTCAAGACTGTTTCCAAGGATTCGGTATTCATTTTTCTCTCATAGATAATTTTTTATTCTCTTTGCACAATGAGCAATTTTAAGTAATTTGAGGAATATTAAAGCAACATAATATATATAAGCATTTAAAATCCAACACAAGTACGAGTATCAACATTGCATATTTCTTTAATTCAAGTATTGTGTTAAAGTGTCATGCATTATTTCTCTTAAATATAAAATCTAGATCACATAAAAATACTAGAATACATATAAGCTATGCTAGTGACAAATAAATCTTCATAATATTGCTAGCATGCACATGTTCAACAATATGTATGGATAAAGCTCTCTTTTTTAATTTATTTCAATCATGTTGCTTGATAAATCAAAGAGCATAAAAACTCCCCCTCAAAACATGCCAAAAGGATGAATGATTCCCAATTCCTCTCGAAGAAAAGCAAAGCGAGAAGAATCCAATGGTTTTGTAAAAATATCAGCAAGTTGCAATTTTGTATCCGAAAATTTCAATTCAACATCTTTCTTCTCAACATGATCTCGCAAGAAGTGAAAGCGAATATCAATGTGTTTGGTGCGTGAATGTTAAACAGGATTCTTAGCAATGTTAATGGCACTTGTATTATCACAATAAAGAGGCACATTTTCAATAAAGTAGAAATCAGCCAAAGAATCTGTGAACAACAACTAGCAGCAGCAACATATTCAGATTCAGCAGTGGATTGAGCTAAACTAGACTGTTTCCTAGAAGACCATGCAATCAATGAAGTTCCAAGAAAATGACATGTTCCACTAGTACTTTTTCTATCAATTCTACAACCCGCAAAATCAGCATTTGAATAACCACTTAAGCAAAGAGAAGATGAAGTTGAATACCAAATACCAAACTCAAGTGTATGACTCAAATACCTCATGATGCGCTTGACCTCTTGACGATGAGACGCACGTGGAGAAGCTTGAAAGCGCGCACACAAACACACAACAAATTGTATGTCTGGTCTAGAAGCAGTTAGATACAACAAGGATCCTATCATGCTTCTATACTCCTTTTGATCCACAGCTTCACCATCTTCATCGGGATCAAGAACAGCAGTAGATCCAATGGGTGTGGAGATTGGCTTGCAATTCTCCATCTTGAACCTGCGCAAAAGATCTTTTGTGTACTTTGTTTGATGAATGAACGTACCTTGATGTGTTTGCTTGATTTGTAAACCCAAGAAATACGACAGCTCACCCATCATACTCATCTCAAACTCCCTACGCATAGTCTCAGCAAATTCTACAACCAAAGAGTGAGTCGAACAACCAAAGATGATATCATCAACATATATCTGAACAAAAAGTTGATTTTCACCATGCTTAAGAACAAAAAGCGTTTTATCAATTTTTCCCATTTTAAAACCTTTTTCAAGCAAAAAGTTCTTAAGTCTGTCATACCATGCTCTAGGTGCTTGTTTCAAACCATATAAAGCTTTTGAAAGTTTAAAAACATGGTTGGGAAAATCAGGATTTTCAAAACCCGGTGGTTGTTTAACATAAACTTCTTCCTATATAAAACCATTTAGAAAAGCACTTTTAACATCCATTTGAAACAATTTAAAACCTTTGGAAGCAGCAAAAGCTAGCAGAAGCCTAATTGCCTCAATCCTAGCAAGAGGAGCAAAAGTTTCATCAAAATCCAAACCCTCCACCTGAGTATAACCCTGAGCAACTAGTCTAGCCTTATTGCGAACAATCAAACCATCCTCATTTTGTTTATTTTTGAAAACCCACTTGGTTCCAATAACATTATGTCCAGAAGGAGGTTCAACTAAAGACCAAACTTTATTTCTTTCAAAATTTTCAAGTTCTTCATGCATGGCGTTAATCCACGATTCATCAGTTAATGCATGAGTAACATCTTTGGGTTCAAAAGAAGCAACAAAAGCAGAATTCGCAGAGTCATGCGTAGTTACCTTAGATCTCGTTGTCCGCTCATTTAAATTACCTATTATTTGAACCGGCGGATGTCGTCGCTGAATGTGCAAGGGTGCAGTGATCTCAGAAGTTGATTCACGTTCTGGTTCAGCACTGGTCGTGGTCTCCGAAGAATCTTCTTGATTGGAATCGACGGAGTCCGAAGAAGTTGGCCCCTGCCGGTCTGACCGGGTCTCTGGTCGGTCTGACCGGGCAGGCTTTGCCGCTCTGACCGACGGCACCTGGCCGGTCTGACCGGGCAGGTCGACCTCATCGTCGTCATCGTCGCTTTCGTCTTCAAAGATTCGACCAAACTCCCCCTGATCCTGTGGCAGTGTACCTGAAAAATCTGGTCTAGTACCGGGACTAGCCTCATCAAAAGTGACTTCGCAAGTCTTGACAATTTTGTTAGTATCCAAAAGAAGTACATGATAGCCACGAGTGTGTGCGGGATAACCAAGAAATAAACCGTCACTTGAACGTGATTCAAACTTATCCAAATTTCCAGATTTTAACACAAAGCACTTGCAACCAAAAACACGCAAATGTGAAACTTTGGGTTGACGATCAAAACGAAGCTCATAAGGAGTTTTGCCAAGTTTAGAACGCAAGAAAATGCGATTAGAAACATAGCAAGCGTGCTAATAGCTTCGGCCCAAAATTTTCTAGGTGTGTGATATTCATCTAGCATTGTCCTAGCCATTTCAACCAAAGAACGATTTTTTCTTTCGACAACACCATTTTGTTGAGGAACAAGTGAAGAAAAAAATTGATGTTCAATTCCTTTTTCAACACAAAAATGTTCAAAAGATGCGTTTTTAAATTCACCACCATTATCACTTCTAATTGTTTTCAAAGAGTTGGGAATTTCACAATTCAAGCGAAGAAAAAGACTTCGAAAATGTCCAAAGGCCTCGTCCTTAGTTGCCATGAAGAAAACCCAAGAATATCGAGAAAAATCGTCAACAATAACTAACACATACCATTTTCCTCCAACAGATTGCACTCTAGCTTGACCAACGGTGTCCATGTGTAAAAGCTGTCCGGTGCATCCGTTATCACGAAAGAATTGGTGTGTGAGAAGAAGCAACCATTTTACCATGACGACATGGTGCACAAACCAAATCAAGATCCTTTTTGAGTTTTGGCAAACCACGAACAAGATCCAAACCACTTAAACGAGTCAAATGATCAAACCCAACATGACCAAGTCTACGATGCCAGAACATCAAATCTTTGTTGAATTTTGCAACTAAACAAGTAACAACAGGAGAAACAGGGTTTTCAAAATCATCTTTAAAAACTCTCCCATAACGAGAAATGTTTAAAATAGAATCACCACAAGAATCAAATATTTTACTTCCAGTTTTCTTGAAATGAACTTCAAAGTTTTCATCAATAATTTGTGAAACTGAAAGTAAATTGTATTTTAAGTCTTCTACCAAAGCTACCTCTTTTAATTCAAACTTGTCACTTACCTTGACGGATCCGGTAGAAATAACGGCACTTGTTGAAGCATCCCCAAAGATTATTGATTCCGTCTTGGATGCCAACTTGAGGGAGGAGAACCACTTCTTATCACCGGTCATGTGCCGCGAACAACCGAGTCCATGATCCACACGTTCTCCTTCCTCGCCACAAAAGCCTACAAAACAAAGGATGTCGAGGCCTCGATCTGGGGTTAGTTAAAAGAAACTTAGGAATCCAGATCGAGACACACGACCGTAGATCCAATAGGCACAAAACCACGAGAGAAACAGTTTTGGAATTTTCAAAAAATTCCTTTGAGGCCGGTCGACCGCTGCGATGCTGCCGATCGGCGGGCGCCATTGCCGGTCTAACAGAGGCAGTGCCGTCGGTCGACCGGGTGCCGGGCCGGTCCGACCGGTGGACAAACTACGGTCCGACCGGTCTTCCCGAGGGAAAACCATTTTTGCCACTTTGATTTTGCAAAATTATTTTCTCTTTCCTTTTTCTGTTTTCGTGCTAATCGAAACAAAAACCAACAAGATGACCATCTTTACCACAAAAAGAGCAAGAAAACTTTTTTTTAATAATAGATGGTTTTGAAGAATTGGGTTTAGTTTCTTTTAAATAAACAGAAAGAGATGGCAAATTTCCAGCAGACTTGAAAACTGTTTTCATGGTGTTAGTTTTTGTCAAGATTTCACCGTTTTTAGTTATTCCTAAAACATTTGGAGGATTTTTGGTGAAATAATCATGAGCATCAAAACCTATTCCCTTATTGTCGCTACACACTTTTGATTTGTCCAAAATCATGTTAAGTTGTTTCTTACCATTAGAAAATTTTTGCAAAGAACTTTTTAAGTAAGAAACTTCTTTTCCAAGATTAACACAATTTTCACAATCAATTAAAACATCTTTGCCTTTGCGACATCTAGAGCAAGAAGCTACCTCATCTTGTTTAACTATTTCTTCCATGTGCTTAACACGAGCTAAAGCATCTTTTAGTTTCAATTCATTAGCATCACAAGTTAAACAAGATTTAGAAGCTAAAACTTGAGAATTATTGACATCTCTAACTTTTGAAATTTTCAGCATTAAAACCTCACAATTTTTGCAATTATCATCATTGGGAATAAGAGATTTCAATCTAGAAATTTCAGCATTTAAAGATATTCTTGTTTTTTAAACATTTTCTCACATTTTTTATTCTTAGCACTTAAAACAAGAATTGCATCCTCAAGTGAACTTACCTCATTCTCTTCATCTGAAGAATCTTCATCTCCATGCGTCATGAGACAAACGCCGGAGATGTTCTTGCCCTTCTCCTCCTCACTGTCAGAGTCTATGTCGCCGAGTGGCTCAAAAGCGACATAGACTTGACTCAAGACCTTCTTGATCATCTCCTTGGAGCGCCTACCCTTGGGCTTGTCATCCTTTATCTTCTCGGCGCTCTTGTCCTCCTTCTTGCTCCTCCCAAGCTTGGGGCGTTGGAGCGGATGTGATCCAAGGCGCCGCATTCAAAGCAACGCGTTGGTCCACCTTTCTTCCTTAACCTAACTCTGTTCATAGCTCGGAAAATTTGTTAGTAGCAAGAGCCAAGTCCTCCTCCTCGAATTGCTCGAGTTGTTCATCGGACATGGCGTTAATCAAAGCAAGAGCATTTGGAGATGACGAAGAAGCAACATCGAAGAAGTCGAAGGAGAAATCAAAGCACTTGACTTAGAATCCGTTTTTCGAGAAAGAATATTCATCTCATGAGTTTTGAGTTTTGTATAAAGCGAATCCAAAGTCAAATTTGCCATGTTAACGATTCTTGAATAGAAGTTACTTTTATCTCCCAAACAGACATATCAAGACCATTTAAAAAGTGGCGAGAAATCTCAGACTGTGGATAATTAGTGTCATAAGAAGAATCAACAGATCTAAGATTGCTCAAGATTTTATTAAACCTACCAAGATAGTCATCCAAAGCTTCAGCGAGTTTCATCTCAAATTTTATATATTCCTTTTTAAAAAGATCTCAACGAAGTTCTTTTATGTTTGTAGTTCCTTGATGAAAGTTTTTCAAAGCGTTCCAAATTTCATTAGCGGTTTGAAGATGAGAAACACGATCAAAATCAGAACGCGAAATCCCATTCAACAAAATGTTTCGAGCTTTGCAATTGTTGTTAAACTCAGTTTTCAAAGCATCAGTATTAATGGCATCGGGTATGGTGTAGGGAAGCGCAACCTTTTGCCACACATCATAGTCTTGAGCCATGATGTAAGATTGCATATTACTACACCAATACGCAAAATCGGTGCCATCAAAAACATGCGGTTTTGTTGAAAATTTATCCGACATGATGAAAAAACTTTAGATCAAAGAAAATCCAAAACAGAAAAACGAGGCTCTGATACCACTTGTAGGATCGAATGCCCAACTAAAAGCCAACCAGAGGGGGGTGAATGGTTGAGTACCCCAAAAACAAAGTTTTAGCGGAAATAAAACTTTACCTCTATTTTCTGATGTCGGTCTGACCGCAGGTGTCGCACCGGTCTGACCGTGCTGTTCAGCCGGTCTGACCGCCTGATGACCTTCGGTCTGACCGCCCGTAGCTGATCGCCTCAGCCGATTTGCCTGTAGTAGCCGATGCCGATGAAGACCAATGCCCGCCGGTCTGACCGCCAATGTGCTTGCGGTCTAACCGGGATGAAGGCGCGGTCTGACCGCCGTATCGTCTGCGGTCTGACCAATTAGCAGATTCAAATTACGCCGCCGCACCGAGGAAGAAGTAGACACAAAGAACTATCAAGAAAATTGATCTTTATTGAAACTCTCTGTGTTTACAAAGTGCGAACAAAGCACTCCTCACAAAATCTCAATCTAAACTTGAAACCCTAACTTGAGAAACTCTAAATCTTGAACTCAAAAGCGATATAAGCGATACCGAGAGGCCACGCCTCCCCTCACTATTTATACACAAAATCCACAGCCAAGAACCACGAATCCAACTCATACAAGAAGTCCTAATCCACTAGGAAACCTTCCCGTACAAGAAACTAACTATACATAAACCAACCGTAACAATCCCGGTTTTCCTAAAACCGAAATTTCGCTTTCCATACGCAACAATATCTCCATTGTATGCCATATGAAAACTTTCCAATCATATGCAGTAATCTCTACCCTTCAGCATCCCGCATGATTCCCTCTCGAACGTCACCTTATCTCCAAGTTGACTTCGACTCGATCACCGGTAACACTTTCCCGAGATGTAAAGAATACCTGCACACAATTAAATAAAGAATACCATATCCGAGCACAAGCTATCCAAACTTGACTCATTATTAGCATAAACAACCAGACACGTGCATAGGAACACGAAACTTCCATGTATGTATAAGGAAACAAACCGAAACGAAATCGGCAACCAGTCGGACTGACTCGGCCGGTCTGACCACAGGCAACTGCCCGGTCTGATCGCCGAAACACCTCCCGCCGACCGACAGAACATGCCCGGTCGGGATCGGCCGTGACAGCCGATCAACACTGTTCATCGTCCGAAAATTCAACTCTTTCAAAAACAAAACACTCAAACCAATAAATCCCAAATAACCAATTGTTCATCATCCAAGGCGGCCGTGAATTCGGCTGTGGCTGGGACGAGCGGCGGACTGGTGACAATGGCTACTGCCGGGAACGCACACGCTCACCATGACACCGAGACATGGGAGGGCCTAGCCGCAGCAGCGGCATGCAGCGCCCGGCTTCACCAACCTGCGACGCGAACAAATTAGTCCCCCAATCTCTCGTGGGCAACGCTGCGAGCCTTGCCGAGGTAAGTGAATTCCATTTGCTGCACGCAATGCACACCTCCCCTTTTTTGCCGCAGGGCTCGTGGAAGAATGGTTTGCCGCCGATAGAGGACCAATTGCAGCGTCTCGCGCTCATTGCTGATAAAGCACTGTTAGGGTCGCCATCTCAGCTTGCGTCCGCCGCGGCACCGAGGAATGAAGCCTGGTTCAAGAACACGGTGTGGGATCCAATCCCGGCCTCACACGTTTTATAGCGCATCAAAGCGGCGCTGCTGACGCCGACCCTGCGGCGACCTGCCAGGACATTGAGGAAGCGCTATGCTGAATTGAGAAGATGGCGGCGATGGTGGCCTGGTCGGAGGACGGGACGACACGACACAAGCCTTCTCGCCGGTCGTCAACCACGACGTGCATCAAGCCCGCCTCGGCGGGGACATCTCAATTGGGGGGCAGACGGCTTCCCTATTCCCAGCAGCGGTGACCTAGGATGCCACGGCGACGGGTGACAGCGGCACTGTGGAGACTGCGCCTGCGATGCCCCTCGCTCCAGTGGTGCAGGCCATGATTCCACCACCGTCGGCCGTCATTGACACGCTGTTCGCTGATCCGGAGTAGGGGATTTTGGCCGCGCCGACAGGTCCACTGCCACGACCGCTGGCACGCCACGAGCCAACGCGACGGCCCAAGAACAAATCACGGCATATCATGCCGACCACCCGATGCAGCGCCCGCATAGCCAAATAACCGGCGAGGCCGATGATGGAACGTTGTCAGCGCATCCTCTTCAAAAGGTTGGGACTCCTCCATGACGACAATGGCGACTCGATCGAGAACATGCTTGGCCAGTACGTTGCTATGTTCTAGGGCCCGCTGCCGATGCAGGTGATCGCAACACTTACTTCCATCTTCAGCATCGACGATGATAGGCAGGAGGCCATGGATGAGGCCTTGCTCTCGTTGGTCAGGGAAGGGATCGCGGATGCGGCTGCCAAGGTTGACGAAATCACCGCCTAATGCTTCTTCTCTCCACTAGACTATGGGTATAGATGGCCATATGGCCCAAGGCCCAACGGCCCGGCCCAAGGCACGACACTTTGGCCCGGCCCAGGCACGGCACGGCACGGAGCTGGTCGGGTCCGTGCCGGCCCGGCCCGACTGATCGGCCGTGCCTGGGCTGTGACCTCGGCACGATGGGCCGGCCCGGCACGGCTCGAAGTTTAGGGATGTTATTTAGACTTACTTTCAACCATATGTAAGACACGGCCCAAAGAATAGGATGAGAAAATAGACTTATTATATGTCACGACCCAAAGAGTAGGGACGTAAATTAGACTTATTTTAGTGTCACAGCCCAAAAAAGAGGGTGAAAAATAGACTTATTGCAGAGAAAGCACGATGGGGCTGCCGTGCCTTGGGCCGGCCGGCACGGCCCGACCCTTATTGGGCCGTGCCCAGGCCATATGTTGAGCACGTGGGCCGGCACACCGCCCGACGTGTAGGTCGGCCGTGCTGGCCCGAAAAATTTTGGCCCGAGCACGACCGGGCCCGGGCCGTGCCGGGCCGGCGGGCCGTTTGGCCATCTATAACTATGGGTTAGGAGTGCCCTTAATTCCATGTAGTCAGCGTCGGCGCTGGGATAACCCCTCCGGCCATGTCGGGTTTAACCGACGGTCGAAGCACCGGCGACGGAGTTGGACTCCGTGCAACCTTTTTAGCACTGGCGCATCGTATTGTAATCCGTTCCTCTTCTTGTGTGTTAATCATCTTCCTAATTGTAGTGCTATTCATCGAACTCCACTTCAACGGCGTCAAGCCCGGCAGCGATGAGTGGTGCGCCCTGAGTCGAACACCTGTCGAGCAATCTTGCCAAAATGGTAAAGGAGAGGGGAATTTTTAGCATTTTTAATTTTTTTAAAGATTTACAAAACTAATTTTTTGTTTTCGAAAATTGCAAAACGAGTCTCATTCGCCCTCGGGAGGGCGAGATTTAAAAAGCCCTCTCGAGGGTGTTTTTCCGACGTGGCAGACGGCCGTTGGGCGCCGTCTGCGCGGCGCCAATTTTGCAGGCGACCCCCTTCCCGCCCTTGGTAAGGGCGTTTTTTCTTTGTTCAAACAGGGGCCGTCTACAAAAAGGATGGCCGCCCTAGCTTTTTGCAGCCGGCCCCCTTCCCGCCCTTACCAAGGGCGTTTTTTGTTGAAACAGGGGCCGCCCTGCAAAAGGGCGGTCACCCGGCTTTTTACGACAGCCCCCTTCTCACCCTTCCGGAGGGTGTTTTTGCCCTTCCCGCCCTCCGGAAAGGCGTTTTTAGCTGGCGTATATAAGCCGAGAGTCAACGAATTTCTCATCATTTGCATCCTCCCAAATCCAGAAAAAAGAAGAGAGAGAGGGGTGAGGAAGAGGAAGGAGCGTGGCGAAGCCCTGCCGGATTACGTACTCCATCCGAGGTAAATGCAATATCTCGTCGTAATTTTTTTGTTAGTTAGTTTGTAAATGCAATATTAGGGAAAATAAAATTTTTTAATATTTGAATAGTTAGTGAATATTTAGTTTTAGATTTGTAAAATAGATTATTTAATTTAGATCAACTTAGATGATTTAATTGAGATCAACTTAGGTAGAATATTTAGATCAAATTAGATAGAATATGTTCGGATCTATGTGTATATTATGTGAATAGATGTTAAGCACTATGATATAGATGTTAAAATGAGGACATGATTTATTTTAGCCAATGTGATCTAGGACAAACCGATTTGGATAATCTGCATATAATTATGTTGATAATTTAAATATGTTTAGATATAAAGTATGATTTAATTTAATTTAGTTTATAAAATTTGTCAAATTTAGATGAACATATGTAGAAAAGAGGTACGATTGACGGTAGATCAAATGAACAAACTGATTCGGGATATTTTAAGATGTAGACCAGAGAACATATTGTTAAAGAAATTAACTTAGGCACAGAATTATCTAGGCAACATATTCGTAGTATGGAATAAACTCAGTTTCAATTTGTTTGTCAGGCACTATGGCAAGTAAGGTCATATTTCAAATAGTTCACGGTGAAGGCAACGTTAGATACGGTCCAGAAGGTGTAGATCGTCAGAATTTAGTATGAAATAGAAGGGCATCGATAGACCAGTCGATAAAACATTTGAGTCAGTTTATAGTTGATTGCTTACGTGGATTTAAAGTGGATACAAGAGTGAACACTATGTCTCTATTCGTTGTAGTAAGTCGTGCAACAGAAGTATATTATTGGGAACTTATGCCTATAGATAACACTGAGTCGTGGAGACGTTATGTGGACATGGCACTTGAAAGGTCCTGGCCCCTTGTTATTTTTGTGGCATTGCACGAAATCGATAGCAGTAATACAATGCAAACAGAGTATGGTGAAGGTCCGAGCAATGAAGCAAGCTTGGAGGAGGCGATTGGCGTGACGAACGAGGGGGAGAGAATCGAAGCAATTGTTGAAGAAATGGAGAGGGAGGATTCCGAAAATGAACAGGCGGTGGGCGATGAATCATCGGACGAGGAAGAAGATGTCATGCCCGTGGATTGGGAACAAGCTGATTTCTCTCAGCTTGTTATCTCGGAGGGGCAGCAGGTTTCATTTGAATACAAGGATAACGAGGTAATCCAGGGTGCTAGGTATGCTCATAAGGAAGACATGAAAGAGGCGATGAAGCATTGGGCGGTCTCTTTGCATAGAGAGTTTAGGGTGGTGAAGTCTACGAACTATGTGTATGATGTAAAGTGCATGAAGGATGATTGTACGTGGCGCGTTCATGCATACAAGGGGACATGGAGTGACTATTGGAAAGTGAGCATTGTTGGTGAGCAAACATGTCTGTTGCCAGGGGTAGATAAGTATCACTGCAATATTACCTCGGAGTTTGTTGCCGGTGAGATGTACAGCGATGTTGTTAAAAACACGGATTTTGAACCAGGCTCCATTATTAGGCACATTGAAAACAAATTCAAGTATACTATCAGCTATTCCAAGGCTTGGAGGGCGAAACAAAAGATATTGGAGATGAGGTATGGCACATTTGAAGCATCGTATGACAATTTACCTCGTCTTTTAGCCACCATTGCGCAGGAAAACCCCAATACCTACTACGACATTCAGACTTTTCTATCATCTACTGAATCGAGCAAGAGTGTGCTGCAAAGAGCCTTTTTCTCGCTTGGTGCTTGCATCAACGCATTTGTGCACTGTCGCCCTATGATGTGCATAGATGGAACCTTTCTAACAAGCAAATACAGAGGTCAGATACTGACAGCGATTGGAGCAGATGGGAACAACCAGGTGTTACCTATGGCGTTTGCATTTGTCGAGAGTGAGAACACCGAAAGCTGGTATTGGTTCTTGGAGAGAGTTCGGTGCCAAGTCGTTCGTATGAGGCCCAATGTTTGTCTCATTCATGATCGTCATGCGGGCATGCTGAGGGCAATCGACTATCTTCAGAATGGTTGGCCGGAGAGGGGACTTCCAGCTAGGTGGCATGATGTTCGGAGTAGGTGGTGCATGCGGCATATGGGAGCCAATTTCTACAAACAATTCAAAAACAAGCACTTGATGGATCTATTCAAGAGGCTATACGGTCAGAATCAAGAGAAAAAATTCAATGAGATGTGGAGAAGGTTGGATGAGCTGACAACGAAGCAAACCGACGAGCAATCTCGTTGGCCACAGGATGGCGAGCCTGCAGTACCTCTTGGTCCATTGCATAATGACCCGCCAACAATGAGAAGGAGGTCTGCATCATCAATACGTAATTTCTCCCACTGGATAGAGAATGAACCAAAAGAAAAGTGGTATCTGTTATATGACACTGACGGAGCTCGATATGGTATAATGACAACCAACCTGGCCGAGGTGTACAACTGGGTGATGCGAGGAGTTCGGGGGCTCCCATTGGTGGGTATTGTGAAATTTATCCTTCATGGCACTCAGGCATACTTTAGGGACAGATTTAAGAAAATTTCCCCTTTGATGGCCGATAACAACATTGTATTTGGCAATGTGTTGACGAAATATATACAAGACAAAATTCTAAAGGCTATGAAGCACAGAGTAATCCCCCAAGGAACCCAAGTTCATAGGTACGAGATCATGTGTGTCAACAGGAGAAGGCGTGACATCAACCGTGTTCAAACTGTGCAGGAATGTGTGCTTCATGCGGAGGGTGGTTGTAGTTGCAGCTGTATGAAGCCGAAGCTTAGATATCTGCCTTGCCCACATGTCCTTGACGCAGCTGGGGATTGCGGCATAGTTTCTGGTATCTATGTGTCACCGTACTACAGGAAAGAATCAATTTTTCATACGTGGAAGGAGGATATATATGTTTTGGGATATCTGGATCGTACACAACACTGAGGCCACAAGTGTTCTACATTCCAGATCCATCGAAGTTAAGGCTGAAAAAGGGACGGCGTCAGTCGAGACGCATCAGAAACGACATGGACGAGTCGGAGGCTGGGAGAAGGACCCTATGTTGCAGCAAATGCGATGAGCACGGACATACATACAAAAAATGCCCGAAGAATTTAGAAACTTCAACCGTCGCAGGTGCAGGGCTATCCGGACAGGCCACCGATGGCAGCCGTCCATCGGGAGAAGGAACAACAATGAGGCGACCACGTCCTAGACGTGCTCGTGCGACGACTACGTCGTCCGCTGGCGATGCAATGGCTTGATTATTTTCTTCGCTCCTTTCAATCTAGTGGTGATCCGATATTTCTAATATTTGTTATGTTGTTGCCATCTGCCGTGCATGTAATATTTATCATTGTGAGAATGAACTATTTAATTTTGTTGTGATATTTTTATGTTGTGTTTGGTAGTTTGAATTAAGACGTGTAATTTTTGTAATGTTGAGATATAATGGACCATTTATGTCATGTATTCATATTGTTATGTTTTTCTTCTAAATTGCTTATTACTGTATTCATGTATTCATGCAGGTATGGCGGACGATACACCAGCTCTTTTCAGCAGGTCGATCGATAGGGTGCACAAGTCGTACTTGTCGGCAGTGCAGGGTGCTCAGCTTACCACCTTTCGTCCACGCCCGTCACGCGAGTTGTTGGGTGTCGATCCGCGACATGTCCAGTGGTACGATCTACCCTCTTTTGATTTACGACACTAATATTATACTTGACACTAATATTACACTTGATGGTATGCAGGTTGCATGAGTCTGGCCTGATCGCGATTTGCAGGCTTGTTGAGGCGCATGCCGACTAGCACAACTAGGCGAGACGGTGGGATGCGGACCAGTCCCTGATAGCTGCTTTGGTGGATCGGTGGCGTCCTGAGACGCACACCTTCCATCTTCCTTGTGGGGAGATGGCACCGACGCTGCAGGACGTCTCGTACCTGCTAGGGCTACCACCGCTCGGGGGCATCATCGTCGCAGGCAGGCGGGTCCGGGACCGGCGACGAGGGGGGTCAGGTACGGGCGACGACTTCGACGATCTGGAGGACCCAGATCAGGACGTTCTCGCCGCCTCTCAGCTTGGTAGAGCACCTCCACCACAGAGCCAGGACCAGCCACAGGAGATGCCCGCGCCGGATGTCCGTGCTGGTCGTGCCGTGCCCCCAGACAGGCTGACGTACTCTTAGGGGCACGTTAGAGCACAGGCTAGGAGGGCTAGGGGTAAGAGGGCTCGCCAGTAGGTTCTACGTGCTACAGTTTGTAAAAATGATAATTATTTATTCTGTTTTGGATGTTTGTATATATCTCTGTCCGTTCGTCCCACTCACATGTCACGAGATCCTTCCATATCGTTCGCTGCACGATACTCTTACTAACGACAAAAAAATTTCGGCAGTGTCAAACCTGCACGAGACGTCGCTATCAGCTTTTGCCCCGTGACAATCCTACATGATACGTTGCTATCAGCTTTTGCCCCATGACAATCCTACACGATACGTCGCGTTCAGCTTTTGCCCCGTGACAAACATAAACGATACGTCGCTGTCAACTTTGACCTCCCTGCACTATATATTGCTTCGATCCGAATACAAGCTTTTCAAATCTGCATTCTGTTTTCTACATTTTCCCGTACAATGAGATCTTCATATCATCCATTCGTTAAGCGTCTCCACTGGTGACTTCATCCTTTGAGCAGTTGATTCCACCATGGTCTGACCGTCCATTATACCATTGTGGAGATGGCTGCATACTTACGTCGTCCCTCCTCACGAAAACCCGGGGGAGACGATTTTTCCAATGCGCCAACATTGATCAGGTATGGCTTATCTGCAATGCATTCAGTTACAAAATCTTCACACAGAAAACGCTAACTTGATCGTACATCGTGTTAACACCTCATGCAGGCATATCGTTGGGTGTGCAACTTCGTTGAGTGGATAGATATGGAGAACCCACGAACCGACGGAACACGTTACTACCCACTAAGCGAAACAAGGTCAGACTACCTTCGGCGGAAGGCGGAGTACCAACGTCGAGTTGGTGCTGAAGCTTTGGATTGGCCTATGGATCAGCTAGCACTACCCACATGGCAGGAACGTCCAAAATGCTACTGTGGTCTCTGTTGCCAGGTGGTAAGATCCATAAGACAAGCAACTAGAGGACAAAGATGCTTCGTGTGTCCCGAGATTGTGGATGACGATTTTGTCGTGAGTATCATTTTTCCTTGTTTAACCTATACGCTTGTTCTATTTTCTAACCCCGAACATCACAAATGTGCAACCAGGAGGATGTACGTCAGTGTCCATACGAAGAGTGGATCGATACGGTTAAACCTGCTTCGATCGGTCGGACGGTAACACAACCTGAGTCGACTGAACAATTCATTCAGGCATGGATGGAGTACGAACGTCGCGTCGAAATCGCAAGCTTATCTTGGAGGAACAACCATTGGTTTCCCTAAATGGTCAGAGCGTCCCATGTGCGGTTGTAGGGATTTTGCAAGATGGCTACCTCCTTTGAACCACGAACATATGGCCGAAGATATTTCATTTGTCCCAACTTAGACAATGACTTCGTTGTACATCTTTCGTTTTATCAATCCCGCAAACGTCTTCACTCTAGTGGCTCTCTAACTGATTACATGTGTTTCTTTACCAGGGCATTGAAAGGAGGTGTGGATTCACTAGGTGGATCGACAATGTCATTCCCCAATATAACGGCCTAAAAGTAACTGAATGTGAAACACAAAAGGAGTACAACGCCGAGAAGGAAAGAGAAAATTGATGACAAGCTTAACGCCCTAGAACGGTTCCGTAGGATAGCCGAGCCTTGACTTGTCAGGGATGAGTAAGTTGTATCATGTATGCATAAGACATATGCTATGTATTGTATCATCCATACCTAATGGGTTATGCAACAATGTGGCACACAGCTGCTTAACCATTGCTACTAAGTTAATTTGGTTAAAACAGTATGTTATGATCACAGGTAATGCAAACAACATACGTACGATACCTCGAATATTAGGGTTCATTACACAACACATTTACATTTGCATTTACATATGTACGATACATTTACATTTGTAATAATATGTATAGACGATAACATTTATATTTGCAACAATATGTATAGACAAATGGGTTGGCTAAGTAGGGTTAGGGTGTATGTAGGATAAAAACGCCCTCCCAGAGGGCGGGAAGGGAAAAAACGCCCTCTGAAAAGGCGGGAAGGGGGCCGCCTGCAAAAAGGGCAAAAAACGCCCTTGGTAAGGGCGGGAAGGGGGCCACCTGCAAAAAAGCCAGTGCGGCCGCCCTTTTTGCAGGTGGCCCCCTGTTTGAACAGGGAAAAACGCCCTTACCAAGGGCGGGAAGGGGGCCGCCTGCAAAATTGGCGTCGCGCGGCAGACGGCGCCCAACGGTCGTCTATCACGTCGGAAAAAACGCCCTCTGGGAGGGCATTTTTTAAATCTCGCCCTCCCAGAGAGCGGGAGGAGACTAGTTTTGAAATTTTCGAAAACGAAAAATTAGTTTTATAAATCTTTAAAAAAATTAAAAATACAACAAATTCAAGGAGAGGGTGTGGATTGGGCCAAGCTGGCTGGAAAAAGGCCCACAGACACTTGGGTCTTCCCTACTAGCAAATAGGCCCGCATGTTATTTGGGTCGCTTTCGGTTTTTCGGGCAAGGCAAAGTCTCCCCTTGGCCACGCCGCCGCTACACGGGCGTTCAGCCGCTTCGGCCGCGTCAACCACGCGGGCCTCGCCCGACGCATCGGGCGTGGGAGTCCATTGGGCAGGGCCAGCCGCACAGCCGCGCTAGCCACACGGGCCGTGCCGCCCACTTGGGCCACGCTACCGCACAGCCGTGTCGCCCAATTGGGCCATGACCGGCGACTTGGGACGCACCATTCTCGAATTTTTAGCATTTTTAATTTTACTAGCAAAATGCCCGTGCGTTACAATGGAACGACGACGCAAGGAGGGAAGCAGATGGAGGGCGAAGGTCCAGGCGGCGGCACGGAAGCTCCGAGCAGCGACGGGAGGGAGGGGCGCAGGCGCGGGGCAGGGCGCGGCGCGGATGGGGACAGAAGAGAGGGACGCATGAGATCTTTCTTTTTCATCCAAACCCTCCCTTTCTTTTTAGCATTGGGACTGCGGTTAATTTTATACACTCAAGGGTTTTTCTTCAAAATAACCCCTTTTCTTCTTTAACTGGTTTTTTTAAAATAGTAAGGTAGACTGCGGATTAATTTCGAAAAAACCAAGGGGTTTTCTGCAAAATAGTCAGGCAAAACAAAATTTGGGTGGAAACATTGCTTGCTTTATAAATAGTTATATAAATGTCTGTGCGTTGCAATAGAACGACGACGCAGGGAGGGAAGCAGGCGGAGGGCGAAGTTATAGGCGGTAGCACGGGAGCTCCGAGCGACGACGGGGGGGGCGCAGCGCGGCGCGGGGTGCGGCGTGGATGGAGACGGAAGAGAGGGACATAGGAGGTCTTTTTTCATCCAAGCCTTCCCTTTCTTTTCAAGCATTGGGATTACGGGTTAATTTTATAAATACTCAAGGGGTTTTCTGCAAAATAACTAGAGAAGAACGAAAATTTTGCATAGAAACACTACTTGCTTTATAGATAGTTATATATACATATATATAACTTTGAAAGCAAGAGTATCTTCAACTTTATGAACCACTGGACCTTGATTAAGAAATAGTATCAGATAGACATTTAGTCTAAGTTAATTTATTCACCAAATTAAGTCAAAAATATAATAAAAATAGATATTGACTTACGATACTTTAAACCGATTAGAAATTTGGTAAAAGTTTAAAATATTTATGACTCGATATTATTAGCTAGAAAAGTATATTGATGAATAGGATAAGTTGCATGTACATCGACGGCGGCGCGCTAGCTCACTCGTGCAGCGTGTGCTCGGCCGCTGCTGAGGGCAATGGATGGCGACGCAAGAGGCGGTAAGTCGGGCTCGCCTCCTGGAGGTGAGAAAAATGAGGCAACAATGGAGCGATAGGTTATACGGATCGAAAATTTTATAGATTTGGAGAAAAAACAATTTGATGATCGAAAAGTTATAGATTTTTTAAGTAGTTAAGATAAGTTCTATTGTACATATAACTGGGTTTTTTAAAAAATAGCCAGGCGGATTGCGGGTTAATTTCGGAAAAACTCAAGGGGTTTTCTACAAAATAGCCAGGCAAAACAAAATTTGGGTGGAAACACTACTTGCTTTATAGATACTTATAGATTTTTTAAAAGATTTGCAAAAATAATTTGTAATTTGAAAATATTGCAAAACTAGTCGTCTCTCGCCTCCGGAGGGCGAGATATAAAAATCGCCCTCCCAGAGGGCTTTTTTCTGACGTGGCGGACGACCGTTTGCCGCCGTCTGCCGCGCGCGTGTAATTTTGCATTTTGCCCCCTTCCCGCCCTTACAAAGGGCGTTTTCACCGTGCACTAAACGGTGATAAACGGTGAATAGTGAACAGTGCAGTGAAAGGACAGCCACTTTGTCTCCATAACGGGACAGCCGGGACCAAGACCAAACGAGTTAAACTGGGAAGCACTCGACATTCTGCCGTCTAACATAGATGGCTTGGAAGAATCGTTCTCCGTACAAGAGATGTATAGGGCAATCAAAGAAATGCCAGCTGACAAAGCCCCAGGGCCAGACAGCTTCAGTGGAGCTTTCTTCAGAGAATGTTGGGACATTTTCAAACCAGACATCCTCTTGGTCTTCAATGCTATTCACAGCTGCCGATGTGCACGCTTAAACTTGCTCAATACAGCGAACATCGTGCTCATCCCAAAAAAGAATTGAGCGGAGGGAGTTTCAGATTTCAGACCAATCAGCCTAATCCACAGCGTTGCCAAGCTTTTCTCCAAAGTGTTGGCGTTACGTTTGAGGCCGCTTATGCCATCCATGGTTTTGATCAACCAAAGCGCTTTCATAAAAGGGAGGAGCATACACGACACTTTCTCTTCGTCAGAAATATGGCCAGAAGATACCACTGTTTGAGGCGAGCAATGCTGCTATTCAAACTGGACTTACAAAGGCGTTCGACTTCGTTCGCTGAGATTACTTGATGGTCTTGCTGCAACGCAGGGGTTTCCCGATGAGATGGATAAATTGGCTTGGTGCATTTTTCTCCACCTCAAGCTCCCAGTTACTCCTCAACGGCTGCCCAGGGCAGCGAATCTACCATGGAAGAGACCTTCGACAAGGAGATCCCCTTTCGCCGCTCCTCTTTATCCTTGCAATAGACCCACTTCAGCGGTTACTCTCCAACGCCACAGATCTGGGGGCACTTTCCAAGTTGCGGGGAAAAACGACCAGCTTACGGATCTCGATGTATGCAGATGACGTTGTCATTTTTGTTAACCCCACCCGTCGAGATGTAACAACTTTATCGACATCCTATTCCTTTTTGGCACAACTTCTGGTGTTGTCACCAACCTTCAAAAATCCCAAGTGGCGGCCATCAGATGCGACAACATCAACTTGGATGAGGTCCTTCGCGGTGTCCCGGCGGTGAGGGCGACTTTCCCTTTAAAGTACCTGGGGCTCCCCCTGGTGCTAGGAAGATTGCGTAGAAGGGACTTACAACCGATCTTCGATAAAATCTCTGAGAAGGTTGCAAACTAGAGGGGAAAAACATGGGGTTGGCTGGGAGAGCCACACTGGTAAAGTTAGTGATCTCAGCGCAACCAATATATCTCCTGACCGTCCTCAGAGTCACGAAGGGATCCTTAGATCAGCTAGACAAATAGCGGCGAAGCTTTTTATGGGTGGGCACGGGAGACATCACCGGAGGTAAATGCAAGATTAATTGGTCAAGGAGGTGTTTGCCAATCAGTCAGGGTGGTTTGGGAGTACTAAACCTCGAAAAGTTTACAAGAGTTTTGCGCTTGCGCTGGCGCTGGCTATGGCCAGTGGCGTAGCCAGGATTTACAGCTATGGTGGTCCATTGTCTAAAATTTTTTGACGTGATAAATTAACATGTCGTACACAAGTATATGAATTATAAAACACAATTAAGATAAAAAGATATATAATGATTCATAAAATAAATGAGTATAATTTCTTAACATATAATTTAAAAATTACGTACCCATAATAGTTGTAGAGCAATATATCACTTCTTCTTCTTGTCAGGTCTGCGTCTTTTAATAGCCATGAAAGTGTTGATGATCTCTTCTTCACTCAATTGTAAGAAGATATCACGCTCAATAAAAGTCACTAGACAATCATCCAGAAGGCTATCGCCCATCTTATTTCTCAGCTTGTTTTTGATAAAAGTCATTGCAGAAAATATTCTTTCAACACTTGCAGTAGCCACCGGTAGAAGCAATATCAACTTGATAAGTAAATAGACCCAATGATAAACTTTGTCCCTCTTTGTTTCAACAAGTTTTACTGAGAGGTCAACAAGATTATTTATGTCTTTGAACAATTCATCTTTTCTCATGTCATTAATAAAGTTTTCAAGTTGCAAATCGAGTCTTAGCAAGTCTGAGCTTGAAAATTCATTAGGGTAAAATTCAGCAAGTCTGTGTACCTTGTTTGCATCAAAAGAAGCGAAGGAATTACTGGATTCAAAGTAGCCATACAAGTAAGCAACTCCATATTTACCTCATCAAATCGATTATCAAGCTCTTGGCTAATTTTATCAATGACTCCAATATACACTTCTCTTCGAAGTGATCATCATTTGTTTGGACTGGAGCAAAACGTGCCGATCTTCCATACGGCACATAATTATTTTCCATTGCAGGAACTTGAATGCCAAATTTGCTGCAAAACATTGTAACCTTTTCAAGAAATGAAATTCACCCATCAGACCTCATTTGTTGCATTTTACTCTTTGCCAAACGGACTAGTGACATTGCATTAAGAATATCTTGGTCTTTTCTTTGTAAACACTCAGATAATTCATTTGTATGTCCAAGAATGTCAAGCATCGAATGAGCATTAAAAATAAAATTAAATGACTCAAATGCTCCAACCATAGTATGTATTTTTGGCCAATCACCTCTTTGTGAAGTATCTCGTCCAAGAGACATGAGTACATCACGAATTGGGGATACATAGCAATCATGTTGACCACAGTTTTATAATGAGAACCCCACCGGGTATCACCGGGTCTAGGCAACCCCATCTCTTGATTTAACCCACTACCAGATTCTAGTGTACCACACTCAAGTGCTTTTATGACATTATCATATTGCTGATGTCGAAGCATTCCATGACGCTTACAAGAACTACCAACAATATTTAGCAAGAGGGATACTCGACCAAAAAACCATACACAATCACTATTGTCATTGGCAACAAGAAACAGAACCAATTGGAGTTGATGTGCAAAAGAATGAACATAATAAGCAGATGGTGATTCTTTCATGATCAAGGTTTTAAGCCCTTTAATCTCTCCTTTTATGTTACTAGCCCCATCATAGCCTTGCCCACGGATTTGAGTTATACTCAAACTATGACTAGCTAGTAAAGATTGAATTGCTTCCTTAAGTGATGAAGAAGTAGTATCATCTACATGAACAATTCCAAGAAACCGCTCCCATGGTCTGCCTCATTTATCAACATAACGCAAGCAAAGGGCTAGCTGTTCTTTATGAGAGACATCACTAGACTCATCAGCTAAAATTGTGAAGTAATCATCACTAAATTCCTGAATGATTTGATCTCTAGTCTCCATTGCACACCATTGAATAATTTCTTTTTGTATGTCAGGGCTAGTTAATGTGGAATTACCTGGAGCGTTCTTCAAAACAAACTTGTCCACCTCTTCATTATTTGCAGCAAGCCTCCTCAAAAGCTCAATAAAGTTCCCTCTGTTACTAGACTCTTCACTTTCATCATGCCCACGGAATGGTAATCCTTGCTGCAAAAGAAACCTCAAACATCTAAGTGAATAAGTCAACCTGATCTTGTAGAGACGACGCTCCTCATTATCCGCCTTCACAATTTTATCATCAATTGCTCCATGTGGAATTATAAATAAATTATATCTTTCTTGGGCTGCGTTGTGAGCACTTTTCACACCACCCACATGTAAATCAAGTGCATCAATTCTATTCCAATTTCTCCAACCACCTTCAACAAATGCTGATTTTATACTTTTCTCCTTTCCAAACAAGTAGCACACAAAGCAAAATGCTGCCTCCTTCTTGACACTATATTCAATCCAAGGATATTTATAAAACCATACGGGATTGAATTGTCGAACCCTATTTCCAATTTTTCTACTTTCAAATTTATGTGCATAGGGTTGCAATGGGCCCTTAATAATATATGATCGTCGAACTGCATCTTGATCATTGACGGGATAATTTTAAATGGGTTGTCTTTCATCCGGATCAAGTGGTAGCCGACTGATATCATAAATAGCTTCTTTTTGGGCAAGTGGAGGTGGATTTGGAGGCATTGGAGTTGGACTTACATTTTATTGAATCACTCTATCTTGATCTTGTCCATCTTCTTGTTCTTCTATTTGCTCTTCTGAAACAGTTGCAGCCGCCGAAGGAGATTGAGAACAAGCTTTCTTCTTAGATTCATATTTCTGGAAAAGAGAGGGAATATCACCACTCCTCTTCATTTTTAACAAATCTGCATAAGAATTATAAGATGTTATACATATACTGTACCGAACTGAATACATATATTGTACTGTATGAAAAAAACTGAACCAATAGTTATAATGGACTAAAACTGAATACATATGATCATCATATCGAGTCATAGCTAGATGGGATACATAGGATCAAGTGGTGTCATTAAATAATACATAGAATCATACATTGTATCAAGCTCATGAAAAACAAGGGCAGTTTCACTAATACTTTGTCTTACCTTGCCGTTGTCGCCGGCCCTGGACGAGTCTACCGGTCGGTCGGGTCTACGTCTAGCCTCTAGGGTTTCCTTTCTCAGTTTCTGCCTCTTCTGGTTTGGCGCAGCGTGGCGGCGTCGGCGGCCCGGCCGTCGTTTGGTCCCGGCAGCTGCTGGTCGGTGTGGTCGCGCACGGTCGCGCACGGACGCGTAGAATATCAGGCCAGGCAGCGGCGACAGCGTTTTCTTTTTGGCGTCGTCTACTCGTCTAGGGTTTAGGTTTTCTGGCGTGAATTACTGCCTGCGGGCTCGCGGAGTCGCGGGGAGGGGGGTTGGCGCGCCGCAGGGTGGTCCGTGGCCCACACGGACCACCCTGTAGCTCCGCCACTAGCTATGGCATGAGTGGAAAGACCCGACCAAGTCGTGAGTAGGGTTGGAGACGCCTTGCGACGAAGTTGACAAGATCCTCTTCGCTGCATCAACAAGAATAACGGTCGGCGATGGCAATACAGTGCACTTCTAGGACTCTACGTGGTTAGATGGGCAAAGACCGAGAGACCTCATGCTGCTTGTCTACAAAATTTCCAAGAAAAAAGGAAAGTCCCTGTGACAAGGCAAAGAGAACGATGCTTGGTTACAAGATCTAACCATCGATATAAGCACCCCATGGATAGTGAACCTCATGGATCAGCTAGTCACTTTGTGGGGGGGCGGTGCGGAGAGTTCACTTGGACAGCGCAGAGGCAGATTAGATTGTTTGAAAGTTCTCTAACCACGGTTGCTACACGACCTCCTCGGCCTACAAAGCGCAATGTTGTGGCGCACCCAACACAAGCTACAAACAACTGATACGGAAAGCTTGGGCACCGGGAAAATATAAATACCATGCGTGGCTAATCATCCAAAATAGATTTTGAACCTCCGATCGACTGGCGGGTTAGGGGGTAGAGAAACAATGGCCAATGGCCTCTCTGTCGCAGCTCAGTCGAGGCGGTGTTACATCTCGTAGCTGCATGCAGATACTCTACCAGGATTTGGAGCCTTGTGGCCAATTGGGTAGGATTCCAACAATTGCAACCGACCGAGTGGATGGATGCCCAATCAGTACAACAGTGGTGAGAAAACCTAGCAAATACTCCGGGTGTCACGAAGAAGGGGCTTCGATCCCTTATCCTGCTAGTCGAGTGGAAAATCTGGAAGAAAAGAAACCAGCGAATCTTCGATCATAAAGAGGCGGCAACGAGCTATCTACTCGTGACAATCAAAGAAGAGGCTAATCTTTGAGGCCTAGTAGGCAGTAAGCATTTGCACGAGATCATACCCCATTTTGTATAGTGTTCTCTGTATAGTGTTGGCCGACCTTTTCCTTTTTTCTCTCTCCTAGGGGTGTATTTATTCCTTGTATATGCAATGAAAAGGCCCTATCGTGCCGTTTTCCTTTCAAAAAAAAGTTGTGATCCATAACCAAGATAGCAAACATTTTCAAAGGAAATGAGCTGTCATTAAAGAAAACTAGGGATAGGCCACCATGTTCTAGTAACTTGTCAATAGTTGAAGGAATTCGTTTTCCTTAACCATATAGCTCCAAAAATGTTTCTTTGATTTCAACAACTTCAGCATAAACCTCTTGCATTCCTGGTCGATCTTTTGGTATCTCTACCGAGCATGAGAGACCAAGTTTAGCCAGTTGCGTGATGCAGCTCAAAATTCTGACCGTTGCATGGTCATGGTGTTCATCTTCTAAATTTGGCATGATATTAGGATCTATAATCTTGCCAATGTTATGAGGAAACGCCTTTTCCACGAATTTGTGAAGGCTCAAGCCATCATTAAACATGCCATCAGTTGGACGCTTCCCTGTGAGCATTTCTAGGATGATAATTCCATAGCTGTATACATCGCCCTTTGTAGAGATTTTGCTTCCAAAACCATATTCTGCAATACTATATAAGAGTATTCAAAAGATTGACCGCCTCATAGTATTGAAATATTAAAATAAAAAGGATCTAATGAATAGAAAAGTTAATTATGAATGTATATAAACAAACAGGAGACGTTACAAACATCTTACTGTTCCTATACTTACAAAAATATTACCTGGCGCAATGTATCCAATTGATCCTCTTGGTCCTGCTAAGCTCGTAGAACTGTTAATCGTTGAAGAACAATACCTGTGAAGAAACTTACTTAACCCAAAGTCGCCAAGACGGGCACCCATGGCATCATCTAAAAGTACATTGCTGGGCTTTAAATCACAATGGACTATAGGTGGTACGCAATAGTTATGTAGATAATCCAGGGCAGCAGCTATGTCAGCTGCAATTGTTATTCTAGAGGCCAAACTCAATTGTATATTCAATCCATACGTGATATGGTTCAGATGGAGCCAGTTCTCAAGGTTACCATTCGGCATATAATCAAGAATAAGAGCTTTGAACTCATGTCCTATTGGATCAAATGTTGCGCATGCAGTAATCACGCTTACAAGATTACGATGACGAGTGTTCCTCAGTGCCTCACACTCAGCAAGGAAGCTCTTTGGTCCTCCATGTTGATCAAGTTTGAAAACTTTGATAGCGACAACTTGTTTTTCAAACTCAAATACACCTCTGTACACTGATCCATATTTACCTGAACCGACCATATTGGCAGAAGAGAATCCATTTGTTGCTTTGTCTAAATCAGCATAAGAGAAATTCTTCCCATCATTGCAGGATTGATTAACATCCTGTTTGACTTTCTTTCTCTTTTTCAAAAGAATAAGTGCAAAGCAAGATAACAAGACCAAAGGAAGAGCAGTAAACACTACCGTCTTCACAATGTTGGAGTCGTGTCTTTGTTTAGATATATTTGTATTGCAAAGCGGCACTTGTAACAATTGGGTGCTGGCACATAACTTCTGGTTCCCTTGAATGAACACCTCGCTTGCATTTTCAAATATCCCACCTGTTGGTACCTGTCCTTCAAGATT
The DNA here is from genome assembly GCA_019925245.2 of Oryza australiensis. Lineage (NCBI taxonomy): Eukaryota > Viridiplantae > Streptophyta > Magnoliopsida > Poales > Poaceae > Oryza > Oryza australiensis. The sequence continues at coordinate 84,465 of JAIFGZ020000330.1, read as the reverse complement.
GTTGAAGGACAAATTTAGAAGCCTCAGATTGTTGAAGGAATAAAAAAAACGAGGGATATCACCAGATAAGTTGTTTTGAGAAAGATCCAGGACAGTGATGCCTCTTAAATTACTGAAAGAATCAGGGATTGTGCCATCAAGAAGGTTCCCTTCCATGTAGAGGGTCTCCAAGTGGACACATTCGCCTATGGTAGAGGGGATTTGTCCAGATAACTGGTTATTGGAAATATCAAGGGGCCCAAGGTTGATAAGGCCACTAATCTCCAGTGGAATTCTTCCAGAGAGTTTGTTGTGAGACAGATCCAGACCTTTAGAAAGGGAGGAAAGAGTAAATATCTCCCTTGGTATGCTCCCATTAAAGCTGTTATATGAGAGATTCAATATCGCCAAGTTTTTGCAACGTCCTAAAGCTTCTGGGATTGAACCACTCAAATAATTTTCTTCTAAATGGAGCTCACTTAATTGATTGAGATTACCAATTGAGCGTGGAATTTGCCCAGAAAGTTTGTTCTGGGATAAGCTTAGGGCAAACAGGTTTTGAAGATTTCCAAGTGAAACAGGAATATTTCCAGTAAGCAAATTCTTTTCCAGGAAAAGAACTGAGAGGTTTGTGAGGTGTTCCAGCTCTTCCGGTATGGTGCCAGATATTTTATTTTCTGTTAAAAAGAGTTGCTCTAAGTTTTTGGAAAGGCTCGCAGTGGTACCTGGCAGTACTCCTTCAAGTATGTTTGAGTCCAACAGTAACCTCACTAATTGTGTGCAATTTGTTAATGAGGATAAGAAAGACCAATCTCCAGCTTCAAGCCGGTTCTTGCCTAGATCCAATTCTATTAAGTTAGGCAGAGTCCCAAAAGAAGGAACAACTCCCTGGAATGCATTGTCCCGGAGATTAATCACCTTCAGATTTGTTCCGTTAGCTAGTGAAATGGGGATTTGACCTTGGAATTGGTTTGCTTGCATAATCAAAGTTTGGATACTTGGAAGGGTATATCCAACGCTGTATGGAATTTCCCCGGTGAGACTATTCTTGCCCATGCCAAGGTATGTGAGTGCTGACATGTTGTAAATAGATGCGGGCACAGTCCCTGACAGAAGGTTGTAAGAAAAATCTAATACTTGCAGGTCTGGAATTGTACCTATACTCGTGGGGATGCTACCTTGAAAATTGTTACCCCCAAGCAAGAGCCAGAGAAGTGAAGAGAAATTCCCTATAGTGGAAGGTATGGTGCCTGCAAGATCATTTGACTGCACGATAAAATATTGCAAGGGTGAGTCAATATTCATTAAATTCGGTATTGACCCCACAAAGTTGTTCAGTCCAAGAGCTAATTTTGTGAGCGATGTGCTGTTAAACAGGGCATGAGGAATCTCTCCAGTGAGATGATTTCTTGTTAAACTCAGCACTTGAAGTGACGAACTGTTAGCTAGGAGAGATGGGATTGGTCCTGTGAGGCTGTTATTTGCCAAAATTACAGACACAAGAGAAGAGCTACTACCAAGTGAAAGAGGAATGCTGCCTGTCAGACTGTTCCCAGCCAGACGTAAAACCGAAAGGTTTCGGAGCATCCCCAACCCTTCTGGTATTCCTCCAGTGAGCATGTTGCTACCCAAGTTGAGCACTTGAAGATTTAAACACTGTCCCAGGTTTTGGGGAATCTCACCTTGAAGGGTATTGCTTCCGAGATCAATGGTTTGAAGCTGATGACAGGAAGATAGAGTGTCTGGGATCTTGCCTTGAAGTTTGTTTGAGCTGAGATTAAGGTACTGAAGCCTATTTAGCTGCCCAAGTTCAAGTGGGATCTCGCCGCTCAGCTGATTATTTGGGAGGTGTATTCTTGTGAGGAAAGTGAGATTGGCGATGCAAGGTGGTATTTGTCCATTCAGGTCGAATGACTCAAGTTCCAGTGCAATAACACGAGATGAATTTCTGTTGCTGCAAGTGACACCAGACCAACTGCAGAATTGGTACGAATCATTCTTCCATGTGGCTAGGATTCCATCGGTATTTGTGAGATAGAGCTTAAGGCAAACAAGTGACTGGAATTGGATGCTTGGTTGATCATGGAGAGCTGTAGCACCTAATGAGGACGCAAAGAATGATAAGAGATAAGAGAGGATAACGGCCAATGGCAGCCGAGAACTGATGCTAGTGGCCACGAGACTGTACCTATATTTACTATTACACATGGTCATATGCTAAAATGGTCGTGTGGCTTAAGTTGTGAGGTGGTGTTTTCGTAAGGTGGTGGGCGTTCCTCATTTATAGGGAAATGAACTTAGAAAAGTGTGGTATGTGTAAAGACTCGCCGCTAGCAGTGCGTGACTGATGTCTGTCTTCCTAATCACGGGAAGTCATAATTGTCACTCGGAGATTTCTGTGTCATTGCTCTGACTGAAATTCATCACGTTTTATATGACTGACAGACAGAGTCGTCGGTTCGTGCTGGGTGACTCGTGTAAAACACGGCCAACCGGATTTCCCGCCCCCTCCGGGACAGTCAAAGTTCAGTTCTGATGTCGCTGTCTTCCTAATCACGGAAGTCATCATTTTCAGTCGGAGAGTTTGTGTCGTTCCTAATCACATCATCACGTTGGAGATGTGACAGGCAGACAATCGTCGGTCGTGCAGGATAACCCGTGTAAAACACGGCAAGCCAGATTTCTCACCCCTCGGCACAGCCAAATTTCACTTCTGGATGAAGCCCTATATAGATGCTGGAGGCTTTGCTTTCGGTGCTTGTATAAGCTAGTTTTGCCTTGTCAGGAAAATGGTACCCAACGCTTACCATTTTCTGATTCAGTTGGTTGTTCACCTCGTTCTTTTTTTATTTTTTGTCAGTGGCAGCCTTGGAGGTGGTCCAGGTCCTTCATGCGGCTCTAGTAAGTAGACTTTGTAAATTAAGACTTAGGCCATGCTCTTTTTAACTTATTCTCCGAATTTAAAACGAATTATTTTCTTCGTGCCTCACGTTTTGTTGTAAAATACAGAAATGAATACATATTATATATTATATGAATATTATATATTATATAAATGATTGATATGTATGTTAAAATAATATGAAAATGATACGAAGATAATGATTTATTATGCTTGCAAGTTGAGAACTAAAATATAATAAATTTTAGATTATGTCATCGTTGCATAAGTTTTAAGATTCTAAACAATATTTCATCCTTCCTAAAATATAACACACAATATTTGTTCCAAGTTATAACAACTTCTTCACAAATATTTTTTTTCAATCAATCATAATCTTTCACCATTCAATTTTCTTACCTATATTCATTTATCAACCAATCACAATATTTTTTATTTAATTCTATCTATTTTCTTAATACTTGTATCCAACCATAAAATGTTTATATTTTAGGACGAATGTATTAAGTGTTAGTGGGTGATAATACGAGACATTTGTATGCTGAGCCTTATGAGAGTTAGCGTGTACTAATTATACAGAATACAGAAAATACAGAAGGTACAGAAACATTTTTGAAAATTCTTTTTTCATTGCATTGCATAGATCATTTGTCTATTTGTTAAGTGATTTCATAAAAATATTTGATTTATTCATATCAATTAGATAATCCGTTGCGATAGTCTGATAAATAATGTGAATCAAACGCTGCCTTACATCAGTACTATTCCTTTGGTCCTACGAAACTTGTCCAATATGGGCATACTTTTCGTGAAGTAATGTGGTCATCGTTCCGTTGTTACGCGTACTTATATACAGAGACCAACATCATATAAACTAGTGATCTGCTGTGCATATATATTTTTAAGTATTTGCTAGATTTTAGACATCCAACATTTTTAGTTTTCTAGTCTCCTAAAATATTGTTTCATAAAACTGCAGCGGCGTTATGTAATAATGTGCAACTTTTGTTTGATTTTACTACAATTTTGGTAAGATATATGATTTTACTTTAGTTTCATCGAAGTTTAAATATTTTATACTTAAATTTTTGAAATATTTATCATACTATAAATTTATTTGTCTAGATTAGAGCAATTCGTCATTTAACCTTTTATTATTAAGTTTAGTAGAATGAATACTCTATTTTCCAATATTTGAGACCCCTAAAACTAGACAATCCCATTTTTCTTTTTATGTTGGACTGACGTTATTTTCAACCATCACCGTAGAAGACCCTCAAGGCGGCTGCCCATCATTGCCCAATCCACAATGCCCAGGCTGCTAATACAGGGGATTGGAAGCGCGGGCATTCAATCATTTGAAGAGTAGCACTGTTCATGCGATTCCATGCAATTTGTTGAACTATTGCCCCGTTGAATCGTTTATGTGTTACCTGATGATATGGGGATTGGATAGGGTGGATTTCTGTTTTTGTTTTCCCAGCCTTTCTGACTGTGGGGGCTCCTGTTGGTTTTGTTTCCCTGGCCTCCCGCGTGGAGTTGTTTCCAAATTATGTGGAGCTGGTGTCCCCAGTTTTCCTTGCTTTAGTTCTGTTTATTTTTCGTTTCTTTCTTTGTAAGACTTTGTCACTAAGCTTAGGCCTTCTCCCAAAAAGCCGGCTAGTGAAATTTACCTGCAGTCAAAAAAATTTTATGCGATTCGATGTAATAATACATAGAGTAAAAATGTTACCAGTCATCATATTAACTAGAGTAATATTTTTACCAATGTGTAACTATTCCATGGATTTCACCGATCTCAATAAAGCATATCCAAAAGACCGCTTGCTTCTCCATAGGATAGACCAACTGATCGTTTTGATAGCTGCATGCGAGATGTTAAGTTTCCTTGACACACTATCGAAACTTGGTTTCGGCAATATAATTTTTGGGGTCGCAGTCAAGATCGCCAAGCACAATGGGTTAGAAGAAAAAGAAGGTTTAGACAGGTTCAGACCCTCTCGTGAGGTAATACCCTACTCCTGTTTCGATGGATTCGATCCGCCGAGTGTCTTTATTGATCTCGTGATCTAAAGCTAAAGGCTAAAAACTCATAAAAGCACAGGATCTCCCTCAAGGGACGCCCCTTACCCCCCTTATATAGTATTGGGAGGAGAGCTTACAAATCAGAAACCCTATCTTACGCTAAGTTGGTTTCCTCAATCTTACCAAACCGTGACTATATGCCGATTGCCTTATCTCTATCGGCAATCGTAACACCCAAGTCATGTTCGGTTTACGATATGGCGGCGCAATCTATCCCTACCTCTAGTCGGATAAGCTTGCCATGTAGATACCCGATTGCCATAATCTTCACAGTAGCCCCTGAGTCCTTTTCAGTCGAAGAGACAGCTCAGCTTCAAACCAAAGCCTCTTTGACCGAGTGCTTTTGGCGCCGAGTGACTCCATCATCTCTGCCTGAATCTTTCCGAGTGGCTCCAAAGACTGTGAAGGGCTGGACAATATCTAAAAAATTCTCAAAAATAAATATCTAGGTGCATCTCCTGATGCACCTAATTAGGTGTAGCCCCCGACTATGTGATTAGTCAAAAACAGACTAAGCATATAGTCAAGAACTATAAAAAATCATTCTTATGTAGATGCTTAGCTCATGCTAAAGCAACTTTATCACTCGGCAAGCTTACGCTTATCCGAGTGAATTTGCCCGAGTCATCTCAAAACAAATAACTCAATCAACCCTCATAGGTGAAAAGCACTCGGTAAGCTTATGCTTATCTGAGTGGATCTGCCCGAGTCAACCCGGAACAAATATTTTAATCATCCCTCATGGGAAACGAGTTCTTTCAATCATATGAAAAATATGACCAAGTTATTAAATAGCTTTTGCCATAATACTGGTCTCAATCTATGAAGATCTTCACCAAGGTGGAAAAATAAATAGCATTGATAATATTACTTGATCAAATGCCAAAAAACCAAACAGCCCTTGTCATCAAGGCAGCTATAGAAACTTAGCTGTCGGTCACCTTCCAAGTTGCATCGTGCCAGCTTCTCATGAAGTCAAGCAAACCACGGTATGGAAAGATTTTCAAAGGTACAGGGCACTCGGACACGTGCATATTGCCAGGGCAAATCTGCTTAAGCTCATCCGCTTAAGTCCCTAAGGACACGCGTCGGGCCACACCTTAGCCGGGCCGTAGATTTTCTTATGGGCTCGGCCCAATCACTAGAAAACCTAGCGCAACCCTCAAATCTTTCTATAAAGGCACGAGGTCGTCCCCGCCTCTTCATCTTCCAAAAGTTTCCCTTTTCGCAGATCGTTCACCGTTCACTGCGGAGAACCCTAGACTCGCGCGCTCCCAAATCCATCCATCTAGGAACTCGCCCTTTGCAACAACTAGCTTCCGCAGCCAAATCTCCCAAGTTCCTTTGTCAAAATCCCCACCTTTTCTGACCAGATCCACTTCCCATCAACACCACTCTCATGGCGGAGGAAAAAATGATCCCGTTTGACCAATGGGCCGCATCAGATGTGAGGGAATCCACCCTCAAAGAGATGGTGAAGCACGGCGTGCTTCCGCCAAAGGAGATAATGGGATGGCGCCCGGCGGCGGGGGAGGACTTCCCGACCCCGAACACCGGTGAGCTCGTTGTTTTCACTTCTTTTTTCTATTGCGGGTTCAGCCTTCCCACCTCCGAGTTCTTCCGAGGGCTCTTGGATTACTATGGTCTTCAACTCTACCATCTGAACCCCAACTCGATGCTTCACATCGCCCTCTTTATTCATGTATGTGAAGCCTTCCTTGGCATCCTCCCCCACTTCCAACTCTTCCGCCGCATGTTCTATCTCAAGCCGCATCCGAACAAGGACCACCCATGCGTTGTTGGCGGGGCAGGTTTCCAACTCCGCGGATCTCTCCGCAAGGAGTACTTCTCTCTTCCCTTAAAGTCCTCCAATAAGGGATGGCACGCGGGCTGGTTCTACATTAGCAACCCCGAACCCGCACCGCGCCTTCGTCGGTCTTTCCCTGTCCCAGCCAACTTGGAGCACTGTTCCAGTAGCCCAAGATTGGGACGAGGCCAACAAGCTGCTTGCGAAGATCCCGCGATGAAACAAAAGGGTCTTCACGGCGAACGATCACTCGGCACTTCATCGTGCCGACGGCGCCGATCAAGGACCGGTCGAAGCCGGCCTTCGAGTACGAGGGCGGGAAGGACCCCAATCGGGAAGATTCAGATCCACTCGGCTATGAGATCCCGAAGATCCGGATGTACAAGATCTTCTCGTCTGGAATTGCGCTTGAGCGCGCCCTCATTCTCGCCAGTTCTTCCCTTCAAGATCCACCGACCTCCTCCTCCGTAAGCCGACTGGTTGCTTCATAGTGTCTTTCAATCTTGATATCTTGTCTCTTAGCGTTGTGCATTCTTTCTTCTGCAGGAAAATGCCTCTGTCACCTCCAAGCCATACAAGGTGTCCCACGATGACGCGCCGCGTCGCCCCGCCAAGAAGCCGGCTGGCGGGATCAAGATCCAAACCGATCCAGTCGGGAAGCGAGCGGCGCCGAGTGAAGACTCAAACAAGCGGGCGAGCAAAAGGAGGCTGATCATCGAGGATTCGGATGACGACGTCCCGTCTCCTCCAGTCGAGACCCCACCTCTAAGGCGATCGCCGCGGACGGCGCCGAAGATCCGCCAGTCGTCCAGGTATGTTCTGTAACCGAAGTCCGAACTCTTTCGTTGAAAGCCTTCTTTATCTTTACCCCAGCTGTATTCATTTTTGCAGGAGGCCCCAGGACATAGATCCTGCCGGGGGAGGTGAAGGGCTGACCCCTGCCGCAGCTCCCGAGGTGCCAAAGCTAGCAGAGCCAAAGCCCCGGAGTGCGCAACCGAGCGTGAGCGCTCCGGGCAAACAACCTTCGCCTCCGAAGAAGGATGCCCCGAGGAAGGAGCCTCCAGCCGCCAGCCGGGATGTCCCGACTGGAAGCCAGACAACGGCCAGGAAACCTCAGGCCGTGGCTCGAGCAGCCCCGACTGAGGGCCAGTCGGCGCAGAGCCAGAGGAAGGAGGCCAGCTGGGCCGCTCCACCTAAGCGCGCAGCCACCGAAGCTGGTGAGATTTGTATCAAAGTATTCTTTCGCTCTTTCAACTTGAAACTTTCATGTCTTCATTTGTCCTTCTTATTCGCCAGCCACAGTGGAGGAAATCCCCAGGTTGCAGTCCTCTGAAACCTGGGTTCCCCCAATTAAGATTGAGTGGCGGGACTCAGAAGGTGAAAGGCAGGGCATCATCCTAGACAGGCAAGCCGAGAGAGATGAAAGGGATGCCCTTGTCGAAAGCTTGAACGAGGCGACCCGGCTTCTCAACGTAAGCCTTTGTCTTTCTCTTTAATTGTATTATCATTATCTTTCAGTCGGTCACTCTTCTGTCTTCACGCGCAGAAGGAGTACTGCTGCTCCATGGCAAAGTCCGAGGTGCTGGAGAAGCTGGTTCCTCACCTGAACTCCTTAGAGGACGTTCAGCGACAGCTGAAGGCCACTCGGGAGGAGGCCGCGTCGAGGGAGGCGGCTTTAAGGAGAGAGATCGCAGAGCTTCGGGAGGCGAACCTCAACCTCCGAGGATCAATCGGGAGTAAGCCCGTCTCTCCAAGTTTCTTCATGATTCTCATGTCAATCTCGGTTGTTGACGATCTTCTTTTGTAGAAAATTCTTCGGAGGTCCATTCGCTTTAAGTCCAGCTGGAGGCAGTTAGCCTTGATAAAGCCGAGATGGAGGCCGAGTTTGAAGGTAAGTCTCTTTGGAGTAACACTTCTTGCGCTGCTTTATTTCCGAGTGCTTTGCATGATCCGAAGCTTTTGGCAGCTTACAAGGTTAAGACCCGAGCTCAATATGACGTCTTGCTTGGGCGGGTCAAACAAACCGGAGAGATCCGGGAAGAGGTCGCCAATGCTGCTATGCCGATCTTGCTATCCTTATTCCATCATGGGGTCGGGACCAGCTCATTGGACCCGACCGAAATCTTTGACAAGCCGCGGGCGGCTCCCGACCGCATCCGGCCAACATCACCGAAGCCGCGAACATGGGGCCTGGTCTGGCTCTTGCGCAGACCAAGTCCCTTTACCCCCGAGTGGACATCCACTCGGTCGGGGAAGGTTTCGCCGATGGGATCACGGATGAGCAGGCCTTGGATATGTTGAGTGAGGCGCAGGAGGCAGCGAAGAAAATATCCATTGATGTAGTGAACAATTTCAAGATTTGATTCATCTTTCAAACTTTGTCTTGTAAATGTCGTGTAATCGTGGTGCTCTGATGTATAACTTGTGATATATCTAGTTTATTTATGCTAATGCCTTGATCCGAGTTTTTGTGTGAAATTTCTTAAGTAGTTTTCGTCTGACTGTCACCAAGCCTAGGCTCGATTAGGTCGTCGGAGAACTCTCGGTCCTTAGACACTGAACTCGAATCGAAGACCATTAAACAATGATAAACCAAATCATGCACAGAAGTTGATGGGGAAAACTTAAGCTTTATTGACATATGTACAGCCCCCAACTGCTAACTCAAGAAGTCATCTTGCTTGAGATTGGCGGTCAAGGAAGACATGAAGCCTTAGTCAAATTAGACATAGAATCGTCGAAGATGCTCAATGTTCCAGGAGTTCTCCACCATAGACCCGTCTTCACGTTTTAGCCGGTATGCACCGGGCCGAGTTACCTCAGCGATTATATACGGTCCCTCCCATAAAGGGGATAGCTTGTGACGGTCTTTGGTGGTCTGGATCTTGCGTAGGACCAGGTCGCCAACGATGAAAGCTCGTGCTCGAACGTTGCGACTGTGGTATCTTCTGAGCCCTTGAAGGTATTTGGCCGACTGGATGAGGGCTGCCTCACGGGCCTCTTCCAATCGGGTGAGGTCATCCACTCGGTCGGGGTCGTAGCGTTCATCGTTGAAGCTGCGGACCCGGAGGGATTCATACTCCATCTCGTTTGGCAACATGGCTTCTGCGCCATAGACAAAAAGAAGGGAGTTTGGCCGGTAGCCCGACTGGGTGTGGTCCGCAGCGACCATAAGACCGAGGGAAGTTCTTGGACCCACTTGCCCGCGTAAGGGTTTAGGCGATCGAAAACGCGGGCCTTGATGCCTTGGAGGACCATGCCGTTGGCTCGCTCGACTTGTCCGTTGCTCTTGGGGTGGGCTACTGATGCATAGCAGATCTTGATTCTGAAGTCCTCGCAGAATTCCTTGAAGATGCCTCCCGTGAATTGAGTCCCGTTGTTAGTTATGATTCTGTTTGGGATGCCGAAGCGGTGCACGATGTTGAGGAAAAAGTCCCGTGCCTTGTCGGCAGTAATTGTGGCGACCGGCTTGGCTTCAATCCACTTAGAGAACTTGTCGATTGCGACGAAGAGGTTTGTGAATCCTTCTGGAGCTTTTTTGAAAGGGCCAACCATGTCCAGGCCCCATACCGCGAACGGCCAGGAAAGTGGGATTGTTTGAAGCTCCTGGGCCGGGACATGGCTTTGTCGGGCGAAAAACTGGCAGCCTTCGCAGGTTCGTACGATTTTATCCGCGTCGGAGACCGTGGTAAGCCAAAAGAAACCTTGCCTATAAGCTTTGCCGACTAGAGTGCGTGCTGCCGCGTGGCTTCCGCATATGCCCGAGTGGATGTCTTGGAGTAGCTGTTTCCCTTCCTTGGGTGTGATGCATCTCATTAGAATTCCGGAGGGGCTTCTCTTGTATAGATCGGAGTCAACCATGATATATGCTTGGCAACGACGCCGGACGCGTTCTGCTTCATCCCGGTCATCCGGCAGCTCTTGCTGGGTTAAGAATTTGATGAGCGACGTCCTCCAGTCGGTATCGGTCATGGCGACTTCGTTCGTGGTTTGCTCATTGGGAGTTGTCTTTGCCGTGATGGTTGGTTCGTGAGAGATGTTCGACAAAGACGTCTGTTGGGGCAACTTCGCGCTTGGACCCGAACTCGCGCTACGGCTCATCGGCAGCCTTCGTTGTTATGCCTCGGGACATGCGAGAGTTCGAGCCCGTCAAACTTGTCCTCAAGCTTGCGGACCTCTTGCCGGTAGGCATCCATGGTGTCGTTTAGGCAGGACCAGTCCTTCATTACTTGATTGACAACCAGCTGGGAGTCGCCTTTCACGATAAGCCGACGTATCCCGAGTGAAACTGCGAGGCGCAGTCCATGTAGGAGAGCTTCGTACTCGGCAACGTTGTGTGAGACGGAGAAGTGGAGGTGAAGGACATATCTTAGCCTTTCCCCGGTCGGGGAGATCAGCACAACTCCTGCTCCCAAGCCGGTGATCCACTTGGATCCGTCGAAGTGCATGGTCCAGTGTTGGAGGTCTTCCCGAGGTGCGTTCTCTTGTTGTTCAGTCCACTCGGCCAGAAAATCCGCCAAGGCTTGTGACTTTATGGACGTCCTCGCCTTAAAAGTCAAGTCCAATGGCATCAGCTCTAGAGCCCACTTGGCGATGCGTCCGGTTGCCTCTCGGTTGTGGATGACATCGCCGAGTGGGAAGGAAGTGACGACGGTGACCGAGTGACCCTGAAAATAGTGTGCCAATTTCCTCGCGGTTATTAGAACACCATAGAGCAATTTTTGTACCTGAGGGTAGCGAATTTTGGCTCCTGCCAATACTTTGCTAACAAAGTAGATTGGCCTTTGAATCTTCTGAGCCCGTCCTTCTTCTTCGCGTTCGACCACAAGGACCGTACTAACCACTTGGTGAGTGGCTGAAACGTATAGCAACAGAGGTTCCTGGGGTTGAGGCGAGGCCAGGACGGGCGGCGTTGTAAGGAACTCTTTAAAATCTTCAAAGGCCTTGTTGGCTTCCGCGGTCCACTGGAAGTCGTCTGTCTTCTTTAGCAATCTGAAGAAGGGCATGCCTCGTTCGCCGAGTCGGGATATGAAACGGCTTAGTGCCGCCATGCAGCCAATGAGCTTCTGGACGTCTTTCTGGTTACTCGGGGGTTTCATGCTTAAGATGGCGTTGATCTTCTCTGGATTTGCTTCAATGCCGCGATGTGTCACCATGAAGCCGAGCAGTTTGCCTGATGGAACGCCGAAAGTGCACTTCTCCGGGTTTAACTTCATTCTGAAGGCCCGGATGTTTGCAAAGGTTTCTTCTAGGTCGGCGATCAGGTCTTCTTTCTGCTTGGTCTTGATGACAACGTCGTCGACATAAGCTTCAACGTTCTTGCCGATCTACGTCTGGAAGCATCTTTGGATCATGCGTTGGTATGTGGCGCCGGCGTTCTTCAGGCCGAAAGGCATGGTGATATAGCAGTAGGCCCCAAACGGCGTGATGAACGATGTCTTCAGGCAGTCGGATTCTTTTAAGCTGATCTGGTGATAGCCCGAGTAACGATCCAGAAACTCGGAGTTGGCAATGCGTTGAGTCAACGACTTGGTCGATGCGAGGCAGCCGAACGGATCTTTGGGGCAGGCTTTGTTGAGGTCGGTATAGTGAACGCACATACGCCATTGCCCCGTCTTCTTGCGGACCAGGACTGGGTTGGCTAACTAGTCGGGATGAAGGACTTCTTTAATGAAGCCGGCAGCCAAGAGCTTTACGAGTTCTTCCTTGATAGCGTCTTTTCGATCCTGTGCGAATCTGCGTAATCGTTGTTTTATCGGTTTGGCGTCATTTTTGACGTTCAAAGAGTGCTCGATCACCTCCCTAGGAATTCCGGGCATATCGATGGTTTCCAAGCAAAAACATCTTTATTATTTTGGAGGAAGGTGACGAGCGCGCTTTCTATTTGGGATCTAGGTCGGCGCCGATCAGCGTTTTCGAGGAATCGGACGGATCGAGGGAGATCTTCTTGGTCTTGGCATCGCCGGATCCTGATTTGGCTATCTTCTTCACGGGGACTTCGCCCTCTGCCGAAGTTGGTGCAGCCAATCGGACTTCTTGTTGGCCGCGTAATCTCTCGCGAGATTGGGCCATGTCGCAGCTCTCCTTATCGCAGGTGAAGGCTTGCTTCACGTCGCTGCGAAGAGTGATGACGCCGTTGGGACCCGGCATCTTCATGCAGAGGTAGGTGTAGTGAGGGATCGCCATGAACTTGGCAAGCGCGGGCCTCCCGATGATGGCGTGATATGCTGTCTCGAGGTCGGCCACTTCAAAAGTGACGTTCTTCGTTCGGAAGTTCTCTCGAGCCCCGAAGGTGACTGGGAGGGAGATATGCCCGAGTGGTGTAGATGATAGCCCCGGGATGACTCCGTGGAAGGGGGCTGAACTTGCCTTCAATTCTGCCCTCGGGATCTGCATCTCATCCATGGTTTTTGCAAACAGGATGTTGAGGGCGCTGCCCCCGTCGATGAGGACGCGCTTGAGCCTGATGTTGCGGACCACAGGATCCACGACGAGTGGATAGCGCCCCGGGTGAACCACTCGGTCGGGGTGATCCGAGTGGTCAAAAGTGATGGCCACTTCCGACCATCGCAGATACTGAGGGACTTCGGATTGAGCCGCGTTGACCTCTCGGTCAGTTAGCTTCTGTTTCCTCTTGGACTCATAGGCTAGCGGTCCTCCGAAGATGTGGTTGAGCTCCCCCACTGGGTCTTGAAAAGGTTCGGCATTTTCAGCCGCGTTGTTCTTCTTGACGCCTGACGGTCCGGCCTCGTCAGTCGGCTTCTTGTTGAGTTGCGCCGCGTACTGTTCGGCGAACTGCTTGTAGATAAAACAGTCCTTCGCCGCGTGCTTATGATTGGGATGATGGGTGCAATGGGCGTTCATGATGGCGTCGTAGGCGGCGACTCAGGGACGGCGTTGAGTGTTGGAGGTTGCGGCCACTAGGTCCTCAGATCGGCGCTTGCGATCTTTCTGGCCTTGGTTGTTGCTGTTGCCGTTATCCTTTTTAGGATTCCGGCTTCCTCCTGCCTGTTTGTCTTCCCTCCTGTCGGGCCGATCTTGACGGGCAGCCTTAATGGCGTCGTTGGACTTCGCGTATGAGTTCGCCGTCTCGAACATCTGTTTCACCGTCTTCGGTGGTTTGCGCCCGAATTTCTCGATTAGCAGCTCATCACGGACTCCCTTCTGGAAGGCGGCGATGATGATGTCATCGGTGATGTTCGGGATCTTGTTGCGCTTCTCGGAGAAACGACGGATGTAATCCTTCAGGGGCTCGTCCGGCTTTTGGATGACGTTGTATAGGTCGAAGTGTGTGCCGGGCCTCTCGAAGGTACCTTGGAAGTTGGCGATGAAGTGGTCCCTCAGCTCGCTCCACGAGCCGATTGAGCCTCTTGGCAGGCTCGTGAGCCAGTTTCTGGCTGAGTTAGCGAGGGCCACGGGCAGGTAATTGGCCATAGCTTTGTTGTCGCCACCTGCAGCACGGATGGCGAGAGTGTATACGGTTAGCCAAGATTCAGGGTCGGTCTTGCCGTCGTACCTTTCAATCCCTGTGGGCTTGAACCCACTTGGCCAGTGCACTCGGCGGAGCTCCCGAGTGAAGGCCGGTACTCCGTCGTCGCCGCTATCGGGTGATCCCCTCCGATCTTCCCGAGTGCGTCGGTCCCGCTCTTGGTAGCGGCGATCGAGGACTTCCCGCAGATCACTCGGCGGGGTCTTCGGTTGGCTGGTTGGGTAGTTGGTGCTGTTGTTGCGGCGGACGCAGTGGTGGACGGGTGGACGTCCATGTCGTTTGTCGCGGGAGTCGGCCGTCTGCTCCTGGTTCTTTAGCGTGGACTCGCGGGGTGGGCCTCTTGGCACGTGGTCGTCGATCGATCGCTCGGGCCTCTTATAGTCTCCGACCTTAGAGGCGGAAGCCGGCTCTTGTCTGGCGTTTCGGCCACAGATTCAGTCGGCCTTCGTGCCAAGGTGGTGGGGTGGCCGTTAGCTGTGGCGGCGACGATGGTCTTGATCTTGTCGAGTATCGGAGTCACGTTGGCAGGTGCTGTCTCCATGACGGTGTCCAAGAGGGTGAGCGCGGCAACAGCGTTCTGCTGTGGCGTTTGGAAGATGTTGGTGTTGCGGACCCGTGTTTGGAGGATGGCCTCCGGCGATCGTCCGCCGCACGTAGGTCCCGCTTCCTCTTGTCGGCCTCGTCCTTGCGTTGTTTGTCCTCTTCGGTCGTCTTGCGTTCGTGCTCCATCTTGGCTCGCTCTTCTTCACAAGCCTTCGGCCATGGCGAGTCGGACTCGTCCGGCTCGGCCATGAGGACATCAAAGCACTTCGGCTCACATCCATGCGGCGGTCGGAGTTGTCGGCTTCGTCGAAGGGATGCCATATAGGTTGTCGAAGCCGGCGGAGCTGAGGTATCCATTGAGCTCCGAAGATGAGCAGGAGCCGAATGATGGGAGGATGACGGCGACCTCCCTTGAACTGGGTAGCCGGATCGGATCGTTCCGGTCCGGGTCGAGCTGGGGATGTGGGCTCCTCCGAGTGGGTCGCCGCCGACTCGGGGAGAAGTTTGTGTAGATCTCGGCGGCGTTTGGTAACCCAAACGGCACCGAGGGGTCTTCGGCTGAGTAGATCGCCTCCGTCGGGGAGGTGAGAAGATTGGCGCAGATTTCGGCGGTATTCGGTAATCCGAATGGTGCCGAGTGAAGTCCGTCATCGGAGAAAGTAGATTGCATCTTGATCTTGAAGATGTCGTCGAAGATCTCAGCGCTATTGGGGAGCCCGAACGGCGCCGAGTGGGTCTTTCCTTCCGACTGGTTTGAATCCGAGTCGAAGGAGGAGTTGTCGAAGAAGTTGGCGACGAAGTCGTCGAATCCTGAAGGAGATCCCATCACGCTTGTCGGCAAGATTGTTGAAGGAGTCTCGACGCGCGGTCCCCTACCTGGCGCGCCAACTGTCGAAACTTGGTTTCGGCAATAGAATTTCTGGGGTCGCAGTCAAGATCGCCAAGCATAATGGGTTAGAAGAAGAAGAAGGTTTAGACAGGTTCAGGCCCTCTCGTGAGGTAATACCCTACTCCTGTTTCGGTGGATTCGATCCGCCGAGTGTCTTTATTGATCTCGTGATCTAAAGCTAAAGGCTAAAAACTCATAAAAGCACAGGATCTCCCTCAAGGGACGCCCCTTACCCTCCTTATATAGTATTGGGAGGAGGGCTTACAAATCAGAAACCCTATCTTACTCTAAGTTGGTTTCCTCAATCTTACCAAACCGTGACTATAGGCCGATTGCCTTATCTCTATCGGCAATCGTAACACCCAAGTCATGTTCGGTTTACAGATATGGTAGACGCAATCTATCCCTACCTCCAGTCGGATAAGCTTGCCATGTAGATACCCGATTGCCATAATCTCCACACACACATACTCGGGTTATCATTATTCAACATGACAAGGAAGGACGAGGAAAAAACAAACTTTATCACGCCTTACATGTTTTATGCTACGTCAAAATGCCATTTGAATTAAAAAATGTTGAGGCCACTTAACCAAAAGGAAATCCAGGGTCCAAAATAGCAGCAACGTCAAAGCCTACGTAAATGATGTGGTCATCAAAACTAAAACTTGAGACCACCTAATCTAGGACCTCTAGGAAACGTTCGACGATTTCGTCAAAAGCATCATTTGAAACTAAACTCGGAGAAATATACGTTCGGGGTACCATCGGAAAAATTATTTGGTTTTCTCGTCTTTGGGCAAGAGATCAAGGCCAACCCTGAAATGATGAAAGCACTTGAGAACATGAAGCCGTAGACAAGATTGAAGGAGGTACAAAAGCTAACTGCAGGATGCATGGATGACTTAAGTAAATTTCTGGTGAGGATGGGACAAAAAGGACTACCGTTCTTCAACCTCTTAAAGAAGCACAGCAAGTTCGAGCGCATCTTGGAGCCTGAGAATGCTTCCCTGGAGCTTGTTCTTGTCACTATCCTCACAGATGAGCTTTTTCTGTATATCACCGCCATGCCCTATTCGGTTGGCACGGTCCTTGTGGTCGAGTTCGATAAGATACAACGACATATCTACTACGTCAGTGAGGTTCTCCACGATGCCAAGACAAGGTATCCCTAGATCTAGAAATTTCTCTATTTAGTCTTGATGATGTCTCGAAAGGTGCCATTATTTTCAAGCCCACAAGGTCATAGTCGTCGTCTCCTCTTATCCACTCGGAGAAGTTGTCTGAAGCAAGCATGTTGGAGGTAGCGTTGAAAACGGACGAAAACGGGCGAAAAAACCCTATTTTTATTTTCGTTTCTATATTTTTTGGTGGAAACAGGATCGGGTTTGAAAAAGACGGGTTCGGAAATGGAATCGGAATATGTGAGTGTACGGAAACGAACCAATACGGTCAAAAATTTAACGAAAATGGTCAAAAACCGGTAACCTATTTTGGAATACTGCACATGTTTATACTCATAAATCATAATCACATAAAAAGAAATAACATCAAATAATGTAGTAGAAGAAAATACATGTGTACTAATATTGCAAGCAAGGAAAACAATAAAACAAGAAAGCTATAACAGCAGCTTATGTATTCCGGCTGTTGGGCTATTGGGCTGCATTCCGACTGTTGGGCTGTAAGACTGTTTCCATTGTTGGGTCATGTTAAATTGTTAGGCTCTTGGGCTCGTTGGTTGTTGGGCTGTTTCGAAAAAATCCAGAAAAATCCGGAAATATCCCGACCAAATACGGGATTCCAAAAATACGGACGGAAAAAATACTCTCCCGTTTCTGTCCTGTTTCCGAATAGGCTCATCCCGTATCCCGTTCTGTTTTCGGATTTTTCCGTAAATATGAAAACGGTTAGATCAAATGTGAAAAAACGGATGGTACGGGACGGGATTTTTTCTATCTGTTTTCAACCCTAGTTGAAGGACGTGTTGTTAAACGGGCTATTGAGCTCGGCCAATTCAACATCAGCTTTACTCCTTGATCAGCCATTAATTCCTAGGTACCTGTCGATTTCATCATTGTTTGGACCATTCCCACGAAAACCAAGATGGACAACACGGTTAGTGAAACTTGGATAATGGCTTTTGATAGAGTGTTAAATAGTAGGAGCATCCGAGTTATCGTTACCTCGCCAACTGGGAATCGGCTCAAGTATGTCATAAAACTTGAGTTCAGGGAAACAAATAACACGGCCGAGTACGAAGGATTACTCATTGGGTGATGAGAACATCATTCCTTTGGATACACATAATACTTCTCAAGTTGTCATGCAAGGTCTAATCACTAAAGCTCGCGCCCGATAATTACATTTGTAGGTGAGCTCATTTCTAATTACTTCTTCATATGATTTTTAGGATGGATTGATACCTAATAATTTAATTATGATTAAGAACTATGGAGAAGACTAGGGAGAGAGGCTAGGAGATGGACAAGGTCATCACGGGCGTTCAAGTCAAGATGGAGGCCCAACTCATATCAAGTTCGAGTCTACCTCAGGCTCCAAAAGCAGTCTGTGCTAAAAACATTGCCCAGGTCGCATTCGGACTCCGTTTTTGATGTTCTACCTATGTATGGAAGCTAATGAGAACACCTTTCCAATGACCCTGGCTTACCGCAGTCAACAGGAATCGTCAAAACAAGTGGTGTCTAGAATCTGTTCGGGTGCTATGTCACCTTCTTTTGGGCTGTTGTGCCGTGTATCGTGTTGGTGTCCAATAGGGAAGCATCCAGGTCCTTGGTCGACCCTAGAACCTATATATTCAGTAACCACTATCAAGTTAGGGTTGGGTTTTGTTTAGATTATTTTTACCATTGCAGTTTTGCCGTTCATCGGTTTGTGAAACCCCAACTTTGAGTTCTTAATCAATCATCTGCATTTGTGTTGCAATCTTTCTTGTTCTTGCTTGTGTCTTTGATTCGCACGTAGGTCTTAGCCTTCTCGGCGAGGTCAATCGGGTTTCGGCATGGTTGATAACCAGAGGAGACGTGGTGCTGCAATTGCAGGGTTCAGATCGTGTGTGTCAAGTTTTCGCCAAATCGATAGTTTTCTCTACTTGACGGAAGATCGGGCACCCTTTCCATCTTTGGGTTACAAGCGGTTGCGGCACTTGGAATCAAACGATTAGTTGTGAAAGGGGACTCACAACTTGTAGCCAACCAAATACACAAAGACTACTGTTGCTCCAACCTAGAATTATCCAAATAGTTGGGAGAGGTCCAAAAATTGGAGCATAGATTTGATGGCCTCGAAGTAAGACATGTCTACAAATGAGATAACTTTGGCATTAACGAGTTGTCTTGTCATGCTTCCACCCGACAACTAAGTTGAACCTGGCATATTCCTGGAAGTATTGACAACACCGTTTGTTAGCATCATGACAATGTTGACGATCCTTAAATGTTAAATCTGACCGTCAATTCCTGCATAAAATCAAGTGAAATGAAACACCTGACATAGTGGTAGGGTTTATTACTAACCATTTCCATAAGTGTTGGTGAAATATTTGTATGCAGGTAATTATGTATGAAAACACACCAAACATGCAAAGAACACACCTCCAGCCAATTAGACGTGAGCACATGGATCCATGGGCCCACCTGTAAGAGGAAAACCGACGCAATTCACCGACTATATACATCAGAGCCCACATGAGAGTGACTCAGGCAAAAAGGGAGGAGAAAGGCAACACCCTTATAGTGTTTAGAAAATGAGGAGAGAGTGAGGGGAAGCTCTAGAGGAGTGCTGGGGTTGTCGGCACACTCTCCACTCTTATACATCGGCGGATGCTTCTTTTATAAAAGTAATAGCCTCACTGTTTTGTTTATTCATATTCTTATCCGAATCATTTATTAGCAAATAAAAGGTCATTTGTCAGTAAAACTTTTATATATGTGTCCTTACTGACTCAAAAACAAATGTTGTAAAACAAACCACGATGAAAAAACCAAAAAATGAATTTCAAAATGAAGTTCAAAAATCCAAATGTTGGTTTATAAGCATAAGTATAAAGCCAAACAATGAGGCCTTAAGTGTTTGTTATTTCTTTTGGGTATTTAATTTTCTTGTCTAAATAAGATATATTCTCATCATGGGTTCATCGCTTAATATTTGTATTAAGTGCTCTATTACGAAGACTCTGTACAAAGAAGGTAGTTCTTGGCTGAGGCTAGAGTAGTAATCGATAGTGTAGGCCTGACGTCTAGGTTAAAGGTTACTATTGGTATTTGTTATGGTCACAGATAACTCCGCAAGTGAACGGATACCGATGTAACACTTTTTCTCAGAATATTCCAAGGGTATCGAATCACAGGGAACATGTTTATATAATCTAAGAACAAGATTCATCTAAGGACAACAACTAAATGGTAGGCTTAGGATAGAGAGGATTTCTATGGGTTAATAATATTAATTAAGTTAAGGTAAAACCTTATCAATTGCTTCGGGCACTGGCTCTCCCCTGGTTTGCCGAGCTGAGTTCGGCCTGTAGCTCTATGATGTATCCGAACGTGGAGGAATTCGAAGGACGGATAAGGTTGTCACCACCTGCCACCTACCTCACTTTCCGTGGGGCACACAACAAACGAAGGTAACCTCTAACCTAGACATCATGTCTACGTTATCGATTACTACTCTAGTCTTAGCCAAGAACTTTCTTCTTTATCTAGAGTCTTAGTACTAGAGCACTCAGTAGAAATGCTAAGCGGCGAACCCGCAACGATGAGAATATATCCTACTTAAATAAGAAAAGTAAATATCAAAGGAAATCATGAATACTTACTTCACTTTCCTGAAACTCCCCATGGAGAGAGTGCCAACATCTCCGGCACACCTTCGAAACCTGAAGAGAACTCTGACATTTGGGGCACTCCTTTCGGATCTTCCCCTTACTCTCTTCCTACTCTACTAGAGAAATGCCTAAGTATGAAAGTGAGTTGTACTCGTCATAGTGTAGTTATGATAGTTGTGGAGGTCGGTTTGAGCCACAACCGTCATTGAGAGTGAATCTTGATCCTCCGCGTGGCGGCAGATGGCGAGGGGCGCCAATGCTGGTTTGGCCGAACTAGGCCCTTGGATCGACCATCTTCACCCGTGCACGTCCTAGATGGACTCCTGGGTCGGCGGGAACCTCCCTGCCAAAGTTGGGCTCGAGAGTCCTCAATAGTGGTTCAGCCGAACCATAGTTCGGTCGATCCATGTTTGGCTCCTTTCTTCCTCCCCTTTGGCTAGGATGCTATTCTTTGGACCCTGGTATGGAAACCAAGTGTTGGGCCCATTTTGAGGTGATTTGGTCAGCTTGTGGGCCCATCGATCCTTCGTATAGTGGGCGTATTTTCATCCATAATTACCTACATGAAAATATTCACCAACACTTGTGAAAATGATTAGCAATAAACTCTACCACTAGGTTTGATGATTTATTTCAATTGGTTTTATGTAGGAATTTACGGTTGGATTTGATATTTAGGAACCGTCAATAGTTACCTTTGTTTGTTGTGTGCTACACTGATTGTAGAGGTAGGCGGCATGTGGTGACAACCCTGTCCGTCCTTTGTAATCCTTCACATTTGGGTACGTCATAGAGCTATAGGCGAGATTCGCTTGGCAGACTAGGGAAAAGCCAGTGCCCGAAGCAAGTGATAAAGTTTTAACTTAATTCAAGAATCTTAACCCATAGGAATCCTCTCTATCCTCCGCTGACCACTTTGTTATTGTCCTTGGATGAACTTGTTTCCTTTATGTTACACACACGTTCTCTGTGACTCGATACCCTTGGATTACCCTGAGGTGAAGTGCTACAATGGTATCTGTGTGCTTGCGGATTTAACTGTGATCGTAACAAATACCAATAGACTGATGATGAGATCTTGCCTATGAACTCCATCCTAGCTTTATAGTTGTTGATATTTGTTATGGTCACAGATAAATCCACAAATGCACGGACACTGCTGTAGCACTTCACTTTAGAGTATTCCATGGGCATCAAATCACAGGGAACATGTGTGTATATCTAAGAACATAATTCAATCCAAGGACAACAACTATCCATTGCTAGAGAGGATTCCTATTTTTTAATTAACTAAACTTAAGTTAAAGGTAAACCCTATCCATTGCTTCGAGCATCGGCTCTCCCTTGGTCTACCAAGCTGAGTTCGGCCTATAGCTCTATGATGTACCTGAATGTGAAGGGATACAAAGGACGGACAGGGCTGTCACCACCTGTCGACTACCTAACTTTCCATGAAGCACACAACAAATGAAGGTAACCGCTAACCTAGATACCATATCTAAGCTATTGATTAGTATTGTAGCCTAGCGCAGGAATTTTGTTCTTCATCCAGAGTCCTAGTACTAGATCACTTAATAATAATACTAAGCGAAGAACCCACAATGATCGAAATATATCTCACTTAAATAAGCTAATTAAATACCAAGGAAATCTCAAACACTTCTTTTATTAAAAGAAGCATCCCCAAGGTACAATCGAGGAGAGAGTGCCGATAATTCCGGCAGTCCTCTAGAACTTCTCCTCACTCTCTACCTATTTTCAACACTACTAAAGTGATGCCTAAAATATATGTGAGTTGTACTTCACTTTGTTGTGAACTTGAGAATGAATTGAGCCCCTCCTTTTATAGGGCCAAATAAGGGTTGTGGACGTCAGTTCATCCACAACCGCCATCACCATCCAATGAGCAGTTGTCATGTCCAAGGAGGTGGCCAGGGGGAGCCAAGGGTGGTTCGGCTAATTCGGCCAAACCAACCCACCGCTTTCAGCCACCGACCTTCTTCAAGAAGGCTGACAGGTGGGCCCCTATGATAGTGCACCATGAATTAGCCCAAATTAAGTCGGTTTTAACTATCATGTGGGCCCTTCGATCCTTGTGCTTGCATATGATTGGTCGGAGGTATATTTCATTGCATGGCGGGTGTAAATTTATCCAAAATTAACTGCATATAAATATTTACCAATACTAGTGGAAACGGTTAGTAATAAACCCCTACCACAAAGTTTGATACTTTATTTTGTATCCTTTTATGCATGAGTTGACAGTTAAAGTTGGTACTTAACGACCGTCAACAATAACCATGGTTCGGGAGCAATCCTTCTCAGGGCGTGATAGTGAAAACCCCTACCATCATCTGCGAGAGTTCGAGCAATTGTGCTTGTGCTTGACAATCTCAGACATGACACAAAAAACTCTAAAGTGGAAGTTGTTTCCCTTCTCTCTCACTGAGGGGGCGAAACAATGGTATGCTCATGCCGTTAGGAAGACAAATGGTGAATGGGGAGAACCAAAAAACAGGTTCTGTCTTGCTTTCTTCCCATTATCCCGTGTTTTCTCCCTACAGATGGAAATTCTCAGCTTTCAGCAGAGCGAGAAGGAATCTTTAGGAGCAACTTAGGTCATTGTTTACTCAATCTGGCCTAGACTTGTCTAT
Source organism: Oryza australiensis (assembly GCA_019925245.2). NCBI lineage: Eukaryota > Viridiplantae > Streptophyta > Magnoliopsida > Poales > Poaceae > Oryza > Oryza australiensis. The sequence continues at coordinate 61,271 of JAIFGZ020000330.1, read as the reverse complement.
ACCCGATTATGTGTTGTTACAAAATTTTTGTTTGGGTCTAAACAAGGAGTCTGCTTCGTATCTTGATATTTCCAACGGAGGTTTGTTTGCACATAAAACCACAGCAGAAGGAAGGGAACTCTTGAATCGTATCCTGGAGAAAACCTCCTTCGTCCGCAGCAAGACCATCCAGGAAATCGAGCATACCCCTGAGGAACCCTCAATTGTTGAATCCGGGCCCGTGCCTTCCGCACCGCAAGATTCAACCTTTGAGTCCTGACCTAAACCTCAGGAACCAAAGGAAGAAGAAATTCAATCCTCAGAAATCCCTTTTGAGTTCGAGGATGGTCTTATTGAAGACTATGGAAACACCTCGAACTATTCTTGTCAAAAGAGACCACTTGCTTCGAGTACTCCCTCTGAACCTCTTGAACATAATTTCATCAAGGAAACCATGAGAGAGTTAACTATCATCATGAGCGATGAATGGTTAAGGGAGGTAGAACTTTCTTCCAAAGTAATTTGGATTTTCTCCCATTCCTTAACTATCCAATGTTTTGTGAAGGAGGCTATGGTGAATGTTCTCTATAATCCCATTATTGGTGCTAACATCATCCTTTGCATTAACTTGCTTAGGAGATGAGCCTTTAGCACCAACCGACAAAACCTTGTGGAGTTCCTTAGATCCTATCATAGAAGGTTATGGGATTCTACGTGGAGTGCCTATAAGGCACAATAATGTCAAAGCCACCCTAGACTTAACCATGTTCGAAGTCCCTAACTTTGATCTTCTGATCGGCCATCCCATAGAAAAGCTTCTTCTAGATGTGCCCAAGAAGGGAGGCATGACAGTCGTTGAAAATGCCAAAAATGAATTGATCCCACAACGAACTATCATGGGATGGAGGATGTGCATAGATTACAGAAACCTCAACAAGATAACTAGGAAGGATCACTTCCCGCTGTCTTTCATTGATGAGATGTTATAGCGGTTTGTAAATAATTCCTTCTTCTGTTTCCTTGATGATTATTCTGGTTATCATCAAAATCCCGTCCATCCCGATGATCAAAGCAAGACCATGTTCACATGTCCATATGGAATGCATGCTTACTGTAGAATGTCGTTCGGGTTGTGCAATGCACCCGCGTCATTCCAAAGGTGCACGATGTCTATCTTCTCTGACATGATTGAGAAAATCATAGAGGTCTTCATGGACGACTTCTCAGTCTATGGAAAAACCTTCGATCACAGTATCAAGAATTTAGACAAAGTCTTACAATAATGTCAAGAAAATGACTTGACGTTTAATTGGGAAAAGTGACATTTAACGGTCCAAGAGGGGATAGTCCTAGGGCACCGAGTTTCTAAAAGGGGGATAGAGCTGGATAGAGCAAAAATAGAAGTAATTGATCAGTTTTCACCTCCTACCAACATAAAGAGAGTCTGCAGCTTCCTTGGTCACGTAGGGTTCTAGTAACACATCATTAAAGATTTCTCTCAAGTTGCTAGACTCCTGACTTACCTGCTAGCTAAAGATGCTTCCTTTGATTTTACGGATCAGTGCTTAAAATCATTTAATATCCTTAAAAAGCTCTTATCTCAGTACCAATCATTCAACCACTGATTGGATGCTGCCTTCTGAAATTATGTGTGATGCTAGTGAATATGCTGTTGGGGCCGCTCTTGGCCAAACTAAAAGACAAGAAACACCATGCAATCGCATATGCAAGTAAAACTTTAGCTGGAGCTCAGTTAAATTATGCAACAACTGAGAAGGAGCTTCTTACCATTGTCTTTGCCATTGATAAAGTCATGTCTTAGTTGGAGCAAAGGTTATCATTTATACTGATCATGTTGCATTAAAATATCTACTCATTAAGAAAGATGCAAAACCTTGGCTAATCAGATGGGTCCTTCTACTCCAAGAATTTGATCTTGAAATAAAAGAAAGAAGTATAAAATTCTGTAGTAGATCATTTGTCGCGTATGCAAATCACTAACATGCAGGAACTGCCGATAAATGACTTCCTATGGGACGGCATGCTGCTAAAGGTGACAGACTCCAACCCTTGGTACGCAAATATTGTGAACCTCATGGTTGCAGGGTATGTACTACCAGGGGAGACCAAAAAGAGGCTCATCTACGAGAGCAGACTGCACTTGCAGGATGAGCTATATCTTTATAGAGTCTATGCAGACGACCTGCTGATGAAATGTGTACCGACAACTGAAGGCACCCAGATCAGAAAGATGTCATGCAATACCATCTTGGTGGCCATCGACTATGTGTTCAAGGGGTAGAAGCAATGCCATGTCGAGCCGCTGATATCAAGCATGCCTGCCAGATGTTCCACGAGATCATCTTTCCTCGTTTTGGAACACCTCGGTTGGTAAAAAGGGACGAAGGGTCTTATCATAAAGATCTTCCGAAACTTCTTACGGGAGCTCGGGGCACAACACAACATGGAAACACCATATCACCCCCGAACAAGTGATCAAGCAAAAATTTTCAACAAATAGATCAAGAACATTTTGCAGAAGACCGTACAAGAAATAGGGAAGGCATGGAAGATCAAGCTAGCCGATGCACTTTGGGCATATAGGACAGCATACAAAAACACCTATCGGCATGTCACTGCAAACAGGTAAGAGTCCCTTTTACTTTTACTCTTTTTTATTTTTGTAATAAGAAATCCATGTACAAGAATAAGTGTGGGGGGAGATCTTGCGGACTTCCTGTCACATACACAAATGAGATCACCCACCTTTGCGCTGCACCACGACTCCGGAGCTCACCCAAGAAGGAACAAAGTGACTGGAACTAGGGAGGGGTCGGCCGAACCACCCCGGAACCTCCTTGTCCTCTACTTCATACAGAGCGATGGTTTGCACAATTCATCTTTGAACCTCCCTGAATCTTGAGTTTAAGCAATTCTCACATTGTATCTGGAAAATTTAAACTCAAATTTAAAATAAACTTGTATGTTTCAACTGGAGTATATGACTTTCTTGAAAATGACTTGCATGCTTTTTATTCCTCGCACATTACTTGTTGCTTGTGAACATATATTTATAGGAACACATGTTATCTAAGTAATTGATGAATGAGAGATGGCTTGATAAAAAGAACTTTGCTCTTCTCTGTTGAGTACTTGGGATTTTTTTAATGAAAAAGGTATAACTTTACAAACTCCTCATTAATGCTTTATTCCTACCAAAGCCATATGCATATGCTTCTTTTTATTACATTGAATTTGGTCAAATTGTTGAGACCCTTGTAAGGTCCTTTTCATGCTTTCATGATCAAGATCATGCACACACCACCACCATATGCTATACTTCTACAATGAAAGCTAGCAACCTTCGCCCATTTAGAGACTTCACATGCTTATGGTCCTCTCTCCAACTATCCATGCAAAATGATACATGTGCTAAAAAATGAGAAAAGATATATGCTCACAACGAGAAAAAATATCCTCAAGAACTAAAAAAAGAAGAGAAAAATAGCCATGTTGTCTAAATAAGTTCAAGGAGAGGGATCATACAAAAAGGAGTTATCATATATCTTTCATATTTCCACACACATGTACATCTTAATTAGATTGTATGACTAGTTATCTTCCTGGATCCTTTTTTTGACATTATAATATATGTGATACAAATATGCCTCCTACCCTGAGCTTCACACAAGCCTTATTAGAAGTAGATAAGAAAATGCACAATCAATGCCTTGGTGAGAAATCATACACATTGAGCGATCCAAGAGAATCAATTGAGGAGTAAAGTAAAGTTATGTTTTTATGAGTAAAAAAACCAAAGCACTCATCGGAATGAGTGGAGGCAATTTGAATCGAGGCTGTTCCATGTTTTAATCACCCAAGATGACATGGTAGATATTTCAAGATTCACAAGTACAGGTGTGGCTAGGAATAACTTGTATGTTGGTATCATTACCAAGGAATTCATGGCCCCATTGTAATCCATGGCCTTCACTCGAGGACAAGTAAAGGGCTAAATGTGGGCGTGTTGTTGACAGTCCTTAAATGTTGAATCTGGCCGTTAATTCCTACATAAAAGCAAGTGAAATGAAACATCGGACATAGTGGTATGGTTTACTACAAACCATTTCCATAAGTGTTGGTAAAATATTTTTATGCATGTAACTATGTATGAAAACACACCTGCCATAAGAAGAAACATCCCTCCAGCCAATCAGACGCGAGCACATGGATCCATGGGCCCACCTATAAGAGAAAAACATACATAATTCACCAACTATCTACATCGGGGCCCACAGGGCAGTGACTCAGGCAAAAAGGGGGAGCAAGGCAGTGGAAGTGGTTCGGTCGAACCACCAACGTGGCTGATTGCCCCCCAGCTTCCACGTGTCACCTCCTCATTGGCTTCCTATGACGGTTGTGGGTGAATCGACCTCAGCAACTATCATTAACCACCGTCATTGATCACTATGAAAGGAGGAATGAGATTCATTCTCGAAACACAACTCACTTGGAGAGCTTTCACTTTCATTCCTAGGCAACACTCTAGTAGTGTTCAGAAATGAGAGATTGAGGGGAAGCTCTAGAGGAATGCCGGAGTTGTTGGCAATCTCTCCACTCTTGTACCTCGGCGGATGCTTCTTTTATAAAAGTAAGTTATCGTGATTTCTTTTGGGTATTTAATTTTCTTGTTTAAGTAAGATATATTCTCATCGCTGTAGGTTCATCGCTTAATATTTATATTAAGTGCTTTAGTACTAAGACTCTGGATAAAGAAGGAAGTTCTTGGCCGATGCTAGAGTAGTAATCGATAGCGTAGACGTGGTGTCTAGGTTAAAGGTTACCTTTATTTGTTGTGTGCTCCGTGTGTTGTAGAGGTAGGCAGCAGGTGGTGACAACACTATCCCTCCTTTGTAATTATCCATGTTTGTGTATGTCATAGAGCTATGGGCCAGATTTGCTTGGCAGACCAGGGGAAAGTCGGTGCCCGAAGCAAGTGATAGAGTTTTACCTTAACTTAATTCAAGAATCTTAACCCGTAGGAATCCACTCTATCCTCCACCTACTATTTTGTTGTTGTCCTTCGACGAACCTGTTTTCTTGATGTTACACACATGTTTCCTGTGATCCGATACCCTTGGAATACTCTGAGGTGAAGTGCTACAACGGTATACGTGCGCTTGTGGATTTATCTGTGATCATAACAAATACCAATAGATTGACGATGAGATCTTTCCTACCACCGACAAGGCAACAAGGGCTACGATATCATCACCAACTAACAACGAGAAAGGTCGGTAGTGTTGCTGCCAGCATTGGGATTGATAACAATTGGTGAATGCCTATTCGGGAATACCAAGTCTCCCAAATTATCCCTGGCAATGATGCAACAACATATAAGTTGGTCCGTCAAGCAAAGCTCTAATCCATGGTCAACAATGACCTATATAAGCGTGAGTATCGAATGATGGCGTGGCACTCCTCAAGGACATCCATGAAGGAATATGTGGAGCACTCGCAGATGGACATACTTTAGTTGGTAAAGCCTTTTGATTAGGGTTTTATTGGCCCACCACCCTACAAAATGCTTGTAGTTTGGTATGATACTGTAAAGCCTGCCAACTTCATAGCAGCCATAGCAAGATGCAAGCTCAAGCCCTGCAAACAACACCCTTCTCGTGATCGTTCTCATGTTGGAGGCTTGATATTCTTAGACCTTTTTCTCAATCACAAGGAGGGCACAAATCCATGTTCGTGGCCATTGATAAGTTCACTAAATGGATTGAGGCTGAGCTAGTACAAGAAATAAAATAAGAGAAAGCTAACAAGTTCATCAAGGGGTATTATGCATATTTGGTATTCCTCAACGGTTGTTGATTGACAACAGCTCGCAATTCTGAAGCGGTGATTTTCAAGATTATTACATAAGCCTTGGAGTCAAGATCTGTTTTATTTTGTTTCTCATCCTTAAAGTAACAGTCAAGTTGAGCGCACCAACGACATTGTACTTCAGGGGATCAAAACACGGGTGTACGACCGGCTCATGGCCTGTGCTCGACATTGGGTAATAGAACTCCTGCCAGTACTATGGGCTTCACGCACCACACCAACAACGCCACCAAGGAGACTCCCTTCTTCCTAGTATACGGAATTTTTGGTCCCAACATGGACTCACCTAAAGATTTGCAGTGTTAATGGAGTCGCTAACCACCTCGATCTAGAAAGCACTAAACCAAGATGGGTTTTGAAGATTAAACTGGCTAGCAGAGCCAATTTAGAGATCAAAGCAACCTCTAGGCCGATTTAGATTACGGAGATAACCACTCATCTCGTGGGTGAATCGAAAGGTTTACGGGACAAACCTACAAAAGGGTATTGCAGTCTCGCAGCGAAGACAGACGATTTATGGTGCAAATCGACAAAGATGGATGAAACTAGGGTAAAGTAGAAAACATGGCTGAAAAGTAAAGGTAAAAGAACGATTTGATAGATTATAGGGATTGTGGTCTGGGATTAGAATCAAATTGACCATGGCCCTTATAAAGGGGGTTGGTCTTATCTTCTACATGACCCTTTCTATGTCTTGCTCGGGGTAAACACCAAGTAGAACTCAAAAAATATCTTCCCAACCAAGGAAACCTGAGACCCAACAAAATTGGATTCGAAGTCGGACTCAACCAGTCTGATTGGCCGAAACACGTGCCGCCTGTCAGACCGGCCCCACACCACTGGTCTGACCGGCCCTACAGCAGCGGTTAGACCAGCCCCTGAAGGAAACCGGGTCCTTTCCAAATTCGGCCATATTTTCCTACTTTTAGTTTACTGCCAAATTTGGGTGTTAACATTATCCATATTAATTTTTGACAACAGCACACTACTTATGCATTCTTGGGCTAATTAATAAGTGGGGGATGCCCTATACCTCTGATTGGCTAGGGCTAGGAGACAGTGTTTCTCATTATAGCGTATTATTGGCTGTGTAATCAAGAATTAGTTTTCCTAACTTCACGCCAGGGATAAGGATCACCGGCTTTGTCCCTATCATATATTGAGTAAAGTGCATGGGCGGTCCCTAAACTTGTAGCACTATGTCATCTAGGTCCCCAAACTTACAAAACGTATTTTCAAGTCCCTAAACTTGCGTACCCGTACATCATTTGTCCAAATCGCATTTGACCTGGTTCGATCATCGACGTGGACTGCCAGCGTCTAGGGGCGGGGACAGCTGGGGGTGTCAAATATGCAAAGAACCCCCTACTCCCTCATCCCTGAAATCAGATTCAATTGTCGACTCTCGTTATCGTTGGCGCGGCAAGCGCGAAGCGGGTGGCGCAAGTGAGGCGAGATGGTGATCACTGGAGATCGCTGGCGATCAGAGCCATTCGGGTGTACGAGGGATAGAGAGCGAGGGGGAGCGATTCAATTTGGACCAATGGAAGGCAACAACGGTGAAGGATGGTGGCGATTGCGGCGGCTGGGAGCAGTCACGCCTGTGTGTGGTGCGTGAAATCAAACTCCAATCCTTGTATGTTAGTAGATGAAGATCAATTGTAGACAGTAATGTGCCTTTTTTGTGGTAGAAATTTTGGAATTTGATGGCTAGGTTTCACTAATTTTGCTGTACTTGTCAAAGTTAGGGTTTTTTTCTGCTTGTGTTTCTTGTGTTGTGGATTGATGAAATATTTTCCTGCACGCTAGATGATGGGTCAAATGAGTTCACAGTGAAGGTTCACCATGGTGGGTTTTTTCTTGGCCATGGTAATTTGCGTTCTTATGTGGGTGGGAAAGTGAGTTGGTTTGATAATGTTGAGATAGACACTTGATCTCCACTGTGGCTGGACCAGTTTATTGAGGATCTAGGGTACCTTAGGACTCCCAACTTGAAAATTTATTGGCTATTACCCGGCAAGAATATTTCAGATGGGCTCAGAGTTGTTGTGAGTGATGCTGATGCAAATGTGATGGTATCAGTGGTTGACAAGTTCAGGACTCTGGTTGTCTACTTTGATCATGATGACAAAGTTTCAGGCATTGACTGGGATGATATCATTGAGAATCCAGTTGTCCCTTTACCAAACATTATCAGCCCCAATAAGGTGATTTGTGCTAAGAAGACAAAGGGGAGAGTAGCAGGCAACAACAGAGCAATCTGAAGCAACAGAGCAGCAGGGAACAGCTAGGGGATGATTCAGATGAAGAAAAAAGTGGCACATATAGTGATGATAGTGATGATGAGGACTTTTGTGATAGTGTCTATGAGCTAGATGATGGTGATGATGACTTGTTTGTGGACTATGTTGATGAAAATGTGGTTGACGAGGGAGTGGCAAAAGGAAAGAAGATATTGAAGGGAAAAAAGGCCAAAGGAAGCAGACTAAAGGGAGATCTAACAATTGTACCTACAGTAGATGATAGTGATGACAGTGATGTAGAAGGGCTTGATGTAGTAGGTTCTGATGATGAAGGTGTGGTTAGGATCAAGTTCATGTCAATTGCGGAGGAGGACTTAAACAATCCATCCTTTTGGGTTGGTCTGGTTTTTCCTTCTGTTGAGAAACTGAGACAAGCCATTACTGAGTATAGTGTAAGAAATAGGGTTGAGATCAAGATGCCTAGAAATGATAGAAGGAGAGTAAGAGCCCACTGTGCAGAAGGTTGCCCATGGAATCTCTATGCTTCAGAAGACAGCAGGGCTAAGGCATTTGTGGTGAAGACTTATGATGGGAAGCATTCATGTCAGAAAGAGTGGATCCTATAAAGAGGTGCACTTCCAAGTAGTTGGCTGCAAAGTACCTAGAAGCATTTAGAGTAGATGAGAAGATGAGCCTAACCAGCTTTGCAAAGACAGTGCAGTTGGAGTGGAACTTGACACCCTCAAGGAGTAAGCTAGCTAGAGCTAGAAGAATTGCCATGAGAAGCATACATGGAGATGAGGTTGAGCAGTACAAACAACTATGTGATTATGGGGCTGAATTGAGGAGAAGCAATCCTGGTACATCTTTCTTCCTGAAGCTTGATGGCAGCTTATTCAGCCAGTGTTATATGTCACTAGATGCTTGCAAGAGAGGGTATCTTAGTGGATGCAGACCATTGATATGCTTAGATGGCTGTCACATTAAGACAAAGTTTGGTGGACAGTTGCTTACTGCAGTTGGTATTGATCCAAATGACTGCATATACCCAGTCGCAATTGCTGTTGTGGAGGTAGAATCTCTAGCTACTTGGAAATGGTTCTTAGAGTCACTGAAAAATGATCTCGGCATTGAAAACACCTACCCTTGGACTGTAATGACTGATAAGCAGAAGGTATGTGTTCTAGTACTAATTCTTGTTATTCTTGTCATTTATCTTCCAATAAGCAATTGTGTTAACTTGTTCTATTTTTGCCAAACTTTGACAGGGGTTAATTCCAGTTGTACAACAGGTCTTCCCACAATCTGAACATAGGTTTTGTGTTAGGCATCTTTACTCTAATTTCCAGATTCAATTCAAGGGAGAGGTTTTGAAGAATCAACTTTGGACATGTGCTAGGTCCTCTTCAGTTCAAGAGTGGAGCAAAAATATGGATGAGATGAAGAGTCTGAACAAAGATGCATATGACTGGCTTGAAAAGATGCATCCTAATACATGGGTAAGAGCATTTTTCTCAGAATTCCCCAAGTGTGATATATTGTTGAATAATAATTGTGAGGTATTCAACAAGTATATCTTGGAAGCTAGAAAATTACCTATTCTGAGTATGTTGGAGAAGATAAAGGGGCAACTCATGACAAGGCACTATAATAAACAAAAGGAGTTGGCTGATCAGTTCCAAAGATTAATCTGCCCCAAAATTAGGAAGAAGGTACTTAAAAATGCTGATGCAGCTAACATGTGTTATGCATTACCAGCTGGTCAGGGAGTATTCGAAGTGCATGAAAGGGATAAGCAATATATAGTGGACATCATTGCTAAGCATTGTGATTGCAGGAGGTGGGACTTGACAGGGATTCCATGTAACCACGCCATATCCTGTTTAAGGCATGAGAGGATAAGTGCTGAAAGTGTTCTGCCTCATTGCTACACAACTGATGCATTCAGTAGGGCCTATGGTTTCAACATCTGGCCTTGCAATGACAAGAGCAAATGGGTGAAGATGAATGGACTTGAGATTCTACCACCTATGTATGAGAAGAAGACTGGCAGGCCCAAAAAGTCCAGGAAAAAAGCACCATATGAGGTACAAGGCAAAAATGGACCCAAGTTGTCAAAGCATGGTGTGATAATGCATTGCAAGTATTGTGGAGAAGAAAACCACAACTCAGGTGTGTGTCAACTGAAGAAACAAGGGATCAGTTCTGAGGAGGCCAAGAAGATGGTTGCCACAGCAAAAGAAGCAGTTGAAATTGAGAATTCCCAAGTTATCAATGAACAAGAATCAGTTGTTATGAACCAGGTAAATAGATCAGTCATTTACAACAAATTTTATTTTGATGCATGTCTTATGATATACATTGACTATTGTATGTAGGATGTCATAGAAGAACACATTGTTGCTTCCCAATCTTCATCTCAATTGCTATCACAACTAGGAAGCACTATGCTCAGTCAGATGGCTACTCAAGTAATCATTGTGTCAATTACTTATAACATTTGCTAACAATTTAAGCTCTTAATGATCAACTAAACATGTTCTCTATTTTGTAGCCAAGTCAGAGTTCTTTGCTCTCTTAGCAGCAAGGCCCCTTGCCAGATCCTGAGTTCATCATGTCTAACAGACCAACAGCAAGACCTATTCCTCTTCCTACCAGCACCAAGATAGGGAAGGCCGCAACACTGAAGAAAAGGAATAGTACAACTAGAAACAAAAATTCTTGACCTGCCGCATCAAAGAAGAAGTCTGGAGTTGTGGCTAGAACTGGGTGATAAATTAGTCTGGAGCTACACATGATACATGTAGTTAGTTCATTTTCTAGGATACTTTGTTGCCTAAAATCTAGCATATGAATTTTGTTGACAACAACCTGGGATGTACATAGTTAATGGATGCTATATTACCTACTGGTCATGGTGGTTTAACTGATAGTTGGATAATATCAGTGCTACCTGGGTACAAAGTCACTAGATGCATTTTGTAATAGTTTCAGTACTTAAACAAACTGAAATGTATGTTTGTCTCAATCTGTGTTTCCAATGTGTGCCTCAATCTAAAATTGTGCATACATGTGTTTCAGTAATTTTGCAGAATTAAATTTCATTAATACAGAGCAACACCCATTTCATGGCTCACAAGAGCAGTACACACTTACACAAACATGCCAAATTAATAAAGTGATCATTTCATTCATCAGATAGCATTTTCAGTACATTTCAGACAATTGCTGATTTTCAACTAGCCCTGAACTTGTTCACCAGAACAAATACACAAGCTACTACACATTTCAGTCAGGACAATATCCCTACCAATATCTAGTTCATCTTCCTAATAAGTTACTCTGCAGCATGTTCATGCCTCTCTGAACCCTGCTCAACCAATGCATTTCTCTGCACATGCACAACAGGAGCTGGACGCTGCACATGAACACCAAAAGCTGTAAGATGTCCTGTATTCATCAAATACTCTTTCATATTGATCCTCCCAGTACCAAAATTCACATCCACTTCCATCTCTCTGAAAAACACACACATGTGAAGTCAAAATTCTTGCAAGACACCAATGCTCTGCAACAAAAGAAAAAAACTAACCTAATGTAAAAGATGTTGTCTTTGTTCTTAGCTGTATGAAGAGCAATTAATCCGTGGGTTTCCATGTAACCACACCAAACATCAGCGCAGTTGTTGTGGGACATGTAGTTGTGCTCTGCCTAGGCGGCAGTGCCGAGCTCAGCGCCGTCGAGCTCCCGATGGATCCACCCCCACGACGATGAAAACCGTCAGCGGGGTTGTTGTTGGCGCTATAGCCGCAGTAGGACACGACGAACGGCGCATGACTCCAGTCGATCTTGACGTCACCTAGTACCGTCGCCAGGGAGTCGAAAAAGGGGATGGAAAATTGAAGAAGAGGTTGCTAGGGATTTCTTCGCTCAGGATGGTGGAGAAAAAAATGGGGACATAAGATTGGATTTGATTTCAGGGATGAGGGATTGGGGGGTTCTTTGCATATTTGACACCCCCAGCTGTCCCCACCCCTCCACGCTGGCAGTCCACGTCAATGATCGGACCGGGTCAAATGCGATTTGGACAAATGATATACGGGTATGCAAGTTTAGGGACTTGAAAATACGTTTTAAGTTAGGGGACCTAGATGACATAGTGCTATAAGTTTAGGACCGCCCATGCACTTTACTCTTGTATATTTACATAGGCACTATGCTGATATCTTTAAATAAAGAAAATTATACTTTACTAGCACTAATTAAAAGTCGTACTAATTATTATTGGTCAATTGTTTTATTGCAGGAGTTCAATGCTGGTTACATTATTCCATGGTTTCTCACACATTCTCGGCTATCTTCATTAAAGACCTAGCGAAAGCATTATCTCCCGGGTGACCGACGAGATCTACTATAAAGCCAGAGTTCATGAAACACAAGTAAAAAAGGACAGGCTTCCTTTAAGCATGCTAGAATATGACCTCTGGCATAACGATTGGCCCGACGACATTCGTCCTTTAGGCACTTATCGAATCGACCATGGAGTTCTCCTAATAAGCTGCAGGTTTCCCTGATCCAACCAAGATAACCTTCTAATTACTTGCAGGGTGGCATTCTTGGAATATATCACACGAGCTCTCCAGATACATTGAGAGCCACACATCTCTATCCAGCAAAGTCTTGATTTTCTCATCCTTGGGGAGTTGAGTGATCTCATGCTCAAGCCTCTCTTTCTCGAACTTGATTTCCAAATGCCTTATTTGTTTCCTAAAATCCTCTTCGGATTCCTGGAACCCTACACTCGCATGTTTATCTCCTTAGAAACTTGCTCAAGGCAAAAGTAGATTACTTAGGGAGATAATACGCGAATACATACTCTGGCGTTACGCTTGAAACAAGTTGAGTTGTGCTTGCAAGAAAGATATCGTTCTCATAGTCGCTTCATCAGGACATGTAGTTATCGGAAGCGAATCCGGTATCAGTACCAAAGCATTAGACTGACCACGTTGTTGATCGGCCATCATGTTCTATTCTTCCTCACTACAACATAGACAAGAAGAGGACATTAGAATCTCAAACAAAGAAGTTAAGTATTTCTTTAATACAAAAGTTATTTCTACAACATAATAAAATGATTTACTTAAGCATATCGTATAGAAGACATCCTTGATCACGACATAATAAAATTGATCACGACATCCCTGGCATTTTCCAGTTAAGTCATCATGTCTTCTCACCTCTCGTCGGCTACCCCATCTTGCAACACTTTCTCCTAGTCGATGTCAGGGTGCTGCAGCCGCACGCAAGCGAGGACATACACATGGTCCGGTCTTGAGACTGCTGTGAGCAACCTTGACCGCCTTGTCAGAGAGGTCGCCAGAAGCCTTCTCCAGCTCGTCTACCAACTCACAGAGAGACACTATAGGAAAGCTCATGTTTGTCGAGTGTAAAATTTTTTATCGAGAGTTTTATGTCGAACACTCGACGAACAACATTTTTACCGAGAGGGCTCTCAGTAAAAAAAACTCTCGGCAAAAAAGATATCTCGTCGGAGAATGTAGCTTAACTCCGTGGCTAAGTCCCATCACCACATCATTCAACGTGATAAAGTTTTTCCTAAGGCCGTCGTGGAGCGATTTCATCTTGTCCTTCTCATTCTCCAGTGCCTCCTCGCCTTCTTTGCGGATCTCAGAGTTTTCTTTGATGAGGATGCGTAGGGTGTCATTGTCGGGCTTCATCGATTTCAGCTCCTCCTCGAGCTTGCGCACCTTTTCATTGGCGGCGGCGAGCTCGGCCTCGGCCAAAAGCCGCTCGACTTCCGTATTGGCCGCCTAGGCCAAGATTTGCACTTCTTGACAGGCATGGGCCAAACAGTCGAAAATCGTTGCCAAAGTCGCAACGGTAACAACATTACTGGAGGAAGGAGCAAAAAGTGGGAGATGGCTACAGATCGCAGAGGATGGGAGCTGGCCTCATCTTGTTCCCGCGTACTCTATTCAGAGATAGATGGAGTCGCCCTGCAGAAAATAACAACGGATGAATCATCTTATAACATTATGCAAGAAAGTAATGAGTACGGTGTAGTTTTCAAAATACTTACTTGGTCTCTTCCATGACGCCAAGGTTATCCGTTGGAGCCGGTTGCCGAGGGGAGCGTTATCAGGTGAAGAGGTCTATGAAAAACAAACAGATAAGAGGCTTGGTTCACTAATTTTATCCTCCTGAGGACCAACTAGCGAAAATAGACTACCTACCGAGGAGTGTGTAGTCGCCCTGCAGAAAATGACAATGGATGAATCATCTTATAATGTTATGCAAGAAAGTAATGAGTATGGTATGGTTTCCAAAATCCTTACTTGGCCTCTTTGGCCTCTTCCAGGCGTCAAGGTTATCCGTTGAAGCCGGTTGCCTAGGGGAGCGTTATCAGGTAAAGAGTTCTGTGAAAACAAACAGATAAGAGGCTTCGTTCACTAATTTTATCCTCTTGAGAACCGACTAGCAAAAATAAACTACCTACCGAGGAGTGTGTGCCCTTTGTCGGGACACTTCCACCTCAGGCTTTCCCGAAACCTCCCCATATGCAGGGTAAAACACTAAATGCATTTGTATAAATCAGTAAAAAGAAAAACACCATCTCCCTTGTTTTGCCTTGAAGAGTATCATGGTACATTCCTTGCAAGTTTCCCACGCCTCTAGGAAGTCGTCCTTGCAGCTTTGACAATTTTTATCACTTTTAACCACATCGAGTCTGTGCATGGCAGAAGAGACCTTTGATTGTGATTGTCGCAGCAACGCCGCAGCTCTCTGTCAATTGCATCCTTTTACTGTTGTGCGGTTTGATTTGAATGTTTGCACTTTTTATTCAGCTTTTACCTTCTTTTAGAAGGATAGGTCTTCCTGTCTTCTGCTTTTCTAAGTCTCGTAAGGCCATATGCTAGGGATTTTCTCTCTTTTTGTACTCTTAACTTAATCTTTAAATAAATTATATGAGTCTTATAAAAACCACATCGGGTCCACATATGAAGGGCTTATCTCTAGCTGTTTGGTATACGTTGGGACAGTGTCACCCGCAGGATTTCACGTCTGGCTATTCGAAGTTATAAAATATTATTAAATACAACATACAACAAGTTTAGAACACCATATATAAAAATACAAATTATAATGACAAATCGAACATAAATAGTCCATATTATAGATTTCAAAAACTTTTACCAAATTACAACATAACAAATTTACTTTCCGTGTGGCCATGGTGTGGAAGCGAGTGATGATGTCATTTCACCCACTAGTAGTCCAGACCTGAAGGAATTTTTAGCACTAGTAATCCAGACATGAACTATTTTTAGCACCAATTATTATTTTGTTACATCGCCAGCCAAGATTAGGGGCCATGCGTATGGGGTTGTGTGAGACTGGTGGAGCGTGTGATGTCAGACAACGGGTGAAACCGGTTCCGATATTATCCGGTTTTCATAAAAATTCGGATTCGGACGGTGTCGGTCGGATAATTTTCAGATAGTGTTGAATACAAAAATAAAAACACATAATTATTTTTAAAAACGATAACGAATACGATAGAGCAAATATCCGACGGATTTCAGAATCGATCGAAAAATATAAAAAAATTACCAAATATCCGCCATGGGCCGACCACTGTAGCCCACAAGGCCACAACACAAGCCCAATAGTTCAATGCTTGAGCTAACCCTAACCCTAACTGCATCTGAGAATCCTAGTCCTGGACTCCCAACCACCATTGCCCGACCTCTGCCAGCCGCTGCCATCGCCTAGCTAGCCGTTGTCTCGCCGCTCGCGCCTCGTCGTCCCGCCTCTCCCGTCCCCGTCGTCCCGTCGCTCACGCCCCCGTCGTCACCGTCCCGCCGCTCACGCCCCTTCCGTCCCGCCGCTCTCATCCCCGTCGTCCCGTCGCTCGTGCCCCCATCGCCACCGTCTCGCCGCTCACGCCCCCGTCGTCCCGCCGCTCCCGTCCCCGTCGTCCCATCACTCGCGCCCCCATCGCCGCTGTCCCGTCGTCCCGCCGCCCATGTCGCCTCCCGTCCCTACTGCTTGTAGGCCTAACGGAGAAGGGAGAAGGAGCACATGGGAGAAAAAGAGGCACTAGTCACCGGTTGCCTGTCGCCGATCCAGAGGGAAGATCGCTGGTTGTCGGTCGGTGCTTGCCACTACCGCTGGCCGGGGTGCCCGGGAAGAGAGGAAGACAAAGGGGAAAACGGGTTGGTCCCGTGCAGCCGCCGACCTGCCCCTGCCGTGGTCACACACCACCGCCGTCCCAGCCCTACCGTTGCCGTCCTGCCCCTGCCACCCAGCATCGTATGAGGATTTTGCTTGTCAGGAATTTGCATTCCATTGTATCAAACCATCGTTAATTTTGACCCCATCCTCAATGTTTATCAACATTTCTGATTTATGGAGAAACCCTTTGATGAGAAAACTATACATGCGGGATGAGCTCTGATAGTTTTTCTTACAGTTCCTCTAAAAGATTCATACCTATATTTCTGTATTTCTGAATGATATTTAACTGTTACATGCATTGTTTGCCTAAAAAATAAAAAATGTTGATATATGTTGAGAAAATATTAAAGTATATATCTTTATTGTTTTGTAAATTTTAGTTTATGGGGTTTTTATATTTCGATCTGTTACCGTATTTGTTCTTATTCGTATTCGCTTTGTATTTATACTTGTTTATGATAGTATTCGATTTCGTTTCCGTATCTAGGGTTTTCGATTCCGAATCTAATTCTTAAAAAATATGATATAGCTAACTTTCGACCGTTTCTGATCCGTTTTCACCCTTAGACACCTATAGAAGAACAGTTAAGATTGATACGGGGATGGAGAATGAGCGTGCTTGTCTTGGTGGTCTAGGCTATAGAGAATACATGAAAATATTTTCTAGTATATATACCTATATATAGTTTTTTTTAAAAAAATAGATATCTTATTATATACGAAAAGTCCATAAATACTCTAAAAACGATCATAAACCGACACGCGGCACTCATATGAACACTTCTAAAGTGTAATATGTCACTTTAATGAAAATGATAGGAATTTAAAAAAACAAAATATCTAACTATCGGTTTTTCACTTAAACCGGTAGTCTGTATCCATTATTTTCATCTATTAGATTAGATCTATTAAAATAATCCCTCCCTCTTACCAACTAGCTAATTCCTTCCTACGTACTTACACAATACACAAGAGGCGTATGCACGTACTCAAGAGATGTAAAAAGAAAAAAAAACGTACGTACGATCTGCCATATATGCATGTATTTATGTCATTTGTTTCTCCCATTCTCTTTCATCAAACATATACAGAAATGCTAATTACCAGTATCCCGTTGCAGTGTGCTTGGACGTTATGAACCTGCAGCCGCGACATGATGATGCGCTTCCGTCGCACCGCGCGCTCGAATGTTTCCTCACAGCCACGTAGCCATGCTGCTCCCTCGTGCCTCGTGCGTATCATATATTTCTTTCTTTTCTTCATTAAGGAGTGTTCTCTCTCCTTTTCTCTTTCTATTATGTCATCTCTCTCCATTATGTCCGTGTACTAGTAGTGACCACATGTTTCTTTTGTTTTTCTCTCTCTTTTCTCTATCAACACCATGTTGCTCATGTCCTCTCAACTACACAAACAGCAGATAGAAACGGGAGCTTTGACTGAGTCACTGGCCACTCCATCCAAGTTGCTTTTCTCCCTTGATTCAATTTATGTAACACGACTGGTACCAAATTATACCTACCTACTAAGGCTGATACCGGTAGGGTATCATGTCTAATACATTCTGTATCATGCATGAGTGGTAAGGTAAGTTTTAAGGTTTCATAAAAGGTTTCATGCATATTAAATAAGGTATCACATCAGTATATTTATTGTTTTTCATGAATGAGGAGTAGAGAGAGAAAAAAGGTTTCATGGGGATGAAACTATAGAGCACTGTTTCCAAAACGTTGAAAACGGGGTAAAACCTATATGGAGAGTCTTCCTTAGTTTCATGGACTGCTTCTCATTAGTCGTTTCATGAAACTATGGGACCGATGGAAAAAAAACTAAAATAATCTATGAAACTGTACGATGAAACTATGCATTGAGAAAGAAATCTCATGATCTTAGAAACTAGAAGATCAAATCTTGCATTAAGAGTGGCCTAATGCATACTGGTATCAAGACCCGATATCTATATGGTACCAGGGGCGAAGAGCCCAGTGTGGTAGCCATACCTCAGCCTAGCCCAAGGACCCTCCCTTCCCTTTCCCTTCTGCTCGGCCCAAGAGGCGCACGCAAGAACTGGGGCAAGGCAGCCAACAAGCAAGCACACATCGCATGGGAGGGAGGGCGCAGATCCAGATCGGGCGACGGTGCGACGGTCGGGCAAGGTGGTGCTGCGCCAGAGAGCGGCAGGCTGCGTCGTGGTGGCCAGCGGGAAGGGCAGCGCGGCACCGGCTGGCTGTGGGCAGGGCGGCAGCGTCAGCGGGCTGTGGACAGGGCCGTCGGCGGGCAGGGCGCGTGGCGCCAGCACAGCAGCAGAGCAAAGCAAAGGGCGGGCGCCGGGCAAAGAGTAGCAGCAACTCTGTGTTACTGTATCTGTGACAATGAGGCAAGAAATTGTGATTTTTTTATAAATTATAAATTGTGTGATTGTGTCTATTGATTTACTTTTCATATGACTGTGAGCAAAGAAAGAAATTGTTTTTACTTGAGAATGGATAGAAATTATTGATTTTTTTACATATGAGTAAATTAGATGCATATTTTATAGGGATTCATTCACATAAATTGTTAAGACTTGAGAATGGATAGAACATGAAAGAAAAAGGGACGTCTATTGCAAAAAGGGTAGCTTTAGTAATCTTTAGAAATTGTTTCGATTATGATTTATAAATCTGTAGGAATTAATTTGATAGCCAACTTATTTTTTGTTGGGCAGATTCAAAGAGCTTTTGGGGCCAAGGGTCTAGTGGCTCTAATCCTAGTACCCGTGAGAGTGCAGTATCTATGGATGCAAGAGAAGAGGTCGAAGAACCGTCGTTAGCACTGCAATTGGTGTTCGTAGAAATTTTTCGACCCCCGAACAAGTGAATGTCTAGCAAGATCATGTTGAAGCAACAAGAGGAGGAGATGTTGAAGGAGATGTACAGGTTGAAGGTATAACTGAGTTCAACCCCGATCTCATTATCTCTGATCCAGGACTTCATATTCCAATTAATTGATTTGCCCCAAATATTAGAGATGAGGTTAGAAGGGCTTTTGTAGTTAAAGGTCGTCCAACTAAACCATCTGGACATAATTTTCCTCAAGCAAGGGACAAAAGGAGTTTTCAAAAAAATGGTTTACCCAATATAATTGTTGGAATATAGTGTGGAGAAAGATAGAGCTTATTGCTTCTATTGTTATCTCTTTAAGAATGATAGGACGGGTGATCATTTTGGTTATGATACTTTTACAAAAGTTGATTTCAACCAATGGAAAAATGCTTACTTAATACTTCAAAAACATGTTGGTGGTCCTAATAGCACACATAATCAAGCAAGAACATCTTACATGGATTTTGATAATCAAAGGTCAAGTGTAAAACAAAAGGTTGCAAGTTATAGCAAAGAATCTTTGTTTAAGTATGAAACTCGTTTGGATACATCCTTGAGTATTGTGAGTTACTTAGCATTGCAAGGTGAACCATTCCGTGGACACGATGAATCTACTAACTCATTGAATAAAGGCAATTTTCTAGAATTACTTGATTGGTACAAGGAAAGGAATGAGGAAGTGAAATGGGCTTTTGATGAACTATGCCCAAAAAAATACCAAAATGACTTTAGGCACAATTCAGAAAGAACTTGCTAATTGTTGTGTGGAGGCGATCACAAAGGCAATAAAAGATGAGACAGGGGATTTCTATTCTCGTTCTTATTGAAGAATCCCGTGATATATCTACCAAGGGAACAAATGGTTGTTGTTATCAGGTAATTTCTTTGTAATCCTGTAAATCTTCTTTATTTTTGCTCTACAACTTGACTAATTTTAGCTTTGCTAATGTAGTTTTATGAACAACAAAGGATAAGTCATTGAAAGATTTCTAGGTATTAAGCATGTCAAGAAGACAACATCATAAGCATTGAAGAATACATTGGTTGAAAAACTTAGTGATAATGGTTTAACTATTGCAAGATTATGGGGTCAAGGTTATGATGGAGCTTCTAATATGAGGGGTGAATTCAATGGTCTTCAGAGGCTAATTAGAGATGAGAACCCGTATGCTTTTTACATACATTGCTTTGCTCATCAGTTGTAATTGGTAGTGGTTGCTATGTCAAGATGTTGCTCTTCCATTGAGGATTTTTTTGAATATGTCTCCTTGATTGTCAGTAGCACTAGTGCATCTTGCAAAAGAAAGGATTTGTTGCTTGATAAGCATCGTAGAAATCTTTTGGCCAAGTTAGAGAATGGGAAAATTTTATTGCGGAGAGGAAAACAGCAAGAAACCACATTGGCTAGACCTGGGGATACAAGATGGGATCTCACTATAAGACTACTTCGCATTGAAGCCATGTGGGATTCAGTGATAGAGGTCCTAGAGATTATACAACAAGATGAGTGTAACCCATCAAGGGCGGGTGGTTTGGTGCAAACAATGGAGTCTTTTAGTTTTGTTTTCATTTATGAAAATGATGCTGCAAATCCTTTGCATTACCAATGAATTGTCTCTTGTCTTAGAACGGAAAGACCAAAATGTTATTCAATCCATGTCTTTGGTTGTTGATGTGAAAACTCGATTGGTCAATTTGAGAAGTAATGGTTGGGAGCCATTATTTGAAGACATTAAAGCTTTTTGTGAGGCAAATGATATCCCAGTACCAAATATGAGTGATGCTGTACCAAGATTTGGTCGGTCTAGAAAGGATGGAAGGAACAATATCACTCAAAATTATTATTTTCGTGTTGACACTTTCTATGCAGCCAAAGATTCTATTATCACATAGTTTGATCATCACTTTAATGAGGTATCCTCGAAATTACTCGTTTGCTACTCATGTCTTGACCCTAGAGACTCATTCTCTAAGTTTGATGTGAATAAACTTGCTCGTCTTACGAAGATTTATTGTGAATATTTCACTTATGATGATCGCAAATCTATAAAGGATCAACTAGAAACTTTTATTATTCATGTGAGAAGACATGAGGAGTTTAGAATCTGTTATGATCTCACAAGCTTGGCAAAAAAATGATTGAACTTGAGAGGCACATTATATTTCCATTGGTTTATCGCTTAATTGAGTTAGCATTGATTCTATCGGTAGCGACTGCAACTGTCGAAAGAGCCTTCTCTGTCATGAAGATTGTTAAGACTGACTTACGTAACAAGATGTCTGATGGTTGGCTTAATGACTTGATGATGTGCTATATTGAGCAAGAGATATTCAAAGGACTTGATTTCAGAGTATTAAAAAGGCTTTTCAAAGAAAGAAAGAAAGACAGATGCAGTTGCCTATATCTCCTATATGATCTAGACGTAACTAAAAAATTCATCATCAGTATAACTTTTAATTTCACTACTATCTATATTTTCTTTATTCTCAACAATACATTATCGATTCACGTTTGATCTCTGTTTGATAGATTTTTATGGACTTCTAGGATCATTTGGTTGTACATAAGTTATTGTATTCTTGTCAAGGTACTTCGATACTTTTCTCTTTGAAATATTGTATATTGAAGGTATTATGATATTAAAACAATATTTACAAATTTTTGTATGCACAAATCTTCGCCACACCTTAATTTTTGTTCATCCTCCGCCACTCTATGTTACCTAAGGCTAGTATCTATAGGGTGTCATAT
Source organism: Oryza australiensis (assembly GCA_019925245.2). Lineage (NCBI taxonomy): Eukaryota > Viridiplantae > Streptophyta > Magnoliopsida > Poales > Poaceae > Oryza > Oryza australiensis. Next base: position 39,288 of record JAIFGZ020000330.1, on the reverse strand, counting down.
CCAACACATAGGTACTATATTCGATTTGTGTTTGGTACCAGTCCTATCAGGACCTGATACCTATATCATACCAGCGCTTGATACCTCCGGTACCAGGTTTGGTATCCGTAATACTTGTATGATACCAGGCCTAATCCATACTAGTATCAAGGCCCAATACATCGCTGGTTCCAGATGCGAGACATGTGTGGTACTTGGCCTAATACTTTGGTACCCATAATACTTGTATGGTACCAGGCCTAATCCATACTAGTATCAAGGCCCAATACATCCTTGGTTCTAGATGAGAGACATGTGTGGTACTTGGCCTAATACTTTGGTACCTGTAATACTTGTATGGTCCAATACACCCTTGGTTCCAGATATGAGACGTGTGGTACTTAGCCTAATACCTTTGTAGTATCAGTGCCCGATATCTCTCGCTGCTAGTCCCCTCACTTGTCTAGTACCAGGCTAATATTCCCATACTATGACATGCCCGATTCATACGCAGTAGCAGGTATCAGGAGGCGTCATCTTGTGACAATGGATACCAAGAGGTATCAGCTCTTGATGCTAGGGAGGTATCACCTGGTAACAATAGGTATCATCCATCTAGTCTAGCACATCACATAGCTTCTCTCCATTTCGTCTTTCCCACGGGCTAGATTTTGATGCTAGTCTAGTCACGTGATGTTGAGGCCTCCAGTTGATCAACCACACACACAACCGGATATGTGCACAGCTCACAGATAGGCCATGATGGTCTTGGGCCTTGTGCACAAGCATCAGCCCATGCACACTCTACTAGAGAAACAAGCTTCATGAGATGGAGGAGCGCACATGCTAGAATTTTTGCATTTTTAATTTTTTTTAAAGATTTACAAAAAGAACTTGCGAGATTGAAAAATTTTAAATCTAATCTCCTCCCGCCCTCCGGGAGGGCGTGAAGGAAAAACGCCTCCCGGAGGGCGAAGAATCCGACGTGGCAGACGGCCCCGCACGGCCGTCGCCGCGCGGTGGTTATTTTGCGGTGGCCCCTTCCCGCCCTTGGGAAGGGCGTTTTTCACTGTGCACGGGGGCCGCCGCAAAATGCCGGGAGGCCGGCCTTTTGCAGCGGCCCCTTCCCGCCCTTGGTAAGGGCGTTTTTCACTGTGCACGAGGGGCCGCTGCAAAAGGCCGGCCGCCCGGCATTTTGCGGCGGCCCTTCCCGCCCTTACCAAGGGCGTTTTTTCACTGTGCCCAAACCCTAATTGCCCTGATCGACATCGACCCACTCTCTCGTGTTGTTTGAGATGTAAAATGTTATCGTCGTATTTTGTGCTAATATAACAAATCCATTGGATTTGTGGTATTGTTGCAAATGTAACCGTCTTCGTGATTTGTCGTATTGTTTGAAATGTAAATGTTATCGTCGTAAGGATGCAAATGTAAATATTGTTGCAAGTGTAAATGTTCGAGGTATCGTACATATGTTATTTGCATTACCTGTGAACATATTATTTTAACCAAGTTAACTTAGTTGCAATGGTTAAGCAGTTGTTTGTCACAGTGTTACATAACCCATTAGGTACGGATGATGCAATACAACTAACTCATCCCCCACGAGTGAAGGCTCGGCTACCTAGGAACCGTTCAAGGGCGATAAGCTTGTCATCAATTTTCTCTTTCCTTCTCGGCGTTGTACTCCTTTTGAGTTTCACATTCAGTTACTTTTAAGCCGTTATATTGGGGAATGACATTGTCGATCCACCTAGTGAATCCACACCTTCTTTGAATGCCCCAGGTAAAGAAACACATGTAATCGGTTAGAGAGCCACTAGAGCGAAGACGTTTGCATAATTGATAAAATGAAAGACGTACAACGAAGTCGTTGTCTAAGTTGGGGCAAATGAAGTATCTCCGACCATATGTTCGTGGTTCAAATGAGGTAGCCATCTTGCAACGATCCCTACAACCGCACATAGGACGCTCCGACCATTTAGGGAAACCCAGCGGGTTGTTCCTCCATGCTAAGCTTGCGATTTCGACGCGACGTTAATACTCCATCCAAGTCTGAATGAATTGTTCAGTGGACTCAGGTTGTGTTACCGTCTAACCGATCGAAGCAGGTTTAACCGTATCGATCCAATCTTTGTATGGACACCGACGTACATCCTCCGGTTGCACATTTTTTATGGTAGGAGTTAAAAAATAGAACAAGCGAAAAGGTTAAAGAAAAAATTATACTCACGACAAAATCGTCATCCGCAATCTCGGGACACACGAAGCATCTTTGTCCTCTAGTTGCTTGTCTTATGGATCTTACCACTTGGCAACGTAGACCACGGTGGCATTCGGACGTTCCCGCCATGTGGATAGTGCCGCTGATCCATAGGCCAGTCCAAAGCTTCAGCGCGAACTCGACGTTGGTACTCAGCCTTCCGTTGAAGGTAGTCTGACCTTGTTTCGCTAAGTGGGTAGTAACGTGTTCCGTCGGTTCGTGGGTTCTCCGTATCTATCCACTCAACGAAGTTGCACACCCGACGATATGCCTGCATGAGGTGTTAACACGATGTACAATCAAGTTAGCGTTTTCTGCGTGAAGATTTTGTAGATGAAAGCAGTGCAGATAAGCCATACCTGATCAATGTTGGCGCATTGGAAAAATCGTCTCCCCCTGGTTTCAGCGAGGAGGGACGACGTAAGTATGCAGCCATCTCCACAATGGCATAACGGACGGTCACACCATGGTGGAATAAAACCGCTCAAAGGATGGAGTCGCCAGTGGAGACGCTCAAGGAATGGATGATATGAAGATCTCATTGCAGGAGTAAATGTAGAAAAGAGAAAGCAGATTTGAAGAGCTCGTATTCGGATCTAGGCAATATATAGTGCAGGGAGGTGACGGTTCGCATCTATGTATCGTTTATGTCTGTCACGGGGCAACAGCTGATCGAGACGTATCGTGTAGGATTGTCACGGGGCAAAAGTTGATAGCGACGTATCGTGCAGGACTATCACGGGGCAAAAGTTGATAGCGACGTATCGTGCAGGACTATCACGGGCAAAAGCTGATAGCGATGTCTCGTGCAGGTCTAACTGGGCCGAAAGTTTTTTTGTCGTTAGTAAGAGTATCATGCAGCGAACGATACGGAAGGATCTCGTGACATGTGAGTGCGACGAACAGACATAGATATATACAAACATCAAACACAAAATAAATATTTACAATTTGTACAAACTGATGCACACAGCAGCTACTGACGAGGCCTCTTACCCCTATCCCTCCTAGGCTATGCTTTGACGTGCCCCTAAGAGTACGTCAGCCTGTCTGGGGGCACGCCACGACTAGCACGGACATCCGGCGCGGGCGTCTCCTGTGGCGGGTCCTGGCTCTATGGTAGAGGTGCTCCACCGAGCCGAGAGGAGGCGAGTATGTCCCGATCTGGGTCCTCCAGTCGTCGGTCGTCGCCGTGCACTGACCCTCGTCGCCTCCCCCGGACCCGCCCGCCTGCGTCGACGAAGTCCCCGACCGGAAAATCCCCGCCGAGTAGAATCCTCCTGTATGTAAGCAATGTGAAGCATCAGTGACTTAAACTAAAACGTGTGAACTAATCATCGGACGACACTTGCTCACCTCCCGGCTGACTGAGGGGACGAGGAACGGAGGATCCGCTCGCTCCAGCAAAGCTCGCAGTGCTGGGCCGAGTAGCGAAAGGCCGAGGAATCGACGATCCACTCGCGCCTGCCGTATCCCCGCTCGGTAGCGTCGGACCTAGGCGACATTCGGTTTGTTAGATCAGGTTGTAGGGTTGACACAATGAAAATGAGTGGAACTAACCTGTGGAAGGACCAGCGCCGTGTTTTATATCTAAAACTAAATTTTATAAACTAAATTTAATTCACTCGTAGTTTATATCTAAACATATTTTGATCATCAACAAAATTATACGTACGATTTTCTATAGTGCTTACCATCTGCTCACATAATTTACACTTACATCCAAACACATTCTACCTAAGTTGATCTATCTATTCTACCTATGTTAATGTCCATTAAATATCCTTGTTGATCTATCTATTCTTCCTATGTTCTTGTCGATTAGATTATCTACATTGATCTAAATTAAACCATCTGTTTTACAAATCTATAACAAATTATTCAATACCTATTCAAATATTACAAATTTATATTTTTTCTAATATTTCATTTACATACTAGCTAACAAACAAAATAATGCCGAGATATTGCATTTACCTCCAATGAAGTACGCAATCCAGCGGGGCTTCGCCGCGCTCCTCCTCTTCCTCACTTCTCTCTCTGTTCTTTTACGGATGGGAAAGGTGTAAATGAGGCTGAAATGATTGAGAGTCGGCTTATATACGCCATGGGTAAAACGCCCTTGCGAGAGGCGGGAAGAGGCCGCTTCAAAATTGCCGGGCGGCCGTGGCAATTTGCAGGCGGCCCCCTGTAAGCACAGTAAAACGCCCTTGGTAAGGGCGGGAAGGGGCCGCTGCAAAATGCCGGGCGGCGGCCTTTTGCGGCGGCCCCGTGCACAGTGAAAACGCCCTTACCAAGGGCGGGAAGGGGGCCGCCTGCAAAAAGGCCGGCCTCCCTGGCATTTTTGCAGGCTGCCCCCCGTGCACAGTGAAAAAACGCCCTTCCCAAGGGCGGGAAGGGGGCCGCCCGCAAAATAACCACCGCGCGCGACGGCCGTGCGGGGCCGTCTCGCCACGTCGGATTCTTCGCCCTCCGGGAGGGCGTTTTCCCTTCACGCCCTCCCGGAGGGCGGGAGGAGATTAGATTTGAAATTTTTCAATCTCGCAAGTTCTTTTTGTAAATCTTTAAAAAAAAATTAAAAATGCAAAAAATTCGCACATGCTATGGCTGGTGAGACCTGTACTCTCTGGCGTACAAAAAGAAGTGATGTCGATGGAGGAAACAACATGCGACACACGCGTATGGAACGGGGGGCATACCATCTTGTGCGTCCGGGACGGTATCACGTGATATAACAGCCCCCAACATATATACATGCAGACTTAAACCGTTGGACCATCACGGATTTTTACCCTTAAATTTTCTCCGTTCTTATTTCTTGAAAGTATTTTTCTACTAACAATGTAAAAGGCAATCACCATAAATATCTAATGGTGGATTAATGTAGATTAATTTATTCTCTAAACAAAGTACGCACTCATGTAAACGTGTGCACGCTCACCCCTATTAACGTACGGACGAACACCCTACCTCAATAAAAGAAAAATAAGTAGAAAGACATAAGTACTTACAGGAAATTTCTATTCACTAGAAAAAACATACATAAGTATGCACTATAAAAAATTATTAATCTAAAAGGACCTAAATGTCGTCTAGAGGGGGTGAATATGCACTATTACGAAATTTAAACAAGATAAGCGGAAGAAAATAGAATATTAGAATATTATGATGTATGTTGAATATTCCGATGGTAAGGCACAAATAAAGCTTTGACGAATGAAAACTATAAACAAGAGCAACAACTTTAAGCTACAATAAGATTAGCATTAGCAATTTGAATAATAGCACAAAGCACATGATTACATCACAAAATATGAAAGTATTTCAAATGATATGGAGAGAGATGCGAAATAACCGAGATGGAGACACGGGAATTTGTTTACCGAAGTTTGGACCCCTCACAAAGAGGTTCCTACGTCTCCATCGAGGAGCTACAAAGAGCCGGATCTCTTTTGACCCTATTCCTCATGAGGTTGCATAAATGCATTCCTCATTCCACTAAGAATATCTCGCTCCTTGCCAGGGCAAGATCCGGCCTTCACAAACTCTCCCACTGCACACCACAATCCTTAGGTGCTCACAAGCGACTCCTAGCCACCTAGGAGACCTCAATCTCCAAGAGCAACAAATGCCCATCAAAAATTTGCTTGGAAATGAACTCTAGTGCTTAAGAATCAAGATTTGTGCCCAACTCTAGGAAGCACGCTCAAATCCGCACACCCAAAAGCCAAACCACAAAGATTGAAGGAGGATTTCGAGAGGAAGAAAGAGAGCTTAAGTTTCAAATCACTTAGCACAAGCTCAAAACCACAAATCCACAAAGATTGTAAATGAAGGGCTAACCCTAGAATGGGGTTTTTTAGGGGGGGTGTTTCTCAAAGATTGTAAATATACCCCTCAAATATGAGGGGGGGAGGGGTTCAATCCTTTAGCCCATGTTGGATAGTCTGATTACAAGATTGGATAGTTCAATTTTATTGGCCCCCCAAAACAAATGAGGAGAGAGAAAAAGAGTGAAGTTTGGTAAAATTTCAGAATCTCTGCGACATCAGCCAGTTTGATGTGTTTAAGCACATGTTTCTCATCCTCAAATAGAGATTGAAGTTCAATGAAATTTTGTATTCTCTAGATCATTGGATAGTCTGATGTATTTTGGATAGTTCTATGTTGCTCAAGTAAAAAGGCAAGAACTTTTTACACCGGAGTCCAATTTCGATGATCTTGGACTCTATGGAAAGCTTGTTTTGAGGGCAATCAGATCCACATAAAACATGGTCAAAAACCATCAAAAGATGTTTAAAAACCTACAAAGAAACACAGTGTAAGTGTTGTGACATATGAAACAACCTGGAGTTGGAATTTTGGCTTAGGTTTTCAACTCACACAACGATAAATCATTTTGAGCACTTGAGACATAACTAAGTAAACATGTTTGCATTCATCTTAATAGTACGACATTTCTATATTTAATCCAGTGTTTACTATAAACACTGAGACCAGCAAAAGCATAAGAAAATGATGCTTAGCTTCATTATACCTTTGCCTTGTGCTCATCCTCGTGGCCTTAGCTTGACAACGGACATCACCCACTTTGGTCAACACTTGATTCAACACATGATGTTCGCTCACTTTCATTTCTTCAAGCCGCTTGATGCGCCTTTCAACTTATGATGTCCATCCAATGCCTTTTATCTATCACTCTAGATGTGGATCAACACATGATTCCCATCTTCTAGCTCTTTGTCTTGAGACTTGGGTGACTTGAATTCACTTGAGTATCAACACCATATTCATTTCTTGGGATCTATTTCTTTCAATCAACTCAATTAAATTGTCAGTCCCAATGATCCGGTTGTCAATCTCCACTTGTTTGATCAATGGATCATATATAAAAGGATATGAATATTAATCAACACCACAAATGTCATATGCTCACAAGTATACACAAATGTATGTAATTGATTAACTTGGATCAAACACATACATAATAAGATATAGGATATACTCTTCCTAAATATATGCATACAAAATATTTTTGAGTGAAGCAAGTGTGCGCATAATTAGAGATGAATCCATGAGAGTTTATCCTATACAAGAAATAGAAGTCATTTATCATTATAGATATAATAATAAATGTATACCTTCATCATCTCCCAGTTCTCAAAGTAAAGAGATTAAAAATGAAGAAGCTCAAATAAAACATTAGTCTCACATGCATATGTTAATGACATATAAATCATATAAATGAATATATATCCTTACTCATATGATTTTTGGGAACAACCTGTTTGCCAACTCACGGTAGAAGGTAAGTCCCACAAACCCGATTTGTCATAAATCACCAAAACAATAATTACACAAATAGTTGATCGTAGATCTTTTGACCTTTTCATTTTTGGTGATGGATGACAACCCGATATAAAACATATAGACTTCACATATATATGGAATGATAAATTCATCAATACAGAGAGACAACCAAACATAGAGTGAGCTTCCCCTAAAAATGTGCACACATATAAATTTGAAGAATGCCTTATGCACATGTATGATAAAGGGCAATGAAGGAGCTCACCCTATATTTTGGAACCATAAGAGAGATAATTTATAACATGGGGGGTTAAACACATACCTAGCTCTCATCATTTTCATATCCAATTGAAACTATGCAAAAGCAATGCTTAAAAAATATATTAGTCTCACACAATTGGATTTGTCAATAATCATCAAAACCAACTTAATCACACTTGAACTTACATAATCCTTCTCTCATAATCCTCAAATTAAAAGTTAAAATGTTGTTATGTTTATACATATGTACATACGATCAGTCCAACCCCTCCTTTGTAGCTCCTTTCACTCCCCTTTATTTCCTACTGTAGCACACTAAAAAATACAATATTTTTTGATTAAAAAATTATCATATGAAACAATATTATAGCCCCTTTTTTGGATGATAATAGTTTTTTATGTCTTTTGCATCCATATAGTCTTAACAATTACTCCCTCATTTTTTAAATAACTGACCACAACACTATATTCATTTCTTCGGATTCTTCTTCGGGTTCTTTCTTTTTGTTGGTCACTTTTCGTCGCCATCTTTTTCATCTCTCCGAGGAATCTGTGGCCCTCACTCTGCAAGCGTGTTTGGGTGGCAAAGCTGAGAACTTTCATGTTCTTTTCTTGAGCAACAACCATTTTCGCTTCTCGGTTTTCTCTAAGCAAGTTGGTTTTCATGTCTATAAGCTTCGCCGGGTCATCATGGCTAGCTTTGATTGTTATTTTCATCTTTGGAGCAATGGCTTGCCCAACTGGGAAAGGGAGAAGCGTCTTTGGGAAATCGAGCAGGAAAAAGAATGGATCAAAGTGGTCTCTAAGAGGTCCAGAAAGCTTATCTCTAAAAGCTCCAAAAAAGTTTCTTTTGCCAAGCCGTTTACCAGTTCTCCGATCAAATCGGCCAGACCAAAGTCTTTCATTTACTTTGGCTCTCACAAGGTTAACTTTGAAGCTTCTTCCTGTTTGTTCCCTGGTAAACTTGTCTTTGGGAAGAATTCTTCTTCTTCTAGCTCAAGCCAGGGTCTTCTTTCTGGTATTCCTGTTCTTCGGCCTTGTTTGAAACGGTCGGCAATTCACAATCATAGTACTTGCATTAATTGACAACGGTATGGGCCACGCAAAGAAGATTTCCATATCTCGTCCGCACATTCCCAACTCTTGCTCCCCTGGTTTCAAAACCTTGCAGTACTTGCCTCTTGCCAGGTCCCATCGGCTTTAACTGCCCGGGTAGGACTCGGTGCAGCCGGTGCAACTTCGTTGGGCACTGTTGCGTGTTGCATGTCACGCAAACATTTGGTTTCGCGCTTAACGTGGCAGTCAAAATTTCATAATGTGCGAAGTTCTGCCTCTCTGTCCGGTGGGGTCACCCAATCTCTCCCCCACCTAACCTGGCGTTCCAAGGGCATAGCCAGGAGACCATCGGTCGCTCGCCTCCACCATCACGCCCATGATCAGCAATCTCCAGATTCATCTCTTCAATAGTTCCAATCCACTCCGCCGACGATTCCTCCTTCCAGCCTGCCTCCGCCTTGCACCAACGTTGGTTCTCCCTCCACCGCCACTGCCATGGCCAACTTCCCGGTGAACCCAACTCCGTTTCTCGTAGGCGGCCTCCAGGTGGATCAAGGCTGGGAGCGACCGGCAAGAACTAGGGTAGCTCTAGGAGGCGACCACCGCGTGGTCATGAGGAGTTCGCTATTGTCTCCTTAGAGCCAATGCCAGAAGACCATGATCTCCTTCGCCAAGCCCTCACCAACGTCTGTGACTTTCTGGAAGAAGACCAACATGTGCGCATAGTGGAAGCACACCTCTCTCCGCTAGGTTTGGTCTGATCAAGCTTAGGACTGTTGTGCAGAGGGAAAGGCTGGTAATAAACCCCCCTTCCATCCGGGACAAGATCATGTAATCCGGGTGGTTCGACACGATGAAGCAATCAATCTCCGGTCATGCAGCTACACTCGCCTATGCTGGATTATGCTACTGGCCTTCCCTTTGGACTATCAGAATGACTCCTTCGTGCAGGCGGCGGTAGCGCCGTTCGGAAGGCTGCTTAAGTGGTACCGAGATGGTAACTGGTCTAGAATACTTGCAATGATGCTGATCCTGAGCACAGACAGGGTCCCGCGAAGCATTGTGGTTTCTGTGGGCTCCCTCTTTGACGGAACAAGCAGATCTTGGACGGTCCCTGTCTTCATTCTCAACGGGCAATTTCCTGACCAGTTCCCCGCAGACGAGGACCCAGTCCCACATGGGGGTCAGCCCCACCTTCCTCCGATTCCAGCCCTACCCGAGCTCGTGCCGCTGGTCCCTGACTGGCAGAATGAACAACAAGGAGGGGGAGGTCACCTGGATGTGATCGGAGGTGATTCCCACCAGGAGGCGGTGGAACAAGAACAACCCTAGTGGCATCAACAACAATTTGAGCAACCACCCCCTGGAGTTATTGAACAGCAGGCGAAACAGGACTTGGAGGTGGATGGGGGGAATGTTAATGACTGGCCTACTTGGGATCCCCAGATACCAGAGCACCCGCAGTTCCCCCAGCACTACAGAGACATTGATCACTCTTCCTCCTCGGTGCGCTACCTGCGTGCACAGCGGCCCGACATCCCTCTTGATGACCTAATCAAGGCTTTGAATGGGGAAGGGGACCAGGACAGCTCCTCCTCCAACGAGGTGTCCTCTTCAGCCTTGAATGAGGAAGGGGCCAACTTTGACGCAGCTAGGGCGCGGTGCATGGACCTAGCTTTTTATGGCAGAAGAGACATTCCAAACACCTTCTTTCGAGGTCGGGGAGTCCTCCAACAACCTGGTTCACTTGGACGTCAGCTCCCTCGATTGGAGGCCAATCGCGCCAATTCAGCTGCCCAGGCCACCGCAGGGGATGGAAATTGTACCCTGGTACCCGGTGATGGATGCCATTGCTCTTCGGCTCTGGCCCATGGTGGACAGGGCGATCAGAGATGGACACAGGACCAAGGAGGTGGCTGCTGTCCACTCAGTGACAGCCCAAACACCAGCTTCAGATGACTCGGCCTGCATCGCCTCCCAACCTGTCCAAAAGAACAAAATTCCACCGGGCATAAAATCTCTTGCACTTCCTACTAAAGCTTCAACTAGTAACAAACAAACACCTATGTTGCATAATTGTGTGAGAAGAAGTTCAAGAAAAATTCTAACTCCAATGGCTATTTCCACCCAACAGTTATGCTGGATGCTAATCCTTCCAAGAAACGCAAAATCGCGGTGGTCCAAATTGACGAGAACACTGGAAAGGAGGAGCCAATCAAGCTCTCGATCCTTCAGGGTTGGGGAATTGACTGCGGAGCTGATCCTAGCGAGACCTCCGATGATGTGCTGATGCAGAACCCAGATGGTTCCAATGAAGAAAACGAAGAGTAGCATCCCCCAATGGCAGCTGGCCCGAACTAATCACCACCGCAACATTTTGCCCTCTGTTAAGACTGTGCTTATGACGTTTATTGATGAACATGACTCTGCTGAGGATTATTGTAATATGTTTAATCTCCACTGTGGCTTGCTGGGCCCTTTTTATCACCTTGGCTGGAGGCCTGGTTTGTTATTTTTGTTGTTGATGCTATTCCTACCTGGCCTTTCTTGCCCACCTGCTCCTTATGGTTCTGCCCTCTCCCGTTTGTCCGGGTTGATGGCGTTATCTGTTGGCTTTGCTTATCAGGTCTTTCCTGCTGTGTTTCTGTTTTGTTATCATGTTTCATCACGATTGGATTATCTTATGCTGGAATATAAGAGGGATTAATGCTCCTGGGAAGTGGGAGGCCATTAGGAACAAAATTGAGGAAAGTGCCTGTTCAATTGTCTACATCCAGGAAACTAAGAGAGAATCCTTTGACAAAAGTTATATCAGAAAGCTAGCCCCAAAGAGCTTTGACTGTTTTGACTTCATACCATCTGTGGGGGCCTCAGGAGAAATTCTGATTCTTTGGAAAGGAAATCTTTTTTCGGGTTTGGTCTTTGACAAACAAAGCTTCGGCATCTCAGTGGCCCTAACCTCCCTTCAGTCCTCCGTAACTTGGAAACTAACAGTGGTTTATGGTCCCTGCGAGGAACCGCTCCGATCGGATTTCATAACCTGGTTCAGAAACAACGAGATTGCAGACCTTGATGACTGGATTTTTTTGGGAGATTTCAACTTTTATCAGTCTCTGGCTAACAGAAACAAGCTGGGAGGAAATATTCTGGATACCCTCACCTTTAATGAGGCCATTGGTCACCTAGGCTTAATTGAAATCCCAATTAAGGGAAGGGCTTACACGTGGAGTAATATGTAAATTGACCCTCTCCTAGAACAACTTGATTGGTTCCTTTCCTCCATCAATTGGATGACAGATTTCCCAAACACCAGAGTAATTCCGCTAGCAAGAACAGTTTTAGATCACGTCCCCTGTAAAATTGTGATTGGGACAAAAATCCCCAAAGCAAACATCTTCCGTTTTGAGAACTTTTGGGCTGAGCAATCGGATTTCAGTGACAGTTTCGAATTGTTGGTCATATCCAGCATTCCCTGGGGATGCAGCAAAGAACATTGCAAGAAAGTTCAAAACCCCGAGAGCAGGGCTTAGATCTTGGAGTAAAAGTTTCTCTAATCTAAAGACCCTCATTGAAAACTGCAACACTGTGATTGCTTTCCTTGACTTGCTCGAAGAAGGAAGGCGCTTGTTCAACACAGAAATTAACTTGAGGAAACTAGTGAAAAAGAAACTACAACATTGGCTGCATATGAAGAATATTTACTAGAGGAATAGGTACACTGTAAACAGAGTAAAGCTTGGGGATGAATGCATGAAGTTCTTTCACAGTTTGGCCTCTATTTCCTACAGGAAAAACATGATTTCGTAGATCAAGAATGAACGGGGTGCATGGATCCAGGACCACCCAGGAAAGGCGGCAATTCTTTGGTCCTCGTTCAAGGACAGAATGGGATCTTCATCCGATCCAGACATGATCTTTGATCTCCCAAACCTTATTCTACCGAGAGAAGGATTAGATTTTCTGGCCCAACCGATTTCTTATGAAGAAATTGATCTGGTGGTTAAAAGGATGCCAACTGATAAAGCCCCAGGGCCGGATGGTTTCAATGGGTTTTTCTACAAAAAGCTGGCCAATCATCAAGGATGATTTTTACAAACTTTGTGACTCTTTCCAGCAAGGACAGACTAGTCTTCAACCAATCAATAATTCCTTCATCACTTTGATCCCGAAAAAAGACAACCCCGAGACAGTCAGTGACTATCGACCTATCTCCTTGCTCAACTCCTTGAAAATAATAACCAAAGTCTTAGCAGATCGGCTTCAAGGAGTTATAAAATCAGTGATCCATAAGAATCAATATGGCTTTATCCGATCAAAAACAATCCAAGACTGCCTTGCCTGGGCCTTTGAATACATACATTAATGTCATAGATCCATAAAAGAAGTGATCATCCTCAAATTGGACTTTGAAAAGGCTTTTGACACCATTGAACACTCAGCCATCCTCCTTATGATGCAAAGTCTTGGCTTCTCAAATAAAATGGTTGCAATGGGTTCAAGAGATCCTCTCCTCTGGTACCTCCTCTATCCTTCTCAATGGAGTTCCTAGGAAAACTTTTCACTGTAAGAGAGGCGTCAGACAAGGAGACCCCCTTTCGCCCCTGCTCTTTTGTGTTGGCGGTTGAACTGATCCAGGTCTTAATCAATAAAGCCAGGCAAGAGGGCTTTCTACACTTGCCAATAGCACAGCTGACGGAGGATTTCCCAGTAGTCCAATATGCGGATGATACCATTATCATCCTTCAAGCAGATGCCAGACAACTTTTCTTCCTCAAAAACCTTCTGAACACAATCCAAACGACGACTGGACTCAAAGTAAACTACAAAAAATCAAGCATGTACCCAATTAATCTTAGCAATGCAAAGCTGAGCCACCTGGCTAACACCTTTGGCTGTGATGCGGGCTCCTTGCCGTTCACCTATCTGGGTTTACCACTTGGGACAACTAAGCCAAAAATTGAGGATCTAGTACCGTTACTGGACAAAGTCGAAAGGAAGCTCTCCTCATGTGCGTCTTGGCTGTCCTATTCAGGAAGGCTCGAGATGATCAACTCGGCGATTACCTCAATAACAACTTACGCCATGTGCACCCTCAAGATCCCAAAAGGTATCATAGAAGCCATTGACAGGGCAAGGAAGCAGTGTCTTTGGAGGGGAAACAGTCTGGAAAAAAGGAGGCAATTTGGCAGCTTGGAATTTAGTAACCAGACCAAAAGCGAAGGGTGGCCTAGGGGTGCTCAATCTCCGCCTACAAAACGATGCTCTGCTCATCAAACAACTCACAAAGTTCTACAACCACGAAGACATCCCTTGGGTGGAACTCATCTAGTATAAATATTATCAGGACAAGGTCCCCCATCATTGTAGGGAAATGGGATCCTTCTGGTGGAAGGACATTCTTAGACTAAACGATCTTTTCAGGATGGTGGCCTCCTGCCAAATAGGTAAAGGGTACTCGGTAAGCTTCTGGGCGGACAACTGGAATAATTTGAATATCCCGTTCAATTTCCCCCACCTCGCATCCTTTGCCAAGAAAAGCAATGCTTCGGTAACTGAAATCATGCAAGCAGAAGACCTGGATTCAATGCTGCACCTGTCGCTATCCGACCAAGCCTACCAGGAATTACATCTGCTTCAACCCCTTCTTCAGGATCTACCCTATGATGAGGAATCTTTTGACAGCTGGTCGATGATCTGGGGAAAGAATTACACCTCAAGAGGGTTCTACAACTATGTCTTTAATTCTTTTGAGGGTCACCAAAGCTTTCAGTTAATTTGGAATTCAAAATGCCTACCAGGAATTAAGTTCTTCGTGTGGCTTCTGTTATCAGACAGGTTAAACATGAAGTCAATGTTACAAAGAAGACACATCAACATTCAGGATGACAGCCTATGCATAATGTGTGACATGGGAGAGGAAGAAACTACTGATCATCTCCTCTTCTCGTGCCCCTTTGCGATGCAATGCTGGTCCACTTTACATCTACAATGGGACACCTCCTTACCCATCATGGACAGATTGCTACAATCGATCTCCACATCAACACTACCATGTGCCACAGAGATAACCCTTCTGGCGGCTTTGGAAATATGGAAGATTCAGAATGACAAGGTTTTTCAGAGAGCAACTCCAAATCTGCAGCTCTGGAAAAGGAACTTCAAACTCCAGTGCTCACTCCAAGTTTTCAGGCTTAGGATAGAAGATAAGACCTCCTTTTGCGCCTGGCTTGATGCCTATAGTTAGTTTTAATTTCCACCTGGTAGTCGCTGCTATAGCTGTGCTAGTTGCTGAGGATAGCAGCTTTATTTGGGTATCTTTACCCTTGTCTCAAAAGGTTGAACTCTAAACTTTTAACCCTTTCTCTCTTCTATAAAATTTGGCTCGCAACTGTAGGGAGACCTCCCCCAGTTTTTTAGGTCAAAAACACTATATTCATTTGCAATTTGCAAAATTTAACCACTCATCTTTTTATGTAGAAAATTTATAGATATGTTCAGTATATTTTGATTTTAAAAAATACCACATGAAACCACATTCTCCACATTATATCTCCTTCCTTGTCATTCTTATCCAAATAATCTTAACAATTAGCACTATTATTTTTGACAACATAGATTATTTCATCATATATTACCCCACAAAAATACATAGGTGAATTTGTTTTTAATCAAAATCCATATTAATTTAGATTTTATGAATG
Organism: Oryza australiensis; assembly: GCA_019925245.2. NCBI lineage: Eukaryota > Viridiplantae > Streptophyta > Magnoliopsida > Poales > Poaceae > Oryza > Oryza australiensis. Next base: position 23,718 of record JAIFGZ020000330.1, on the reverse strand, counting down.
CTTACGGCTCAAGCAAATATTTTTTCACATGGTTCTCACCATGAGGTTATTATATTTTTTAAGTAATGTCGAACGATCAACCTAGCTCATTTTCAAAAGAGAAAAATATATTTGTACCACTAAAATTTAGTAGTACTGATTAACATCACAAATAAATTGTGTATACTATTTGCAACAAATCGACTCAAAAGCTATATTTTCACTATCTCCATCTTTTCTCTGTCATTGCCTAAGGATGCCAAGCATAGACAAGAGAGCTTGCTACGCTGCAGTAAGTATGGCAGGCACATGCATATTGCTGAGTTGAGGTGGGCCTAGTGAGAGGCCACCGTTGGCAATGGATCTCAACTGACCAATTTACCAATGCAAATACTTTATGAGCGTGTCAATAGTGAATTAGGAGTTAAAATAATGCTCCATACTTGTGTTGAAGGGCACAACTATGTCGATGTGGGACCCATGTCTCATGTCTCAAGGCATCAGAGAAGAAAGCCTTGGTGGCTACGGTCGGCTTTAGATCTTAGAGGAGTATTTATATCTATTTTTAATAGTTTTATCTTATTAATTGGTAGAAGCGGTATTTTTAAATATTTATGAATAGGTTTGGATACAAGTGAGACATGGTCACTTCGGTATGAAGTGGAGTTGAACTTTTTTATTGTATTAATGATTTGTTAGGTTTATTTTTTTGTTACACAGGCAATTCCATCTATTAAAATGCATCCAAATTTCAAAATAATAATAATAAGTAGTGGTGACAAACGAGTTTACATATACTAGAATGAAGTCTATGGTTCATTTTACAGTACAGATATTTTTTTATGACTATAAGGTAATCTACTCTGTTCTTATATAGTGTATATGGTAAGATAGGACTTCTTTAGCATCTTTTATAAACAATAATAAGTTACCTGTGCATCTGCGCAGATTTTCTTTCTAGTTTACTTAAATACCCATGAGCTACATGGGGTCTGCCCTTGCGTTGGGGTATGAGCGTGTATGTAAAGAGGACAACTGCAATATTCTGAACTTGACACTTCAGTAAGGTTGCAACTGCTATGTCCTTGTTCTGACTACCCAACAAAACCATTAGATGTTGTATATTTGATGCGATTCTTCTTTATCAATATTTGCATCAGTTGATGAGAAATATGGACCAATTCTTCGGTCATAGCATAGTTCTCACGTGTCAATGTCTAGATTCCGATACGGTAAGGTATACTTTGGACATGTTGCTAGTGCCATTGCATATCACAAAAATCATGCTGGATGTATGTGGGTGGAAAAATCTATTATGTTCCTGTTGTATTTCAATGACTCTTTCATAGAGTATATATACAGTACATGAGAGGGAGGTAGAGACTTGAGGTAGAGTAGATTCTATCTCTAGGATTTTATCTCTTCTCTATATTTTGTATTTAACTCTTATATCTAACTATGCATATCTCTACTTCTAACATTCTCCTTCAATCGTAACGAGAGCGAAGTGAACACGATTATGATTGGATTTGAAATCTTTTATTTTTTCATCTTTTTCGACTCACCATCATCGATTGCATCTTTGATGGACGGTCCTCCAACTGGTGTCTGCATCGTATTCGGTGTCGTCCCTTCACTCTCCTTTATTCTCTCTCTGTCGAAACTTGGTTTCGGCAATATATTTTCTGGGGTCGCAGTCGAGATCGCCAAGCACAATGGGTTAGGAGAAGAAGAAGATTTAGACGAGTTCAGGCCCTCTCGTGAGGTAATACCCTACTCCTGTTTCGGTGGATTCGATCCGCCGAGTGTCTTTATTGATCTCGTGATCTAAAGCTCTCGCTTATGAAGTTGTATCTCGGATCTAGTGTTGGAATATATATCCCTCAAGGGACGCCCTTACCCCCTTATATAGTCTTGGGAGGAAGGGTTCACAAGTCGGAAACCCTATCTTATTCTAAGTTGGTTTCCTCAATCTTACCAAACCGTGACTATAGGCCGATTGCCTTATCTCTATCGGCAACCGTAACACCTAAGTCAAGTTCGGCTTACAGATATAGCGGCGCAATCTATCCCTACCTCCGGTCGGATAAGCTTGCCATGTGGATACCGATTGCCACAATCTCCACAGTAGCCCCGAGTCCTTTTCGTCGACGAGACAACTCGGCCGAGACCAAAGCGGCACTCAACCAAAAAATCTCTTTGGCCAGTGCTTTTGGCGCGAGTGATTCCATCATCTCGCCTGAATCTTCCCGAGTGGCTCCAAAGGCTGTGAAGGGCTGGAAAAATTTATATATAAAAATTCTCAAAAAATAAATATCTAGGTGCATCTCTGATGCACCTAATTATAGGTGTAGCCCCGACTATGTGGTTAGTCAAAAATAGACTAAGCATATAGTCAAGAACTATATAAAAAATTATTCTCATGTAGATGCCTAGCTCATGCTAAAGCAATCATAGAAATCTTATTACTCGGCAAGTTCATACTCAACCGAGTGGATTTGCCCGAGTCATCTCGGAACAAATAACTCAATCATCCCTCATGGGTAAAAAGCACTCGGTTAACTCTTGCTCAACCGAGTAGATTCGCCGAGTAATCCGGAATAATAACTCAATCAACCTAGCGGGTAAAAAGCACTCGGTAAGCTCATGCTTATCCGAGTAGATCTGCCAGTCATCCGGAACAAAAACTTTAATCATCCCTCATGGGAAAATAAATTCTTTCAATCATATGAAAAATATGACCAAGTTATTAAACGGCTTTTGCCATAATCTTGGTCTCAATCTTATAAAGATCTTCACTAAGGTGGAAAACAAACGGCATCGGCAAGATTACCCGACCAAATGCTTGAAAAACCAAACGCCCTTGTTCACCAAGGTGGCTATAAAAACTCTTTGTTGGTCACCTTCCAAATTGCATCGTGTCGGCTTCTCATGAAGTCGACAAACCGCGGTATGGAAGGATCTTTAAAGGTATTGGCACTCGGACACACGCATATTGCCGGGGCAAATCTGCTTAAGCTCATCCGCTTAAGTCCCTAAGGACACGTATCGGACCACACCTTAGTTGGGCCGTAGATTTTCTTATGGGCTCGGCCCACTCACCCAGAAAACCTAGCGCAACCCTCAAATCTTTCTTTATAAAGACACGAGGTCGTCCCCGCCTCTTCATCTTCCAAAAATTCCCTTCTCGCAATCGTTCATCGGTTCATTGCGGAGAACTCTAGGCTTGCGCGCTCCTCGGTCCATCCGCCAAGAAGCTCGCTTGCCGCGACTACTAGCTCCCGCAACCAAAACTCCCACATCTTTCGCCCAAGATCCAACCTTTCTCGGCGGATCCGCTCCTCATCAACCTCGATCTCATGGCGGAAGAAAAGAGGATTCCGTTCGACCAATGGGCCACCTCGGACGTGAGGGAGTACACCCTCAAGGAGATGGTGAAGCACGGCGTGCTTCCGCCCAAGGAACTTGTGGGATGGCGCCGGCGGCGGGGAGGACTTCCGACCCCAAACACCGGTGAGCTCGTTGTCTTTACCTCCTTTTTCTATTGCGGATTCAGTCTTCCCACCTCCGAATTCTTTCGGGGCTTTTGGACTATTATGGTCTTCAAATATACCATCTCGAACCCCAACTCGATGCTTCACATAGCACTCTTCATTCATGTATGTGAAGCCTTCCTTGGCATTCTTCCTCACTTCAATCATTCCGTCGTATGTTCTACCCGAAACCCCATCCGAACAAGGACCATCCTTGTGTCGTTGGCGGGCAGGCTTCCAGCTTCGCGGATCTCTCCGCAAAGACTACTTCTCTCTCCCCTTGAAATCCTCGAACAAAGGCCTGCACTCGAACCGGTTCTACATCGGCAATCTTGAACCCGGCCTCCCTTCCTTTGTCGGTCTTCCTCCTGTCCCCAAACCATCTTGGAGCACCGTCCCGGTAGCCCAATAATGGGATGAGGCCAACGATCTGCTCGCGAAGATCCCGGCGATGAAGAAGAGGAACCTTCGCGGGAACAAATCACTCGGCACTTCATCGGTGCCGACCGGCGCCAATCGGGGAGCGATCGAAGCCGGCCTTCGAGTACGAAGGCGGAACGGACCCTTCGGGAGGACCCGGATCCGCTCACATACGAGATCCCGAAGATCCGGATGTACAAGCTCTTCTCATCCGGGATCTCGCCGAGCGAGCCCTCATACTACCAGTCCTTCCATTCAGCATCCATCGACCTCCTCCTCCGGTAAGCCGATTGATTGCTTTATAGTATCTTTCGATCTTGATGTCTTGTCGCTTAACGTTGCGCCTTCCTTCTTACTGCGGAGAACGCCTCTATCATTTCCAAGCCGTATAAGATGGCTCATGATGACGCGCAGCGTCGCCCCGTTAAGCCGGCGGCGGGATAAAAATCCAAGCGATCCGGTCGGAAACGGGCGGCGCCGAGTGAGGACTCGAACAAGCGCGCAAGCAAAAGGCGGCTGATCATCGAGGACTCGGATGACGACGTCCCGCTCCTCCGGTCGAGACCCCGCCTCTAAGGCGATCGCCGCGGGCTGCACCGAAGATCCGCCGATCAACCAGGTAAGCTCGAAACCAAAGTCCCGAGTTCTTTCGTAGAGAACTCTTCTTTATCTTCGCCGTATTTACTTGTGCGGGGAAGCCCCGGGATATAGATCTGTCGGAGGGATGAAGGGCCGACCCCGCCGCTGCTCCCGAAGCGCCAAGGCCGTCGAGCCAAAACCCCGGAGCCCGCAACCAAGTGCGGCGTTCCGGAGAAGCACCCTTCTCCTCGAAGGAGCGCCCCTGGGGAAGAGCCCCGATCGCCCGGGATATCTCGACCGGAAACCCGGTCGGCTGCGGAAGCCCGCGATTGCGGCCCGAGCGCCCGGCGAGGTCACTCGGCACGAGCCCGATGAAGAAGAAGGGCCCGCCTGCCCCATCTAGGCAGGCGGCCGCCGAAACCGAGACTTGCTTGGAAATTTCCTTTGTTCTTTCAATTTTGAACCTTTCATGTCTTCATTGGTTTTTCTTGTTTGCCACCACGGTAGAAGAGATTCCCGAGGCTACGGATCTTCGAGACCGGTTCCTCCAATCGAATCGAGTGGCGGGACTCGGAAGGCGAGAGACGAGCATCATCCTCGACCGGCGTGCTGAAAAGGATGAAAGGGATGCCCTCGTCGAGAGCCCGAACGAGGCTACCCGACCGCTCAACGTAAGCCTTCATCTTTCTTTTTGATTATATCTTCGTTATCCTTCGGTCCGATCATCCTTACGCCCTTGCATGCGAAAGAATATTGCCGCTCAATGGCAAAATCCGAGGCGCCGGAAAAGCTGGTGCCTCACTTAAACTCCTTGGAGGACGTTCGGCGCGGTGAAGGTCACTCGGGAGGAGGCCGCTTCAAGGGAGGCCGCTTTAAGGAAGGAGATCTCGGAGCTTCGAGAAGCGAACCTCGACCTCCGCGGATCAATCGGAAGTAAGCCCGCCTCTCTCGGCTTCATCGTGATTCTTTTGTTGATCTTGTCCATTGATAATCCTCTTTTGTTGTAGAAAATTCTTCGGAGGTCCACTCGCTTCAAGTCCAAGCGGAAGCGGTCAACCTCGACAAGGCCGAAGTGGAGGCCGAATTTGAAGGTAACCTTCTTTGAAGTTGAATTTCATGTCTTTGCTTCATTCCCGAGTGCCTTGACTGATCTAGGACTCCTTGCAGCTTATAAGATAAAGACCCGAGCCCATATGACGTCTTACTCGGGCGGATCAAATCCACGACGAGATACGGGAAGAGGTCGCCAATGCCGCCGCACCAATCTTGGCAGCCTTGTTTGATCAAGGGGTTGGGGCCGCTCGCCGGAGCCAATCGAGATCTTCGACAAGCTCCAGTGGCTCCCGAGCGATATCGAAGAACATCACCGGCGCCAACATGGGGGCTGGTCCGCTCTTACCTGGACCAAGTCCCTCTACCCCGAGTGGATATTCATTCAATCGGGAGGGCTTCACGAGGGGACAACGGATGAGCAGGCCTTAGATATGCTCAGCGAGGCGCAAGAGGCGGCGAAAAAGATCTCTTTGGATGTAGTAAACAATTTCAAGCTTTGAACTTATATTCTGACTTCGCTTTGTGAATGTCATGTAATCGTGATACTCTTGACATGGAATCTTTGTGACTATTTTTAGTTTATTTATGTCAATGCCTTGATTCGAGCTTTTGCGTGAAATTTCTTAAGTAGTTTTCGTCATTTGTCATCAAGCCTAGGCTCGATTAGGTCATCGGAAAACTCTCGCCCTTAGACACCGAGCTCGAGTCGAAGGACATTAAACAATGATAAACCAAATTATGCACAAAAATTTGACGAGGAAAATTCGAGCTTTATTGATATGTGTATCAGCCCCCGACTGCTAGCTCAAGAAGTCATCTTGCTTGAGGTTGGCAGTCAAGGAAAACATGAGGCCTTAGCGATTAGGCGTAAAACCGCCGAAGATGTTCAATGTTCCAGGAGTTCTCCACCATAGACCCGTCCTCGCGCTTTAGCCGGTAGGCACCGTGCCGAGTCGCTTCGGCGATTATATAGGGTCCTTCCCATAAGGGAGATAACTTGTGTCGGTCTTTGGTGGTCCGGATCTTACGTAGGACCAGTCGCCAACAATGAAAGCTCGTGCTCGCACGTTGCGGCGTGGTATCTTCCGAGCCCTTGAAGGTATTTGGCCGACCGGATGAGGGCTGCCTCGCGGGCCTCTTCCAATCGGGTGAGGTCATCCACTCGGTCGATGTCGTAGCGTTCATCGTTGAAGCTGCGGACCGGAGGGACTCAAACTCCATCTCATTTGGCAACATGGCTTCGCGCCATAGACCGTAAAGAAAGGAGTTTGGCCGGTGGCCCGACCGGGTGTAGTTCGCAACGACCATAGAACCGAGGGAAGTTCTTGGACCCACTTGCCGGCGTAAGGGCTTAGCCGGTCGAAGACGCGAGCCTTGATGCCTTGAAGAACCATGCCGTTTGCTCGCTCGACTTGCCCATTGCTTTTGGGGTGAGCTGCGTGCGTAGCGATCTTGATTCCGAAGTCTTCGCAGAAATCCTTGAAGATGCCTCCTGTGAATTGGAGTCCCATTATCGGTTATGATTACATTTTGGGATGCCGAAGCGGTGCACGATGTTGAGGAAAAATCCCGTGCTTTGTCGGCAGTGATTGTGGCAACCGGCTTGGCTTCAATCCACTTGGAGAACTTGTCGATTGCGACGAAGAGGTGTGTGAAACCTCCTGGAGCTTTTGAAGGGCCAACCATGTCCGGCCCCCCATACCGCAAACGGCCGGGAAAGTGGGATTGTTTGAAGCTCTGGGCGGGACATGGGTTTGTCGGGCGAAAACGGCAGCCTTCGCAGGTTCTTACGACTTTTTCCGCGTCGGAGACCGCGGTAAGCCGAAAAAATCCTTGCACTGTAAGCTTTGCCGACTAGAGTGCGTGCGTGCGTGGCTTCCGCATATGCCCGAGTGGATATCCCGGAGTAATTGTTTCCCTTCTTCGGGTGTGATGCACCTCATTAGAATTCCGAGGGCTTCTCTTGTATAGATCGGAGTCGACCATGACGTACGCTTGGCAACGACGCGGACGCGTTCGCTTCATCCCGGTCATCCCAGCGGCTCTTGCTTGAGTTAAGAATTTGATGAGCGGCGTCCTCCGGTCGGTATCGACCATGGTGACTTCGTTCGTGGTTTGCTCGTTGGGAGCTGTCTTTGCGGTGACGGTTGGCTCGTAAAGATGTTCGACAAAGACATTCGTTGGAGCAGCTTCGCGCTTAGATCCGAACTCGTGCTAGCTCATCTAGCGGCTTCGTTGTTATGTCTCGGGACATGTGAGAGTTCTAGCCCATCAAACTTGTCCTCAAGCTTGCGGACCTCTTGTCGGTAGGCCTCCATAGTGTCGTTTAAGCAAGACCAGTCTTTCATCACTTGATTGACAACCGAGTGAGTCGCCTTTCACAATAAGTCGACGAATCCCGAGTGAGACGCAAGGCGCGATCCATGTAAAAGATCTTCGTATTCGGCGACGTTATGTGAGGCGGAGAAGTGGAGGTGAAGGGCATATCTTAGCCTTTCCTAGTCGGGAGATCGCACAACTCCCGCTCCCAAGCCGGTGATCCTCTTGGATCCGTCGAAGTGCATGGTCCGAGTGTTGGAGGTCTTCCCGAGGTACGTGCTCTTGCTGTTCGATCCACTCGGCCAGGAAGTCCACTAAGGCTTGTGACTTAATGGACGTCACGGGCTTAAAAGTTAAGTCCGGCGCGTCGGTTCCTGGGGCCCACTTGGCGATGCGCCCGGTTGCCTCGCGGTTGTGGATGACGTCGCCGAGTGGAAAAGAGGTGATGACGGTGGCCGAGTGACCACGAAAGTAGTGTGCCAATTTCCTCGCGGTTATTAGAACACCATAAAGCAATTTTTGTACACAGGGGTATCGGATTTTGGCTCTGCCAATACTTCGACACAAGTAAATTGGTCTTTGAATCTTCTGGGCCCGTCCTTCTTCTTCTCGTTCAACCACAAGTACCGTGCTGACCACTTGGTGAGTGGCTGAGACGTACAGCAAGAGGGGTTCCTGGGGCTGAGGTGAAGCTAGGACGGGTGGCGTGGTAAGGAACTCTTTGAAGTCTTCAAAGGCCTTGTCGCTCTCGTGGTCCACTGGAAGTCGTCCTGTCTTCTTCAGAGTTTGAAGAAGGGCATGCCTCGCTCGCCGAGTCGGGATATGAAACGGCTTAGCGCCGCCATGCAGCCAGTGAGCTTTTGGACGTCTTTCTGATTACTCGGGGGCTTCATGTTTAAGATGGCGTTGATCTTCTCTGGGTTTGCTTCAATGCCGCGATGTGATACCATGAAGCCGAGCGCTTGCCCGACGGGACGCCGAAGGTGCACTTCTCGGGTTCAACTTCATTCGAAGGCCCGGATGTTTGCAAAGGTTTCTTCTAAGTCGGCGATCGGTCTTCTTTTACGCTTGGTCTTGATGACAACATCGTCGACATAGGCTTCAACGTTTTTGCCGATCTGCGTCCGGAAGCATCTTTGGATCATGCGTTGGTATGTAGCTCCGGCGTTCTTCGGCCGAAAGGCATGGTGATGTAGCATAGGCCCCGAACGGCGTGATGAAAGATGTCTTCAAGCGTCGGACTCTTTCTGAGACTGATCGGTGATAGCCCGAGTAACAATCCAAGAAGCTCGGAGTTCGCAGCTGGTGTTGAGTCGACAACTTGGTCGATACGAGGTAGCCCGAATGGATCTTTGGGGCGGCTTTGTTGAGGTCGGTGTAATCGACGCACATGCGCCATTGCCCCGTCTTCTTGCGGACCAAGACTGGATTGGCTAGCCGGTCGGGATGAAGGACTTCTTTAATGAAGCCGGCAGCCAAGAGCTTTGCAAGTTCTTCTTTGATCGCGTCTTTTCGATCCCGTGCGAACCTGCGTAATCATTGTTTAATTGGTTTGGCGTCATCTTTGACGTTCGAGAGTGCTCGATCACCTCCCTAGGAATTCCAGGGCATATCGGATGGTTTCCAAGCAAAAACATCTTTATTATTTTGGAGGAAGGTGACGAGCGCGCTTTCCTATTTAGGATCTAGGTCGGCGCCGATTACAGCGGCTTTGGAGGGATCGGGCGAATCAAGCGAGATCTTTTGGTCTTGGCGTCGCCGGATCCTGATTTGGCTATCTTCTTCGCGGGGACTTCGCCCTCCGAAGTAGATGCAGCCATCGGACTTCTTGTTGGCCACGTAATCTCTCTCGAGATTGGGCCATGTCGCAGCTTTCCTTGTCGCAGGTGAAGGCTTGCTTCACATCGCTCGAAGAGTGATGACGCCGTTGGGACCCGGCATCTTCATGCAAAGATAGGTGTAGTGAGGGATCGCCATGAACTTGGCAAGCGCAGGGCCTTCCGACGATGGCATGATATGCCGTTTCAAGTCGGCCACCTCGAAGGTGACGTTCTCCGTTCGGAAATTCTCTCGGAGCTCGAAGGTGACTGGGAGAGAGATATGCCCGAGTGGTGTTGAAGATAGCCCCGGGATAACTCCGTGGAAGGGGCCGAGCTTGCTTTGAGTTCGGCCCTTGGGATTCGCATTTCATCCATAGTCTTGGCAAACGGATGTTGAGGGCGCTGCCCCGTCGATGAGGACGCGCTTAAGCCTGATGTTGCGGACTACGGGGTCCGGACGAGTGGATAGCGTCCCGGTGGACCACTCGGTCGGGATGATCCGAGCGGTCAAAAGTGATGGCCACTTCCGACCATCGCAGATATCTGGGACTTCGAGTTGAGCCGCGTTGACCTCCCGCCGCTTAGCTTTTGTTTCCTCTTGGATTCATAGGCTAACGGGCCCCCGAAGATGTGGTTGAGCTCCCCACTGGATCTTGAAAAGGTTCGGCATTCTCGCCGCGTTGTTCTTCTTGGCGCCGGACGGCCAGCTCGTCGACTCGGCTTCTTGTTGAGCTGCGCCGCATCTGTTGCAAATTGGAACCGCTTGTAGATAAAGCGATCCTTTGCCGCGTGCTTGTGATTCGGATGGTGGGTGCACTTTGGGCGTTCATGATGGCGTCGTAGGCGGCGACTCGGGACGGCGTTGAGTATTGGAGGTTGCGGCCACCGTGGTCTTCTGGATCGGCGCTTGCGATCTTTCGGGCCCTGGTTGCTGTTGTTGCCGCCATCCTTCTTAGGATTTCGGCTTCCTCCTGCTTGCTTGTCCTCTCTTCCGTCGGGCCGATCTTGACGGGCGGCCTTGATGGCGTCGTTTGATTTGGCGTACGAATCGCCGTCTCAAACATCCGCTTCACCGTCTTCGGTGGCTTGCGTCCGAACTTGCCGATAAGCGCTCATCACGGACTCCCTCCGGAAGGCGGCGATGATGATGTCATCGGTGATGTTCGGGATCTTGTTGCGCTTCTCGAGAAGCGACGAATGTAATCCTTCGAGGCTCGTCCGGCTTCTGGATGACATTGTAAAGGTCGAAGTGTGTGCTTAGGGCCTCTCGAAGGTGCCTTGGAAGTTGGCGACGAAGTGGTCCTCGGCTCGCTCCACGAGCCGATTGAGCCTCTTGGCAGGCCGGTGAGCCAATTTCGGCCGAGTTTGCGAGGGCCACGGGCGAGTAGTTCGCCATGGCTTTGTTGTCGCCACCGCACTCGATGGCAAGGGTATATACAGCTTAACCAAGATTCGGGGTCGGTTTTGCCATCGTACCTTTCTATCCCGGTGGGCTTAAAACCACTCGGCCAATGCACTCGGCGGAGCTCCCGAGTGAAGGCCGTACTCCATCGTCGCCGCTATCGTGTGATCCCCTCCGATCTTCCTGAGTGCGACGGCCGCGCTCTTGGTAGCGGCGGTCGAGGACTTCCCGAGATCACTCGGGCGGGGTCTTCGTTGGCTGGTTGGGTAGCCGGAACTGCTGCGTGGACTCGGTGGTGGACGGGTGGACGTCCATGTCGTTTGCGGCGGGAGTCGACCGTCCGCTCTTGGTGCCTCGGCGTGGACTCGGGAGGTGGGCCTCTTGGCCTAGTTGACGATCGAGCGGCTCGGGCCTCCTATAGTCTCCCGACCTTAGGGGTGGGAGCCGGCTCTTGTCGCGTTTCGCCACGGATTCGGTGCGGCCTTCTTGCCGAAGTGGTGGGAGGGCCGTTGGCCGTGGCGCAACGATGGTCTTGATCTTATCAAGTATGGGAGTCACGTTGGCCGAGCCGTCTCCATGACGGTATCCAAGAGCGTGAGTGCGGCGACAGACGCGTTCTGCCGTGGCGTCTCGGAAGACATTGGTGTTGCGAACCCGTGTTTGGAGGATGGCCTCCGGCGTATCGTCCAGCCGCACGCAGATCCTGCTTCCTTTTATCAGCCTCGTCTTTGCGTTGTTTGTCTTCTTCGGCTGTCTTGCGTTCGAGCTCCACTCGCTCGCTCTTCTTCGGCAAGCCTTCGCCAAGGCTGAGTCGGACTCATCCGGCTCGGCCATGAGGACGTCGAAGCACTTCGGCTCGCACCATATGGCGGTCTGGAGTTGTCGGCGCCGAAGGGATGCCGTAGAGATTGTCGGCTCCGGAGCCGAGGTATCCGTTGAGCTCAAGATGGACAGGAGCCAAAGGACGGGAGGATGACAATGACCTCCCTTGATCTGGGTAACCCGGATCCGGATCGCTCCGTCCGAGCCTGAGGTTGGGGGATCAGCTCTTCCGAGTGGATCCTCGCCAACTTGGGGAGAGCGCTGATCGTGTAGATCTTGGCGACATTTGGTAACCCAAACGGCACCGAAAGGTCTTCACGAGTAGATTGCTTCCGTCGGGAGGCAAGAAGATTGGCGCAGATCTCGGCGGCATTCGGTAATCCGAATGGCGCCGAGTGAAGTCCGTCGTCGGAGAAGGTGGATCGCATCTTGGTCTTCAAGATGTTGTCGAAGATCTCGGCGCTGTTGGAGAGCCCGAACGGCGCCGAGTGGGTTGTTCCCTCCGACCGGTTCGAATCCGAGTCGAGGGGAGTCGCCGACGAAGTTGGCGGCGAAGTCGCGAGTCTTGAAGGAGATCCCATCACGCTTGTCTCGGCGAGATTGTTGAAGAAGTCTCGACGCGCGGCCCCCTACTCGGCGCGGCAACCGTCGAAACTTGGTTTCGGCAATATATTTTTCGGGGGTCAGCAATCGAGATCGCCAAGCACAATGGGTTAGGAGAAGAAGAAGATTTAGACAGTTCAGCCCTCTCGTGAGGTAATACCCTACTCCTGTTTCGGTGGATTCGATCCGCGAGTGTCTTTATTGATCTCGTGATCTAAAGCTCTCGCTTATGAAGTTGTATCTCGGATCTAGTGTTGGAATATATATCCCTCAAGGGACGCCCTTACCCCCTTATATAGTCTTGGGAGGAAGGGTTCACAAGTCGGAAACCCTATCTTATTCTAAGTTGGTTTCCTCAATCTTACCAAACCGTGACTATAGGCCGATTGCCTTATCTCTATCGACAACCGTAACACCTAAGTCAAGTTCGGCTACGTATATAGCAGTGCAACCTATCCCTACCTCCAAATGTCGGATAAGCTTGGCATGTGGATACCGATTGCCACAATCTCCACACTCTCATAGTCATAGCGGGAGTGTCATGGACAAGCGATGACACGGACACTTTGATTGGAGTTGCCGTAGATGATTTTGCTTGTAGACATTCATTGATATAGCTGGTTATGTAGTAGCCATGATCATAGTAGTCATGGTAGTTGCCGCACATAGCCAAAGGCAAAAAAAATTATGCAATGGTATGAAGACAGAACTGTAATTGTTAACATGTTGCACCTTATATGGGTCAAAGAATGTTATTGGAGACGTCGTGCGAATATCGGAGGATAACATAGTTGACGATAAGGCCATCACTTTGGTCTGTCATTCTATGTCGTACAGTGGTCATCACTAATAGTGATGTCAAGTTAATATAGTCGTTGTTGTTATCTACAACATGATCGATACCATTTTCGGTGACGTGATTTGGAAAGACAATCGGCGCGGAGCCGTGTGGCTTCTTCTCTGTATATTGCCTTGTGCCCGTATACATACGGATGATGAATGTACGTGGATGATGTCATGGTGATGTAATGATCACTACTGTAGAAGTGGTCTTTGATCCATCTGTCAAAATCCAGAATAGTCCCAAAGCAAATAGGAACCGAGACTAGAAAATGTTTTTAGTCCCGGTTAAAAAAGACAACGGCTATCTATGATCTTTAGTCCCAGCTTGATGTTACTAACCTAGACTAAAGATAATCTTTAGTCCCGCTTCACTTTTCGTCGAGCGTATCGTAGCCAGTGGATCTTTAGTCCTGGTTGGTAACCGGGACTAAAGATCCTATCTCTTTAAAATCCCCGCTTGGTGTTACCACTCCACACTTGAGATCTAAATGATCATTAGTCTATGCTGATAAACACCAACAGGGACTAAATTGAAAGTGCTTTTTATACTTCTTCTTCCTCCTTCAGCTCGAGCCATTGCTTCAAAGGTTTGCAGGAAGAAAGGAGGTGCTCCCAAATTTTTTTGTGAAATTGTTTTGGTGATAATATACAAATCAGAGGGATCTAAAAGGTTAGCAACTTCATTTTCTTATGATCTATGCTTAGTATATTACATTTGTAGGTATATTTCTATATATTTTTCTCTCTAAATAGGTTTATTGAAAATGATATGAGAGAAAATTTGTTTGGGGAAATTATTTTACTTCTTAAAATCCACAACTCCATCCTCTACTCTACTAATGTATGCTTAGCATATTACATTTGTAGGTATATTTACATATACTTTTATCTCTAAAAAGGTTTATGGAAAATGATGAGAGAGAAACTTATGGATAAAAATGTTATAAAATAGATGACAAAGGAAAAATATGGAAAAATATAGAAAATTTGATAGAAGATTCAAAAATTAAGGTAATTTAGAAAACGTTTATGTAGTTAGAAATAAGTGCACCACATACATTAAAAATATGTTTAGAACTTTAAAAGAACCTTTAAAAATAATTATAAATTTTACTAAGTATAGGACATTATGTATGTGGGATTATTATATAATTTTTGTATGATTATTGATATATAATTATTGTAATATTATTAAATGGTTTGACCTTCGTAGATTTTTCTTACGATTTTTGTGCATTTCATGTAGATGGATCGGTAATGGATGTACACCACGGACCGATGGTCGATAGAGTTTATTCAATGTGTGTATTATTTTTTGAGTGTGGCTAATGCCAACAAGCATAAGGGCTTTATACGTTGTACATGCAAAAATTGCAAGAACTAGAAGAAGTATTCTACATCAAGAATTATTCATACCTACTTGTTTCAGTTGGGATTCATGCCTAACTACCATTGCTGGACATTGCACAGAGAGGTAGGGGTTGCAATGAAAGCAGATGAAGAAGAAGACACCAACATTCTGGACTATAGTCAATATGGTGGATTTGAAGAAAATACAACATGCGTGACGAACGGGGATGTTGAACAGAACGACGGTGCTGATGACCTTGGTCAGATGTTGTGTGATGTACAGGAGGACTGCGAAGGTGAAAAGGAGGTGCAAAAATTAGAGCGTGTGTTGGCGAACCACAAAACGTCCTTGTACCCAGGTTGCGAACAGGGGCACAAAAATTTGGGTACCATGCTGGAATTCTTGTAATGGAAGGCCAAAAATGGTATCAGTGAGAAGATATTTGGCGAGTTACTAAAATTCATAAAGAACATTCTTCTAGAGGGAAATAAATTGCCAGAATCAACATACGAAGCTAAGAAGTTTGTTTGCCCAATAGGACTGGAGATACAGAAGACACACACATGTCCTAATGATTGTATCCTCTATTGCGGTGAGGAGTACGAGAACCTAGAAACATGTTCAGTTTCTAATGCACTTCGATACAAGATTAGACGAGATGATCCAGGTGAGGTTGACAGACAGCCTTCAAAGAAGAGAGTTCCTTCTAAGGTGATGTGGTATTTTCCTATAATACCACGACTCAAACGTCTATTCAGAAACAAAGAGCATGCAAGAATGATACGCTGGCACGCAAAGGAACACCAACAAGATGGGATGCTGAGACACCCCATCGATGGGTCGTAGTGGTGAAACATCGACAGAACATTTAAAGACTTTGGAGAAGATGCACGAAACATAAGGTTCGGTTTAAGTACGGATGACATGAATCCTTTTGTAGAGATGAGCAGCGGCCACAATACTTGGCCTGTTACAATGTGTATGTATAACCTCCTCCCTTGGTTATGCATGAAGAGGAAGTACATCATGATGCCGATTATTATTCAAGGCCCAAAGCAACCTAGTAACAACATTGATGTGTACCTGGGACCATTGGTCGAAGATCTGAAACTGCTATGGAAGTGTTAACGACCAAATTTTGTAACCAAATCATAAGTTCAAGGTTGAAATTGAAGTGGAATCGGATCGGGAAAGTGATATGCAGAGAAACAGAGGCTGCATCGGCCGTGATTAAACCGGCTGGAAGTCCAGTCAGCTATGGCCGAATCGAACAGGGACAACCGATAGCCGATTCTGATTCAGGGAAGAAGATGAAACCGTTTCCGATAAAGAAGCTTGAAGATAAAAGGAGAATTTGGTTCCTAAATGTTCGTTAAGATATTGCCATCTATGGATAGAGTCCTGTAACGACAATTGTATCTGTAAAACAGGGTTTTGTTTAGATATTCCTTTTGATACGATATTGGGGCTGTATCCCGAGATATTGTCATATTTTAAATAGTAGATAAGATAGAAACCGTGTTCCACATGGACTTTGTTATGCCTGGGTATAAATAAGACCCGAGGGCTCTTTGTAAAAAAATCATCACACATCAATACAACTTCGGCGTATCGCCTCCTTATTTTCTTTTAGACGAGTGATTGATCCGGCTTCGGGCTGCATCGATTTCGACCCCCGAATAAGGTAAATTCTCGTCATTAGTGGTTTATATCGTCGAATCTAGTGCTTATATCGTCAAGACACTTTAGATTTAATGTTATAGACTGCACAATTTATTATATACGACATATAATCTAGGTAATATCTAGATCTATTTTGCCATCGGCTCGTCTCTCTCAGGAGGTAGTAACCGATAAAGCTAGATCTAGATGTTGAACTAGTTTATATGTTGTATCCACCGTCTCGAGGGGTTTACATCGGTTTATATAGATTTGATATTTCTTTCTGTACTTAATGCTGCATCATCTATGACCTATTAAGTCGCTGAGTTATTAAGATCTATTCGGCTAGATGTTTATCATTAGAGACAGTGCTGGGGTTTCAGCCGGTCTTACCTGTTTTAATTATCTTTTAGCATTATTTACTATTAGATGCATTAAAACTGCCTCTTATGTTGAGATCTTAATCTGGTTAAATGCCTTAAGCTAGCATCAATCTATTGGCGTCAGCCGACAGTCGATTGATCTGAGTTTAACACATTTAAGATAGATTAATATCTTTCCATAAGATATATCGGAGTAATAGCCGATTCACGTTGGATCTGCAGCATCGGCTAGGTTATAAACACATATATTTATTATCCTGAAGTATATTTAAATTAAGTGGTTTATACTATCTCGGCATAGCCGATCTATCCCAATCACTTAGTTTAAATGTGCTTTGGGATAGCAATTATATGTAAGTTGATTCCCTGAGCCGATCCAGTAGGATCTAACCCTAACCATAACGCCTATCTTTTTATTTCTTGTTGGTTAACAGATCAAACCAACTAGCACGCCTAGTTCGTATAAGGCAGCCAAGGACGGACCTGCACTGGAGTTAAGCAGATCTCCCAGGCCAGCGTGTGGGAAAGATTTCTCATCAACACGCTTCTTGGCACGCCTGGTGGGACCATCGACTCGGTTAGAGCGCTTCGACAAAGCCGACGTGATGGTTAACATCAAGAGCCCGGAGATCAGCGAGGAGAACGTGGTTCTAGTCACAATGGAACAACTGTCGGCTGAACACCAGGCCGACTATAAGAAGATGGTGGAAGAACTGCAGGCCAATTACATGCAATCATTTGCCCAGACTAGATTTGGGACCGTTCTCCAGAAGTATAAATTCAGCATGGACGACTTTAAGGCATCCTCCTCAGACGATACAAAAGGAAAGCACAGGATGGAGGAGCCGAAACAGGAACAGGACGATTTGGGTCTGCATACTTTGCAAGACCGGATCGATTTGGCTGTGCATCATGCACTCGTCAATTAAAGTGGCATCTTGGTCAACACTCTGAATAACATGATTGCCACTGTGGTCAATTCCAAGATTGCCGATCAGCTACAGCGGGAGCCAACCTACTTCACAGATGGCCAGTTCCCCAATTACAGGGTCTTGGCAACCCAGAACCGGCTGATCCCGCCTCCGATACAGCCAGGGCCACCAGGAGGAGTCCTCAATCAGCCGACTGCAGTCGCATCGGCTTCAAAACTGCCACCTGTCGTTCTGAACCGGCAACAACCTCCTTCCCAGGAGCAGCTAGCCGGTATGTTCAACTTCAATCGGTAGCAAGAGTCGGTTGCCATTCTCATTCAAGGGGCACAATACAATGTTGGTGGCCGACAACTCTTTCCAGATCCACCGACATCGCCAGCGAATTGGCCGCCTCCCACTGGCAACCCACTTCAGTACCAGTACCAGGGGGGACATCAAGACCAGCATTATCGCCCTCAGACGCCGCCACCTTAGTATCGGCAAGCACCCATGTAGTATGATCAGTACGAGCCGATACAATAGGTTCAAGACAACAAGACTTGGGTCGATTTGATTGCCGACATTATGCGTGATCAATTCGGCCTTAATTCAAAAGATTATGGGAACATGTATCGGTATCCATACCCTGAGCACTTTGAGAGGGTACCATTGCCCAACCGGTACAAGGTCCCAGACTTCTCCAAATTGTGAAGGTAGGACAATACTTCAACATACGAGCACGTCAGCCGATTCCTGGCGCAGTGCGGAGAGGCATCGGCTATAGACGCCCTGAGGGTTCGTTTATTCCCACTCTCGCTATCGGGATCGGCCTTCACTTTGTTTTCTTCATTGCCCTATAACTCTATCCAGAGCTAGGCCGATCTCAAGAAGCAGTTCCACAGCACTGGCAACCATGAGATGAAGCTGTCGGACCTAACGAGCATTAGGCGAAGCACGAGGAGTCGGTTCAAGACTACATCCAGAGATTCGAGAGATGAGGAACCGTTGTTACACCTGGTGCTGTCCGATTCCCAAGCTAGCCGATTTAGCTTTTCATGGATCTGCCCGATCCGTGAAAAGTTTTTGGCTCAAGACTTCGACAGCTTAGCCCATCTGGCGCAGAGGGTGACGGCCCACGAGCAAATATTTCAGGAATCAAGGAAGGCTGTCAAGAAGGTTGCCCACGTCATCGTCGAGTCTAATTTAGAAACAAGTGACGATGACGCAGGTTGCCGCAGCCAAATGGACCAAACAAAAAGTCCATCGTCTCGCCAATGGCTGCTTAAAACGGCTAAGGAGGAGAAGTACGACTTCGATATCACCAAGGCCGATAGGATCTTTGACTTGTTGCTGAAGGAGAAACAAATTCAACTTCCGGCCAACCATACGATCCCATCGGTGAAGAACTTAAGAAGAAGAAGTATTATAAGTGGCACAACTCTACCTCCCATAGCACTAACGATTATAAAGTTTTCAGGCAGCAAATCTAGTTGGCAATCGAGGCTGGGAAGCTCAAGTTTATCGATTTACCTCGGCCGATGAAAGTGGATGGAAACCCGTTCCCGGTCAACATGGTTCAAGCCGGCCCCAGGCGAGCTGATCGATAGAACAGAATGACGTACAGCTTAGTGTTGGCACCTTTTTTGGCAAAAGGCACGAACACGATCGAATCACCTAAAATCTTGCGGTGGTCCTTGGTACAGAGTCGCCAACCACTTCAATCTAGCAAAAACTAGAACAAAGTGAGTTTTGTAGATTAAATCGGCTAGCGGAACCGATTTAGATGGATAGATTGATAAACACCCGTCTCATGGGCGAATGGGAAGTTTTCAAGACAAACTTACAAAGAATTGTCGCACTCTCGCAGCGGCGGCGGATGGTTTTCGGCGCAAACCGACAAAGATAGACTAAACTAGGGCAAAGTAGAAAATAGGGCTGAAAATAAAGAAAACGATTCAAATAGATTGATTGTATGTTGTATGTTTCGATATCACAATTGAACCGGCCTTGGCCCTTATATAGGGGTTGGTCTTGCCCTCTACAGGCCCTTCTCCACGTCCACTTCGGGATAAACCTGTTTGGAAACCCGAGATACATCGTATGGAAAAAGGAAACCCGAATACGATGAAATCGTCTAGGTTTCGGACTCGCGCCAAAACCGGCCATATGCCTTCGGTCGACCGGCCCCATTGCCCGGCCGACCGGCCTATACACGGCGGTCGACCGGCCTCTCCGAAGAAACCGACAAATTTCCAAATATTAGCAATCTTTCCTACTTTGATTCCTAGGTGCCAATTTTGGATGTAAACACATGCCCCCCTGCCTTTTATGATGAACATCGTGAATCTAAAAGCATAAGACATATTTTAACTTGGGACGATAACCTAATTACCGGCCACAACACCCCCTAAGCATCTTGCCAAATACTCGGGAAATATTTCTTCAAATATTTACCATTAATAGCCCGCTGAAACCGTTCTCCTTGAAGCGTCTCCAAGAAATACGCATTTCCTCGAACGATTCCGTATATCCGATAAGGTCCCTCCCAATTTGGCGGCCACTTACCGAATTCTTTAGACCGGGAACCCAAAGGCAACATAGTCTTCCATACTAGATCTCCTACTTGGAACGTCTTTGCCTTCACCCTTGCTTTGGCCACCCTCTTCTTTTCTTTTTCTATTTCTTTCAAAGCCTTCAAACGTTTGTCGACCAATTCATCAAGATTATCACCCATCATGGACTTATAATCTTCGGTTGACAAATCGTCTTGCTTTATATATCGAAGAGAACCAAGATTTACCTCAGCTGGTAAAACGGCTTCTTGTCCATAAACAAGCTCAAAAGGGGTCACCTTGGTAGTACCATGCTTGGATATTCTATGCACCCATAAAGCTTCAGAAAGTACCTCATGCCACCTTCTCGGATGTTCCTCGACCTTCTTCTTGATTAGCTTCAACAACGTCTTATTACTAGACTCGGCTTGTCCATTAGCCTGAGCGTAGTAAGGAGACGAACTCAACAGCTTAATTCCATAAGATTCGGCAACATTTTTCACTTCTTTCGACATAAAAGAAGCTCCTTGATCTGTAGTTAATGTTTGAGGAATGTCGAATCTATGGATAATATGCTTCAGAATAAAATCAATTACCTCCTTATGCGTCATATTCTTGAGCGGCACGGCTTCGGCCCACTTAGTGAAGTGATCTGTCGCAACTAGCACGAACCGATGCCCCTTTGAAGACGGAGGATAAATCTGACCAACAAAATCTAAAGCCCACCCCCGGAACAGCCATGGTTTAATTATAGGATTCAACACCGAACCCGGTGCCAATTGAACATTGTCGAACCGTTGACAAGCTTCACATCTCTTATAGTACCTGAAGCAATCATCAATCATCCTCGGCCAATAGAACCCCGCTCTTCTGAGCAGCCAGTTCATCTTATGGGCCGATTGATGAGTCCCACAAATTCCTTCGTGAACTTCACCCATAGCAATCTTAGATTGATCGGTATCTAAACATTTTAATAGTACACCATCTATATTTCGGCGATATAGCTTTTCATCAAGCAAAGTACACTTATATGCTTGCTGCCGAATTTTTCGATCAACCCTAAGACTAGGATCCTTCAAATAGCTAATCAAAGGAATTCGCCAATCATTTATCAAGCTTCAGGCACACATGTCCGAATTTCCACTTAATTCGACCCCCGTATTGACAAGATTGTGCCCCCAAGCACCTTCGTGAAGTCG
The DNA here is from genome assembly GCA_019925245.2 of Oryza australiensis. Classification (NCBI taxonomy): domain Eukaryota; kingdom Viridiplantae; phylum Streptophyta; class Magnoliopsida; order Poales; family Poaceae; genus Oryza; species Oryza australiensis. The sequence goes on along the minus strand of JAIFGZ020000330.1, from coordinate 2,287 downwards.
GTCCGACCGCCAAGCAACTCCGTCGACCGGCAACCACCCGCGGTCGACCGACCACGTAACGCCGGTCGGACCGGATGCCATCCACGGTCGACCAGCGACAAGCCCCCGCCGACCGTCTACGGTCTACCTCTTTGCCAATTTCGCCCAAAAAAATATAATCAAGCACCGGTTGATCTAATATGAAAAATAAACCTTTTTTGATGCTATAACCGGATGCTTGTTGAGCTAAGTCATTTGCCCTAGAATTTTCATTCCTAGCAATATGCGTAATAGTAAATTCATCGAAACTGGCAATAATATCTAGGCATTGATCTAAATACCTGTTCAATGATACGTCGAAGCATTTGTAGATCCCAGCAACCTGTTGCACCACCAATTCCGAATCACCGAATGCTTCTACGTGTGTAGCTCCAACGATCTCCATCACTTGTAAACCAAATAACAAAGCATTGTATTCGGCTTGATTATTTGTACAATAATATTCTAAACGAACCGATGCTTCAAAGCATTGACCATTGGGCGAAACTAAAACTACACCTATGCCTTCCTTACACGAAGAGCCATCAAAATAAACTTTCCAAGGTGTGACACTAACCAAATGGACTTGATCTCCACAATCGACGTCTACATGATGATCTACTATAAAGTCCGCTACAATCTGGCCCTTCATAGATTTCAATGATTCATAGGCCAAATCATATTCAATTAATGTATACGCCCATTTGCCAATTCTACCACTTAGAATTGGCCTTTGTAACATGTGCTTAACAACATCGGTCTGACAAGTAACTATGCATGTACTGGATAACAAATAATGACGCAACTTGGTACAAGCATAGTACAAGCAAAGACAAAGCCTTTCTACAAATACATACCTCGTTTCGGCATCCAGAAGACGGCGACTTAAATATGTAATTATGTATTCCTTGCCGTCTTCTTCTTGTGTCAAAACAACTGTAATAACTTTGTCTTCAGCAGCAATATACAGCCAAAACGGAATTCCGGCTTTAGGAGCTCGCACCACGGGCGAGTAGATAAATATTTCTTCAAACCTTCAAATGCCTCCTCGTGTGCTGCCCCCAAGTAAAATCGGCTTCTTTCTTCAAGCGTAGAATAGGTACAAAAGCATCGATTTTACCTGCCGGTTAGATATAAATCTTCTCAAATAGTTTACTTTTTGAGCAACCTCTCGAACTTCCCTCTTGCATGCCGGTGCTTTGAAGTCTTGAGTCTTTTCAACTTTCTTAGGATCAATCTCAATCCCTCTCTCATGCACCATGAACCCTAAGAATTTTCCCGCCGACACACCAAAGGCACACTTGAGTGGGTTCATCTTCAAACCGTACCGACACATCCTCTCAAAAGCTAACCTCAAATCGGCCATATGTCCATCCATATCATCCGATTTGACCACAATATCATCAATGTAGATTTCTAGGATAAAACCTAACAAATCATGAAAAATTAGGTTCATCGCTCTTTGATAAGTTGCGCCGGCATTTTTTAACCCGAATGTCGACTACCCACTCAAACAACCCTACAAATCCTGGACATCTAAAGGTTGTCTTATACATGTCCTCCTCTGCCATGAAGATTTGGTTGTAGCCGGCATTGCCATCTAAAAAACTAATCACTCTATGACCTGAGGCATCGTTTATTAGCATGTCGGCTATAGGCATAGGATACTCATCTTTAGGAGTGGCTTTATTTAAATCTCTAAAATCTATGCAAACCCTGATTTTGCCGCTCCCCTTCTTTTCTACCGGTACTATATTAGACACCCACTCCGTATACCGGCACGACCTAATAAACCTTGCTTTCAATAATCGGTCTATCTCTTCTTTGACACGATCATATATAAGTGGGTTAAACCGACGAGGAGGTTGTTTATAAGGCCTAAATCTTGACTTTATCGGAAGCCGATGCTCAACAAGATCACGGCTAAGTCCAGGCATTTCATGGTACTCCCATGCAAAGCAATCACTATATTCTCTAAGCAACTCGATCATCTTAACCCTATGATCGGCTCTCATGTTTTTATATATGAAGGTCGGTCTTGGTACGCTCTCATCTCCTATGTCTATTTCTTCTATTGGGTCGCTGATGTGAACCCTTGACCGAGCTTCTCTACCTCGTCAAAATCCTCTATAGTTTCTCCAATATCGTTCTTTGTTGACCGATATTCTTGAACTCTTTTTTGTAACCATTCCAAGTTGGTCTGCTTTATTCATCATACAAAGTAATGTCACCAAGCCGTGCTAAACTAGCCTGGCTTTACGTAAATGGG